>CM038794.1:71113688-71232546 GCA_021764765.1 Vicia sativa | reverse complement strand
TGATCCTAAGTTCTAAACAAGTTTTATATTGATCATGAAGCATGTTCACACCAAAATTCAACATGTTTTCTTGAATTTTCAAAACAATGTTTGGCATTTTGCACTATATAGCTTGATTTTCAAGAAAGGAGAGAGTAGCATGATTTGCATTGTTTTGTGTCGCTTTTGACTTGAAATGTGATCTATTTATAGGCAAATGGTTCAAATGTTAGGCAACAAGTACAAGCTTTTGGTAAATCAAAGATAGCTTATGGTAAGAAAGACTTTGGCTTTGAAAGGAAGCTTCTTTTACCATGTGCTATTTTACTTCTGATCCTATCTCATCTCAATTATTACTTCCAAGCTGATATTTACCGCTCAATCAATCCATTTGGCAAGGTTATATTGTTTATGAAGAAAACTCAAAATGACCTATAATTGAAGTTTTGGATTTTGAAAATCAAGTTCATGGAGCCTTATGTTTCAATTTCAAAAGCATAGCTAGACTCCATGGATTTGAGATTTCTGGACATTTTGGAAAGCTTGTTTCACAAGCTACAACTTTCATGTTTTGAGTTTTTTCCAATTCAAATGGAACTAGGTGAAACAATGGCATGAAGTTTGGAAAAATAAGAAATTTCAACACTTAGAAATTTTTCTAGTATGAAAACTTTTGACTTTTTTGACTTTTCCAAATTCTTTTGATTTTTATGATCATGATGGATCATTTGAAGTATTTTGATGATTGAAAAGTTTTGTTTTGAAATTTTGACCAAAAGTCAAAGTTTGACTTTTCGTGCGTATGAATTTTCATTAGATGTTTCGTAAATCGATCGATGAAGTCTCAGTGAACTTCGCGGTTGTTTGAGTCCGTAAATTAGGTCAAGATGTTGTATCTAAGATATGATGACCAATCTATATCCAAAAGTCCTTCTTGCTCAAAAGTCGAGAAAACTCATGCCCGATCAAAACCCTAATGGTCGATCCTCGATCGATCAATGAGAAAATGGATATCCGATGATCGAGGTTGATGTTTTGATCAAGATAGATCAAATGAGGTGAGAAAACTCAAACCCTAATTGTTGCCTCTTGAATCGATGAAAATCGATGAGACCCTAATTTTGACCGTGAATGCTACACCCGATTAATGTTGTCTCGAATCATAGTTATGCAAACGATGCAAATGTAAAGTGGTATATTAGGTCAAAATTGGGTATGACAGATGCCCCTATTTAAGTTTCTTTAACCTCGAGAGATGAAGATGAATATCTTTGTTTTGATAGGTGTAAAGAGATTAAATATCGTAATACGCAAATTTTGGACCTAAGATACCAAAAGACGCGGATGATGCAAAATGATTGAAAAAGTTCCACCCAAAGAAATATCAAAGAAATGACATGGTGGGGAAATCAGAATACATCCTCATTGGGAAAGAAAGATTCACAAAATATGTGAATATCTGTTTTCACTTTGGGAAACAAAGAGATTACCTTCCCGTCCTCGACAATGTTTAAGGTAAGGAAATGATATTACCAATTATCGCCTCAGGATAGTTCATGGTAATGAATTCAAGATGTTACCAATTATCAAGTAAGGATAACTATAACAAGGTAAATCTTGAGAAAAATTTTGTTGTGTATTCATTTTGTGAACAATGCACAAATGAAAGAAACAGATTAAATGGGCTTTAAAGATATTACCAATCATCGAAAGTGATAACTATAACAAGGCAAATCTTTAGAAAATTGTCAGATATTCAATTTTGGAATATGTGATGTATGAAAGAAACAACTCAAATGAGTTTTGCCTTTTTGATGCAATCTTGCCGAGGATCTCTTTGAGAAGATGTGGGCATTTCGATTGAAGACATGTGTTTTCTTTTAGATGTAAAGACAATCACTGAAATTTCTCGATAGTCATGATTTTGACTTTGTTGAGAAGACAAACTTTTATGATAATTTTATGAACGAAGAGAAAAATAAGCGGCTGCATTATGAGGCTATTTCTTATTGCTTTGTTGATTATAGACATTGTTCTATCCAGGAATGAACTGGAAAGAAAAAATTAATCAAGACATTATTCCCAATGAGGAATGATCTCAACTGGGGAATGTGATGGAGAGAATAAAATGCACTGCTTGGGAATATTCCGTTGGGGAAAAAGATTATTATTTCTATTTCGAGTTATTCCACCGGGATGTATGTACCATACGAGTAAGCTTGACTTATACCGTGATATGGAAGCAAACATTTCGAGGATGCAAAATGCATAAATGATGCTATTATGTATGAATGTCATGTTATATGCATGCTAACAATACTTGACAAAGACACTAAAGAGATATTCCGAAAGGGACCACGCACGCCGAACAAATACTTGAGAAGTTGCAACAATGGTGCGACGCTCACCGATGAAGAATTTGAGTTGTATGCTTTAAAACTTTCGTAGAAAGGCATTTCATTGGCAACTTGGCTAGGATTCTTTGGGATAAGAATACCGTCCTTGATGATTGCCGAGGAGAAACTCAACAGAAGCAATTGCTTTTATCCTCCTGGAGATTAAAACACTTACGGAGAAAATCAAGTCCTTTCTCGTGTTCATTGTTCAAGGAAAATTTTTGCTTTTTGTTTCAAAATTTTGAAGTAAAATTATTTAAAACGCTTTAGTTTCAAAAAGTGATTTTCACAATAAAAGCGCTATTTTGCAAATGTAATAAAGTAGGAATTGCAAACAAAAGCATGTGGCTCAAATTTATTGAATAGAATGGTAATCAACCAAATGCGTGATTCCATGAGGTCGGACCTCTTGTCGAAAGCTTCTTCATTCTTCTTGATGAGTTGTCCGCCACATTGCAGCGGTCAGCGCTTTTCTTCAATTAAGTTTAATCGGGTCATGTCCGCTTTGACACCATTCAGCCTCGATAGCTTTAGTTTCCATGAACTCTCATTGATGGGATCTCAACTTACCGGGAGCACTGCCCATGTCGTGATACTAGAGAAAAGGAGTTGCCCTCGTTGAAGTGCGATCAAGCACGATACCCATGCGCAGCAAATGGCGATTTTGTGCCGCCTCAAGTGATGACCATCTTCCGGACGATCTTTTGATGTTCTTGTTGGCGCTTCAATGGCGCTGGCTCATCTTTGGCCGGTGAGATGAGTTATGATGCTCGATCTTGAATTCTCACACGCTCCTTCATCATTTTGTTGTCTGTTAGATCCATTATCCGTAATGATCTTGCTTGAACTCCATCGGCAAATGAGGTTGTTCTTGATGAACCTCACAACCACTTGTCTTGTGACGTTGATGGCACGATTCCTGTCAACCTATCGGTGAAGTAATCATAGCCACTAGAATGAAGTTTACGTTGACTTTTGGCCGATCATTCGATCATGTCAATGCCCCACATGGAGAACGGCCACGAGAAGAGAGAACGTTGAGTAGAGTCGGTGGCACATGGATCTTATCCGCAGAGATCTCGAACTTGTGACATCTTTTGACGTGTTTACAAAGAATCGATTCCATCGTGATCCAATAGTATCCTCGCCTTCAAGATTTTCCGACATTGCATGCCCATTTGAATGGGTTCCAAAAGATCCTTCATGCACTTCGTGAATTATCATGTCTGCTTCATGTTTATCCACGTATCTGAGCAGGACCATGTCGAAGTTTCTTTTGTACAACACATCTTCATTCAAGAAGAAATTTCTAGAAAGTCTCCTTAGAGTTTTCCTATCTTTGTGCGATGCCCCGAGTGGGTACTCCTGAGTTTGAAGGAAGCGTTTGATGTCGTGGAACCACGGTTTATCATCGATGACTGCTTCATTTGCAAATACATATGTGTCATACCCTAAAATTTGCCCTCCTATTTCTCAAAACATCCCACACATCCACACCTAAGGATTCCTCAAGGGTTGATCAGACAAACCCTCTCCTAGACAATCAACCCAAATTAGGGTTTGACAATTTTCAGATCAAGATGGACTTCCTACATCTCCAATGGTCATCATGCCTCCTCATATGCTTCAAAGATTCTCCATGTCAAGTTTCAAGCCTTACAAGTCAAATTTCCTTAGACAATTGCTCAGATGGTTGAAAATAAGTTATATTGGACAAAAAGTCAACTATGGTCAACATATAGTCAAACTTCATGATTTTTGGTCAACATCCTCATTTTGAAGTCACATTCATCATTTGATCAAGGGTTGATCATGATTCATCAAGAAAACTCAAGATTTGTTTACAAGTCAAACTTTCCAAATTAGGGTTTTCCAATGAAAAGTCAACTGAACTTTGACTGAGCATAACTTCTTCATACTTTCTCAGCAATTTTTCCAAAACCTCTCATTTTGAAGAGAATTCAATCCTCTACAACTTCATTTCTCACAAGAATGTTCAAAAAATGCTTCATTTTGAAGATATGGATCAAAACAATACAGGTCCTTTTCAAAGTCAACAAAAAGTCAACTTTTTGTAATGAAGTTTTATTGAACATGGAAACTCCAATTAAGATGAAACCAAAGAGGTTGTTTAGAGGACACCTAGAGCTTTCTAAAAAGTCCAAGAACACTCAAAAATGTGGAAAATTGAGCAAAATACACCTTGTACGAGTTGGGCATTTTTGGACAATTGCAAAGAGAGATATTTGTCAAAACCAATTTTTCCAAACGGGCCTATAATTTTATGATCCAAACTTGTTCATAATATTATTTGTGACCTATTGATGCCTTTGCCACGACCACCTTTTATTTTTGATTTATTTTGAAATTAAAACATTTAATTCAAATTTAAATTATATAAAATATGAAAACAAGGTATATTTTCAAATGGATTGGATTTTATCAAACTGAGGTCCAAGATAGCCCACAAGACTTGCCAATTTCGTGCTAGCTCTCACATGGAAGGAAAATTTTCAAAAGATTTGATTTGATTTGAAAGAGAAATTTTTTGCATTCAAGAGGAGATCTTTTTTCATTCTTTTTACTCTCATTCCTCACTCTATAAATACTAATCACATTGCACAAGACCAAGGACGAAACCCTAGCCCATACAAGCAACCCTAAAATTCTCAAAAATTCGTCAAAGTTGTCAAATTCCAGCAGGTTTCAAGGTAATCTAGCCATCCAAACGTGTTCCTGAGGTTCCCAAGGATCGATACCAATCCTTACTTGAAGCCAAGACTGCCCAGATCGTGCTCCCTAGCTTGCTCCGATTTGGTATTCTTTTGAATTTCGATTTTCATTATCCATGCGTTACTAACTATTTTTGCTTGCATATTTGGACTTAGGATACTCTTTAGATCATGAATGATGCATTACATGTAAGCTTGCACGCATAGAACACGATTTGCCATGTTTAGGGTTTGAAAACTGTTGAGCTTCGAACTGATTGCTACAGGCTTTGAATTTGCAGGTTTTGAATTTGGTGTCGCCGGAGAAGATGATCGGAGCTAGGGCTCTGACGTCGTGGACTTTGTTGACCGGTGGATTGCATGCGTGGCGCGATCGAGCTTTCTGATTCGTCCATCCGTTCCAGCTGGAGTCCACGCGTGTTGACTGTGTTTGAATCATATCCAGGACACGTTTACATACTTAATCATATGTTTCCAATTTCCAAACACAAAAGCAAGACAGCTCAGTTGGCAACGTGTTAGTGGATATCTGCAAAGGGCGTGAGTTCGAACCTGGGCAGGACCGTCTCCTTTTTTACAAGTTTGAAAACCAACCTTTTTTCTATTTTTCTATTTTCTTTAATATTTTCATCTAATTTAATTTATCTTTAATATTTTTTATCATGCATCTAAAAAACACCAAAAATATTTCTTTTTTGAATAATTATCAGAAAAATACTTATTTAATTTTTAATATAAAAAATATTATTTTTGCATGCATATTTAATTTAATTATTAATTAATCGTTTAAATGACTTTTAATTGTTTTTAAATACCGAAATCAACTCCGAAAAATACCAAAAAAATTATCTTATCATATTATTGTCATTACTAACACAAAACTTTTTTCCTCATTCAAAAATCTTTCTTTTTGCTAACATTTTCCTCTTATGCAATTTCTCTTGTTTTCTGATTATGCATCTGTTCACAGGTTGTAATGCTTCGGACAATTCTTTTTCGCTTTTTCTTTTCAATTATGTAACTGCCTATGCGATGTAATAGTTTAATTAGGGCTTTTATTTTCCGCACTCTTATTATGTATCTGCCCCAAAGCCATGTAATAGCGTAGGACTTTATCTTTCCGCACTTTACATTTCCGCAATTTACTTTCTCGCACTTATAAACCGCTAGTAATTAGGCGTGTATGGCAAGATAAAATTGGACATAGATCACTTATAATGCCAAGATAAAATATCTGAATCAACACACTCTTTTCACACATGCACCCCTTAGGGTAATTCTCTCTCGTTGCCTTTACGAATTCAAATGGTCAAGTCCCCTAACGTAGGTATTCTAGCACCGCTGTTTTCAAAACATCATCATAGTCCTTCGATAAAAGATCATAGACCCATGATGTCTCCTACGAATACATGATCTTGACCCCGATTGTCACCTACGAAAATGATGATAGTCCCCGAATGTGCTAGATACTCCTACAAGTTGCTTTCTATGACCATCCGATGTCCCTTCGAATGTCCTTCCACATCCAACAAATAGGGTTACCTACCAACTAATGGTATGGATAGCACTATTCTAAAGGAAAGTAAAACACGAAACGACCATTCTGAGTAGGTAATAAGACTTTTAGTTGCTTGCTCAAATCAAAATACTTTTCACACCACACACTTTGTCAAAGTTCAAACTCTTTTAAAAAGCAAAACATTTCCAACACTTTGTATACATTCCTACATGAATCATCACAGTCAAAGAAATGCCTTTTTCAAAACATTTCGTCAAACACACGTAAAACACTTTTTGAAAATGATCTAAGAGCAACTAAGAGCCCAGATAACTACGGATGGAAAGGGTGCTAATACCTTCCTTTTCATAACCTTCTCCCTTACTCGTAATCTAACGGCGGTATTTTCCTCGTTTTTCACCTTCTTAATTGGATAAAAGAAAAGGGTGGCGACTTTGCTATCCGCATACATTTGATACAAAATCTCAAAGTCCGTCACACCAGACATGTAATCGCGACTTCCTGGAGACACCCTAAAGAGAGAATGCCTTAGGGATTTCTAGATCATTTTTTACTGTCGTTGACTTGCTTGCTTTATCTTTTAAGGGTTGTGGTATTATATATTTAGGGGATCCTACACCGATCCGTGTTTCTTTAGGTAAGTAATTAGATCATCGCGATCGTTAGGCATATACCAAACGGTCAACATGATGGCTACGTTAGTGTGCACATTGATGTCCCGATATTTTCATTTCAAGTCGAGGATAGTATTTGGCTTCGTGGTGTCATCAAGACTAACTCAACTTTTAGAACCTTAATTGACCCATCTTGGCCATTAGAAGGTAGTGAGATGGACGGCTTTGTGTAGACCGAGGTTGGATGATACCGATGCTACCATTAAGATCGCCTTTTGGGATATTTTCGTCGACCACTTGGTAGTCGATTGAAATAAACGCCACGAGAAAGATCAATGATATGAGATTCCTAGAACCCGTTAGCATTATTATAGGACAGATGAACCAACTCAAACTTTTGGTGGGTAATCACCTATACTCTTGCAAGCCTTAAACCTAGGCTCATCGGTGAATTGTTTGTGTGTGCAAACATGACATCATGACATCATCACATTGTATATCATTTCTAACTATTTCAAGGACCTAGGGATTTATCTTTGCTGCTTTTGTAGGGATTATGGCTTCTAGAAAGACTATCCAATCAACTTATGGGTATACCTTCTCAACAAAGAATTGGTTTCGTAATTCCACCATGCTCATTCATCAAAAGACATGGTTATCTACTTGACTTGGTTATCTCCTTTTGAAGAAGATATGATGCATGTCCTATTCCGCCTTCGATCCAAACACCATTTTTACATTCCCGATTATCGATGGTTCCTACCTTGAAGAGTTCTCTAAGCTACTGGGATACCTATTCTTGATCAAATGCCATTCACCGGTTAGAAAAGGTTCCTAGGTACGAAGACATTGCATCAAGATTACATCTAAAGCGCCGATATGAAGCCAATTGGGAAACAAGAAGGAGTTAAGGGTTTACTTGCCAAGTTCCTAATGAAGAAAGCCCGAGAATTCCTCAAAGCTATGAGTTTCCATGCATTTCAAGACATTGTGGCCTTGCTAATCTATGGTTTGGTCTATTCCCTAACTCGATCAATTCATAGATGTCAACGCCATCAAGTTATTTCTTACTCATCCACGTGCCTACTTACTTGAGATATCCTACATTCTCTCCACACTGCATCTACTAAAAGACAAGGAACTCTCATGTGTTGCATACCGCTATTTTCTAGGTGGTTTATTTCGCACCTTCCTCCATCAGCTTTGAAGAACGAACAAAGGTTGAAGTGGTCTCAAAGGTTAATGTCACTTCTCATTCGATATCCGCTGGTGTCTTTTCTCTCAAAAGGACTTCACTTTCATTGAACGCTGTGGAGAATTTCTAATGTACCACCCTTGGTATAAGGGAGGTATCACTTACAACCCTTCCCTAGCTCTCACGCCAGCTTGGTTTTGCTCAAGAGATGGTCCTCATGATATGCTTCTCCAAGATATTGTGTTCGATACAACCACGATCTCCGTAATTACCATCAAGGTTCATACACGCTGGGCATGGTAAAGAAGATCGATACCAAGACTTTGGGGAACCAAACCATTCCTTGGGAACCTTACCTCAAATGGGTAATGAGCTCAAAAACCTCATGATGCCATTCACTGTTTCTACCAAGAATTATGGAACCCATAGGTGACGAATCTATAATCGCTCTCCATCCCGACATGCCTACCGATTTTGAAGACTTGAAGAGATTCCGATTCAATTTAAAGAAGAAAGGGATACATTTGAAGCTCGCATGTGTAAGCGAGAAGAAAACTAGAGTTGACTGCTGCTCCACGAGGAGCGGAACATCAACGCTACCTCGACACCAAGAGGAAGCGCCATGGGAGACTTAGAGTTTTAGGATTTTATGCTTTTCTTTTATTGTTTTGAACTATCTCTGTACTTAAAAGAAAAAGAATAAAAAAGAGAACTAATAAATGTTTGTTCATGCTTGTTTAACAAATTTAAATCTCTAAGGTCCTTGAAAACATTGCATTGCATTTGCATAAACATCGCATATCATGGCATAACATCTCATACTGTACATCAAGATTGGTTTCTCATTTTCTCGCTATTTATTTTAGCGTAAATGGTTCTGAACAGACCACAAAGATCTCCGTGCTCGTAATGCTTAGTTCCAGAGATGTTCACCAGCTTGGTCCAAGGCCAAGAAGATCCAAGAAGCTCATCAACAAAAAGAAGAGGGTCGTTGGTGTTCTCAACATGGGTAGACGCTACAAAGGTGGTCCCAAAGTGGTCACCCTGATAGAGCTCTCGTGAGTGTCAAGATCGAGGGAAGTGTCAAGGGACATGAAGAAGACCAGCAGACTGAGAAGGACAAAGAAGATCACTATGATAATGACCAAGATCTGATGAAGATGACAAGTACAAGCAACTTGAAGACCGTCTCAATGTCAGAAAACCCAAGATGTCCAAGCAATTTTGATGATTCGAGTCTTGTCCTGTGTGTGATTCCTCCCAAGTTCAAAGTTCCAACTTTTGCCAAATATGATGGCATTCTTGTCCAAGCTACATTTGAAGTCCTAGGTTCGTAAGATCAACCCCCACACCGATGATGTAAAAGTTGTCAGGATGCATTATTTTCAAGAGAGTTTGTCCGAACTCAATGGAGTGGTATTATCGCCAGAAATGATGATCCGTATTTGGAGTGACTTAGCGATGCTTTCTACGCATAATATGAGTAATAATGTTAAATTGGCACCCACTGCATGCAACCACAGAGCATGTCAATGGGTCGTGACGAGAAGTTCAAAGAGTATGCTCGTAAATGAGAGATCTAGCAGAGTTCAACCACCCTTGTCCCATAGGAGTTGGTTGACATGTTTATGGGAACACCGACAGCCCATTCTTAATCATCCGATTGAAACTCTTCACCAGATTCACCGAAATGATATTGACAGAGAGGTATTCAGTGGGTATCAATGGAAAGATTCATGTAGACATCTTCAAATGCTAAGAGATCTTTTGGTGGTAAGAAAGAAGCCAATGTCTTGTATGGTCGAAAGTCGAGCCAAGACCACCATGCTCAATCTGGGGGGCCAGGATTCCAACCTACATCAAAGACAACCTCAACGACAACGCCAGAAATGTAACGCGCATCAAGACAGCTTATTTAAGATCAATATGCCATTGTCGCAAGCCTTGCAACACATGTTGAAAGTAGAGCCGATTTTCGAGGAATCCTCCTCGTAACATCAACACTTCCTCTCGAGATACAACTTAACGCTAAGTGCTTACCACTCCAATTCCTGTGCACGATAATCGATAACCGCTGGGCTTTGAAGAACAAAATTCAAGAAATGATTCAAGCTATGATTGAGTTTGACCCTCCGCTGAGACTCCAAATGTGATCAACGCGCCTATGCCTAACCATGATAAAAGTTCCAATGCTATTGGTGAGAACTCTTATGTTTTCAACATAGATGACTGACCATTCCTCCGATGACCGCTAAGAAGAATTTTTGCATGCCTGTCAATCCGTGATGCCCGAGAATTATCGCTGCCCGCCCGCACCGATGGTTGGTTTGGTCGAGAAGACGTGTTCAGGCATGATGGATAACCGTGAAATACTATTCCCAAACCACCGGAGAGAGTCCGTGTGAAGACATGTCTAAGAAATCAAGATCAAGATGTGAATGAAACCCATCAATGTGTGGGATACCTTGGGGCGCAAGTGGAAAGTTCGATTACATGGTAAGTATACCGCCGGAGAGCTACAAGATTCCTATTGAAGATGTTAAGGCAACCGATGGGGAGATGATTTCCAAGAATATGCCGATGTTACACATAAGATCTCCTTCTCGCTGATTGGCACCTCTTTGCATTACTTCCTAGACCGCCCATATTCCTCCGACAAAGCTATTCCTTGAATTATCCGATGTTCTATCATGGCGGCCAAGACTCCTCCATTGAAGATCTTATATTTGAGCCATTCTGACATTGTCAACATCACTGATCAAGTAAGGACCTCAATCGAAGTGTTCTCCGTAATCTCCTCCAAAGACATCAACTCCAACATTCCAACTATTCAATAACCTTCGAGGCCAGAGGAGGGAAAGAACACTCGCCCCGCCTGCATGAGTACCAAAGGAAGAGTTATCAAGACACCTCCAAACAAGAAATGGAGGAAATTTTGAAGATAATCAAGAAGAGTGACTACAATGTTGTGGAATGGGGACAGACATCCGCCCAAGATCTCCATGCTTGCTCGCCTTTTGTGCTCGAGCCTCATGCTAAAGCCTTGGTGAAGTTTCAAGAATGCTCACGCGTCGCAAGACACTACTACCGACACTTGAAGTTTGTATTGCTAGCTTCGCCAACAACGCCTAGGCTTCTCCGATGCCGACGACTTCACGAAAGAAACACAATAAAGCCTTGCACATCTCCTGTTGAATACAAGGGCACTACATCTGCCTCATGTTTTGGTGGATACCGGCTCGCTTTGAATATCCCGGTCAAGACTACTTTTGATCGACTTGATGTTGAAGGATTTGTCTCAAACCCAAAGGATATAATTGGAGAGCTTTTGATGGTTCTGCTTAACTGCATTGAGAGCTCATTCGCCGCAAAGTCGGTCCTGCACTTTCAACTCTACTTTCTTTTGTCATGGACATCCGTCATTTTACTTTGCCTACCTGACGCCTCTGATAAATGGGGCAGCGTCATACTCTACCTTTGCATCGGGTCAAGCACCAAAGGAAGGGGAAAGCAAGACAAAATGAAGAGGAATACATGGTCACCATCTACAATCATTCGATACCTGAGATGGAAGGAGAATTCTTCGAGACTTCGCTGCTTTTGAAACAATCCCCAACATGCTCGTTGACTCTCCCGCCGCCTCCCGGTTACGCAAGTTCCGCTAGGATGGCTCTATGAAGGATGCCTGTCACGCTAGGAGGTAGTACTATTTGGGGACACCCCGATCTTCCTTTCAACCGATTGATTGGTTTAGGCTTGACCATCAGAGGTCAGAAGATGATACGCCGCGAACGTGTCGGCCAACTTCCTTTCCGCATCAGCCATAATGGAATCCATGCTATAGAAGACAGCGACAACGACTTCGACATCAGCAAATGGATCTTCCCAACCCCCGACAACGGACTCACCAATTGGAAGACTAAAGACGTCATACCAATCTCCTTTAGATAGGAGTAATTGCCTTTGTTTTCATTTTGCCTTTTGTTTTCTATGCTTTGAACAATAAACTTTAAAGCCTAGTGCCTTGCCCGGGGCATCATGGTTCGTTTGTGAGGGTTATTATCTGTCATTTGCATATTTTCATTCAATAAAATTGTTGGACTTTTGCATTTAATTGTTGTTTTCTTTCCTTTACTTTATCACCCTTCAAAAAGCTATGTGTTCTACACACACCCACGTGATAATCGTAGAATCACCCGAATCTTGTTGATAACAAAGTATGTTATTAAATATGACTTCGATAATCCGATCTACCAAGTCGAAGACGAAGGTGAGGAAGATTTTCAAGTGCCAGGAGAACATGTCAGACTGCTACAACAAGAGGAGCGAGTTATACAACCACACGAAGAGCCAGTTGAGGTTGTGAATTTGGGTACTGATGAAGACAAAAAATAGATCAAGATAGGAGCGGGTCTCGAGAACAGTGTTAAAGAAAGGTTGGTACGTATGCTACAAGACTATATTGAGGTTTTTGCTTGGTCCTATCAAGACATGCCGTTTCGACATTGATATTGTGGTACACCGTTACCGATAAGAAGGTTTTCTCCCGTGAAATAGAAGGTTCATGTATGCGCCCCGAGATGTCAAAGAAAATCAAAGTGAAGTTATGAAGCAATTCAACGCCGGTTTCTTAGTAATTTATCCATAATGGGTTGCAAATGTGGTACCTACATCAAGAAGGATGGCAAGGTACTAATGTGTGTGGATTATAAAGATTTGAACAAAGCGAGTCCGAAGATGATTTCCAACGCTCATATTGATGTTCGTTGACAACACCGCCAACACAAGGTCTTCCTTCATGGATGGTTTCTCCTAACAATCGATCAAGATGGCCTCAAGACATGGAGAAGACTACTTTCATATATGGGGCACTTTCGCTACAAGGTCATGCCGCTCGGATCGAAGAACGGGCACCACTTATCGCGCTATGGTGACGTTATTTCATGACATGATTCATCACGAGATGTAGTTCACGCCGACGACATGATAGCTCGATCACGCATGTAAGAAGAACATCTTGATCATCTCATGAAAATATTTGATAGATCAAGAAGCACATCGAGACTTAATCCCAACAAGTGCATTTTTGAGTCGATTCGTAACTCCTAGGGTTTGTCGTTAGTGGAAAAGGTATTGAGGTTGACCCCGCCAAAGTTAAAGCTATTCAAGAAATGCCTCCCTCGCAGAGAAGGAAGTCGAGGTTTCTCCGATATCAATTACATTGCCGTGTTCATTGCACATCTAATCGCTATCAGTGAGCCAATCTTCAAGTCAAGAAAGATCAAGTAGTGAGTGGAACGATGATTGCCGATCGCTTTCGACAAAATCAAGGAGTACCTAGTAATCCTCCCATCCCGATGCTGCCCATCAAGGAAGACCTCTTATCATGTACTTGACAAGATTAGAGAATTCAATGGGGTGTGTTTGGGGAAACATGACGAGTCTGGTCGAAAGAGTATGCAATATACTACCTTAGCAAAAAGTTTACATCGAATGTGAAACAAGATACCACAAATGAGAAAACTTCATAGTTGCTTTGGCCTGGGCTACTCAACACTAAGACAAGATATGTCGACTACACCTTGTTGATCTCTAAGATGGATCCGATAAATACATATTGAGAAACCGCCTTCCAAGAATAGCAAGATGGCAAATGATCTTGATGAATACGACATCAAATATACTTCTAAGAAAGCCATCAAAGGAAGTGTAGTAGACGATCATTTGCCTACAAGTCATGACTACGGCCATACCGAATTTCCGCATTTAAGATGTTTTACTAGTTATATATTGTAAACAACAGGCCCGCATTTAAGGACCTGAACAAGGATCCCGATGGACCATGGTCTTCGATGGAGCCTCAATCGCACTTGGCAACGGCATTACGCCCATAATTACATCCCCATAGCGGCACACCTTTCACCGCCAGATTATGTTTTAGTTGCACTAACAACATGGCCGAATAAGCGCAGCATCATGAGTATCAAAGTCATATTGACTTAAGAATCAAGTTCTTACAAGTGTATGGAGACTCTTTTAGTGATCATCGATTAAGGGCGAGTGGGATACTACATCCGAATCTCATTCCATATCGAAAGATGTTTTAAGTTTGATCCCCTATCAAGAGATCACTTTCAATCACATTCCACGAGAAGAGAATCATTTGGCAGACGATTACTACTATGTCATCTATGTTCAAGGTCGATGGGACAACGAGGCTCCCGTGATCATCATTGAGAAGTTTGAATAACCAACAGATTGTTATGAGCTTGATACATTTAGAAACCTTTGTACTACGATGCGGAAGAGGTATCTTGAGACTCGTGAATATCCCAGGGCATCCGCAACGATAAGAAGTTTTGAGAAGGTTCGTGATCCAAATTCTTCCTCAAAGAACGGCATCTTATACAAGCTAATCACGACTTGTGCTTACTCACTGTAGACCGAAAATAGAAGCACGATCATAAAAGAGTTACACGAAGGCGATTTGGTACCCACCCAGTGGTCATAATGATGGCTAAGAAGATTTTGAGAACAGTTACTAATTGTCCACCATGGAAGCCGATTGTCACCGCTATGCTCGATCTTGTCACAAATGCCGATTTATGCATTAAAGTGCACGCATTTCCAGCAAATGTTCTAATGCCTTGGCCTTTGGCAATGTGGGGCATTGACATGATTGAGAAATCAAGCCCACAGCCTTCCAACGGACACCGCTTCATCCTTGTGGCAATTGACTATTTCACCAAGTGGGTAGAGGCAGCTTCTCGATCTCTACCAAGAATGTCGTGGCTCGCTTCATCAAGCATAATCTTATTTGTCTGCATGGCACTTCGAAGGATTATCACGTATAACGGCTCTAATCTTAACAACAAATGATCACCAAATCGCACGCAGCTCAAGATCAAGCATCACAATTCTCCTCAGACGGTTTAAGATGAACGCGCAGTTGAAGCCGCCAATAAGAATATCAAGAAGATTATACGTAAGATGACAGTGACTTACAAAGATTGGTATGAGATGTTACCGTTTTTCCACGGCTATCGCACTACAAGACGGACATCAACAGGGCAACCCCTCTCTCTTGTATACGGTATGGAAGCGCCCTCCCCATCGAGGTTCAGATACCTCAACCGTAGTCCTCCAGACGCAGAAGTTAGGGCGAAGATGATCGATCCGCATCAGCTTTGACAAGATCAACTTGATCGATGAGAAACGATCAGATCTATCTCGCCACGACCGATCAACTTGTCAAAATCCAATTTTTTCCAAATGGGCCTATAATTTTATGATCCAAACTTGTTCATAATATTATTTGTGACCTATTGATGCCTTGTCACGACCACCTTTTATTTTTTTGATTTATTTTTGAATTTAAAAACATTTAATTCAAGTTTAAATTATATAAAATATGAAAACAAGGTATATTTTCAAATGGATTGGATTTTTATCAAACTTGAGGTCCAAGATAGCCCACAAGACTTGCCAATTTCGTGCTAGCTCTCACATGGAAGGGAAAATCAAATTTTCAAAAGATTTAATTTTATTTGAAAGAGAAATTTTTTGCATTCAAGAGGAGATCTTTTTTCATTCTTTTTACTCTCATTCCTCACTCTATAAATACTGATCACATTGCACAAGATCAAGGACGAAACCCTAGCCCATACAAGCAACCCTAAAATTCTCAAAAATTCATCAAAGTTGTCAAATTCGAATTTCAAATTCCAGCAGGTTTCAAGGTGTTCTAGCCATCCAAACGTGTTCCTGAGGTTCCCAAGGATCGATACCAATCCTTACTTGAAGCCAAGACTGCCCAGATCGTGTTCCCTAGCTTGCTCCGATTTGGTATTCTTTTGAATTTCGATTTTCATTATCCATGCGTTACTAATTGTTTTTGCTTGCATATTTGGACTCAGGATACTCTTTAGATCATGAATGATGCATTACAAGTAAGCTTGCACGCATAGAACTCGATTTGCCATGTTTAGGGTTTGAAAACTGTTGAGCTTCGAACTGATTGCTACAAGCATTTTCAATCGAAACTAACACCACCATTGAACTCGGAATGGTCGATTTAGGGGGGTAGGGTATCCCTTTGCTTTTTATTTCACGTCTTTTGCAGGTTTGGAATTTGGTGTCGCCGGAGAAGATGACCGAGCTAGGCTCCGCTGCTGGGACTTTGTTGACCGTGGCTTGCATGCGTGCGATCGAGGTTCCCGATTCGGCCCATCCGCTCCAACCGGGTCCACGCTGTCGATCTGTTTGAATCATATTTAGGACACGTTTACACACTTAATCATATGTTTCCAATTTCCAAACACAAAAGCAAGACAGCTCAGTTGGCAACGTGTTAGTGGATATCTACAAAGGGCGTGAGTTCGAACCTTGGCACGACCATCTCCTTTTTTACAAGTTTGAAAACCAACCTTTTTTCTATTTTTCTATTTTCTTTAATATTTTCAGCTAATTTAATTTATGTTTAATATTTTTTATCATGCATCTAAAAAACACCAAAAATATTTCTTTTTTGCATAATTATCAGAAAAATACTTATTTAATTTTTAATATAAAAAATATTATTTTTGCATGCATATTTAATTTAATTATTAATTAATCGTTTAAATGACTTTTAATTATTTTTAAATACCGAAATCAACTCCGAAAAATACCAAAAAAATTATCTTATCATATTATTGTCATTACTAACACAAAACTTTTTTCCTCATTCAAAAATCTTTCTTTTTGCTAACATTTTCCTCTTATGCAATTTCTCTTGTTTTCTGATTATGCATCTGCTCACTGTGTCAGAATGCTTCTGACAATTTTTTTTTTCGCTTTTCAATTATGTAACCGCTATGCGATGTAATAGTTTAATTAGGGCTTTTATTTTCCGCACTCTTATTATGTATCTCGCCTCTAAAGCCATGTAATAGCGTAGACTTATCTTCCGCACTTACATTTCCGCACTTACTGCACCCTATAAACCGCTAGTAATTAGCGGTATGGCAAGATAAAATTGGACATAGATCACTATAATGCCAAGATACAATATCTCGAATCAACACACTCTTTTCACACATGCACCTTTAGGGTAATTCTCTCTCGCTGCCTTTACTAATTCAAATGGTCAAGTCCTCGAACGTAGGTATTCTAGCACCGCTGCCTTCAAAACAAATCATCATAGTCCCTTCAATACAAAGATCATAGACCCACGATGTCGCCTACGAATACATGATCTTGACCCTCGATTGTCGCCTACGAAAAATGTTGATAGTCCGCTCGAATGTGCTAGGATACTTCCTACAAGTTGCTTTCTATGACCATCCGATGTCCCTTCGAATGTCCCTTCCACATCCAACGAATAGGGTTACCTACCAACTAATGGTATGGATAGCACTATTCTAAAGGAAAGTAAAACAATACGAAAACGACCATTCTGAGTAGGTAATAAGACTTTTAGTTGCTTGCTCAAATCAAATACTTTTTGCACCACACACTTTTGTCAAAGTTCAAACTCTTTTCAAAAAAACAAAACATTTCCGAACACTTTGTATACATTCCTACATGAATCATCACAAAGTCAAAGTGAAATGCCTTTTCAAAACATTTTTGTCAAACACACAAAAAACACTTTGTTGAAAATGATCTAACAGCAACTAAGAGCCCGTAGATAACTACGGATGGAAAGGGGTGCTAATACCTTCCCTTTTCATAACCTTCTCCCTTACTCAGAATCTAAAGAAGTTCTTTTCCTGTTCTTTTCACCTTCCCTTAATTGGATAAAAGAAAAGTCGGTGGCGACTTTTGCTATCCGCACATTTGCGATACAAAAATCTCAAAGTCGCCACCAGACATAATATGCAGGTCTTTCAAGGCTCGACATCGATCTTAGGCATATCGTTCCAATGGTTGACTTTGAACATGGAAGATAGAGTAGCCAAGGCGTCTGCCATTCGATTCTGATCTCGAGGGATATGATGCAATTTAACTTATTTTAAAGAAAGTCAACAAACGTCTTGCATAATCTCTGTAGGGAATCAAACCAAGATGATGAGTTTCATACTTGTCTTTGATTTGATTGATCACGGGGGCTGAATCTCCATATATGTCAAGGATCTTGATCCTTAAGTCGATGGCTTCTTTGATACCCATGATACAAGGTTCATATTCTGCAATGTTGTTGGTGCAATCAAATAGTAGTCCGGGAAAACGGATATGAGAACCCTGGATGATGATGACCCCAATTGATTGCAAAATGTTAATGCTCCATCAAAGATTAAGCCCCATCTAGACTCGGATCGGACCTTCTTCAAGTACCACCATCACAATCATCTTTAAGTACATAACATCCTCGCTGGAAGTCAAACTTGAGAGATTGGTATTCATGATCGGCAGAATGCTTCCTTTGATCGCTTTGCGCGGATTAGATGTCATATTCAGATAATAGCATTTGCCATCGGGCGATTCTTCCTATAAGCTTTTCAAAGACGCATTTGATTGGATCCATTTGGAGATTAACCAAGTCGTGTGATTGATCATGTACTGGCGGAGACGTTTCAAAGCCCACACCAAAGCACAACATGTTTTCTTGAGCATGGAGTAACGAGTTTCACAATCTGTGAACTTTTTACTTAAGTAGTAGATGGCATGCTCCTTCTTACCGGTTTCATCTTGCTGTCCACGCACATAGCTAATGGAATCTTCTAGCACGGTAAGGTACAAGATTAATGGTCCTCCTTCGATTGGAGGAATCAATATTGGGAGATTCTGACAGGTATTCCTTGATACTGTCAAACGCTCTTTTGGCAATCTTCTGTCCACACAACCTCTTGAGTTTTGCAGAGAAGCTTGAATATTGATCCACAAGTAGCAGTCATTTGAGAGATAACTCTGGAGATGTAATTCAACCGTCCAAGAAATCCTCTTACTTGCTTTTCTGTATGTGGCATAGGCATTTCTTGAATAGCCTTGACTTTGTCAGGGTCAACTTCAATACTTCTTTGAATGACAATGAAACCTATGAGTTTTCCAGATCTTACCCCAAAGGTGCATTTGTTAGGATTCAGACGAAGCTGAAATTTCCTTAGTCGTTGAAACAACTTTAAGAGATATTCTATATGCTCTTCTTCAGTGTCAAACTTTGCTATTATGTCATCCACGTAGACTTTAATCTCTTTGTGCATCATGTCATGAAAGATAGTAGTCATTGCCCTTTGATAAGTTGCGCCTGCATTCTTTAATCCAAAAGGCATTACTTTGTAACAAAAGGTTCCCCATGGCGTGATAAAAGATGTCTTCTCCATGTCTTCGGGAGCCATTCTGATCTGATTATAGCCAGAGAAACCGTCCATGAAGAAAAAGACGTTAAACTTTGCAGTGCTATCCAATAGCATGTCGATATGCGGTAGTGGTAAATCGTCTTTCCGACTATCTTTGTTCAAGTACCGGTAGTCAACACACATTCTGACCTTTCCGTCTTTCTTTGAGACAGGCACTATGTTGGCTAACCATTGAGGATATTCAGAGGTGACGAGGAAACCTGCGTCGAGCTGCTTTTGAACCTCATTTTTTATTTTGTCGGCTATATCTGGGTGAACCGTTCTCAGTCTTTGTTTAATTGGCGGACACTCCGGTTTTAATGGCAAGTGATTCTCTACGATGTTGGTATCCAAACCGGGCATGTCCTGGTAGGACCAAGAAAATACATCAGCGTATTCTTTGAGAAGATCTATCAGTTTTCTCTTGACGTTGTTGTCGAGTAGAGCTCCGATGTTCACTTCTTTTTTGTCTTCCTCAGAACCTAAGTTGATTGCTTCCAAAGGCTCTTTATGAGGCTGAATGGTTCTTTCCTCGTGCTTAAGTAGTCGGGAAATCTCATCCGGGATCTCTTCTGCATCTTCTTCCTCAGCGTCGAACACAGGGAATTCAAAGTCGAGAGAGAGCGTAGAGTTATTGCGTTCAATGGATTTGTCCATTGTTAATCTACATGTTTGTAGATAATTATTATTATTTTTTTGAAGATTGTTTGTTTTTTTTTTGTTTTTTTTGTTTTTTAGGATTACCATTTCTAGAAAAAGGGTAAAAAACGAAAAACAAACACAAAATGTGGAATCAAAACAACGCTTTTATTTATGATTCACAATATGAAACAGGGCCCTAAATACAAACTCATTTGTCTTGGACAAGAAAAAGAGAAATTATTTAAAAGCTAAACCCTATAAAACAACTCTCTGCCTTGGGCGAGGCGAGAGTTCAAAACAAAAGCAAGATAAACTACTTAGAACTATGAACATCAGTCTGAGCTTTAACAGGCTTCCAATAGTGACGAACTCCTTGGAAGTCTAGATATTCTGGTAGTTTTCCTTTTAGCTTATTTCTTGTGTAGACTTTGATCGTTGGTCGAACAGGCTTTGAAGATTCTGGTCGGTTGACCTTCCCTTTTGTACTGCTGAAGCGATCTTCTTCTGCTTGATTGACAGGTCGAGGAGCATAGAATGTAGCATATGTGCTTTCAAGTGGCATCTATTCTGGATTCTTGGGACGTACTTCCCAATCTTCTGGGTGAAGAGACTCATTATCCAAGACACTTTCCAACTCATTTCCAGAATTGTCTTCCTGATCTTCTTTGGTAATTGCGTTGACATGGTGATAATCAAAATCTGGCTTAACAAACTCGGCATGCGTATTACAGCAGCGATTTTCATTTGGGATCTCAAATTGATGATGAGATCGAGAAGATGTGTATGAATTTTCTGGTTGACTGAGATACTCAGGAGGATCATCCCATCCAGTTGGTTGGATGTCTTCAATTCTGATTCTTGAGCTTTCAGGAGCAGTGTATCTCACCATGAAGTCAAATTTTCCACTTGGTTCTCCCAAGGTATCCCAAACCTCAGATGGGATAGGTGGAATTTCATTCTCATTCTTTTGTAGGAACATGCCTTTGAATTTGTCTGTAGGAGGATAGAACGGCGCGTGCGATTCTTCCTGGGACACATATTCAGAGTTATTAAGATAAGTGCTCCACTCTTCGGATTCGGAGAGATTGTCTTCATTACCTTCATCGATAAGAACATTAACCTCTTGAGGAATAGGGTTTAAGAAACCTCCGTTGTGGAATACTTCTTTGATTGGACGAAGAGTTTCATCCCCTTCATTGGCTGTTGGAAACACTAGAGCAAACCCGAGCCCTGTTTTTGTTTCATTGTTGACAGGATTTATTACTTGTCCCCAACCTGTTGCATTACCGTTCTTTACTATCTGCGCTGCTTCTTTGTAAGAGGAGATAAACGATCTGCTTTTCTTTGTAGATTCATCTTCTAACGAAATTCCTTGGAACTGTGTCCCTTCAACATCGTCAGCAGTGATGAAAGAAAAAGTGGATAAATGGCTTACCAATAAAGCTTGTTTGCCAATAACGGTTACTAGCTTCCCATTTGTCGTAAACTTCAGTTTCTGGTGGAGTGTGGATGTTACTGCTCCTGCTTCGTGTATCCAAGGTCGTCCTAGCAAACAACTGTAAGCAGCTGTGGCACGTCCATGACCTGGAAGGTAATCTAAAAGGTATGTGGACCAATCGTCATTGGAAGGTCGACATCCCCAATAACAGATTTTCTTGATCCATCGAAGGCTTTGACCACTATATCATTGGATTTCATCGGCGTTCCTTTGTAAGATAAACGAGCGAGAGTCGTTTTTGGCATTACATTCAATGATGAGCTAGTGTCTACTAGCATGTTAGACAGAGAGTCTGATTGGCAATTCATAGAGATATGTAGAGCAAGATTGTGATCTCTTCCCTCCTCTGGGAGTTCTTCATCACTGAAGCTTAAATTGTTGCAAGCTGTTATGTTGCCTACAATTCCACCAAATTGATCTGTAGTCACGTCGTGATCTACGTAGACTTGATATAGCACTTTCATCAAGGCTTCTCGGTGGGCTTCGGAATTCAGAATTAAAGAGAGTATTGAGATTTTGGAGGGAGTCTGCATCAGTTGATCCACGACTCTGTACTCACTCTTCTTGATCAGCTTTAGAATCTCGTCGAAGTCTGATTTGACGTTGGTTCCATCAGACGGACCATTTTATGTCTGGATTACCAATAGGAATTCCCATAGGATTCTCAATAGGTGCATCAACAGGATTTTGTCTGACAGCGGGAGCAATGGGCTACTTTGGTGGCAACGGGGTGTACACACGTCCACTTCGCGTTACTCATCCTATTTCAGCGATGTTAACTATGGCCGAAAGAGTTGGTATGGGTTTCTCCTTCCCATTTTCCATCATAGTTGTGTTGTATTGATAGGGAATTGCTTTGTTAGAGTTGTAAGGAACAGGACCAGGTAGACAGATCATCAATGGAGAGTCTGGAACTCTTGGACCGTTGTACTCAACTTCTAGACACTTGGGCATATGGAAGTAGGGGATAATGACGTTTACTTCGGGAATTTCCGAGTTGATATCTGAGACTAAAAGCTCATGTGGATAATACCCTACCATATTCACGTCATAATCGTTCCTGTTTTTGAAGATATGAATGTCGCCAATATCTATTAACCGTTGAAGGTATGCTCTCACAGTTGGACATCCTTGAAAATCCGTGAAGCAGATTCTGCAGACTGTGTAGTTATGTTTAGCAAAGGCGCCCATTGCATTGAATGTAGCGTGCAGTTGTACCAAGCTTTCTCTTATCATATTTATGTTGGTGATAAGATAACGATCTGTAGTTCTGAGTATCAAATTCACGGTATGTCCACTATGATTAGGAAGTGCATTTTCTTGTACATTCGAATTTGCATTCCTGAAGGAGAGAAGATTAGCCCTCACTAATCTTTGAACTTCGGCTTTTAATGCTATGCAGTGTTCGAGATCATGACCTGGTGCCCCTTGATGAAAAGGGCAAGACATATCTGCTTTGTACCACCAAGGTAACTTGTTTGGCAGTGGGGGTGGTAATCTTGTTTGCACAAGGGTTCTTTCTATCAAGGCAGGATATAATTTCGTGTAAGTCATCAGAATTGGATCAAACTGCGAGATTCGAGGAGTACGGTTCTAATTGTTGTTGAATTGTTGAGCCTGCTGTCGAGGCTGTTGGTTTTGCTGGAATTGTGGGGTAATTCCCATGTTTGAATTTGTATTAACAACTGGTGCTATTGTGGCTACCTGTTGTCGGTGGCTGACATTTTTCCTTGGTTTCCCTCGGGATACCATTCCAACGTCATGTTCTTTATTCTTCGGGAAACCAGTTCCGACTCTCTTGGTTCCGCTTGAAGACCCTATTTCTTTGGTTAAGCGTCCTGTTCGGACTCCTTCTTCTAGTCGCATCCCCATGCTTACCATTTCGGTGAAATCTCTGGGAGCATTGGCGACCATGTGTTCGTAGTAGAATGGGCCAAGAGTGTTCAGGAAAACCTTGGTGATTTCTTTTTCTTCTAACAGTGGATTAACTTGGGCAGCAATTTCCCCTCCAACGTTGGGCGTATTCTTTGAAAGTCTCTTTTTCCTTTTGAGACATAGAACGGAGTTGATCTTGGTCTGGAGCCATGTCCGGATTGAATTTATACTGTTGGACAAAGGCTTTACCTAGGTCATTGAATGTCTGGATATTTGCACTATCTAATCCCATGTACCACTTCCGTGCGGCACCGGTGAGACTATCTTGGAAATAGTGAATGAGCAATTGATGATTGTCATTATATGTAGACATCTTCCTAGCGTACATTGTAAGATGACTTTATGGGCGTGAATTTCTCTATATTTTCAAAGTTAGACTTTGAACTTAGCGGTATCCTTTCGCAAGGAACTGATGGATCGTGTATTCTTCCCAAACAAATCCTTTCCACGGATTGTTTTGATCTCAAGCTGCATCTTATGGAATTGTTCCTGGAGATTTTCCATTTGGCCACGAGGATTTGTGTTGTCGCCTGGGTTATGATAGACTTCTTCGTCCGCAGTAGCGTGAACTACAAAAGCTGAGTTTGTCAGGATCGGTTGAGAAACTGACATAGTGACTTGAGGAAAGGTTACTCCGTGCTGCGAAGTAAATGCTGAGTTCTGTAAAGTAGGAACCTCAATTGTGGTTGCTTGTACCGTATGTGTTGACGAAATCCATGCCGAAATTGAAAGGCATGCCCATGGATAGCCTTCAGCATCAAGAGAGGATTATCGATCGCAATGCTGAAATCGGAGTAGTAGTGATCTGTGAGATCGCTTGATTTTGACTGCTTAATGTTGTTTCGATTTTGTGTAGTTGCCAACGAACTTACCAAAGAAGTGAGTCTCTCCACCTCTTTCTCAAGTGTTGTCACCGCGTACTAAGCTCAACATTTTCTTGCTCAAAATCTTCCATTGCTTTTCCTATTTGCACAGTATTGTATCTGAGTTGGATCGTGAACGAGTCGAGAAACTCTAAGACGCGACAGACGATCTTTCTCTCGGAAAAATTCCAAAGATAAGACTTTAAATAACAAATTCGAGATGCAAGGTATGATGCATGATTATGAATGCAAAGAGAAAAGAATTTCCAAAGAATTTACGCTAAAAGAGAAATTTCTAGTAAACATTTGGATGGAAAACTCTTACTTTATTAATATTGAAAGAAGATTACAACAATTTTTTTGGAGCATAGCTCTTACAATGATAGAATAAATGATAAAACTAAACTAATTAAGCGTCTTCGTCTGATGAAGAACCAAATGCTTGATGCAGCTTTAACTTCAGGATTTACTTCCCATAGTAAGCTTTCAATTCAGCTTTCTTGGCTTTCAGCTTGTTGATGACTTTTTTCCACTCGTCAGGAGTAAGATTGCAATTCGTCAATTCTTCAAGCGTTCTTTTTCTTTCTTTGATGAATTTCTTGATCATGTCATACTTTCGATAAATGTTCTCATCTTTTTCCATGAGCCATTCATCTTGAAAGTAGAGCGTTTTTCATGATCTTTGACCTGTTTGTTAAGCTTCTCATTTTCAAAGTTAGTCTTAAGAAACTTGTCTTCCAAAGCTTCTTTCTCTAGCCTCATCTTAGCCAAAGCTTCTTGGTATTCTCCCATAGTCTCAACAGGAATGGTGGTTGATACTGGGAACATGGGTTCTTCATAAGCATAAGGCATTCAAAATTCCTTCGCTCTTTTCTTTACCAAAGAAGTGTAGATTTCCATGGCTACACAATTCCTTGCATTACTTTTTTCTTTCCTTCGAATGTGATGCCAAGCTCTTATCATTCTGGCTTTCAAACCTTGGGAATCTTTACCTTCATGATAAAAGTAATTTTCTATTGTAAAACAAAGGGGTTTACTAGAGTTTGTGTACCCGAGTTGACGTCTTGCCAAGAATGGGTTGTAGTTAATTCCTCCTTTCGTACCGATGAGAGGTACGCTGGCAAATTCTCCACAACTTTCAATGATTTCCATCTTATTGTTTGCCAAGGTATACCAATAGATATCGTCGTTTGTATGAGACATGAGTCTTCGAGACCAATGCCAACCGTTTTTGTTTTCGCGGAGGATAGGAGACTTAGGCAAGTGTGAGACAATCCATTTGAATAACAGAGGCACACAACACACGATAGTTCCATCTCCTTGACAATTCCTATGATGAATGGAGAAATACGTGTCACCAAGAAAAATGGGAACAGGATTTCCAATGAGAAAGATCCTTATGGCGTTGATATCAAAGAAACTTGGGACGTTGGGAAACAACACCAATCCATAGATGAGCAAAGCTAAAACAGCTTCAAAGGCTACCATGCTACCGGCTTTAGAAAATTTAAAAGCCTTCTCCATTAGGAACTTTGAAGTTAGTCCTAAGAGTTTTCCTTTGGTAGTTAGGTTTTTGTCTATCTCAGATTTCCTTAAGTGAGTTATTGCTGCAATGATTGGTAGCTTAGGAATGGCTTCCAAACCATTGAAAGGCACCTTGTCTCATACTGAGATACCTAGGATGTGTGCATACTCTTCCAAAGTAGGCATCAATTGGTAATCAGGGAAAGTGAAACAGCGGTAGACTGGATCATAAAACTGAACGAAAGTTTTGAGAAGTCCTTCATCAACGTTAGTGTTCAGGACGGTTAAAAGTGTTCCATAGCGTTTTCTGAAATCCGAGGGATCTTCTACCAAGGATGCTTACTCTTTTATCTTTCCTACATCAGGAATTCTAAAACTGTAATTCTTGGTAAATCTTCTTCTGAAGTCCATCACTCTAACCTAAAATGTTTACAAAGAAAAATCTCTAAATTCTTTGGAAATGGGAAGAGAAATGAGAATTTGAGGTTTTTGAATGATTGCATGAATGCCACAAAGATACAAACATGGTTAGTGGTTATACACACGTTCAAGCGTTTAAAGTCACGAGCATCAGGCCAACAATAAGAACCAAACGTGGGTAAGTTCTAAGGGCTTATTCACCTGCAAAACATGTTCTCGATATCTGAGTTCAACGCTTTGAAATATTATCGGATTTGTTGAATACTCAAGTCCAATAATATTTTCAAGAAAACTCACTTTGATCGTGTCCGGCATGACAACTAATCCAAGCTTACACTGAATAGCTTACGCACTACATCGTAAATGGCGGGATGGGTTATGTGTTCTCTACCACCGTTAGTTCTCTCGAAGCAAAATGTCTTCGCAAATACTTGCTAAACACAAACGCCCAAGACAACCTCCACTGAGAGAGGGATCTCAAATTAACTTAGTAATTAATGGAACTTCTCACAAGTTAATAGGACTATACCCCCACCTAGATCTTAAAATGTTTCTTAAATCTGAGTTAGGATTTCTTTCCATCAGATAAAATCACGAAAACGCACAATAAAGAATAACAAACATATGCACATATGAAAGCTTAACCCCTTTTTTTTCTTCTTTTGAAAACAAAAAGCTTGGTGCTCTTTGGCAGAGTCACAATTTTTGAAAATAAAAGTTTAGCGTACTCCCCAGCTGATTCGCCATTTTTTCTGTTCGCGTTAAAAAGTGACGCGCGAGGGAATCGAATCGGAATTCAAATCTCTGGCTCGAAACGATTTACTCTTTTAATTTGTTTTTAAAGATGCCGCGAGCATCAAGCTTTATTGTTTCCAAAACAAGAAAAATGAGATGAAAAAGGGGAAAGCTGCAATACCCTCAATAAATATGATATGCATTACGACTAGCGTGAACTAGACGCAACGTATTGGGGAGATTCTGGGCAAGGGGGTTTGTTATATAAAGGGAATAGATGTGGCACCCTAAATATATATAGTTATCTATAGCTTTATATATGAATAGTTTGATATGTTTGTGTGTTTCAATTTGCTATTTATATTCTTGGGAAAGTTTCTCCTTTGGATTTTAAGAAGTGCAGATTATGTGGGATCCTAGGTTTTATTGTTATTGTGCTCGCAAAGATCATTCAGATCTTCTGCATACATATCCCTTAATGGGAGTCGGAGCATTTGTAGCTCAGATCTAAGGGAGCTATGGTTTTGTTTGGTTTGAGGGAGAAAGAAGTATGCTCGCCAAGGATGAGACCTTGTGCCTACGTATTCTTAAAGGCAACTTGAGAAAGTCAGAGCAATCATAGTTCCCACTTATGCTAGTGGAAGCAATGTGTGTTATTAAGAGATAAAGACAAATGTCATTTTAATGAAAAAATGTATCTAATATATTTCATCACATACATTTTGAAGGATTGATTGATTGAATCTTTCATCGTAAGTATTAGGTGCTTTGCTTGGGTGTACAAGCGTTACCACTTACGACTTAAGAAAGATGTTTGAAAGATGATTGAATCTTTAATTGTAAGCATTGGGTGTTTTGCTTGAGTGTACAAGCGTTACCACTTACAGTTAAAATATGTTTTTGTTTAAAAAAAAGAGTGTGATTGAAAAGTTGATTGTTTGATGCCCAAAAGAAGGCTAAACTTAACGAGGGAGTTCTTTTGAACGAAGCCCAAGAGGAGGCTAACTCAGCAGGGGACTTGTTGTCTTATATGAAGCCTAAGAGGAGGCTAAACTCAGTAAATGAGTTTTTTTATATGAAGCCTAAGAGGCGGCTAATAGGGAACTTAGTTGTTAAACTAGTTGTTATGTTATAACTGAACAGTTTTATGAACAAGTGTGTGACGTGTATTCATAGGATTTTATGAAGGAAATATATAAACAAGTGTATAAAACAAGCAATTAAAGCAAGTGTTACTTGAATATATACAAAGTTTTGGGACTTACACCTTAAGGGAGGCCCATTGGTTTAAGAGCAGTTTCACCGGGAATAATGCTTCTCTTAATACCAATGGAATCGGTGTACAAACAAGCGGATGAAAACAAACGAACGAAGATTGTCTATGCTTGAATATTTACAATGATGATTGAATGTGTACAAGGAAATGAATATGTACACGAAGGGGTGATTATGTACAAAGAAATGAATATGTACATAGGAGGGTTGGGACTTACTCCGTGAGGGAGGCCCATTGGTTTAAGAGAAGTTTCACCGGGAATAATGCTTCTCTTAATACCAATGGAATCGGTGTATAAACAAGCGGATGAAAACAAACGAACGAAGTTTGTCTATGCTTGAATATTTACAATGATGATTGAATGTGTACAAGGAAATGAATATGTACATGAAGGGGTGATTATGTACAAGGAAATGAATATGTACATAGGAGGGTTGGGACATACACCGTGAGGGAGGCCCATGATTATTTAAGAAATTCAAGGAGAAACCTGGTTTGGTTTATATTTAAATTTAATTGATCATGGAAAATGGTGTGTAAGTTTGTTGAATGGTGTTTCAAAAAGGTTTTGAAAATGATTTTTAAAAGTGAAAGATATTCACAAGAAGTTTTGAAAAGATTTAAGTTTGAAATTTGGAAAGAAAACATTTTTTGAAAGTATTAAAAATACTTAAAATGTCCCATTTTTAACTTCATAGAAAATATAATCAAAAAGAAAATATTTTTGGATTTTTTTGACATAATCATAAAATAGGTATATTAAATGACAAGTGTATAAAAAATCATCTCAAAATAAAAAGTTTTGATTAGTTTTTGAAAATCTTGAAGTTTGTAGAAAACTTGAGAAAATTAGTGATAAAAAAGAGTTTTTGGTCCTAAGGAGGTTTGAACCTTGGACATTTGGCTTAGAAGTGAAGATTTTCAAATGAGCCATTTGCTTGACTTATCATTTAATTACCTTGCTTAGAAGGAGTTTTGAAAAATAAACTTTTGAAAAATGTTCAGAAGTTGTGCTTTTGAAGGGATTAGAAGTTAGTTACTTCTGGAAGGATCAGAAGCTAACTTGCTTCTGGAGGGGTCAGAAGCATGGCTTGCTTCTGGAGCGCTTTGGCTTGCAGCTTCTGGGGCGTGAGAAGGAGCGTATGGTGCTTCTGGCTGCTTGAGAACCTGGCTGCTTCTGGAGCGTATGAGAAGCACGTTGCTTCTGGGGATAGAAGCATTAGAAATGCTTCTTGAGGTGTTTAGAAGCTTGATGCTTCTGGAGATGGAAGCACTAGAAGTGCTTGAGAGTTGAAATGGGAAGCTTCTAGGAGTAGAAGCTTCAGAATTACTTCTGGAGGGTTGAACCTCAGAAGTTCTTCTGGAGAAGCAAGCTTCAGAAGCTTGCTTTGCCTTTTATTAAAAAAAGGTTCCAGAGGGATTCGAACACTAGACCTTGAGGCGAAGGAAAGTCTTAATGCGTGCTGGCTTTACCACTGGGGTGGATATACATCCATTGTTTTTACTCAAACTACAAATATATATTATAAACCCAGCTTTTAAAATTTGAATTTCCACTTCATCTTCTTCGTGGAAACAGGCGCGACATCCATGGCTTCAGATTTGAATTCCTTCGTTTCTTCATCAATTTTAAAAGTTCAAAATACAGATTTGTCTAGAATTTTATCACGATTCTAACCATGTATCTTGTTAAAATTAATAATCAAAGATGAACGTGAATTTTGATAATCCCAATTTAAACCCTAACTGATTAAATGATTAATTCTTTGGACTCAGTTAATTTTCATTTAAATTGAGGATCCAGATAGGTTTAGTGATAGGATATCTACATTTTCCTTTTCAAATTTGAAGCTAAAGATGCATGTATGGAGGTATCAAAGTTTCGAAAACTCACCTCTTGGTATGAAATACCAGATCGAGTATGGTAGCTTCCAGGTACAAAGTAATGATTGAAAAAGCTTCCCTGAACCTCACTGAGTATGTTTCTACTCTTAGATTGTTCCGAAAGTGGTTGGAACTCTCTGACCAAGTCAAGTTGCAGGTTGTTAATTTGAAAATGGAAGATGATGATGGAGCTGTTCCAAAATTTTTTTAAGTTTTTGGAAAGTTTCTATAGGTTGTATAGAATGTGTCTGAAGTGTGAAATCAAGACAAGTACGAGTGGTTTTCAAGTTTGGAAGTTTTGGCTCAAAACTTGCACAAATGGAGTTTTATGTAGAAAACTGACTCTTGGCTTGTTTTTGAATGGTTTAAAGTTTCAAACAACTTCTAAATGAAGTTTAGAAGATGTTTGAAGGACACCTTTGGTTAGAACTTGCAGAATTTTGCAATTTGAAATTCTAACCTCTTTGAAACTTAGAAACTTGCAAAATAAGAAATGAGTGAGAAAGCAAATTTAGATTATTTTAAGTGTTGTTTTGAATGAAGTAAGAACCTCTACTTATAGGCAAGGGATTCTGTAATGGCAAGGCAAGATAAGATTAGAAGAGCTTGCAACTTGGAGCTGAAGGCGTAAGAAAGGAATATTCCTTCATTAAATGCAAATGGAATCTTAAAATCATTGCTTAAAAAAACTCAAGTGTTTCTATCCTTTCCTAACCATTTCCATCATATTTTTTCTATTAAAGCCTATCTTATTTGGTGACAAGGCTTCTAGAAGGGAAAAAAATTGCAAAATAACTTGTAGTTTTGATGAACAATTTCGAAAATTCAAGGCTTTGGAGCTCTATGTTTCAAAATCAAAACCCTAGCTACATAAAGTGTTTTGGCAAGTTCTTGGACATTTTAGAAAGCTTGTAACAAGACCTACAACTTTCATGTTTTGAATTTTTCTTGAATCAAAATGGATCTAGGTGAAAAATGGCCATGAAAGTAAGGAAAAACCATGTTTCTTAACACTTGAAAATTTTTCTAAGTGTTAGAAAAAATTCAAATCTTGACTTTTTGTTGACTTTTTCACATTTCTTGATTTTTTATGATCATGATGGATTATTTGAAATGTTTTTACGATTGAAAAAGTTTGGATTCGAAAAAGTTGACCAAAAGTCAAAGATTGACTTTTTTGAGCAGATGAATTTTCATCAGATGATTCAGAATTTGTCTGATGAAGAAACATGGATTTTGCAATATTTTGAATCAAGAAATTAGGTCAAGATGTTGCATTGAAGATGTTAAGATCAATCTTCGAGAAAATAGGTTACTCATTGAGCAGAAAGTCAATGATTCACTATCTTCGATCAAAACCCTAATTGGTCGATTCAAGGCAGATCATGAGAAAAAGTTGGGAATCTGAAGATCAAATGTTCAGATTGATTAAGATAGATCATTTGAGGTGAGTGGAAACTCAAACCCTAATTGATTATATCTTGAACAGATGAAATTTTGAAGAAACCCTAACTTTGACTTCTAGAAGCCACGCACGATCTATTCTGTTTTGAAACTGTTAGTGATGCAGTGATGCAAATATAAGGTGGTATCTTAGGTCAAAAATTGGGGTATGACACTTCCAAAATAAAAGCAATACAAGAAATACCTGAGCCAAGAACAGAAAAATAAGTCTTTGGTTTTCTAGGGAGGTTGAACTCCATCTCTGGATTTATCTCCCATTTGACCGCCACATGTCAACCAATATTCAAATTACTGAGAAAAGATCAGTTGGCCAGGTGGAATGATGATTTCCAAGAGGCTCTCAATATAATAAAAGAGTATTTGCAGGAACCTCTGATTCCCATGCCTCTAGTGGAGGGTTAGCCTTTGATCATGTACTTGACAGTACTTGAAAACTCCATGGGTTGCGTACTCGGTCAGCACGACGAGACGGGAAAGAAAGAGAAAGCGATTTATTATTAGAGCAAGAAATTCAACGAATGTGAGTCAAGGTATTCTCTGATAGAGAAAACCTGTTGTGCATTGACATGGGTTGCTAAGCGTCTGAGGCGGTATATATTGACACATACAACTTACTTGATATCCAAGATGGATCCTATCAAGTATATCTTTGAGAATCCAGCGTTGACGGGCCGAATAGCCAGATGGCAGATGATCTTGACAAAATATGATATCCAGTATACTACTCATAAAGCAATAAAGGGTAGTGTGTTGGCAGATTATGTAACGCCCAGAATTTTATTAATTATTTAAGTAAATTATATAAGGAATTATTTATTGGAATTTAGTCGAAGATGAATTTATCAGTAGAATTATAAGGAGAATTAATAAATTGATAAGTTGATTTAGGGTGATTAAGTGAATTATCGGAAGTTGGGATTAATTAATGATGAATTAATTTTATTATAGAATATTATTGGAAATACTATTAGAAATATGTGTGGATTAATAGAAATATTATTATTATTATTACTATTATAAGTTGGATTTAATTATAGGACATATAAATGGAGAATTATAAGGGTTTAGTGAATATTTTTGGGAAAAAGTTGTATGTGGGAGAAAGAAAAGAGGAACAAGGGTTTGGAGGAAACTACCGCCGGAATAGGAATTGTAGACCGGAAAGCCAAATCGGAATTCGACCAGAAATTATAGAGAGACCGTCAATCCAAGGTAAGGGTGGGGTTCTCACTCTCTAAACGGGTTTATAATGAATGGTACGTGGGGATGGAATTATATGGAATTATCTCTGTTGGTGCAGATTGTGTGTAGAACAATTGTGTGTGACTGTGTACCGGTTCTATTGAATTTAATTGTCCATGGAAATTTCATTATATGTGAATAATTTTATTGGTTGTGATCGGTGAGGCTAGCTGGGAATTAAATTGATGAATCGATGAGAAAATAAATTAAATTGGAATAGGTGAAGCGAAGAAGATGAATTTTGGTATGGAAGAAGAGGAATTGAAGGTGGTGGCTACAGGGGAGGGGACGAGCGCCCCTTGTGCTATAGAGAGGGGGACGGACGCCTCCATGACAAGGAGAGGTGAGGCAGACGCCTCATAGTAATGAGAAGGCAAGGGCGGACGCCCTAGTGGGGTGGGGTGGGCGCCTCCCATTGTGTTTCATGTTTGTTTGGATGTTGTTTCTTTTGTTTGTAGATCCTCTGTTTTTTTAAGTTGCAGTGCAATAAAAAAAATGTAATAGCACAGTTAGTAGCACTTATATTAGAGGAATAATTTAAAGGACAGTAGCAGTTAATCTAAGTAGCAGTTAATTATAGCAGAAATTATAAATGCAGATAGTTTAATTGTAGTGTAGAAGAAATAGCAATGTAAATAAACTAGCATGAAAATTAGTAATTTTGAATAACAGTGATGGAAGTAATTTGGTACCAGTATAATATATTAAGAAGGTTAGCAATTAAACTGCAAAAATAATTAAATGACAGGTTTGATAATTTAGCAGCTGGAAAGAAATAGCAAGGTTGATATAATAGTTAGTGTAGCGGTTAAAACAGCGGTATGAAGTGGAAGTTTGTTGCAGGGAATTAATTAAATTAGTATAATGAAATTAGTAGAAGTTAGTTAATAATGAGCAGTGATAACAGTGAATAGAAATAATACCGAATTAGCCGAGTTAGTGAATTAAGCAGTGTAAATAATTGTCCGGAATTAATTAAAAATTGTCGGAATGGTTCATATATTTTAGGAGGTGATTACGATTATTTTATTTTGCTGAATTGCGTTGAATGCATCGTGTTGTTGAATTGTTAGGGAGTTATTCGCGAAGAATATGTTGTTGTATATTGTTGTTATTTATGTGAAGTTGCAGGGTGTTTTCAGTGACGATAATTACCTCTATTTTTTGGTAATAACAGTGATATAGGCGTATGCCTCGTGAAGTGAATTTACGTTGTTGTTGTATGTTGTTAGCATCACATTTCATTTGCATTTGTGAATGCCTGTATTGGCGGAATTGTAAAGAAGGCTTATGCCTTGTGCCGCTATTAATTGGCAATAGTGAAGGGAGCGGAAGCTCTGTTGGTACCACATGCATATGCATTGTTGTGTCTCATTTAAACTATGTTGTTATTAATTGTGAAGTAAATTATGTTGTTATTAACTGTGAAGTGAATTATGTTGCTGTTAACTGTGAAGTAAATTATGTTGTTATTAACTGTGAATTGAATTATGTCATTGCTAACGGTGAAGTGATTTCATGTTGTTGTTAATGAGGAAGTTGTTGTAATGTGTTAATTGCGATGTGATAATTTGTATGATTTAATCCTAGCATATTATTTATCATACACTTGTTTATATTGTTGGATATCGCACCCGTTCTGCTGATATTTCCCCTACCACGGGAAATGGGCAGGTACTCAGGGATAGCCGTGGAAGTTCGAAGTAGCATTATGAAGTCGTTAGTTGTTGTTAGTTCGAATTGGTGTCATTGCTCTGATACGTAACACTCGGGGGGATGAACGTTGCCTAATTTGTTGTAGTTGCTTTAATTGTTGAAGTTTATGAATAATGTGAATACCTGATCATGTTGATTACTAAATTTGGTTTTGTTGAATAATTATGCTAAGTGAAGTTAAATAATATTAATAATATTGTGAAATGTTTTGAGGTTGAATAAAAGAGGTATTGTTGTTACTATTGAAGAATTATGATTCTGTGGTTAGTTGATTAGTTGATTTAATTGAAAAGTATTGTTATAAGTTCATCATTGATCTAAGTGTTATGTATCTGTATAGTTATGACCAAATGCATGTTGTTTTGCGAAGAAATTGTGACATCCCTTGTATGATTATCTTTTATGCACTCTGATTTAAATAATATACGTTGGGTATGATTATCTTTTCTGCACATGATTTACTTTCCAATTAAAACAATACATGCACACTGGTCATAATCATAACACATGTTTGAATCTCATGCTTTAAAACAAATCATGCATTTCACAACGGATTAATTCTTATTCACATATTATATCAATGATTACATTCCATACTATAATCATTGTCATACCCCAAAGTTTTCCCTCCTATTCCTTAAGACATTTCATACATCCATACTCAAGGATTCCTCAAGGGTTGATCAGACAAACCCTCTCCTAGACAATCAACCCAAATTAGGGTTTAGCAATTCTCAGATCAAGATGGACTTCCAACATCTCCAATGGTCTTCATGCGTCCTCATATGCTTCAGAGATTCTCCATTTCAAGTTTCAAGCCTTACAAGTCAAGTTTCCTCAAACAATTGCTCAGATGGTTGAAAATCAGTTGTATTGGACAAAAAGTCAATTGTGGTTAACATACAGTCAAACTTCCTGATTTTTGGTCAACATCCTCATTTTGAAGTCACATTCATCATTTGATCAAGCATTGATCATGATTCATCAAGAGAACTCAAGATTTACTCAAAAGTCAAACTTTCCAAATTAGGGTTTTCTAATGAAAAGTCAACTGAACTTTGACTGAGCATAACTTCTTGATACTTTCTCAAAAAAATTTCCACCACCTCTCATTTTGAAGGAAATTCAATTCTCTACAACTTCATGTCTCACAAGAATGTTCAAAAAATGCTTCATTTGGAAGGTATGGATCAAAATATTACAGGTCCTTTACAAAGTCAACAAAAAGTCAACTTTTTGTATTGAAGTTTTATTGAGAATGGAAACTCCAATTGAGATGAAACCAAATTGGTTGTTTAGAGGACACTTAGAGTTTTCTAAAAAGTCCAAGAACACTCAAAAATGTGGAAAATTGAGCAAAATACACCTTGTACAAGTTGGGAATTTTTGGACAATTGCACAAAGAGAGATACTTGTCAAAATCCAATTTTTTTCAAATGGGCCTATAATTTTATGATCCGAACTTGTATATAATATTATCTGTGACCTATTGATGCCTTGCCACGACCACCTTTTATTTTTTTTATTTATTTTTGAATTTAAAAGCATTTAATTCAAATTTAAATTATATAAAATATGAAAACAAGGTATAATTTCAATTGGGTTGGATTTTTATCAAACCTGAGGTCCAAGATAGCCCATACAACTTGCCAATTTTGTGCTAGCTCTCACATGGAAGGGAAAATCAAATTTTCAAAAGATTTGATTTGATTTGAAAGAGAAAATTTTTTGCATTCAAGAGGAGATATTTTTTCATTCTTTTTACTCTCATTCCTCACTCTATAAATGCTAATCACATTGCACAAGACCAAGGACGAAACCCTAGCCTATGCAAGCAACCCTAAAATTTCAAAAAATTCATCAAAGTTGTCAAATTCGAATTCCAAATTCCAGCAGGTTTCAAGGTGTTTTGAGCATCCAAACGTGTTCCTGAGGTTCCCAGGAGTCAATACCAATCCTTACTTGAAGCCAAGACTGCCCAGATCGTGCTCCCTAGGTTGCTCCGATTTGGCATTTTCTTGAATTTCGATTTCATAAATCCATGCATTGCTAATTGTTCTTGTGTGTTTATTTGAATTCAGGACATGTATTAGATCACATCTGAACCATTACATGCAAGCTTAGACGTAGGAAACTCGATTTGCCATGGCTAGGGCATTTTGAACTGTCTCGATCGAACTGGCTTGTACAGGTGTTTTCAGGGCAAACAAACACCACCATTGTGTTCGCAGCCCTCGATTTAGGGGGGTAGGGCCCCTCGTTGTTCTTTATTTTGCGTATTTTTCAGGTTTGAAGGTTTGAGCAATCGGAGAAGACAACCGGAGCTAGGGCTCCGGCGTCGTTGACCGATTTGGAATCCGGCGAGGCATGCGTGGCGAAAGCGAGTGATCTGATTCGTCCGTCCATTCAACCTGGGTCCCACGCGCTGACTGTGTGTTGAAATTCAAATCCATGACACGTTTACCCTTAAAAACAATTCTTTCCAGATTCAAAACACAAGAGCCACTTGGCTCAGTTGGTAAGCAGGCGTGTGATTTCCTCAGAGGTCCCTGGTTCGATTCCTTGCCATGGCAAACATTTTTTTTGCAACTTTACAAAACTAACATATTTTTTTTCTATTTTCTCTTAATATTTTCATTTAATTTAATTTATCTTCAAATAATTTTATCATGCATCTAAAAAACACCAAAAATATTTCTTTTTTTGCCTAATTATCAGAAAAATACTTATTTAATTTTTAATATAAAAAATATTATTTTTGCATGCATATTTAATTTAATTATTAATTAATCGTTTAAATGACTTTTAATTGTTTTTAATTATCGAAATCGATTCCGAAAATTACCAAAAACTTATCTTGTCATATTAATGTCATTATTAACCCAAAACATTTTTCTCCATTTAAAATTCTTATTTTTACTAACATTTTTCCTCTTATGCAATTTTCTCGTATTTCCGATTATGTATCTGTTCACAGGTTGTAACGTTTCGGACGATTTTTCTTGCTCTTCTTTTTCAATTATGTAACTGCCTATGGGATGTAATATTTTAATTAGGACTTTTACTTTCCGCACTCTTATTATGTAACTGCCCCAAAGCCATGTAATAGTGTAGGACTTTATCTTTTTCGCACTTTACATTCAGCAATTTACTTTCCGCACCCTATAAACTGCTAGTAATTAGGCGTGTATGGCAAGATAAAATTGGACATAGATCGCTCATAATTTCAAGATAATACATATCTTAATTTGACACACTCTTTCACACATGCACCCCTTAGGGTAATTCTCTCTCGTTGCCTTTACGAATTCAAATGGTCAAGTCCCTCGAACGTAGAGGTATTCTAGCACCGTTGCCTTCAAAACAAATCATCATAGTCCCTTCGATACAAAGATCATAGACCCACGATGTCGCCTACGAATACATGATCTTGACCCTTGATTGTCGCCTACGAAAAAAGATGATAGTCCCTTCGAATGTGCTAGGATACTTCCTACAATTTGCCTTCTATGACCATCCGATGTCCCTTCGAATGTCCCGCTTACATCCAACAAATAGGGTTACCTGCCAACTAATGGTATGGATAACACCATTCTAAGGGAACGAAACACAAAACGACCATTCGAGTAGGTAATAAGACTTTTAGTTGCTTGCTCAATCAAATACTTTTCACACCACACACTTTTGTCAAAGTTCAAACTCTTTTCAAAACAAAAACATTTCCGAACACTTTGTATACATTCCTACATGAATCATTACAAAGTCAAAGCGAAATGCGTTTTCAAAACATTTTTTGTCAAACACACAGAAAACACTTTTTTTAACAATGATCTAAGAGCAACTAAGAGCCCGTAGATCACTACGGATGGAAAGGGGTGCTAATACCTTCCCTTTTCATAACCTTCTCCCTTACTCAGAATCTAACGAAGGTCTTTTCCTGTTCTTTTCACCTTCCCTTAATTGGATACAAGAAAAGTCGGTGGCGACTCTTGCTATCCGCACATTTGCGATACAAAAATCTCAAAGTCAGTTCACCGTATTACAATCATTGGATGAAAAAGCAATGAATCCATAACGTACTCAAATAATCAGAATTTATACATCGGCACCAAGGCCATATCAGCATAGTATCTGAATCATACAAATCAAAATAGATATGCATGCATAACAAATATATCATCAAAGAAGAAATCCAGATAAACCCTGTGTTACATCACCAGAGCAATGACTAGACTACCTAGTAACGGATAAACTAGCTAGACTCTTCAACTAGTTTCGTGCGAAGCACCCACATAGAGGCAACATCATAACAGAAGGGTGATAATTCACATCATTATTCATAAGTATATAAATGGAAATAATGAAGGAACTACATTTATTCATGAATTCTACACACTTCAAGTAATATTCCAAGATACCATGATCATACAAACATTACAAGTATAAGATATATTTATACATGGCATAATTATCATTCATTCAAACATTCCAATTAATACATATAATTAAACATCACAATTTCATTCGACACATTGCATATTCAATAATGACTCATGTGACATCAATGAAATGTGACTCAATATGCATGTGGTACCAAGTTTTTGGGAACATTTCATTAATCCTGCTTCTAATTCATTCATAGAATCCAAGACCTTACTTCTGATCCGCACAAGACCAAAAGCCTCCTCTACTTATATCCCAATGGAATCGAGCCAAATGTGAACCCTACGTTTCACCACTACTTATCCATCATGGATCGAGCCAATTTATGAACCCAATGTTTCACCGCTACTTATACACACAAGGATCGAGCCAAATGTATGCATGTACAATTCACCAAGACAACAAATGAAAATTAAGATTATTCACAAAACCTCAATTATCCAAGCATAACATCACAATTCATCTCATGTGAATTATACATCAATTTCACAATATTATATTTCAACAACAAGATCATCACATGTATCTTATACATATCATCACACATCACAAGTAACATTATGACATATCATTCCACCAATGTTGTTCAACGAATTCCATCAAATAAGATTAGCACATACTATACTCAAGTAATCAAACATATATTGAAATAGTATTCAAAACCAATCCAAAACACATTCAATCACAATTGGATCAAGTAATCACATATATGAAAATACTACAATAAATATAATTATACGAGATTCCATGTCAAAAGATCCTAAAAATAACATTTTTCATTTCAGGTCACGCTAAGCCCGGCATATCACGCTAAGCACACCTCGCTGAACAAACAACCCCAAAAGTCAGAATATTTTGCGCTAAGCGGGCTCATCCTCGCGCGAAGCGCGGTCTATGATTTTGCATTTTTTCTGCTATGAACAGCTTCTTTCTCCCACGAAATTACCACATAAAACCCATTCCAATAAACCAAATAACATCATTAAAGGGTATCCTAACATGTTTCTAGTCATGGGTTATCATTCTAAGTTGAAAAACACATTTCCCTTTGAAACCCTAACATTCAAAGATTCTAGAAATTGAAATTGGATAACCTAGCATGTTCCTAATCATTACCCCCAACATACAATCAAACAATATCATGGATTCTCCACCCTTACCTCTTGAAGATTCTTCTTCTAGGGGTTCTCTTCACTTTTCCTCTTTCTCCTCTTCTCTTCCCTTCTTTCTCTTCTTTCTACAATTGAAATTCTAATTATGATTCCCTTCTAATCCTTACTAACTAGTATTTTCTTAATGGGCTTAATACTTAACACCTCTATATCATTTCCATGCTCATAAATAGGCCCAATACTAAAAAACCATAATTCTATTCATAAAACACAATTATTTAAATAACACATATATTCAAATAATTCACATTTAAATTAAAACACCCAATTAAATTAATTATCACATAATATAATATATAATAATAATTAATAATTAGCTATTTAAAAATCGAGATGTTACAACTTTCCCCCACTTAAAATATTTTCGCCCTCGAAAATTACCTCAAGCGAACAACTCAGGGTACGAATCCTTCATCTGACTCAAGCTCCCAAGTCACATTACCACTAGCAGGACCTCCTAGTGCCACTTTCACTAAAGCGATTTCCTTCCCTCGAAGTTGTTTAACTTCTTGATCCTCAATACGCATCGGTAAAGTCTCAACCGTCAAATTATCTATAACATGCACATCATCTAGCGGCACAACATGAGATATATCTGACATATATTTCCTCAATTGAGATACATGAAATATGTCATGAAGATTAGCAAGTGACAGAGGAAAATGAATTTGATAGGCTACTTCACCAATCTTCTCAGCAATTTGATAAGGACCAATAAAACACGGAGTTAACTTCCTTGACTTCAATGCTCTACCAACACCAGTCATAGGACTAACTCTCAAAAATTTGTGATCAACTTTCTTAAAGCTAAGATCTTTCCTCTTCTTATCATGATAACTCTTCTGACGACTCTGGGAAATCTTCATCTTTTCCCGAATCATCTTAATCTTATCCATAGTTTGTTGAACTATCTCAGGTCCAACTACAAAACTCTCACCTGATTCATACCAACACAAAGGTGTCCTATACCTTCATCCATACAAAACTTCAAACGGAGCCATTCCAATACTCGAATGAAAACTATTGTTATAGGTAAACTCAATCAAAGGAAAATAAATATCCCAAACACCTCCATGCTCTAAAACACAAACTCTCAAAAGATCTTCCAATGATTGAATCGTCCTTTCAGTCTGACAATCAGTTTGTGGATGATACGCCGAACTCAAACGCAACTTTGTACCCAAATCACTATGCAAACCTTCCTAAAAATGCAAAGTAAACCTTAGATCTCTATCCGAAACAATACTCGACGGAACACCATGAAAACTAATAACTTCCATCAAAATTGGAATAAAGTGAGAAGATTTCGTTAATCTATCCACAATAGCCCAAACAACATCATGACTACTCGGAGTCCTCAGAAATCCAGAAACAAAATCCATAGAAATGCTATCCCACTTCCACTCAGGAATGGATAACAGCTACAATAAACCAGACGGTTTCTAATGCTCAATCTTCGACTTCTGATAGATCAAACAATAATACACAAACTCAGCAATATCCTTCTTCATACTAGACCCCCAAAATAATTTCCTCAAATCTTGGTACATCTTAGTAGCACCAGGATGAATACTCAATCCACTTCGATGTCCTTCATCGAGAATTCTCTTTCTCAGATAACCAACATCATGAACACAAATTCTATCATGACACCTCATGATACCATTCTCATCAATCCAAAAATCATCACCTCAACCTTGATTGATCAACACCAACTTATCTACCAAAATCAAATCAGATTTCTGACCCTCTCGAATCTCATCCAAAATACCACTGGTAAGTTTCAACATACCAAGCTTAACACAAGAAGAGTTCACTTCACAAACCAAACTCAAATCTCGAAATTGCTCAATCAAATCCAATTCTCGCACCATCAACATCGACATATGCAAAGACTTCCTACTTAATGCATCAGCTACAACATTCGCTTTACCCGGATGATAATTCAAACCAAAATCATAAACCTTCAAGAATTCTAACCATCTTCTTTGCCTCATATTCAATTCTTTCTGATCAAACAGATACTTCAAACTCTTATGATCGCTAAACACCTCAAATCTCGAACCAAATAAATAATGCCTCCAAATCTTCAAAACAAACACCACTGCGACTAACTCTAAATCATGCGTTGGATAATTTCTCTCATGAAATTTAATTTGCCTCAAAACATAAGCTACCACTTTCCTATTCTGCATTAACACACCTCCTAAACCCATCAATGAAGGATCACAATACACCACAAATGGTTCTACCGGATTAGGCAAAATCAAAATAGGAGCGGTCGTTAACCTTCTCTTAAGCTCTTGAAAATTAGCTTCATACTGCAAAGTCCAAACAAAAGCTTGACCTTTCCTCGTCAACTGTGTCAACGATAACGCCAACTTAGAAAATCCTTCAATGAACTTACGATAATAACCAGCCAAACCAAGAAAACTTCTAATCTTAGAAATAGATTTCGGAGCTACCCATCGAGATACAACCTCAACCTTAGAAGGATCCATAAAAATACCACCACTCGAAATCACATGCCCAAGGAAACTAACTTCCTTCAACCAAAATTCACACTTAGAAAGATTAACATACAACTTCTTCTCTTTCAGCACATATAACACAATCCTCAAATGCTCAGCATGATCTTCTTCACTTTTGGAATAAATCAGAATATCATCAATAAACACAACCACAAATTGATCCAGATACTCATGAAAAATCCTATTCATATATTCCATAAACACACCAGGAGCATTAGTCACACCAAACGGAATTACAGAATACTCATAGTGACCATACCTTTTGCTAAAAGCAGTCTTCTAAATATCCTCAGTTTTCACACGAATCTGATGATAACCAGACCTCAAATTAATCTTACTGAAAACACAAGCACCAACCAACGGATCCATCAAATCATCAATCCTCGTAAGTGGATACCTGTTCTTAATAGTCACCTTGTTCAGTTGTCTATAATCAACACACAACCTCATAGAACCTTCCTTCTTCTTAACCAACAAAACAGGCGCACCCCACGGAGATACACTCGGACAAATAAACCTCTTTTCAAGAAAATCCTCAAGTTGATTCTTCAACTCTTTCAACTCAGAAGCAGACATCTGATACGATTTCATCGAAATAGGACTAGTTCCAAGAACTAAATCAATCGAAAACTCCACCTCACACTCTGGCGGTAAATCAATTACATCTTTAGGAAATACCTTAGGAAAATAACAAATAACATGCAATTCATCCATAGCTTCTTTCTCACCGAGATCCAACGATGCCAACAAAGCAAACAACACAACATCATCTTTCAAAGATTTATCCACTTGCTTAGCAGACAAAAACAAATCATTCTCGACACGAGAATCAAGAGAGATAACTGACTTGTCAAAACAGTTGATAAAAACATGATTGTATTCCAACCAATTCATACTAAGAATCACATCCAATTGATCTAATGGAATACAAATTAATCCATCCAAAAATCTTTACAAAAAAATACTCAATGGACAATTTAGACATGCAACATAAGTACAAACATAACCCATAGCAGGAGTATCAATGATCATATTTCCATGTATACCAGACAATTCAAGATTCAATCTCTTAACACCATCCGAAGAAATAAAAGAATGTGTTGCACCAGTATCAATGATAACAATCAAAGGTGTACCATTAATAAAGCACGTACCTCGGATAAGTCTATCCTTAACCGGAGTCTCAGCACCAGACAATGCAAACATTTTCCCCTTCTCTTGCTCCTTCCTTGGCTTTTTACACTTATTACTAATATGACCTCATTCACCATAATTGTAACAAGTCACATCCGCACTAAATCTACAATCAGAAACTCTATGACCGGCCTTGCCACACCTATGGCATTTCATAACATTCTTTCCAGCATCCTTCCCACAATCATAAGCACGATGTCCTTCCACACCGCACTTGTAACACTTAAGTGGAGCAAATGATCCTCCCCCACTTGACTTCTTGCCACCACTAGTTTTCTTCTTATCCTCATAAGATTTCCCACGAAATTGACCTTTTCCCTTCCTATCATTCACATTCTTGTAGTGGGAAGCACTCTCCCTACTATCCTCGTCATAAATCCTACTCTTGTTCACCAACTCAGCAAAACGAGTAATTTGTTGATATCCAATAGCCTTCTTGATATCAGGTCTCAAACCATTCACAAACTTCAAACACTTAGATCTCTCAGAATTCATAGTATTGTAATGAGGACAATACTTAATTAGCTCTTGAAACCTTGCAGCATACTCAGCCATGGTTCCATTACCTTGCTTCAGCTCAAGAAATTCCACCTCTTTCCTTCCATGACAATCTTCTGGAAAATAGTTCTCCAAAAATGCATCACGGAAAAGAACCCAAGAAACTTCAACACCTTCCTCATCAAGTCTCTGAACAGTGTTGCTCCACCAATATTCATCTCCTTTTCCAGCACATGAGTACCAAACTGCACCTTTTGCGCATCAATACAATTCATAACTCTCAAGATTTTCTCAATTGCTTTCAGCCATGCCTGAGCTTTGTCAGGTTCATGCTCACCCTCAAAGATAGGAGGATTGTTCCTTTGAAACTTCCCCAAAGCACAAAACTCATCTTTCTCATCTCGATGTCTAGCATTCACCTGTGGAATTTGCCCAAGAGATCAAGCCAACAATCTCAATGCCTCAACAATAGCATCATCGTTCCTTCCCGAAACCATTCTACAATCTTCCTAAGACATACAACAACAGACAATAGCATTAATCATGTCAGATACATAAATCAAATACAACATGAGTTAAATCAATTAATAACTTGGCCAAATCTGCCCTACCATTGCTCTGATACCATAATGTAACACCCCCTTCTAAATTACCCTTTATTTATTAAACATTCAGAGTAAATAAAATGCATAACAAGAGGGCGTCACGTGATTTACTTTACAATTAAAACAATACATGCACATTGGTCATAATCATAACACATATTTGAATCTCATGCTTTGAAACAAATCATGCATTTCAAAGCGGATTAATTCTTATTCATAGATACTATCAATGATTATATCCCATACTATAATTAATGGATGAAAAAGCAATGAATCCATTACATACTCAAATCATCAGAATTCATACATCGGCACCAAGGCCACATCAGTATAGTATCTCAATCATACAAATCAAAATAGATGAGCATACATAACAGATATCTCAATAAAGCGTAAATCTAGATAAACCTTGTGTTACATGACCAGAGTAATGACTAGACTACCTAGTAACGGATAAACTAGCTAGACTCTTCAATTAGTTTCGTGCGAAGCACCGCTATCCTCGGAACCTGCACGTTACCCACGTAGAGGAAACATCATAACAGAAGGGTGAGAATTCACATTATTAATCAAAATTATATAAATGGAAATAATGAAGGAACCTCATATATTTATGAATTCTACACACTTCAAGTAATATTCAAAGATACCATGATCATACAAACATTACAAGTATAAGATATATTTATACATGGCATAATTATCATTCATTCAAACATTCCAATTAATACATATAATTAAACATCACAATTTCATTCCACACATTGCATATTTAATAATGACTCATGTGAAAACAATGAAATGTGACTCAATTTGCATGTAGTACCAAGTTTTTAGGAACATTTCGTTAACCCTGCTTCTGATTCATTCATAGAATCCAAACCCTTACTTCTGATCCGGACAAGACCAAAAGCCTCCTCTACTTATTCCCAATGGAATTGAGCCAAATGTGAACCCAACGTTTCACCGTTACTTATCCATCATGGACCAACCCAATTTATGAACCCAATGTTTCACCTCTACTTATCCACACAAGGATCGAGCCAAATGTATGCATGCACAAACAACATGGCTGAGTATGAAGCTTGCATATTTGGTATTGACGATTCAATTGATTTGAGGATCAAACACTTGAAAGTGTATGGATATTCAACTCTCGTAATAAGTCAAATCAACAAAGATTGGGAGACTCGTCACCCAAATCTGATTCTTTATCGTGAACATGTTATGAAGTTGGTTCCTTACTTTGAGGAGATCACCTTTGATCATATTTTGCGAGAAGAGAATAGTCTTGCAGATGCCTTGGCTACCATGGCATCTATGTTCAAAGCCAATTGGGCTAATGAAGCGCCCGTGATCATAATCCAAAAATTGGATGAGTCGACATTCTATTTTGAGGTTGATGTGGAAAAGGATGGTAATCTATGGTTTCTTGACATTAAAAGTTACCTTGAGACTCAAGAGTATCCCGAGGAAGCATCTGTGGCAGACAAAAAGTTTTTGAAAAGGTTCTCAACAAAGTTCTTCCTCAGTAATAATGTCTTATACATAAGGAATCATGATGGGTTGTTACTCAGATGTGTCGATAAGAATTAGGCTGCAAAGATCATTGAAGAGATGCATTAGGGTTCATTTGGAATGAATTCCAGTGGGCATACCATGGCTAACAAGATTTTGTGAGCTGGATATTACTGGTCCACCATGGAAGTTGATTGCTTCAACCATTCCAAAATTTGTTACAAGTGTCAGGTGTAGGCTGATAAGGTGCATGTGCCGCCATCGCCTTTAAATGTTTTAATTTATCCTTGGCCGTTTGCTATGTGGGGTATCGATATGATCGAAAAGATTGAGACGACGGTTTCCGACGGTCATTGTTTTATGATGGTTTCTATAGACTATTTCAGCAAATGGGTGGAAGACGCGTCTTATGCGAATGTCACCAAGCAGGTGGTTGCCAGGTTTATCAAGCACAATATCATTTGTCGTTGTGGGATTCTTGATAAGATCATTACCGATAATGTACCAAATCTCAATAACAAGATGATGAAGGAGCTTTGCGAGTCCTTCAAGATCAAGCATCATAACTCGTTTCTGTATCACCTAAAGATGAATGGCACTGTCGAAGCAGCGAATAAGAACATAATAAGATTGTGCAGAAGAAGGTAGTGACTTATCGAGATTGGCATGAGATATTACCTTTTTCTTTGCATGGCTATCAGACTACCGCACGCACTTCGACTGGGGCAACCCCTTTTTCTCTGGTCTATGGCATGGTAGCAGTGCTTCTCATAGAAGTTAAGATTCCTTTGTTAAGGACTATGAAAGATGCAGAGCTTGATGAAGATGAATGGGTTCAGAATCGCCTAGACCATTTGATCCTCATCGACGAGAAGAGATTAGAGGTTATTTGTCACGGTCAAGCTTATTAACAAAGGTTGAGAAAAGCGTTTGACAAAAGGGTGCGACCTCAATAGTACAAGCCAGGTGACCTTGTGTGGATGCCAAATTATGAAGGACCATTCGTTGTGAAGAAAGTTTTCTTTGGCGGTGCCATAACTCTTACAACAATGGATGAAGAAGATTTCCCACTACCCGTGAATGCGGACGTAGTCAAAAAAATACTTCGCATAGACCCACTAAATAAAAAAAGGAAAAAAAAGAGTGTTAGGCTTAAATGAATGAAAAATAAACGTGTACACCCGCTGGATTGAAAACCCAAGAGGGCGGTCCTGGAAAAAAGGGAATAAAGCGAACAACTACGTCCCGCATCGGATCAATGGTTGCACTTCATTTCTACAGTGATGCTAGGAAGTTTCTGTTCGCATTAAAAAGTGACGCGCAAGGGAATCGAAACGATTTACTCTTTTGATTTGTTTATAAACATGCCGCGAGCATCAAGCTTTATTTTTTCCAACACAAGAAAAATGATTATGAAAAAGGGGAAAGCTGCAATACCCTTAATTGATATGATATGCATTACGACTAGAGCAAACTAGACGCAACGCATTGGGGAGATTCTGGGCAAGGGGGTTTGTTAAATAAAGGGAATAGATGTGGCACCCTAAATATATATAGTTATCTATAGCTTTATATATGAATATTTTTGATATGTTTGTGTGTTTTAATTGCTATTTCTATTGTTGGGAAAGTTTCTCCTTTGGATTTTAAGAAGGGTAGATTATGTGGGATCCTAGGTGTTGTTATTATTGGGCTCGCAAAGATCATTGGGATCTTATGCATACATATCCCTTAATGGGAATCAGAGCATTTGTAGCTCGGATCTAAAGGGATCTATGGTTTGTTTGGTTTGAGGGAGAAAGAAATTTGCTCGCCAAGGATGAGACCTTGTGCCAACGTATTCTTAAAAGGATGTTGAGAAAGTCAGAGCAATCGTAGTTCCCACTTATGCTAGTGGAAGCAACGGGATGTTATTAAGAGACAAAGACGAATGTCATCTTAATGAAAAATGTATCTAATCTATTTCATCACATACATTTTGAAAGGTTTGATTGATTTAATCTTTCATCGTATGTTATAGGTGTTTTGCTTGAGTGTACAAGCGTTACCACTTACGAGTTAAGAAAGATGTTTGAAAAATGATTGAATCTTTTAATTGTAAGCATTGGCTGTTTTGCTTGAGTGTACAAGCGTTACCACTTACGATTAAGAGATGTTTTTGTTTGAAAAAAGTGTTTGATTTGAAAAGTAGATTGTATGTGATGTGATAGATGAGATACTTCTTCCATAGAGATGATAAACGTCTAAATGTCTAGGAGAAATTGATTGGATTAGGGGGATGCTTTTAAGAAGCCCGTGGGTCCTTGTATTGTAAGCCCAAGAGGAGGCATTCCGAGGGTCATCGAGGGTCCTGGTATTGTTAGCCCAAGAGAAGGCATTCCGAGGGTCATCGAGGGTCCTTGTATGAAGCTCAAGAGGAAGCTATAGGGTATGGCTGGATTTGGCTTTAAGAGTGGTTTCACCGGGAAACCATCCTCTTAGGATTTTAAGAGTAATTTCACCGGGAAATCATCCTCTCAGGGTTCCATCCTAGCGCGGGTGATTCTTTGTATTGGAAGCCCAATAGGAGGCTGTTAAGAAATTTCCTGGTCTCTTTCTTTTTTGATGCCCAAGAGAAGGCTAAACTCAATGAAGAGTTCTTTTGAACGAAGCCCAAGAGGAGGCTAACTCAGCAGGGGAGTGATGTCTTATATGAAGCCTAAGCGGAGGCTAAACTCAGTAAATGAGTTTTCTTATATGAAGCCTAAGAGGAGGCTAACTCAATACATGAGTTATCTTATACGAAGCCTAAGAGGAGGCTAAAGGGAACCTATTTGTTAGACTAGTTGTTATGTTATAACTGAGTAGCTATATGAACCAGTGTGATATGTATTCACAAGAGTTTATGAAGGAAATATAAACAAGTGTATAAAACATGCATTTTAAGCAAGTGTAACTTGATTATTTACGAGTTTGAATGTGTACAAGGGAATGAATATGTACACGAAGGGATGTTTATGTACAAGAAAATGAATATGTACATAGGAAGGTTGGGACTTACACAATAAGGGAGACCCATTGATTTAAGAGAAGTTTCACCGGGAATAATTCTTCTCTTAATACCAATGGAATTGGTGTATAAACAAGCAAATGAAAATAAACGAAAGAAGTTTATTTACGCTTGAATATTTACAAAGATGATTGTATATGTACAAGGAAAATTGAATATGTACATAAAAGGATTGGGACTTACACCGTGAGGGAGGCCCATTGATTTATTAAGAAATTCGAGGAAAAACTAATTCGGTTTTATCTTCAAATCGGATCGATCATGGAAAAGGTGTGTAAGTTTGATGAAATGTTTTTGAAAATGTTTTGAAAATGATTTTGAAAAGTGAAATATATTCACAAGAAGTTTTGAAAAGATTTGAGTTTTGAAAGTTTGAAAGAAAACATCTTTGAAAAATATTAAAGAATACTTAAAATGCTCCATTTTTGACTTAATAAAAATATAATCAAAACAAAGTATTTTTGGATTTTTTTGATATAATCATAAAATAGGTATATTAAATGACAAGTGTGCAAAAAATCTTCTCAAAATGAGAAGTTTTGAATGGTTTTTGAAAATGTTGAAGTTTGATAAAGGTGAAGAAAACAAGTGATAAAAATTTGGTTTTGGTCTTAAGGAGGCTTGAACCCATGACCTTTTGCTTGGAATTGAAAAGTCTTACCACTGAGCCAAGTGCTTGTCTTGTTATTTACACGCTTCCAATTACTTATATTTTAAAACAAGTCTTTGAAATGTTTTAAAATGAAGGGAAGTGAAAAAAATGACAAAATGGTCTCAGGGGGATTCGAACCTTGGACCATAGGCAAGGCAAAGGAAACATGAAAAGCGTGCTGGTAACCGCTGGGCAGGTAATACATCTGTTCATTTATTTACTTCCATGTTATAATATTATAAACTAATCATTTGAATTTCTGGAAAATCAAAAACACGCGCGCAATGTTCTTCTTCTTCCTCAATCCTCATCAATTCATAGATTACTCATTTCTTGATGAAATTGAAAGTTGTAAACATGAAACTTGCTCGATTTTCAACCAGGAACACGATGGTGATGATTAATTTCATTTATTTTCAGTTTAGAATGATTAATTTTTGCAAGAACACGAAGAACCCTAGGTTTGAAAATTGATCATGAAATCATGTATGGCCATGGAATTAAGCAATTGATTGAGGGTTAATGATCAGTGATGGTGCAGAAACAAGATGGCCAAGCCAGTTTTTGAACTGGAAGTTAGAAATTATAAAGTTCAAAGTTCAAGTTCTTACCTCTTCAAACGGAAATCGAAATTCCTTTTAGAGTGTTTCCATTTGTATTTTGATGATGGCTATAACTTCATTGGACCCTATGGAAGGTATGCTTAGCTTGAATTGAAATGGTCTGGATTATTCCACCCAAGCACAACTACATCTCCTTGGTATGAGTTTCGAATTCAAGGTTGGAGGTGTTACAGGTCAAGGATAATGATCTGGATCACTTATATGAAGTATGTGGATGATGTTTGAAGTGTTAAACCTTAGTTAGCTCGAGCAAATTAGCAGTTTGGATGTTAAGGCACAAATTGCAAGCTTTTGGTTTTTTTATTATGTTACTGAGTTTGATCACTTCTTGTGTTGTTTTTAAGTTTTAAACTACTTCTAAATGATATTTAGAACATGTTATAAACTTAAGTTCACTCAAATTTTGCAAGACTTGGAGATTTGCAAAATTCCCTCTTATGACTTTGAAACTTAGAATTCAAGAAAGGAAGAGTGAAAGCTTGATTATAATAGCTTTGGTGTAGTTTGGAAATGAGGAAATGACCTCTATTTATATGCCAAGAATTCTGAATGATTTGGCAAAGATATCATTGAGGGAAAGTTGCAACTTGGTTAAGAGGTAATAATGGAATCTTTTGCATTTAATGCAAAAGTAACTTTCTTAACCATGGTTAAGTTTTCCTCCTTGATCCAATCCACTCTTTAATCATTCAAACTAATATTTATCAGTTATAATACACCTCTAAGTGATGACAAGGCTTCTAGAAGGAGAAGTTGCAAAAAATGACTTGTAATTTTGAAGCGTGTACTTGAAATTCCATGGTTTTGGAGCTCTATGTTTCAAACTCAAACGTATAGCTAGACAAAATGTTTTTGCAATTTCTTGAACATTTTGGAAAGCTTGTAACAAGGGCTACAACTTTCAGTTTTGAGTTTTTTCTGAATCCAAATGGATCTAGGTGAAAAATGTCCATGAAAGTAGGAAAAAATCATGTTTCTTAACACTTAAAAAATTTCTAAGTGTTAGAAATTTTTCAAATCTTGACTTTTTGTTGACTTTTTCACATTTCTTGATTTTTTATGATCATGATGGATCATTTGAAATGTTTTTATGATGAAAAAAGTTTGGTCTTGAAAAAGTTGACCAAAAGTCAAAGTTTGACTTTTCAGAGCAGATGAATTTTTATCAGACGATTCAGAATTTGTCTGATGAAGAAACATGGATTTTTGTGATGTTTTGAATCAAGAAATTAGGTCAAGATGTTGCATTGAATATGTTAAGATCAATCTCCAAGTAAATAGGTCATTCATTGAGCAAAAAGTCAATGATTCACTATCCTCGATAAAACCCTAATTGGTCGATTCATGATCATGAGAAAAAGTTGGGAATCTGAAGATCAAATGTTGATGGTTGATTAAGATAGATCACTTGAGGTTAGTGGAAACTCAAACCCTAATTGATCATATCCTGAACAGATGAAATTTTGAAGAAACCCTGATTTTGACTTTTAGAAACCACACACGATCTATTCTATTTTGAAACTATTAGTGATGTAGTGATGCATATGTGAGGTGGTATATTAGGTCAAAAATTGGGGTATGACAGTTTCCTTTGATCTCTATTCCGATGACAGAGGGTCTGTTTGTGATCTTCACAGAGATTTTTCGACAGTAACTTGTACTCCCCAGTCTGGTTTAGATGGACTACTCCTGACGTCCTAGTGAGGTTTCACTTGCTTACTCCCCCGTAAAGCCGATTCTGGTAGGAAGTGCAAGGTCTTTTTCCTTAGACAGAGTGCTTGGGTAGAAATCCCCAATGGATTTGTCACTCGTCAAGGCCTGAATCATATTCTCCCAAACAGAGTAATGTGTGAACAATCATCTCTATCCCCAACTGAAGTCATGTTATGGGTATGATATTCCCGAGAGTGATAGTGGGAACTCTTTGTCAAGAATTTCTGATTTTTCTCCAGTTAGTCACTATCCCCAATGAGTAATCTCCCCAGGAAGTCATATTCCTCAGGAAGTCTTTCCTAGAAATCCTGTTATTGAATTTCCCCCAATGATCGCCGAATCAATGGTGGCGTCATTTCTCCAACAGCACGCTTCGTGTTCTCCCCATGGAGTTTGCAAATTTAAAGCCTTATCATAATGTGACCCGTGGTTACCGGTTACTCATTTTATTATCTTTTGCAAACATGCATCATCGCATTGCATTACTCTATAGGAAAATTCAAACATTGCATGGAACTGTAAGCCAGAAGCAATGATCTTTATCCCCGGTGATACCCCTGTAATCCCTTGATAGGTCTGATGATTTGAAAATCCAAATCTGGATGAGCTCTTTTGACACATCTGAATCCCTGTGAACTCTGGTGCTTACTAGTCTTTACTTCCTTTGTTGTGATATCTGTTCTTCTGGGCGCAATATGTTTAGGTAAGGTTGATACATGTGCCTAGTGAAGGAAAGCCTGACACATGTTTCCTTCCTCAAAATACAATATTCTGGTATTCTGCAAAGTCTAGTCGTTACTGGTCTTTGTTTCATTCCCTGGCGAAGTTGGAGTTGGGTTGATGCTAATTCCTTGTAGGGCAAGTCCGCTACTTGTTCCTTCTTTCATAATACAGAGTTCTGGAATTCTAAAAGGTTTAGTAATTACTATTCCTTGTTTCCTTCCCAGTGGAGTAAGAATTGGATTACAACCAATTCTTCATAGGTCGAGTCCAATATTCGTTCCTATTCTCACGGTGCAGCATTCTGGCACTGTGTGTGAAGTCTAGTGGTTACTAGTCTTCATTTTGTTGTGTTTCCAGTTCTTCCCTGGCACAACAGGTCAATTTGGGTCGATGCTAAATCCTCCAAAGGGAAAGTCTACAACTTGTTTCCCTTCTTAGAGTACAACATTCTAGGAGCATGTAAAGCCTAGTAGTTACTAGTCTTTATTCGTCGTTATGATTCCAGTTCTTCCCTGGCATAACACGTTTGAATTGGGTCGAGGCCAATTCTTTGTAGGTCAAGTTCTCTACGTGTAAAGCCTAGTGGTTACTAGCCTCTTGGAGTCAAAACTCTTTTCGCACCGTTTGGTTTGATACCAGAAGTTCGCCTCCCTCCGTGTTGATACACGTGGTCTTGATTTAGAGTGAAAATATTTAAGGTCATATATGTATAAAATCATCTTTTACCTTATGGCTTGGAAGGATGGATCCAACCTCGCTCAAGGTTAAAGGATGATTGAATAGGGGGAGTTGTTGTACCCCAAAATTTACCCTTTTCATTTTCAACCTTTTTGGCTTATAGTTTTGATATCATAAATGTAAGTTCCTGGTTTTTATGGACTGACTGAGTTTTAATAAAACAAATAATAGAAGCAACAATGTATTGTTCAATAAGATATTTAATAACTTGTAAATACTATTGGAATGCCTGAACATGTGGTGTTGAAGATTTTCATCATCTAGAACAACGTGTCAAAGAGGATGTCGTGACATCAGACATCACGCTACTGAACTGTTAAGTTTGTTACAGTTCTGGTTTTAAACTGTGCATAATATTATAAAAATATTATGCATCATATGTGGAGTTTTTGTGAAGGCCTTTGTGGAGGTCCATAAGCTAATGAGAAAAATCAATAAGAAGCTTGATTATAGCAGAAGTTATCTGCTTGTTTGTTTTTCTGCAGAGTTTGTTATTGCAGTTTGTTACATGTTTATGTTGTTGTTTGAAGGCCCAAATCCAGTTGGGTAGAAGGCTATAAATAAGTAGTTTGTAACTTAGTTTTAGGAATCTAGCCAAATAATCATTAGGGTTAGCCATGTAAGTCAACCACCCGGATTGTGGGATGGTCACTGATTTGTACCTCGAAGCCTGTAGGCAAGAGGATTGTTTTACTCACCTAGAAGCCGTGAAGCAATGAGTGTAGTTGTGTTCTTGGAAGAAGCTGTGAAGCAATTCCAAGTTTATGTGAGTCATGAGTTTGACTATTTTGTGTGTTTGGAGTGATGTTCTTCAAACTGGTTGTTTTTGTTGCAGGGGTTTGCAATAGTTAGGTACCACTAGGTGTGCATGGAAAAAACTTGAAGAATGAGGGAATCAAATTGGAATTCGATTCTCCTGCTCAAAAATAATTTATTTTAAAAAAAGATGTCGCAAGCACCAAGCTTTATTGTTTCCAAAAATAAAGGAAAAGGGGAAAGCTGAAATACCCTAAAAAAGATATGCGATGCGATTAGTATGAAACTAAACGCAAACCATAGGGGAGTATAGATTCTTAAGTTCAGGGTTAGGTTATACAAAGGGAAAGTATTAACACCCTATGTATCTATAGTACTCTATAGGAAATTTTTTGTGTTTGTGTTTTATTTTCTATGCTATTTTAGGAAAGTTTCTCCTTTGGGATTAAGAAGGTAAGCTGGGTGGGAACATAAGTTTGTTAATTATGATTATGCTCGCAAAGATCATTGCAATCTTCTTCATACATATCCCCTAGAGAGAATCAGATCAATTGTAGCTCGGGATCTAAGGGTAACTAAGGTTTGGGTGGTTTGAGGGAGAAAGAAGTATGCTCGCCAAGGGTGAGACCTTGTGCCTACGTATTCTCAAAAGGAGGTTGATAAAGTCAGAGCAATCGTAGTTCCCACTTATGTGCTTATGGAAGCAATGATTTTTAAGAGACAACGACAAGTTCCATCTTAATGAAAAATGTATCTAATCTATTTCATCACATACATTTTTGAAAATTGATTGTTAAATCTTTCATTGTAAGAAATGGTGTTTCACTTGAGTGTACAAGTATATCTCTTATAATTCTTAGAATGAGAAGATGTTTTAAAAAACGTTGGATCTTTCATTGTAAGCATTGGGCGTTTAACTTGAGTATACAAGCGTGCCACTTACAGTTAAGAAAGATGTTTTGTTTGTTTGATTGAAAAAATGTTTGATATGAATGTGATGCTATAAATGAGATACTTATTCCATAGAGATGATTCGTGTCTCATCTCTGAGGAGAAATGTTTTATTTTGTTTAGGGGGATGCTTTTAAGAAGCCCGTGGGTCCATGTATTGTAAGCCCAAGTGAACGCTATACGAGGGACATCGAGGGTCATTGTATTGTGATTCCAAGAGGAGGCTTTCCGAGGGACATCGAGGTTCTTTGTATTGGGAGCCCAAGAGGAGGCTACATGGTATGGCTGGCTTGGTTTTAAGAGTGATTTCATCGGGAAACCATACTCTTTGGGTTCTATCCTAGCTAGGGAAATTCTTTGTATGAAGCCCAATAGGAAGGTGTTGGAGATTTCTATATCTCTTTCATGTACGAGGATCAAGATGAGGCCAACTCAACGAGGGAGTTCTTTTGTACAAAGCCCAAGAGGAAGCTAACTCAACGAGGGAGTTCTTTTGTAGAAAGTCCAAGAGGATGCTATGGGGAACCTAGTTGTTATACTAGTTGTAATGACATAAATAAACATGAACAAGTATATGAACAAGAATATATATGACAAAGTGTGTGTGTGTGCATTCATAAGAGTTTATGAAGGAAATATATAAACAAGTGCATAAATCAAGCAAATAAAGCTAGTGATACTTGGATATATACAAGGGAGTGGGACTTACACCTTAAGGGAGGCCCACAACAATAAGAGAAGTTTCATTGAGAATAATGCTCCTCTTAATACTACTGGAATCGGTGTATAAACAAGTAGATAAAACATGCAAACAAAGCTAGTTATACTTGAATATTTACAAAGATGGTTGGATATGTACAAGAAATTGAATATGTACAAAGATGGTTGGATATGTACAAGCAATTGAATATGTGCAAATATGGTTGGATATGTACAAGGAATTCAATATGTACAAAGATGGTTGGGATTTACATCTTAAGGGAGGCCCATGATCAATTTTATTTTTGAGTTCGAAAGATTTTCGAGAAAGAAACCTAGTTCGATTTATATTTTCAAGGAATTAATCGAATCGATCATGGAGTAGGAGGTGTATAAGTCAATTAAAACATTTTGAATATTTTGAAAAGACTTGAAGGGTGAAATTTTATTCACATGAATGTTTGGAAAAAGATTAGGTTAAAGAAATCAAGAAGAAAACAATTTTGAAAGCATTTAAAAATACTTAAAAAGTCTTACTTTTAACCTAATAAAAATATATCAAAAGAAAATATTTTTTGGGATTTTTTGACATAATCATAAAATAGATTTATTAAATGACAATTGTGCAAAAAATCATCTCAAAATGAGAAATTTTGATTGGTTTTAGAAAATGTTGAAGTTTGTTAAAAACATGAAAAAACTAGTGTTAAAAATTTATTTTGACCTTGGTGAGTGATAAACTCAGGACATGGGCTTGAAAGGTGAAAAGATTAACAACTGGGCCACAAGCGTGGCTTGTTATACAAACGATTTCAGAAGATTATATGTTAAAACAAGTTTGGAAAATGTTTTGGAAATAGTTTGAAAAGAATGAAAAGGGTGAAAAAAAGGTCTGGGGCGAGGGGGATTCGAACCCCAGACCTGGAGGGCAAGAAGTGACTTAAGGGCGCGCGCTCTACCACTGGGGTAGCTATACATCCATTGATTAAACCAACTTTCATAAATTATATTATGAAGCAAATTTTTGAATTTTTTTGAAAATGCACCATGGATTCATTTTCAACCTCCAGCTTCATGGATCTCTAACTCCTTCGTTTTTTTATGAAATTGAATGATATAAAAATGAAAGTTGCTTGATTTTTAACAAAGAATCGATTGGTGGTAGTTAATTTCATTTATTTTAAGCGTAGGATAACTGAATTCATGAAAAAACATATGAACCCTAATTTAATTAAAACTTAATGAAATCGTGTAGGTGCAAAATAAGCAACAATTGATTGAGGGTTATCATTCAGTATGAGTGCAGAAACAAGATGGCATTGCAATTTTTCGTCTATAATACATAAATCATAGTGTTCAAAGTTCTAGAACTTACCTCTTTAAGTGAGAATATGATTCTTCGAAGGAGGTGTTACGGAGATGATTTGATGATCTAGATAGCTTCCTGGACCTTCAAGGAATGTGTTGAAGTGCTTAGCTTGCTTAGAGATGGCCCGAAACTTGCTTCCTGACCCCTATTGCAGTTTAGCCAAGCTGAACATGGAAATGATGACTCTGAGGTTATAGAGGTGATCTAATGGCTTGGATCACTTGTATGGGATGTATGGATGATGTTTGAATGATTAGAATGGAAAACGCATGAGTGGATTTGGCTTGTTAAGGCTCAAAATGCACACTAATGGAGTTTTCTTGAGGAAACTCACTTTTGGTTGATTTTGTGGTGGATGATTGGTTCTAACAATTTGCTAATGATGTTTAGAAAGTGTTTGAAGCAATGGATTGGTTATAACTTGCATAATTTGAAAGTTGGAATTCTTACATTTTGAAAACTTTGAAACTTGCAACTTAAGAAAAAAGTGAGAAAACAAGCTTGGAGTTGTTTTTCATGTATCTTTTAATGATTCAAGGACCTCTATTTATAGTCCAAGATGTTTGGAGATCAAGGCAAGAAAGATTTGAGATTTTTGCAACTTAGTGCTTAAGAGATAAGAAAGGAGTCTTACATTTAATGCACATGGCAAAAAATGGCTAACCATGGTTAAAAATATCAAGTGTTCTTATCCTTCCTTCAATCATGAACTCAAGATATTTTTTGGACACCTGTTCTTCTAGAAGAAAAATAGATAGGATTTTGGCAAGATCACTTGAAAAACTTTGCAAAAATGACTTATAATGTAAGTTTTTGGACCTATAATGTATAATTTCAAAACCCTAGCTTCACAAAATATTTTTTCATGTTATTGATGATTTTGGAAAGCTTGAAACAATATCTACATCTTTCATGTTGAGAGTTTTTCTTGAATCAAAGTGGATCTAGGTACAAAATGGCCATGAAAATGGTGAAAAAAGTGATAAAAAGCACATGAAATTTTTTCCAAGTGTTTAGAAAATTCATGTTTTGACTTCTTTTTTTGACTTTTTCCATATTTTTTAGTCTTGGTGACCATGTTGAATATTTTGAAATACTTTGATGATTGGAAATTTTTAATTTCAAAGTTGACAAAAAAAGTCAAGGTTTGACTGATCTAGACAGTTGACTTTTTGTCAAATGATTCAAAATTTCATTGTTAATCAACCATGGCATTGGAGTTGTTTTGAACCAAGAAATTAGGTCAATATATTGCATTGGAGATCTTGAGATCATTCTCCAAGCAATTAGGTCATACATTGAGCCAAAAAAGTCAATGATGCACCATCCTCGATCAAAATCCTAATTTGGTCGATCCAGGGTTGATCTAGAGGAAATGATTGGAATTTGAAGATAAAATGTGGATAATTAATTAAGATAGATAACTATAGTTGAGTGGAGACTCAAACCCTAATTGATCACATCTTGCATTGATGAAAGATTTGATTCAAAACACTAATTTGGCTCAAGAATCAAACACAAAAGCTATCTTGTTTTGCAATTTGTTAGTGATGCAATGATGCATATGTGGATGATATGAGATGGTATATTAGGTAAAAAATTGGGGTATGAAAGATTCCCCTATTTAAGTTTCTTCAACATGAGATATGAAGATGAAAATCTTCGTCTCGATAGGTGGGAAGAGACTTAAATATCAGAATACACAAATTTTGGGCCTAAGATACCAAAAAATGTGAGTAATGCAAAGGTATCGAAATATAAATTTACCAAGGAGGTACTAAAGGGTGACACAACTGGTGTCAAATATCTGTGAGGATGTCTCAATTTATCAAAGAAAGGAGAATCCTGTTTGTTGGAAAACAAGCATATGTTTCACTGGGAAAAAGATTCATAAAAGAAGTGATTATCTGTTTCACTTTGGGAAACAAGAAGATTACCTACTGTCAGCCTGGTGACAATGTTCAAGTTAAACAAAGGTGATATTACCGATTATCATCCTGGTGATAATTATTGTAATTTGGAATGAAGATTCATTTACCGATTATCAGTATTGTGATAGACATGGTAAATGGTAAGAGTTCTGAAGATATTACCAATTATCAGCAAAGTGATAACTATAACAAAGTAATTCTTGAGAGAAATTTTTACTGATAATTCAGCCTTGTGCATAGCAAACAGTAATGGAAACTGGTCTCAAATGAGTTTATAATTTCCCAATTACAATCTTGTCAAGGATCTTTTTGAAAAGATGCAGGCGTTTTGATTGTAAAATATAGGTTTATCAGAGAGAAAGACAATTGTAGAGTTTTGTTAATGAACTTTCATGATTGGACTTGTTAGAAAAAGAACAATCGTTTTATGATACGTTCAAAGATGAAAGAGAAATAAGAGGATCGGATGGCGAGGCTATTTCTTATCATTTGCAAGTAGATTTTTTTTGTGAAATCTAGACCTTAATTGATTAGAGACGAGGTTCTATCATGGAACGAACTGGAAAGAAACGCTCAAATAAGACTCTGGATTCAATAAGGAACATACTCGATTGGGGAACTAGAGAAAGGGCGTGTTCTTTCTGCTTATGGGTGATAGTCTACTAGAGAGATGAGACATCCATACCTGTTTTCTGGAATAAATTCAACCTCAACATGTGTTTTTTAAAGCAAACATTGAGAAATGCAAGAATGCATTAATGATGCAAGTATGTATGAATAATAAATGTCATGAATGTCATTTGCATGCCGACGATACTTGATAAGACAGTAAAATGTATTTGGAGAATACCAACGTCATAGTTCAATTAGATACTCAACAAATTCTTCAGCAAGGTGTAGATATCACTGGTGATGAATTAGGGTTGCATGCTTAGATTTCTCCGGGGAGAAAAAGCATTTTTCCACTAACAATGTCAGGTTTGGGAATTATTTCTGGATAAGAATATCATCTTTTAATAATCTCTTTCGGGGAAGAGAAAACTTCTCAACAATTGTTTATCCTTTTGAGGTCGAAATGCTCATGGACATAAATGCTGATGTTCCTTCTATGTTCACAATTCAAAGGAAAATGTCGCTTTTATTACAAAAGGTTAGAAGTAAATTCATTTAAAACATTTTTTTTCTTGTTTCAAAAGTGATTATCACAAGTAAAAGTGTCATTTTGCCAGATAGAATAAAAGTTGAATTGCAAACAAGTGGGCACAAGGCTCAAATTTATTTATACGATGGTAATCAGCCAAAGGCGTGATCCCATGGATTATTTACAAAAGTTTGAAATGGTAAATATTAGGAAAGGCTACATTGAAAGCAATAATCGTTATTCTCCCAAACAACTTTGAATTCCAACTGTGCTTGTCGCTTCATATTGGAGATGATTTGACCGAAGATCCGTTGATGGAAGATTCTTCAGGTTGACGAAGTACAAACTGATGCAGTTACTCTGTAAATAATCCTTAATTTTTGCCTAGATTTCCTTTTCAGTTTTTCAATCTACCAGGATAAGCTTTTCTGTTTATTGTCTCTAATTTTTGTCTGGACCGCTCTTTCAAGTTTTAAGTCCAACGAGACGCTCATTTTTGCCTAAGCCGCACTTTCCAGGTTTTCGACTTACCAAGCTGTTCTTTTGCCTTTTTTAGACAAAGTATTTCTTGACTGCACCAACGTACATTATAATATTTCTTGACATCACCGTACATGGTTGTGAGAGTCATAGCACCGCCCGATAAGTTTCTGTTAACAACGTACGGGCCTTCATAATTAGGAGACCCTTTGCCCCTAGAATCTGGGTGGAAAGACAAGATCTTTTTAAGCACAAGGTCGCCTTCTTAGAATTCACGAGGTCGAACCTTTTTGTCGAAGGCTTTCTCCATCCTTCTTTGATATAACTTTCCATGACAAAAATCGGTCATATGTTTTTCTTCGATTAAGTTCAATTGATCGTATCTGCTTTGACACCATTCAACTTTAGATAACTTAGCCTCCATGAGGAATCTCATTGATGGAATTTCAACTTCGACGGGGAGCACTGCTTCCATGCCATACACTAAAGAAAAAGGGTTTACCCCTGTTGAAGTGTGTACTGAAGTATGACACCCATGCAAAGCAAATGGAAACATATCATGCCAGTCTTTGTAAGTGACGACCATTTTCTTGATGATCCTCTTAATTTTCTTGTTAGCGGCTTTATACCCCAAAATTTGCCCTCCTGCATCTCAAGATAATCCATTACTCCATCTTCAAAGATTCCACAAGGGTTGATCAGACAAACCCCTTCTAAGCAATCAATCTAAGTTAGGGTTTTGATCCTCCCAAATCAAGATGGATTTCCAAGGATTCAAATGGTTATCATACCTCATAATATATTTCAAGGGTGCACTATATCAAGTTTCAAGCCTTACAAGTCAAAATTGCTCATCCAATGGCTCAAATGGTTGAAAATCAGTTGTGTTGGATAAAAAGTCAACTGTGGTCAACATATAATCAAACTTCATAATTTTTTGTCAAAACCAATATTTTAAAGTAATATTCATCATTTGATCAAGGTTTGACCAAGATTCATCAAGAAAAATCAAGATTTGACAAAAAGGCAAAGTTTCTAAATTAGGGCTTTTCAAACAAAAGTCAACCGAAGTTTGACCAAGCATAACTTTCACATACTTTATCAGCAATTTTTCCACCAGAGCTCATTCTAAAGGGAATTCAATTCTCTACAACTTCATGTCTCACAAGCTTTGGCTAGAAATGCTTCATTTGGAAGCTATAGATCAAAACATTACAGGTCCTTTTAAAAAGTCAACAAAAGTCATCTTTTTGCAAAGAAGTGTTCATGAGTATGGAAACTTCAATGAAGATGAAACCAAAAGGGATATTTAGAATACATCTTGAGCTTTCTAAAAAGTCCAAGAACACCCAAAAATGTTGAAAATTGAGCATGATTCAAATTGTGCAAGTTGAGCATTTTTGAGGAGGTGCATGAAGGAAAATACCTAGCAAAAGCAAATATTTTCCAAATGGGCCTAACATTTTATGATCCAAACTTGATTATAAGATTATCCATGACTTCTATGCTACATGCCACGCCTTCTATCCTTTTATTTATTTATTTTTAAATTAAATGGCTTAAATTCAAATTTAATTAAATAAAATACAAAGATAAATTATTAATACATGGTGGGCTTGATTTGTGCATGTCTTGAGGACCAAGGAAGTCCAAATTAGCTGTCCAATTCGTGCAAGAAGATTGAGGAAAAGATTGAGCAAATTTGGAAAGATTTCATGCAAATGTCCAATCAAATATTTTTTCATTTAAGGAGAATATTTTCTCTTAAAGTCTTGACCTATTCCAACTCCTCTATATATACTTAACATCACCACAAGACAAGAGGACTTTCAGCCAGCTTCTTACACGAAATACTTGCCTCCACAACAACCCTAGAATTTCTCAAAAATCCAAAAGTTGGCAAAATCGTGCAGCCCTTTGCAGCCACTTTCCAGCCGTTTCAACCATCCAATTGTGTTCCTGAGGTATGTAAAGGTAAGAATAAACCCTTGTACATAGTTCATGCTGGCTGTATCATCCAATATGCATGCATCCCATTTGTGAAATATTTCAAAATCGTGTTTTAACTATGGCTTGTTTTAATCAAAACTAACACCATTAATGTCTTCCTGGGATCAAATAAGACAGGTTTTATCAATCGTTTGCAAGGTTTGGTGGCCAAATCGTTAACTGCCATGGTTAGGGCAAGGTAGCTGTTGGGTTCCAAAACCATAGTTACAGACCGTTTTAGGACAAACGAATCCCACCATCGTGTTTGTAAGGGTTGAAATATTAAATCTGGATATTTTGGTTTTGCTTTTCTGTTTGTTTTTGCAGGTTTTATAAAAGGTGGTGACCGAAGAAGATGACCGGAGTTTCCCTTCCGATGGCATATCTAGAAATTCTAACTTCTGGATCTCCAGAAGGGGCGTCTCCAGAAGAGTCCCCCAGATGCTCCAACTTCTGTACTTCCCTAGCGCCAGAATCCTCCAGAAGCTCCAGCTTCTAGACATCACAGATCAAAAAACCCTAGAAGCTCCAACTTCTAGACGTACCCAGATCCAGATTCCCCAGAAGCTCCAGCTTCTAGGCGTCCCCATCAATAGAATCTCTAGAAGCCCCAGCTTCTGGACCCTTCTAGTGCCAGATCCCCTAGAAGCTCCAGCTTCTGGATCGTTCTAGCACCAGATTCCTCAGAAGCTCCAGCTTCTAGACGTCCCCAGTAGCAGAATCTCCAAAAGCCCCAGCTTCTGGACCCTTTGAGATGCACAAGCTCCAGCTTCTGGACACGCTCAAAAGAATTTTTACCAGAAACTCCAGTTTCTGGATGCCCAAGGCGCACCACTCACAAAAGGCTTGGCTTCTGTGGTAGCTTCCGTCAGAAGCTCTGATGGTTTCTCTTTATTTTATTTATTTTTCTGCTTTTTATTTCCTTTGCTTTAATTAATTCAACTAATTAATTTAATTAGTAATTAGGTTAAATAATTAGCTTAATTAGGATTAATGTCACAAATAATTTTTTCCATGTTTTATTAATTAATTAACTTAATTAGTTTAATTTAGGTTAATTTTCATTATACATTTTTTCGATTAAAATCAATTAGAATTAGGTTTCTTCTCACATTAACATTAACTTTCAAAAATAACAAAAATATTAGGATTTAGGCTTTCACTTAGACCTTTTTCTTTTTTTTTTATATTGCATTTTAAATTCTAGAAAGGATGTATAGGTTGCAAGGTTGTTTTCATGTAATAGCGTAGGACATTTACTTCCCGCACTTTACATTTCTCCAATTTACTTTCCGCGCCCTTTAACTGCTAGTAATTAGGCATGTATGGCAAGATAAAAACTAATTTAGATCACCAAAAACAAGATAAAATATCTGAATACAACACATATTTCACACTTGCACCCCCTTAGGGTATCCTCTCTCGTTGCCTTACGAAAACGGTCATGTCCCTCGAACGTGGAGGTATCTTAGTGAAACACCCGGCCGAAAATCAATGGATATAACTATATATTAATGAAGTCACCATCGAACGTTTTTTATCCCGCCAAGAGGGAAAGGTAAACATCGAGTAAACCTGAAACGAAGAAATCACGGTCTTGCGACCGAGAGATCGGGTAAGGAAGTCTGTTACGCGAGGGGAAGGGATTAGCACCCCACACGCCCGTAGTACTCTACGGTATCCACTTTTACTTTTTATCTAATGGGTGTAAAGGTCTATCTATATATGTACATGGTATGATGCATGCAAAAAGGAGATAAATAAAGAAATAAAAGAAAATAATAAAAGAAAGAAAACACGGGGAAAAGAAGGAAATATTTACAAAGGTTGCTCGATCTAGCCCCGCGACAGGATGCCTACGTATTCCCTCGTGCAATGGGAAAGTCAGAGCTCCATAGTTCGGCTCACTTGTTTTGGTTAGTTTATGTTTTTTAGATTAGCAGACGAAACAACAAACGATGACGAAACACCTCTGTGATGACGAAACATCGGGAGACGGGATGACGAAACATCAACAAACGAGATGACGAGACATCAAAGAATGAGATGGCGAAACATCAGAGGATGAGATGGAAAAACATCAGCAACTGGACGACGAAGCATCATCAGCAAGCAGGACGACGAAACACCATATACTAATTGGTTTGTATCTTTTACTTTGGAAAAAGTTTCAGGTTATTAGAATGTTTTAATGGCTCTTGACAAAAACAAGATTTTAGTTTTAAGGATGCAAAAGGATAAAGGTAAAATGGCTAAGGGAAATTAACCTACTTCTAAATCCTAATGTTATCATGCAAAGTTGTCCCTAAGTTATGGATATAAACAAGGGGAGGATCCACCTGAAGTTATCATACATGGATGCCTAACTTAATGTCTACACCCGAAAACTAACTTAATCGAGCAAAACCTAAGGGGAGCCTATAAAATCAACCATCTTGGTTGGAAAACCAAGTGAGAAAAGGGGTAGAATCAAATAAAGTGGTTTGGCAAAAGCACACAAAACAAGCACTAACAAGTGCTAGAAAAAAGAAAGAAGAAGAAAAAAGATGAAAATGCAATGAAATTCAAATGAATTATGCTCATGCAAAGTGTCATGTGTGGTGAGGTCAGTAGACACAACATCTATTTACAAGGTTTATACAAGACTTTAACAAGCATCAATCATCATTATAAACACCTACAAACAAGTTAATGCATAAACTAGGTCGAAACTAATCCTAAAAGCATACAAGGGGTAATTGTGCGAAGCGATGGACTTAGATGAAGTTAATGGAAAATTAAAGAATAAAAAGACATACACGTCAGTAGCTAATCATGTTAATGCTCATTTACATCATGCAAAATAACCCACAAATATTTAAGAACCAAAATCTATCAAAAGCGTACAAACGTGCAACAAACGTGTGTGGTGAAATGCATCTAGGTGTGTGAGGTTTATGACATGAAAAGAAAGTGTCAAGATGAAGAGGCTACAGCACCAACATTATGAAAATAAATTAATGATCAAACCATAAAAGAAACTCCATGAGGATGCAATTACAACATGAATGCATAAACTAGTTGAAATGCTAAACCTAGAATGCAACTAAAGATGGAATGATGCATGATTGATGCATGAGAGCAAAAGGATAAAATAAATGGCATACAAAGATGTAGATGGCAGTAGCTATCATGTCAAGAATGTATTATCATCATATACATGTTCATTATTTATAATGCACAAACAAAACAACTAGAAAGAAGCTTAAACATGCATCTAATGGTGGGTGGTGAAGGTGCTTAGATGAATGTGTCCTAACATATTTGTGTCAAGTGTTATGGAAAAATGAGATGGATGATGAAGATGTAAACATGATGCTCATATGAACACAAAGCAATTATCTAATGTCATGCTCTACCATTAATCACGATGCAAAAATTAGTAGTGGAAAGGAGTGGTTCTAAACCTAGAATTACCTATGAATGAACAAACAAGTGAATGAGTCAATCATGGTGAAGAGGCAAGATAAGAATGTAATATAACACACAAGGTCAGTAGCTCAAGACCCAAGTAAACTATAAATAAAGTCAAATCCAACAAAGTAAAAAGCTTATACACACAAGTTGGAAGAAGCATCTAAACTAGTTAAACATGACACTTAGAAAAGATTTAAATCAAGGGGTTTTTATTTGAAAATTAAAACCATGTGTGACTTGTGTCATAAGCTTAACTCAAGACATGATCATGAGAAACCAAATGTAGAAGATAAAGCTTCCATACACAAACAAATCACCTATTTAATGAGTAAAATCATCCAAAGCAAGATACCACCTATCTTTGATCAAATGTCATTGATTAAGATTTGTAGGAAGGGAAAGATGTCTTGTATGTCATAGGGTGATGATAGAACCCTCACAAGATTGTTGTCATGAGCTTGAGTTAATGTCCATTGAGAAGACATGCCTCAAAAATCAAGAACCTATAATCCCTCAAGGTATGCTCCAACCAAACATAGAAAAAGAAGAAGAAAACAAATCTAGCTCTTTTAGGTCATCATGATGACATTACAAATGAGTGAAAGCCAATGAATCAAAGAGCATTTGGGTTATGGACTACACAATGTGCAAGGTCAGAAGTAAAACTCAAAGACTCAATCAAAATTAGATTGTTAGAACCATGCATGATGCATACAATAGAAGTGGTACAACCATAAGCAAAAGTTGGCAATATTCTAATCAACAAAAGTTCCATGAGCTTGAGCAAATTAGGGGATTAAATGAATCAATCATACTGGAATCAAGGCCCTAAATATTCTATGAGGATGAAATAAGGGAGTGGGAAGTACATTCCTAAAGAATTGCATGAATGCATTCCTCTCCTTACAATCCATGCACAAGGATGCAACCAATGATATGAAAATTAAACTTCTAAATAAAGATCCAAGTTATCCCTTGAGGTCAAGTGTCTCTCAAGTCTTAGAAGACTATCCTTGAGGTTATCATTCTCCATAAGCATCAATTAGAAACACAAACTATGCAAGAGAGGGGTCTAAGAATCAAAACATTAGGTAGAGAAGGCCTCAAGGACCATGGAAGAATTTGTGCTCAAGGTATACACTTAGTGACCAACATAGGATATTCAATGAATGAAAGCATGTCACATATGACTTAGAGCACTCAAATGATCATTACACAACTAAGGGATGCCCTTAAATCATGTCCACAAGCTTCACAATGTAAGTTGGATCCCAATTACACTAGGCAAAGGTATGTTCACTTTTGAAATTCCATAAAAATAGGAAAATGAAAGATAAAATTCAAATAAAAATGAAAGGAGAGGCTCAAATCTCTTACAAGTCAGGGACATATCCTTGCCCAAGTTACAAGTCCATGGAATGGTCCAAACAAAATTCAAGAAAGTCAATGCTATGGCTATGCATGCTCATATGACCAAATAATAAAAGAAAATGAGATAAAATTCAAAAATCAGAAACAAAAATCTATAAAAATTGGAAACAGTGACCCAACACCCTAAACATGATAAAAAATATTTTTGTCCCTTTTTATTTCCAAGAAAAAAATGGTGAATGCAAATAAAATGCAAAATGTATGATGCAAAGCATGTATTTAATACAAAATTTGGTTTAATTATGCAAAAATGATAAAATTGTAAAATAAAAATCAGAAATGCATGAGGTAGGCTATCAATGAGCTATAATATTTTTTATTCATTTTTTTAAATGCATGGAAATATTTTTAAATGAATTAAATATGCATGATATGCAATATAATGCATAAAATGGTAAAAGAAAAAATAGAAAAAATGCAATAATTCTGAAATAAAATTCAAAAATGCATGGAATATGATCTGACTGGACTAGGATATTTTTTGTTCATTTTTAAAATGCATGGAAATATTTAAAATTAATTTAAATATGCATGAAATACATTAAAATGCATGAATTTATTTAATTATGCAAAAATGCAAAAATTATCAAACAAAATTCAGAAACTCAAAACTAATATTATGAGGGATTCAAAATATTTTTTGTGGAATTTTTAAACATTGGAAAGTATTTTTTGAGAATTTTTCAATGAACATACAATTAATTAAAGTCAGAATTTATTTAAATGGTCAAAACATTTTTAACAATTTGGAAAAAATTCCACAAAATATTTAAAATCATTCTGAGCCTATGATATTTTTTTTTGGAATTTTTGGATGATTTTTGAATGCGAAATTAAATGATGCAAAATGCTAATTATGAAATTATCAAAATGGAGATTCAAAATTGCATGAGCTAATCAGAACGTGCTACCTCATCGTCTCCTACCTCCAGCCCTTGCCCTAAACGCGTGTTCTACCAGTTTCATGCAAGCAACTTCAAACAACTACATCTTACTCAATTCTCAACCAAAATGAATGATTCAAAGCTCAAATTAAAGATCACATGGCAAACTACAACATGCAACTTGTAAAACATCAAATGATTCACCACACTTCAAGAAATCTGAGCACGAAAATCACAAAAATAATCCTAAATCTGGATTTTCAGAACTTCATGCTATGCAATATGCTTCACAAACAGTTGAAATTATACATCAAACCTAATGTTTGGCCAGCTAACCACGCATACAAATCATCTATTTCATCAAATACAAGCTAGAATTCCAGATTTGAGATTTGAAACATACCTCTTGATTTGGAAAATAAATCCAAATATGCCTCTGTATTTGAAGAGGAAACACTTGAATCTTGCTCTCAGATCCTCAATGGAGTGGTAATGATCAAGAAAATCAACTTCAAATGCAGTTTGTAGCAACTTCAAAGTTTGTGAAATTTGAAAAGTGCAGAGCAATTTTGGGATCTGGAAACGAGAGAGAGAGAGAGTCTGCTTCCACAAAATGAAGCTTCCAATTTATATTTCTGTCAAAATTGAGAGGGTAGCTTGGTCTTTGCTCTCAAAAATCCGTTATGGCAAAAATCTCATAAAAATGGCATCTTTCATGTAGCTTGCGTTTTGCTCCTCGTTATGCTTGCTTGCTTGCGTTTTGATGAGCTGGAAAATGAGTGCATACTCAGCTCACGTGATGGAATCCTCCAGCTTGCCAAAAATGAGAAAAATCCAAGAATGCATGAAATGTGTATGAGCAAAATGTGCTCAAATATGCTGGGCTTTTTAAGGAAAAAATCGTGCTGGCAATCGCGTTCTTGGCTTGCATGGGCATGCATGGTTTCAGCTTCATGCAAGCAACTTGTGAACCTTGTATCTTGATCAATTTTACACCAAATGACATGATTCAAAGTTCCATTTAAAGCTCTCATGGGATACATCAAAATGCACGAAGTGATTTTCAAAAATCCATTCCAATCAAAAGATATAAGCTTCAACATTATGCCCACCACCTGTTTTTTGAAATTACTCAATGAAATGCCCAGAAAATTACCCAGAACGCGCATCCTTGCCCAACCTTGGTCAACTTTTGTGCACAAAACATCTAACTCAAATATCTCTAAAATGGTGCATTTTTGAGAAATTTTACACATTGGCAATCTTGTTGGATTTTTTCCAAGATTTCCAGAAATGTATGGCATGCAATCATTGGATAAAAATTGAGAGAGTTATGAGGTGTCAAAGTTCCATAGGGTGGACACTTAGAAAAAATTCCAAACTTCCAATTACTTCAAAAACAAGTTAACTCCAACTTCTTCAATTTCCTTGATTCAATGATGAATTTGGTCATGAAAAATGAAAATGTGATCTTTGAATTGATGGTTACCCCTTGTGATCAATTGACTTGCTTCCACTCCAAGTTGAGCCTCAATATTTCAACCATAGATGTCCATCAACATATAGAAACAAGTGAAATCAAGTTTGAATGAAGAATCTGAAGAAATCCTGATTTCACTCAAAACCCTAATTTTGCTCCATGTGTTAGGAGGTGACCAATCAAGCTTCAAAACCTCAAACCTTGGGAATGTAATGAGCAATTCTCTGAACCAAGATGACTCAAATGATAATAAGAAGATAAAACTCCAAGAAAATGGCTCATCCAAGCTTCAAACTCCATAGATTACCAAAACCCTAATTTCACTAGATGAATGCCACAAATGCATTTCTCACCAATTCTCTTCAAAACTTCAATTCCTATGGGATTAATGAGACAAATGGAATATCCTGTGGCATAATACATCATAATGACCTGAAAGATCCATAAATATGGAAACTTGAGATCTCCTCAGAAGGACATGCTAACACAATCAACCTCCTTAGCTTGTAGAAGACTTGAGAACCCTAAAGCTTGGATCCTATCATGAGATGTGAATGCAATGCAATATGATGTTTATGATGAAACATAAGCCTAAATCAAGAGGGTAAATTTTGGGGTGCAACACTTAACGCAGTTGCCTATAATATATCATCATAGTCCCTTCGAATTAAAGATCATAGTCCCTCGATTGTTGCCTACGAACACATTATCTCGTCCCTCGATTGTTGCCTACGAAATGTGATGATCGTCCCTACGAATATGCTAAGGTATCCCGACATGTTGCCTTCTATGACCATCCCATGTCCCTTCGAATGTCCCTTTCACATCGAACGGGTAGAGTTACCTACCAACTAATGGTATGGATAGCGTTACTCTAAAGGAAAGCAAAATAACACAGAAACGACCGTTCTGAGTAGGTAATAAGTCTCTTTTGCTTGATCAAAATACTTTTCACACTTCACACTTTCAAAAACATTTTATCAAACACTTTGTATACATTCCAGCGTGAATCATTACAAAGTCTCTTTTCCAAAACAAAACATTTCCAAACACTTCGTATACATTCCAGCGTGAATCATTACGAAGTCAAAGTGAAATGTCTTTTCAAAAATCTTTTCAAACATACACACACACAAAAACAATTAAAGTAAGCTAAGCAATTAAGAGCCTGTAGATAACTATGGATGGAAAGGGTGCTAACACCTTCCCTTTTCATAACCACCTCCCTTACTCAGAATCTAACGAAGGTCTTTTCCTGTTCTATTCTCCTTCCCTTAATTGGATAAAAGAAAAGTCGGTGGCGACTCTTGCTATCCGCAACATTTGCCATAGTGCCATTTGCGATCACCGTGTTACAGCGGCTTCCACAGTGCCATTCATCTTTGGTAGGTAATGAGAAGTGTTATGATTCTCAATATTGAATTCCTCACACAGTTCTTTCATAATTTTGTTATTCAAGTTCGACCCATTATCTATAATGATCTTGCTTGGAACTCCATATCGACAAATGAGGTTGTTCTTGACGAACCTCACAACCACTTGTCTTGTAACATTGGCGTAATATGTCGCTTCGACCCATTTGGTGAAGTAATCAATGGCCACTAAGATGAAGCGATGATCGTTTGAAGCTTTTGGTTCAATCATTCCAATCATTTCGATACCCCACATGGAGAAAGGCCACAGAGAGGAGAGCATATTGAGTAGAGTCAGTGGCACATGGATCTTATCTGTGTAGATCTGGCACTTGTGACATCTCTTAACGTGTTTACAACAATCGTATCCCATTGTCATCCAATAGTAACTAGCTCTTAATATTTTCTTGGACATTGCATGACCATTTGAATGGGTTCTAAAGGACCTTCATGCATTTCTTATATTAACACATCTGCTTCATGTATGTCCACGCATCTAAGCAAGGCCATGTCAAAGTTTTGTTTGTATAGCACATCTCCATTCAGGAAGAAATTGCAAGAAAGCCTCCTTAGAGTTTTCCTATCTTTGTGTGATGCCCTAAGTGGGTACTCTTGAGTTTGAAGGAAGCGTTTGATGTCGTGAAACCACAGTTTATCATTGATGATTGCTTCAATAGCAAACACATTGGCGGGTCTTTCAAAACGTCTAATGTTGATCTTAGGCATATCATTCCAATGGTTGACTTTGAACATGGAAGATAGAGTTGCCAAGGCGTCTACCATTCGGTTTTGATCTCGAGGAATGTGATTCAATTCAACTTTGTTGAAGAAGGTCAACAAATGTCTTGCATAATCTCGGTACAGAATCAAACCAAGGTGGTGAGTTTCGTGCTTGTCTTTGATTTGATTGATCACAATGACTGAATCTCCATAAATGTCAAGGATCTTGATCCTTAAGTCGAAGGATTCTTCGATACCCATGATACAAGCTTCATATTCAGCGATGTTGTTAGTGCAATCAAATAGCAATCTGGCGAAAAATAGGATATGAGTTCCATCAGGAGTAATGATGACTACCCCAATTCCATTGCCAAAAACGTAAACTTCTCCATCAAAAATTAGGCCCCATCTTGATTCAGGATCAGGACCTTCTTCAGGTAACGGTTCGTCACAATATTTCATCTTCAAGTACATAACATCCTCTTCAGGAAATTCAAACTTGAGAGATTGGTATTATTTGATTGGTTGATAAGCCAAGTGATCGGCGAGAATGCTTTCTTTGACCGCTTTTTGGGCGCGGTACTAGATGTCATATTTAGACAATAACACCTGCCATCGAGAAATCCTTCCTGTTAAAGTAGGATTTTCAAAGACGTACTTGATTGGATCCAATTTGGAGATTAACCGAGTCGTGTGGTTGATCATGTACTGGAGGAGACTTTTTGAAACCCATACCAAAACACAATAGGTTTTCTCAAGCATGGAGTAACGAGACTAATAATCTGTGAATTTCTTACTCAAGTAATAGATGGCACGCTCCTTCCTACAAGTTTCATCTTGTTGTCCAAGCACGCAACCCATAAAATCTTCTAACATGGTTAGGTACATAATTAAAGGTCTTCCTTCGATTGGAGGAATCAATATTGGAGGTTCTAGTAGGTTTTCTTTTATACTTTCGAATGCTTTTTGGCAATCTTTTGTCTACACAACCCCTTGATTTTTGCAAAGAAGCTTGAATATTGGCCCACAAGTAGCAGTCATTTGAGAGATAAATCTGGAGATATAATTAAACCATCTAAGAAAACCTCTTACTTGCTTTTGAGTTCTTGGCGCAGGCATCTCATGAATAGCTTTGACTTTGTCGAGATCCACTTCAATACTGAAATTCTAGTTAGGGGCCAGACTAAGGATGTCGTGGCATCTGATCCGGCATTACAAAAAAGACAAGGTAGAACAAACAATTTAAAGTGCAGGAAACAAAAATAACAAAGAGAATTGATAACCCAGTTTGCTCTAACTAACCTACGTCTAGGGGCTTCCAAGCCAGGGATAAAGTTCACTATCAACAATATTAATTCGGAGGTAAACCTTCCCCGTTTACACCTCTTCACTTAATCAAACTACCCAGTGATCCTTCTACCTAAGATACCACACTTATATATGATAATCCTCAGCTCACTCCCTCAGTATCACACACTGTGACACTAAAACGGTTTGAAGATACCATACTTCAAACACAAAACAAAATTGTCACTCAAGTGACACAAACCAACTAAGACTAAGAGAAATATACTTCTAACTTAGGACATACCTTGGAGTTACTTTACAATTTCCTCCAAGAACATAACACCCTCTTACCTATAGGCTTTGAGGTCTACACATGGTGACCTTCCCACAATCCGGAGGTTCACTCTACAGACTCAGCCCTAAAAACTACATTATATTTAATCACGGCTGGTACCAAACTTAGGTTATAAAGCTTCTATTTATAACATATTACTCAACTGGATTTGAGCCTTCAAAACAAAACAAACTGACATAACAAACTGCTGCTAAAACTACTCCACAATATTCTCCAAAATAGCTTGCTAAAACTGCTCCAAGATACTCTCCACAAATATCTTCATATTGTTATAACAACAAATAGAGAATTAACAAATCTGCAACAGATTCTCCTATAAAGTCTCCCTAATATATTTCCATAATTTGGGCTCCAAGTAACAACAAGTAAGTTGTTACAATTCTGCAAAAGATTCTCCTTAGGAATATTCTGCTTCATAACATCATCCAATATGTCAGCTCAAACAAGATGTTGTGACATCTACTTCGATATGTTGTTCCAGATGTTGAAACATTTCAACACAACATGTTTCTCCATTAAATAGAACTTCAACCTGCTTTCTCCTTACAAGTTATAAATCCTATTTAACCTATTGCTGCTAAATTACTTTTACCAAACATATAGCCAATCCTAAGAATAGAGAATCAACAATCTCCTCTTTGGCTTATTTTGGCTAAAACTGATTTACATAACCTTTGTATTACAGAAGCATAATAAAATATACAAGGGTTTAATCAATTTTATCTAGCATCAGCAATTTAGAAGTCTTCAGTAGTCACTAATTATGATGTTCAAAACTCTACATGTAACAATCTTCAGTCTTCTTTTATGATGTCGAAACATCACACTAGGACATCTTTCTAGAAGGTCCAAATCCAATGTTCTCTCTTTATTTTAAGGATCTCACAGATCACACAAAGTTTATCTCCCTTAAAACTTTCTCTTCTGAGATAGTATAACAAAACCACTTTCCCCCTTTTTCGCCATAATAATGCAAAGGCTTGTTGAAGGAGAACTCACTATAACATAGGAAACATAACATCATAGGCGTCATCTTCATAAAGAAGGAGAAATATTTAGGCCATGATGCACATGAGGAAGAAGATACTACATACTCCCCCTCAAACAGAGAACTATGCTACGACACAGATTGACACAACCATCCTCTTTTGGAGCACAAGAGGAAACTCACTAACAGAAACAAACACATGAACTATCCATTTATAGACATAGAGAACCAGACCTCAATATTGGATAACTCAGAACACAAGACACAATTTGTGTTCATAACTCAAAAACAAGATTAAATACAGAAAACAGACTGACTCAGAATAGGAAACCTATTTAATATCTTTGCAAAAGCAACTGCAAAGAAGGACCTCAAACTTAACAACGTCTGAACACTACCCTTTATCCCTATGTTTGTCACAAGTTGCAAAACATAACCTATATACTCTAACTTTACTCATATCCTAACGAAGAACGTGAGAGACTCAAACAAGGACTCAAAAGAAATTGAAGGTAAGACTCTAAGAACCTGAGCAATTTAAATAACAGACCTAGACTGTAACAATTGTCTTGATCAAGAGATGTCATTTAAATAAGAACTACTTAAGGTGGTTTTGTGCATAGATTAGGACATGCACTAAGTCAGAACAAGTGATACACACCATCAATACATTTTTTAGATAAATAGTTTAAGAGCTATCCCTGCTGGTTTTTGTAACGCCCCGAATTTAATTAATTGGATAATTAAATTATTTAAGGATTTGATTATTGGATTTACTTGAAGTTCGAGAATCAATCGGGTTTGTCGGTATTATTTTGGGAAACGTATTTGGAGTATTAAGTTGAAGTTGAATTTTATTCGATTAGTTGGAGAATTAATAAAGTTGATTACGTTGAAGAAATAATATTAGAAATAATATTATTATTAATAATGGACTATTTTATTAAATTGAGTTGGGCTTTAATTGTGGTATCGCAAAGTAATAAGAAAATGTGTCTCTTAGGCCCATTTAGATTACTAAGAGATTGAATAAAATATTATTATTATTATTATTATTACTAGTGGGATTATAAAAGAAGAGAAAGAGGGTCATTAGAGGAAAAGAGAAAGAGGAGTAGGGTTTTGGAGAAGGGGGCAAGAGCAAGGAAAGTGCTAGCAAGAGCAAAGAAAGTCCTAGAGCCAAGGTTCTAGAAATCTGATCAAGGTTTAGAGCTGCCATCAAAGAGGTAAGGGTGGGGTTCTAACTCTATAACGGGATACATGATGGATGATATGTGGGATGGGGTTTATATATTTTCCCTTGTGTTGGTGTTTTGATTGTTGTGATTTGATTCCAAATTGTTGCTTGATAATCCATGAAATTGGTTGCATAAATTTGTATATGTTAATTGGTTTAATCCTTTTTGTTGCTATTATACTGTGTTGATTCGTTTGGTCTACCATGGAATTGGATGCATAAACTTGGTGATAATGGTGTTGGAGAGATGCTGGCAGCGTAGAAAAACCCTTGTTGTTCCGATCAGTTCACGGTGCCAACGGGTTGACGCAGCGCAAACTGAGTCCCTACTAAAGTCACGACGCAAAGGTGTGTTCACGACATGTACTGTGTAGTTTTGGACACATTTTCTAGTTTGTGAGTTCTGCCCAATTTAAGTACTTGAACTAGAGAACTTTGAGTAGGCTTTCACGAGTAAAATAATGCTAGTAAGTAATAAGGAATGAAACCGGAATCGATTGGAAATAGTTCCGATTAGTATGTTAGTAGTTGTAAGTGATATAGCCAATTCACCAGAATTTGAAGGAATTAAAGTAGTGTGCCATTATAATCAACTAAGATAAGTGATAGAAATTGGTAGAAAGTTTATAAATAAAGTGACAATATGGTTGTATGGTGTTCTGTTAAATTATGTTAGTTTAGTTGGATTATGTAGATTATATGAATAATGACAAGAGTAGAATGGTTGAAGATAACGGACGGTGTTTTGGTTAGCTGAGGTATTGTGGTAGCATTGAAATAGTACAAGTCGATTAGTTGCAGAGTTTTGGATTAGTGGTATACTCAATTACTAGGATTAATATACTAATTTAAAGATGAATGAACAGTAGCGGAATGGTTTGTGATAGTAGTGCAGAATCGAAATACTAGCAATCCTAACCGATAAGTAGTTAACTAGAATTAGATAAAAACAATCTGAATGATTGTAAGTTGAATTGTAGAATAAGTTACTCAAATTTGTAGGTTTTTAGCCAACGTTGAATTGTTCTAAGTTGTAGACTTTTAGCCAATGTTGAATTGTACTAAGTTGTAGGCATATGACAAATGTGGAATTACGGTTGACTAGTTGTTATGTTGTCGTTGTTGTGTGTTGTTGTTGTTGTTGTGTTGTCATGATTTTGTTGTTGAAGTTAAGGGCACATGGCATACATTGCATTATTAAGTTGGCCTGGACTGGAACCATGTTGGCCTAGATTGACAATTTTTATGTTGGAGCGAATGCTCATCACGTTGGCCTGGATTGGCAAAACACGTTGGCCGTTAGGGGCAGAATGATTACGTTGAAGGCTTATGCCTTGTGCCTCAGTAAACTGGAAAATGATTATGTTGGAAGTTTTACTCCAATGGTACCACATGCATGTGCATGGTTGAGTTGCTTTTAAAGTGGCATAATTATAGTTGTTATGTTGATGTGTCGAATGATTTAAGTTGTTGTTGTTATTCACAAGTTGTGAAATAGTTGTTATGTTGTGTTGGAAATGTTGTTGTGATATAATTGTTATAATTGTTAGTATAAGTTGTGAAGTGGTGATTCTATATAATCTGATCTAATATATTGTTTATCATGTATTCAATTATATCGTTAGATATCTCACCCTTTTCATTTGTTTCGTCGTTTCCTTTATACTGGTAACATGCAGGTATTTGAGAATGAAGAATTTAGTTGATGTTAGTCCAAGTCGGTTTAGTTGCTCTGATACGCAGCACTCGGGGGGATGTTTAGTCTATGTTATTTACATTATCGACTCTTGTTGTTCTTATTGTATTGTTAAAAACTAAGTCATGTTGTTGAACAAACTGGTTAGTTATTTTGAAGTTGAACATGCCGTTGTAAATGATATATGAAGTTAAGTTAATGATTCCGCTGCATATTAAATAAAAGGTGGTTTTGTTTTAAAAGCTAAAGCAAGTGTTATGTGGTCCACTGATAATAAAGGTGTTATGTATATGATATGTTTGTGTTGTTAAATTTGAAATGTGGCATCCCATGTGTTGTATGAAAAATTTAAAAATACTCTGATTTTCTTTATATTTTTCGGGTAGAACTTGGGGTGTTACATTAGTGGTATTAGAGCAGGTCGGTCCTTCTGGCCAGTGTCGTCTAATGCTGTTTATTCCTCTGTACGTGATAAGTGTGTGAAACATTATCGGTATTTGTTTCTTTTTTGATCACTTGTTGCAGGAGTTGGTTTGAAGCTAAGTGGGGGAGAAGCTTTGTTCTCGGATATGTTTCGATTGTAAGATGTTGGTGTCATATGTTACTGGTGGGGACAATGCAAGTATTGTTTAAGTTGTGTTGTTTCCCGAGGTGACATGAATTCAAGAGTTTTTTTTGCGAATCAAATTGGAAGGTCTTGATGGAGCATGATCAGAAATTGTTGATGTTTATTTCTAGAAGGATGAGGAGTAATGTAGCGATTATTGGTATACAAGTAGAATGAGAATTCTTGATGTTTTTCAAGGTGAACTGTTAAGTAATAGGGATAAAACTTTTAGCGGATGAAATTTAGAAGGTTGCGATGTTTTAGCGTTGCTAGTAGAATGTGAAGTTGTTAGTTGATGTAGCCTTACGTAGGACGTCAATGTTGGAACGGTGATAGAGTAATAGATTATCGTAGACAGTTTTGTGGAATTCTTGTGATGATAAATAAGTTGTTATAAAAGTTTGAATGATTTCGTCGCCATATTAATTTGAATAACCTTGTGGTAATCGTTGTCATAAGTTGTGATAGTTGGGTTTTGATCTGAGATTGAATCGAATGGAAAATCTGGAGTTATATGTGTTAGGGGAATGTTTTTCCCACAGCAAACCTTTCTGTTCTATTCAGTTCGCAGCGCCAACATGTGGACGCGGCGCGAACTGTGTTTTTCCGCAAGGATCGCGGCGCCAAGGATGGTTCGCGACGCGTACTATGGGATTTAAAAAAAAAATCAAAAGTTGATTGTTACCCCTTAGTAATTGGAATAATGATGTCCTTTAAAGTATGGTGCTTTTAAGAGGAATTAAAGTCGTGGTTGTGATGCCAAGGTAGTGGCATGAGGAAAAGGAGAATTGGAGAGGCTCTAACACTAAGACGGTGTGGAACGGTGTTGTTAAAATTTTAAATGGAACGAGATGGCGTGAATATACTAATGTAGAAGAAATTCTTGAGTCGAAGAATACTGAACCTTCGTGTGAAACTAAGTGAGTGTAATGTGGACCTTCTAAATGTTGAATGTTGGTGACTCGTCGACAAGATCGAATGAGAGGGAAGTTGTGAGGGTATCTGTAAAACACTTTGGAGATTATTGGAGTATGGAGTTTGAGTACAAGTTGGAAAAGAACATTATTATCGTTAGTAAAGATGGTTTATAATCCATTATGATTGTCGGTTATCTATTAACATGTTGAGGAACTGATCACCTGTAATCTCTTGTTGATAGTGGACGGAATCCTGTTGGATGGTATAGACGTATCTTGCTATCTTGATAGTGAGCAAGTGAAGGAAGAAGGATAATCTGAGTTGCGAAGCTGAAGCGTGATGTGACAGAGTACTGTGTTGTCTCATAAATTTTTTTCGAATTCTATAAAGATCTTACTATGGTTGTTGGTTGATGGTGAGTTGTGTGTGTATTTGTTGAGTTAATTTGTTAAGTGAAGTGATGGTAGACGAGATTGTGTTGGAGGATGTAGACTGGATTTTCTATCTTAATAGTGTATTAAGTAATGGATCTTATGTCGTGAAGATAGTTGCTTCTGAGTTGATGAGAATTAATAGAGATGTATCCATAGAAAAGTCGAGGGACGTTAAAAAATTTGGAATAGATAGTTTATGTGGGAGCTAACATCGCGAAGTGAAAGAATGATGCATGTGAAGGGAGTCTAAAACTTGGTTGAAGCTTGTGAACCTTATAAGTGAATAAGAGCTCTAATATGGACGGTGAATTAAGATGGATTGTATGGTTGGTGGTCGAATTATTACTATTAAGTTGGTGTTATAAAATTTTGTTCGGTTGCATGACATTATTGTTGGCTACCGTAGATGATGAGTAGTACTCTATGATATGATGAAGTTGATCAAGTGGACTATGTCGATGTCACTATAAGAGTGATACGACGAGATTAATAGAGTTGTCATTATTTTGCGGATGAGTGACCTCGGATATGGAATGAGAAATCTGTATGTGTTTTAGTGTTGATTATGTTGCGACGGTAATGACACGATGTTGTATAAGTCAAGTATGGTTGGCAAGTTAGTAGGGTTGTTGATATGCGTATTGGTCAAGTCGGTTATATATATCGGTCGTTGGTCGAAAGAGCAACTTGAGGATAAAAGGGTTAGATGAGGAAGTGATATTAAGGATAGTTGTGTTGGGCGATTTACGAAAAATATCCTAAGTGGGGAGAATTATACGCCCAAATTTAATTAATTGATTAATTATTATTGATTTGATTGTTGGATTTACTCAAGTCGAGAATCAATCAATTTGTCTATTATTTTGGGAAACATATTTACTATTGGTTTGTCGGGAATTAATAAAGTTGATTATCTTGAAGAAATAATATTAAAAATAATATTATTATCAATAACGGACTATTTTATTAAATTGACTTGGGCTTTAATTGTGGTATTGCAAAGTAATAAGGAGGTGTGTCTCTTAGGCCCATTTAGATTACTAAGAGATTGAATAAAATATTATTATTATTATTACTAGTGGGATTATAAAAGAAGAGATTCATTAGAGGAAAAGAGAAATAGGAGTGGGGTTTTAGAGAAGGAGGCAAAAGCGAAAGGTAGAGCCGTCATCGGTATAGAGTTGTCATCAAAGCGGTAAGGGTGGGTTCTAACTCTATAACGGATACATGATGGATGATATATTTGATGAGGTTTATAGATCTTCCCTTGTGTTAATGTTTTGATTGTTGTGATTTGATTCCAAATTGTTGCTTGACAATCCATGAAATTGGTTGCATAAATTTGTAAATGTTCCTTGGGTTTAATCCCCTTTGTTGCTATTATACCGTGTTGATTCGTTTTGGTCTACCATGGAATTGGATGCATAAACTTCGTGATCATGGAGTTGGAGAGATGTTTGAAGCGTAGAAAAACCCTTGCTATTACATTCAATTAGCGGCCCAACAGAGACCTGCTAAAAGTCACGGCGCAAAGGTGGGTTTGCGGCGCGTACTGTGTAGTTTTGGACACATTTTCTGGTTTGTGAGTTCTGCCCAATTTAAGTACTTGAATTAGAGAAATTTGAGTAGGATTTCATGAGTAAAATAATGCTAGTAATTAATAAGGAATGATACCTGAATCGATTGGAAATAGTTCCGATTAGTATGGTTGTAGTTGTAAGCGATATAGCCAATTAACCGGAATTTGAAGGAATTAAAGTAGTGTGCCATTATAATCAACTAAGATAAGTGATTGAAATTGGTAGAAAGTTTATTAATAAAGTGACAATATGGTTGTATGGTGTTCTATTAAATTAAGTTAGTTTAGTTGGATTATGTAGATTATATGAATAATGACAAGAGTAAACTAGTTGAAGATAACAGATGGTGTTTTAGTTAGCCGAGGTATTGTGGTAGCGTTGAAATAGTAGAAGTCGATTAGTTGCAGAATTGTGGACTAGTGGTATACTCAATAACTAGGATTAATATACTAATTTAAAGATGAATGAACAGTAGCGGAATGGTTGTTGATAGCAGTGAAGAATCAAAATACTAGCAATCCTAACCGATTAGCAGTTAACTAGAATTAGATAAAAACAATCTGAATGATTGTAAGTTGAATTGTAGAATAAGTTACTCAGAGATTAATGTAGTAACTAGTAGTGGGTTATTAAGTGGATGAATGTAGTGTAGGGTATATTAAGTTGTAGGCTTTTTAGCCAGTGATGAGTTGTTGTTAATTACGTTGATATGTTTATTAAGTTGTAGGCCTAAGGCCAGTGTTGAATTGGGATTACGTTGATATGTTGATTACGTTGTAGGTTTTTAGCCAATGTTGAATTGTACTAAATTGTAGACTTTTAGCCAATGTTGAATTGTACTAAGTTGTAGGCCTATGACTAATATTGAATTGCGGTTGACTAGTTGTTATGTTGTTGTTATTGTGTGTTGTTGTTGTTGTTGTGTTGTCGTGATTTTGTTGTTGAAGTTCAGGGAACATGTCATACATTGCATTATTAAGTTGGCCTGGACTGGAACCATGTTGGCCTAGATTGACAATTTTTATGTTGGAGGGAATGCTCATCACGTTGGCCTGGATTGGCAAAACACGTTGGCCGTTAGGGGCAAAATGATTATGTTGAAGGCTTATGCTTTATGCTTCGGTAAACTGCCAAATGATTATGTTGGAAGTTTTACTCCAATGGTACCACATGCATGTGCACAGTTGAGTTGCATTTAAAGTCGCATAATTATAGTTGTTATGTTGATGTGTCGAATGATTTAAGTTGTTGTTATTCACAAGTTGTGAAATAGTTGTTATGTGGTGTTGGAAATGTTGTTGTGATATAATTCTTATAATTGTTAGTATAAGTTGTGAAGTGGTGATTCTATATAATCTGATCTAATATATTGTTTATCATGTATTCAATTATATCGTTAGACGTCTCACCCTTTTCATTTGTTTAAATCGCCTTTATACTAGTAACGTGTATTCGAGAATGAAGAATTTAGTTGTTGTTAGTCCAAGTCGGTTTAGTTTGCTCTGATACGTAGCACTCGGGGGGATGTTTAGTCTATGTTATTTACATTATTGACTCTTGTTGTCCTTATTGTGTTGTTAAAAACTAAGTCATGTTGTTGAACAAACTGGTTAGTTATTTTGAAGTTGAACATGCCGTTGTAAATGATATAGGAAGTTAAGTTAATGATTCTGCTGCATATTAAATAAAAGGTTGTTTTGTTTTAAAGGCTGAAGCAAGTGTTATGTGGTCCCCTTATAATAAAGGTGTTATGTATCTGATATGTTTGTGTTGTTAAAGTTGAAATGTGGCATCCCATGTGTTGTATGAATATTTTAAAAATACTTTGATTTTCTTTATATTTTCCGGGTAGAATTTGGGGTGTTATAGTTTTCAAGGATGAAACATGTCTTGAGTTATATTCTGACTTCTTGTTTGACATTGTACTTCTGGATTAAAAAGATCAGTCTTGGAAAGGCTTTCCATTTGATTAGAAGTAGAATTATATTGTCTTAGCTGATCTCCATACCCTTTACTCCCCCTAAGATATATAAATTAAGGACATCTTTGATGTTGGTCCTTAAAGCATTCTTTTATTTGGAATTTTCCACAGTTTCCAAATTAGGAATCCTCGGTTTGTTTGCCACACAAGATTCAGATTGTCACACTCTGTTACGTGTAATTGAAGAAACCTTATGTGTATAACCATAAATTTGTCTTCAACAGATAGGTCAAAACCTTATCTCTCTGGTGTCCTCAACCGTTGTGATGTTATATCTTTATGTAGAACATTCTCTTTTATACATCACATACTTCATCTCTTTTTGATTCAAATATCCACCCAGTTATTGTTAATATCCAGCTCCCATCAAGATATTTAACAGCATCTGTATGCATCTCCTTAGATGAATCAGCTCTTCAATTAATCACCGGATAACATTGCCACACATCCTTAACTTGTGAAGATAATAGTGAACTTTAGTATTGACATGTAGTTCACACTAGGCAATGAATTCTTCATACATATACTCAGCTCTCGACAGAGTATATGAATTTTGCATTCAGGTTGCACAACTAATAAGTACTTAGTCTCCCGTCAAAGTACCTATCAGTTAGTTAGTTAGAATTAACTACTCACACTAGATTATTCTGACCTGATTACATCTTCACACACATTTCTATTTTCAGGCAAAAACATATATACTTAAAACTTAAGACATTTAGATGATGTTATGACATCTGATATGACATCATCCATTATGCTTCTTGATTAATATCCATAACATCTTATTCATAACACTTGGGGTGGAACTAAAGAGACATAGTGATAAGCAACTTTGCATCCAGACACATCAAGGAATAGTATAGGCCACGTCTCAATAAACTTTTCTTGGACTTTCATTACGATTTTGAGATGATGGATGCCACATCTACCTATAGAGGAGATTCACTCATCTAGGTTTCGGAACATACTCAATTATGGCATGACACTTAAATATTAAGATTCTTCGTAAATCGCTTCCTTGATTCTTATTGACACTACCCTTCCCGGATAATAACTAGGCGCCAACGTTCATGACCATATTTCACCGTGGTTGAGACACGATTCACTCAAGTATGTTCTATGGTTATGAATAAAATTCCACATATCGGTTCCTTTGATTAGAAGAAAATACTAGATATAAGCTCACTTTGATAATGCATAAAGGAACCAAGTGTATACCTTTATGAGTCTTCTTCCAGAATTGAGCGTTACTTTAATACTTCCATAAGCTTAGGTCAGAAATAAACCGAGATCTGGAGTATAAAAGAACTTGTTGATCGTGTCCTGATCAACTGATAAGCAGATGTCTCCTCTTCCAGATCAGGAGTAGGTTCCAAACATATGTACTCACACTACATTAGTTTAGCAGCAGAACCTCTGTTCTTCAACTGGTAGTCGACACAGTACTAATGTTCTAACATCTAGTAGAACATTTGTTCCATCTTCTGCGAACACATCATCCTTGAAGGTCTTCAAGGTAAACACTTTGCAGATGAATATGAGTATCATTGATCAATTGATCCCCATCAACTTTAATAATCCATGCCTTTATGAGTGGACTTGAGAAAGATCTCAAGTATCTTTGACACTTTTACTATAGTTGTAATAATCTTCCGGATATTTTGTTGGTAAAATAACCTAAGATTCTTCTTTCACTATAGGGTTGCATCGAGGCTATGTAGCGAATATAGCCATACTTCAACAGAATGTACACAATGCTTACTCCATAATTTTATTGTTAGAATGACACATAAGGATTGAAAATTAATCAACCCAACAATATGTTTGCTTCTTCATCAAGCAACAATCTAGACCTAACCAAAATCCTAACAATGTGGTAATGTGTAAGCACAAGGGTTACCTTATCAATGTCTTCACTCCGCATGAAGGTTCTTATATTTCCTATCTTTGTCTGAGGCTAAATAATACAATCCAAACTCTTCACTCCGCATGAAGTCTTTGAATTTAACTTTCTTGTTCAAACATCCTTATCTTCTTCATCAGGTTGGTCTAGTTCTTCACAAATAGGTCCATCCTCCACTTCTAGGTACCATAAAATATGAGCACTCCTTGTTCAAACAATCTTCTACCTTGTGTACAACCAAAAGAATCCTCATGGATCTCATCCGCTAGGATGCGCTTTGATACCAATTGAAATTTTTGTTAGGGGACTCGGGATGTCGTGACATCGATCCGACATTACAAAATAGACAAGGTAGAAAATAAAATTTAAAGTGAAGGAAACAAAAATAAAGAAGGTTAGCTCTAACCAATCTTTGGACTTCAGACTTTAAAGCTATGAAATGTTCGAGATCATGGCTAGATGCCCCTTGGTTAAAAGGACAAGAAACATCAGCTTTGTACCACTAAGGTAACTTAGCAGGCATTGGTGGTGGTGCTCTAGTTTGAACAAGATGCCTCTCGATTAAAACAGAATATAATTATGTGTAAGACATCTGAATTGGGTCAAACTATAAAATCCTTGGAGCATGATTTTGATTATTGTTGAATGGTTGAGCCTGTTGTCGAGGTTGTTGATTCTATTGCTGAAGTTATGGGGTGAATCCCGCATTTGAAGTTGAACTAAAAACTGGTGCAATAGCGGCTACCTGTTACCGATGATTAATGTTTCTTCTTGGTCTCCCTTGGGATACCATTCCAACATCTTGTTCCTTCTTCTTTGGGAAACCACTTCCAAATTTCTTGGTTCCCCTTGAAGATTCAACTTCTTTGGTCAAATGTCCCTTGGACTCCTTCTTCCATCGCATCCCATGTATACCATCTTGGTGAAATCATTTGGAGCGCTAGAGATCATGCATTCGTAGTAAAAGGGCCAAGAATATTTAAGAAGATCTTGGTCATCTCTTTCTTCCAATCTTTGGATTGATTTGGGCAGCGATTTCCTCCATCATTGGGCTTATTCTTTTAAAGTATCTTTATCTCTTTGAGTTGTTTCTCTAAGTTGGTCTCGGCGGAGCCATGTCTAAGTTGTACATATATTGTCGAACAAAGGCCTCACCTAGGTTGTTGAAAGTTTGAATATTACTACTATCCAATCCCATGTACCGCTTTAGAGAAACGTGTCATACCCCAATTTTTGACCTAAGATACCATCTTATATCAGTCACATATGCATCATTGCATCCCTAACAGTTTCAGAACAGGATAGATCGTGCGTGTGCTCCTAGAGTCAAATTAGGGTTTTATCAAAATTTCATCTGTTCAAGATATGATCAATTAGGGATTGAGTCTCCACTCACCTCAATTGATCTATCTTAATCCATCATCAACATTTGATTTTCAAATTCCCAACTTTCTCTCATGATCTACCTTGAATTGACCAATTAGGGTTTTGATCGAAGATAGTGAATCATTAACTTTATGCTCAATGAATGACCTATTTGCTTGAATATTTATCTTAACATCATCAATGCAACATCTTGACCTAATTTCTTGATTCAAAACATTCCAAAATCCATGTTTCTTCATCAGACAAATTCTGAATCATCTAATGAAAATTCAACTATTCAAAAAAGTCAAACTTTGACTTTTGGTCAACTTTTTCAAATCTAAATTTTTTCAATCATAAAATCATTTCAAATTATCCATCATGATCATAAAAAATCAAGAAATGTGAAAAAGTCAACAAAAAGTCTAAGTTTAAACTTTTCTAACACTTAGAAAAATTTTCAAGTGTTAAAAAACATGGTTTTCCCTTACTTTTATGGCTATTTTTCTCCTAGATCCATTTTGATTCAATAAAAACTCAAAACATAAAAGTTGTAGATCATGTTACAAGCTTTCCAAAATAACTAAGAACTTGAAAAAACACTTTGTGTACCTAGGGTTTTGAAATTGAAACTTAGAGCTCCATAACCAAAAATTACAAGTCATTTTTCAAGATTATAGGTCATTTTTCACAATTTTCCCCTTCTAGAAGCCTTGTCACCATTGAGAGATAAGTTATAACTGATAAATATCAGTTAGCAATGACTGAGAGAAGGAAATTTTAACCATGGTTAAAGAAGTTAACCATGTGCATTAAATGTAAAAGATTCCTTCTCTTAAGCCAACTTGCATGCTCTTTCAATTAAATCCTTGGCTTGTCATTCTGAATTCTTGCCCTATAAATAGAGGTCACTTCTTCATTAAAAATTACCCCAAAGCATCATAATCCAAGCTTTCCTTCTTTCTTTCTTGTTTTTCAAGTTTGAAGTTTCTAAGTGGGAGAATTTGCAAATTTCAAGCCCTTGCAATTTCTGAGTAATCTTAGGCTTCAAATGTTTTCTAAACATCATTAGAAAGTTGTTAGATTCCTCAAGCTAGCCCAAGAACTAGCCAAACTCGTTCTCCAAAATCCATAAAATGCAAGTTTAAGCCAAAACTTCCAAATTTCCATTCCACTGAAGCTACAATCTTTCACTTTAAAACCTTCCATACACTTCACATGAGTGATCCAAACACTCATCACTGACCTGTAACAGCTCCATCATCAAAATTTAATTTCACTTTGAGCAAGTTGCGGTTGGACTTGGGTACACTAATCCAGACCATTTCCAAGCAAGTCAAGCATCCATACACCTTCCATAAGGCCCGTGGTGTTGTAACAATCATCAAACCACTTACTTCCTTCAAGAATCGAATTCAACTTGAAGAGGTAGAACTTTGAACTCTTTAATTTCTAACTTTTCAAAAAGGCTTGGCCATCTTGTTTCGCACTATCATTGAGTAATAACCCTCAATCAATTGCTTAAATCCATGCTCATCTGATTTCATGATCAAATCTTTGAATTAGGGTTCTTCGTGTTCATACGAAAATTAATAGTTCTAAGCTTAAAATAAGTGAAATTAATTGCCACCATCACGTTCTTGGTGAAAATCCGAGCAAGTTTGATGTTTAGATCATGCAATTTCATTGAGAATTGAAGAATTCATGGATCAAAATCTGGAGGTTGAAGAAGATGAGTTGTGCTTTTTTTTCTAGAAAATTTAAAATAAGGTTTCTAATATATATTTATGGTTAGAGTTAAGATAACAGATGTATTACCTCCCCAGCGGTTGCCAACACTCTCTTAAATCTCTTGCCTCACCTCAAGGCCCAGGGTTCAAATCCCCCTGGGACCTTTTTTTTAATAAAAGGCTCATCCCTTCAGAAGCATCAGCTTCTGATGCTGACTCCTTCAGAAGCCCTTATGACGCTCATTTCTTGAAGCACTTGATGCTCACTCTTCGAAGCATCAAGCTTGACTATTTCGAAGCATCAAACTTCTACCTCCTTGAAGCATCACCGATGCGACTTTTTTTATGACGCCTCTTCTTCAGAAGCACTTCTAATGCTCACTCATTCAGAAGCATCAAGCTTCGACTCTTTCGAAGCATCAAGCTTCTACCTCCTTGAGCATCAAGCTTGACCTCCTTCAAAAGAATCAAGCGTTTGAATCCTTCGAAGCATCAAGCTTATGACCTCCTTGAAGCATCAAAGCTTCGACTTGAACTCTAGCTTCGATCTCCTTCAGAACTTCAAGCTTCTGACCCTTTCTTCAAAACTTCATTTTTACTTATTTTCAAATATTTTTCAAAACTCCTTTAAAATAAGGTGATTAAATGACAAGTCAAGCACATGGCCCAGTGGAAAATGTTTTCACTTCTAAGCCAAAAGTCCTGGGTTTAAACCTCTTTAGGACCAAAACTCTCTTTTTATCACTAATTTTCTTATGTTTTTTCAACAAACTTCAACATTTTCAAAAACCAATCAAAACTTCTCATTTTGAGATGATTTTTTGCACACTTGTCATTTAATATACCTATTTTATGATTATGTCAAAAAAATCCAAAAATATTTTCTTTTTGATTATATTTTAATTAGGTTAAAAATGAGACGTTTTTAGTATTTTTAATACTTTTCAAAAATGTTTTCTTTCCAATTTTCAAACCTAATCTTTTTCAAAACTTCTTGTGAATATCCTTCACTTTTCAAAATCATTTTCAAAAACCTTTTCAAAAACCTTTCAATAAACTTACACACATTTTTTCCATGATCAACTAGATTTGAAGATAAACCGAACCAGGTTTCTCCTTGAATTTCTTTCAAATTGATCATGGGCCTCCCTCACGGTGTAAGTCCCAACCCTTTTATATACATATTTATTTCCTTGTACATATCGACACTTTCGTGTACATGTTCATATACTTGTACACATTCAATCATCTTTGTAAATATTCAAGCATAACAAACTTCGTTCGTTTGTTTTTATCCACTTGTTTATACACCGATTCCATTGGTATTAAGAGGAGCATTATTCCCGGTGAAACTGCTCTTAAACCAAAGGGCCTCCCTTAAGATGTAAGTCCCAACTCCTTTGTATATATTCAAGTTACGCTTGCTTTAAATGCTTGTTTTATACACTTGTTTATATATTTCCTTCATAAACTCCTGTGAATACACATCACACACTTGTTCATATAACTGTTCAGTTATAACATAACAACTAGTCTAACAACTAGGTTCCCTTTAGCCTCCTCTTGGGCTTTGTACAAGATAACTCATTTATTGAGTTAGCCTCCTCTTAGGCTTCGTATAAGATAACTCACCCGTTGAGTTTAGCCTCCTCTTAGGCTTCATATAAGACAACTCCCTTGCTGAGTTAGCCTACTCTTGGGCTTCGTTCAAAAGAAATCCCTCGTTGAGTTTAGCCTTCTCCATCAAACAAGAAAGAGACACGGAAATCTCTTAACAGCCTCCTATTGGGCTTCAATACAAAGTATCACCCGTGCTAGGATAGACCACGAGAGTATGATTTCGATTAAATCACTCTTGAATCCTAAGAGGATGGTTTCCCGGTGAAACCACTCTTAAATCCAAAGCCAGCCATACCCTATAGCTTCCTCTTGGGCTCACAATGCCAGGACCCTCAATGACCCTCGGAATGCCTCCTCTTGGGCTTACAATACAAGGACCCACGAGCTTCTTAAAAGCATCCCTAATCAATAATCAATTTCTCCTAAAGATTTATACATTTATCATCTCGATGGAAGAAGTATCTCATCTATAACATCACATAAAAATCAAACACTTTTCAAACACTCTTTTTCAAACAAAACATCTTTTAACCGTAAGTGGTAACGCTTGTACACTCAAGCAAAACACCAAAACTTACAATTAAAGATTCAATCATCTTTCTTAAGTCGTAAGTGGTAACACTTGTACACTCAAGCAAAACACCTAATACTTACGATGAAAGATTCAATCAATCCACCCTTCAAAAATGTATGTGATGAAATAGATTAGATACATTTTCATTAAAATGACATTTGTCTTTGTCTCTTAATAACACCCTTTGCTTCCACTAGCATAAGTGGGAACTACAATTGCTCTGACTTTCTCAACCTCCCTTTGAGAATACGTAGGCACAAGGTCTCATCCTTGGCGAGCATACTTCTTTCTCCCTCAAACCAAACAAAACCATAGCTCCCTTAGATCCAAGCTACAGATGCTCTAATTCCCATTAAGGGATATGTATGCGAAGATCCCAATGATCTTTGAGCACAATAATAACAAAACTTAGGACCGCCTAACCTACCTTTCTTAAAATCCAAAGGAGAAACTTGCCCAAGAATAAAATAGCAAATTAAAACACACAAACATATCAAAAATATTCATATATACAAATAAGGCTATAGATAACTATATATATATATAGGGTGCCACATCTTTCCCTCTATATAACAAACCCCTTACTCGGATCTCTCAATGCGTATGTCTAGTTCACGCTAGTCGCACCGTATATCTTTATTTATTTAGGGTATTACAGCTTTCCCCTTTTTCATCTCATTTTTCTTGTTTTGGAAATAATAAAGCTTGATGCTTGCGGCATCTTTCTAAAAAAATCAAAACAGTAGATCGTTTTGAGCTAGAGATTCGAATTCCGATTCGATTCCCTGATCGACACTTTTACCGCGAACACAACGCTAGTAAGGCTGTCTTGAAAGTAGTGAATGAGCAATTGATGATTATCATTGTGAGTAGACATCTTCCTAGCATACATCACAAGATGGCTTTGTGGGAAAGAGTTACCTATGTACTTCTCAAAGTCGGGGACTTTGAATTTGGCTGGTATTCTTACACTAGGAACCAGACACAGATCATGGGCATTTCTCCCAAAAAAAAAACTTCCCACATATAGCCTTGATCTCTAGCTGGATCTTATTGAATTATTCTTGGAGATCATCCATATATCCACGAGGATCTGCGTTGTCGCCAAGATCATGATAAACTTTTTTGTTCACATAAGGAATAGTATGAATTGTGGAAAGGTTACTCCGGGTTGCGAAGTGAACATTGAATTCTGTAAGGTAGGAACCTCAATTGTGGTTGTCGGTACTTCAGAAATATTTTGACGAAAACTTATACCAAAGTTGAAAGGAATACCCCAAGGGTAACCCTTTGGCATTATGAAAAGTGGATTGCTAACTGTGAGGGAAGAAGCTGGAATAGTAGTGATGTCAGAAATCCTCGTTGTTTGAACTTTACTATTAGGTGGTTGTTGCTGATTTTGCACAGCTACCAACGAGCTCACCAAAGCGCTGAGTCTTTCCACTTCCTCTTGAAGTGTGGTTACTGTACCACGAAGCTCAATATTCTCTTGTTCGAAATCTTCCATTGATTTCTTTCTATTTGCACGGGTATTGTATTTGTAAGCTGACTGTGAACGCAGTCGGGAAACTCTAAGACGCGACAACTTGATGATCCCTAGAGAAAATTCCAAAAGATAATACTCTAGGTAACAAACTCTAAATGCAAGATGATGCATGATTATGAAATGCAAAAGAGAAGAAATGATTTTTCCAAAGAATTCTAAAGAGAAAATTCTTGCAAACATCTGGAACACAAAACTCTTATTTCATTGATATATTAAGGAAAGATTACAACAATTTTTTTGGATCATAGCTCTTACAACAACAAAGAAAATGAAAATAAAATATAAACAATCCTAATCAAGCATCTTCTTCGGATGAAGAACCAAATGCTTGATGTAGCTTCATCTTCAGAATCTCTTTCCCATAGTAAGATTTCAATTCAGCTTTCTCGGTTTAAGCTTGTTAACAACATTCTTCCACTCGTCAAGAGCAGGAGTACCATTTGTCAATTCTTCAAGATTTATTTTTCTTTATTTGATGTAATTCTTGATCACGTCATCCTTTCGAAGGATCTTATCATCTTTCTCCATGAGCCATCCATCTTGAAAGTAGAGCGTTTTTTCATGATCCTTGACCTGTTTCTTAAGCTTTACATTCTCAAAGTCATCCTTAAGAAATTTGCCTTCCCAAGCATTTTTTTCTAGCCTCATATTAGCCTAATTTTCTTGGTATTCTCCCATAGTCTCAATGGGAATGGTGGTCGATTTAGATACCACATGGAACATGGGTTTTTCATAAGCATAAGGCATTCGGAATTCCTTCGCTCTTTTCTTTACCCAACAAGTTTAGATTTCTATGGCTACACAATTCCTTACCTAACCTTTTATTTCCTTCGAATATGGTGCCAAGCTCTTATCATTATGACTTTCAAACCTTGTAAATCTTCCCTTTCATGATAAAAGTAACCCTCCACTGTAAGTCCAATGGGTTTACTCGAGTTTGCATACCCAAGTTGACGTCTTGCCAAGAATGAGTTGTAATTAATTCCTCCTTGTGTACCAATGAGAGGTACGTTGGCAAACTCTCCACAACTGTCAATGATTTTCATATCATTGTAGGCCAATGTATACCAATGAATATCGTCATTAGTAAGAGACATGAGTCTTGAGGCCAATGCCAACAAGCTTTGATTTCTTTGATAATACATGTTCTACTGATAATCAGTGGTCTATGCTTGTTTCAAATATTATCATATTACACAATTAACTCGTGGTCCAATAATATTTTTCAAGAAAACTCGCCTGATCGTAGTCTCTCATTACAACTAATCCATGTCTATACCTGAATTGTTTTTGCACTACATCCTAAAAGGCCAGGATGGGTTATGGGTTCTACAGCCAACTCAGCTTCGTTGGTTCGCTTGAAAATAAAAAATGTCTTCGCAACAAACTTGCTAAACAAAATTACCCCCAAGGAAACCTCCACTGAACGAGGGATCTCAGATTAACTTATTAAGGACTAAGACTCCTCGTAAGTTAACAAGACTATACCCCCATCTAATTCTTAAGTGTTTCTTAATTCGGGTTAGGATTTTTTCCATCACATGAAATCGTGAGTAACAGAATAAAACACATAACCAAAATAAACCAAACAAATGCACAAATAAGACTTAACCCTCTTTTTTTGGAAACAAAAAAAGCTTGGTACTCCCCAGCAGAGTCGCCATTTTTCTATGCGCGGTAAAAAAATGAAGAATGAGGGAACCAAATCGGAATTCGATTCTCCGACTCAAAAATAACTTATTTTTGAAAAAGATGTCGCAAACACCAAGCTTTATTTTTTACAAAACGAAAGGAAAAGGGGGAAACTAAAAGACCCTAAAAAAGATATGTGATGCAATTAGTATGAAACCAAATGCAAAGCATGAGGGAGTAGAGATTCTTAAGTTCGGGGTTAGGATATACAAAGGGATGGTATTAGCACCCTATGTATCTATAGTACTCTACAGGATCTTTTTTGTGTTTGTGTTTTATTTCCTATGCTAGTTTGGGAAAGTTTCTCCTTTGGGATTAAGAAGGTAAGTTGGATAGGAACATAAGTTTGTTTAGGATGATTATGCCCGCAAATATCATTGCAATCTTCTGCATACATATCCCCTAGAGGGAATCAAAGAAATTGGAGCTCGGGATCTAAGGGTAACTAAGGTTTGGGTGGTTTGAGGGAGAAAGAAGTATGCTCATCAAGGGTGAGACCTTGTGCCTACGTATTCTCAAAAGGAGGTTGACAAATTCAGAGCAATCGTAGTTCCCACTTATGTTCTAGTGGAGGCAATGATTTTTAAGAGATAACGACAAGTGTCATCTTAATGAAAAATGTATCTAATCTATTTTATCATATACATTTTTGAAAATTGATTGTTAAATCTTTCATTATAAGAAATGGGTGTTTAACTTGACTGTACAAGTATATCGCTTATAGTTCTTAGAATGAAAAGATGTTTTGAAAAACGTTGGATCTTTCATTGTAAGCATTGGGCGTTTAGCTTGAGTATACAAGCGTGCCACTTACAGTTAAGAAAGATCTTTTGTTTGTTTGTTTGAAAACATGTTTGATATGAATGTAATGCTATAAATGAGATACTTCTTCCATAGAGATGATTTGTGTCTCATCTCTAAGGAGGCTGTTGGAGATTTCCATATCTCTTTCTTGTATGAGGCCCAAAAGGAGGCCAACTCAACAAAGGAGTTCTTTTGTAGGAAGCCCAACAGGAGGATAACTCAACGAGGGAGTTATTTTGTACAAAGACCAAGAAGAGGATATGGGAAACCTAGTTATTATACTAGTTGTAATGACATAAATAAACATGAACAAGTATATGAAGGAAATCTATAAACAAGTGTATAAAACAAGCAAATAAAGCTAGTGATACTTGGATATATAGAAGGGAGTGGTACTTACACCTTAAGGGAGGGCCACTGGAATAAGAGCAGTTTCACTGAGAATAATGCTCCTCTTAATACCAGTAGAATTGGTGTATAAACAAGTAGGTAAAACAAGCGAACGAAGCTAGTTATACTTGAATATGTACAAAGGTGGTTGGATATGTACAAGGAATTGAATATATACAAATATGGTTGGATATGTAGAAGGAATTGAACATGTACAAAGATGGTTGGAACTTACACCTTAAGGGAGGCCCATGATCAATTTGATTTTTGAGTTCGAAAGATTTTCGAGAAAGAAACCTAGTTCAGTTTGTACTTTCATGGAATTAGTCGAATCGACCATGGAGTAGGAGGTGTGTAAGTCAATTAAAACATTTTGAATATTTTGAAAAGACTTGAAGGGTTAAAGTTTATTCACATGAATGTTTTAAAAAAGATTAGGTTAAAGAAATCAAGAAGAAAACATTTTTGAAAGCATTTTAAAATACTTAAAAAGTCTTACTTTTAACCTAGTAAAAATATATCAAAAGAAAATATTTTTTGTGATTTTTCGACATAGTAATAAAATAGATGTACTAAATGACAAGTGTGCAAAAAATCGTCTCAAAATGAGAAGTTTTAATAGGTTTTTGAAAATGTTGAAGTTTGTTTAAAACATGGAAAAAAAACTAGTGTTAAAATTTTATTTGGGCCATGGTGAGTGTTGAACTCAGGACATGGGCTTGAAAGATGAAAAGATTAACCACTGGGCCACACGCGTGGCTTGTTAAACAAACTCTTTCAGAAGATTATATATTAAAACAAGTTGGGATCACAATGCATTAAGATCACAAACAAGGTTAGGCTCTAAGGGTTTTCCTATTCCTAAGTTTGCTCTTAAGGAATCTCCAAGCACCCAAATTGTGTTTTGCATGCATGATTGATCTGCATTTACTTCATCTGCTAACCTCTGATTAAAATACAAAATATATATTTGCTTTTGTCTTTAAATCTTGTAATTTTGTAGGTATCAATCCAAGACATCAGGCGAGTGTAAGTTTTTCCGATGTTTTTTCCCAAACTTGATTTAAAACCAATTTTTCAAAAAAAACAGGGTGCAATAGATTTGCACAATTGAGCAATTGATTGCTCACTGACCAATTTCAACAAATTCTCAAAAAATGACTTAGTGCAATCGATTTGCACTAAAGTGTAATCGATTGCACTACGCAGAATGTTGAAAAATTGGGCAATTTTCAAGTTTGTGGACTTGGGCTCCAATTTCTTTTTTTATTTTCTTTTTAATTTCAAAATTAATTACCAATTAATTCAATTTTCGCTCCAAAATCAATTTCCAAGCCTACTTCTAATTTCCAAACCAAACTCCAAACCAACACTCATTCCCAAATCAAAACCTTATAAATAGAGGCCTCCTCTCATTCAAATTTCAAGCTTTTGATATCCAAACTCACCTTGCCAAAATATTTCTCTACTCTCTTAATTCTATTATTTTCCACAATTCTCCAAATTCACTCAAAGCTTTTTCTTCTTCATAAATATTAGTGAATTCTCCATTGGAATTCTCTAATTCTTTGAGCTAAACCTCCATCCACTCTATTTTTCTTCTTCAATTCCTTAGATCTAGGCTTGTGATTTTGAAGTTGAAGTGAAGCAATTTGAAGTGTTACTCTTGCAATATTTTCTCAAGATCTACAAGTGGTGAGTGTTGATTTTCATCTTTCATTGTATGATTTCTTGATAATTGTTGTTGTTTGATTCATTGAGCACACTTGTTATTGGTTCCATTGATGTTATATTCTCATAAATTAGTTGGAATTTTCGTGCTCAATTGAAATAAGGAACACAAGGTGTTTGTGAGAAGTTTTGAATAAGAATTTGGCCTTTAGAAATGTGATTTTCCGGTTGTCTATTTGCATTTGCATCGATTGCGGGCCACATTAAAAAATTGAAAAATTACGATGGAACCGATTTGCATGCTCTGCAATTGATTGCATGAGGCAGAATTGTGATTTTCACTTGTTTTTTACTTGTTTTAATATTTACCCTTCTTCTACTCCATTCTTTTGATGATTGCCTTTGATTGTAGTCTTGAACACCTAATTCCTCTTTAATCGCAATGGACTTTGGGTGTTGATGAGGTTGGAGAAATGTATTAGTGATTCAAATCTATCAAAGGATTAATTATACAATAAGTTCTTGGTACTTTAAGTCAATAATATATTTTTTAATCCACCGAGATGAGTGGTTTAATTTAAAGATGGAAGAAATTTGAAGAAGATAGTCCAAGTTGATCTATCATTTCCATCCTCTTCATCTTATCCCTTTCTTTCTTTTTTATTTTTTACATGTGTTAACAAACATTAGAAGATGATCTACATATCATTCTTCTCGTTTGCTTTTTCAACACATACATCATAATTGATCGGCCTCGTTTTAGGGTGGCTTCTATATAATTCACTTGGCGATTGCTTAACATAGCGCTACATTGCTTCTTCTTCGTCTTATTTTCTTTGTACCAAATCGGAAAATGATCAATTGGTGGCATGAACTTTAATGTTCAAAAAAGCCCCTAAAGATCACTTGAGCTTTGATCTTGGTTAAACATTTGTGGCGCTTGTCATGTGGTCGCGTTGATTTCTAATCAAGCTTCTGGCAAGTTTCCACTAGCCTTGTCCATTTGAAATTCTCAATCATCTTTGATCAAGTGATGTGATAATTCCAAAACGGTGATATACTTGACAAAAAAGAATTGAAACTTGTCATGTGGTCGCATTGATTCTATCAAGCTTCTAGCAAGTCTTCATCCGTAAGTTTCAAGATGGTCACCTTTCTGACGACTAACAATTAACAATTCGATGATATACTTGAAAAGTTTCAAGATGGTCATCTTGCTAACTTTTATTAATTGTTTTTTTTATTTTCCGCTCTTTACTTTCCGCATTTACTTTTATGCTCTTTATTTTATGCACCTTTAATCTTAGCATTTACATTTCATGCCATTTTTTCTTTGCTCACTTGAGCATTTTATTTTCTATGTCATTTTTCCATTGCTCATTTGAGCATTTTATTTTCATGTCATGTTGAATTTGCTCACTTGAGCTTTATTTTTCTTTTCCAAAACACTTAATAGTTCAGCTTAAACATAAAAAACTTTTAATTGGACTTGGTTACTATCCTTGTGCTTGGAGCTTGATCTTTGGACTTAGGAATAGGACCTCTACCTCAACTTGTAGTTTTTTGTGCCCTTGGTGTTATTTTGTCTTGTCTGGTTATTATCTTTGTATGTAGGTTATTCCATTATACTCGATTAAGAGTGGATTTCCTCAAAATAAAGTCGTTACTCTGCCCATTTTTCTTAAGACAAGAGTTCACCTAAAAGCATTAACTTATCCGAATCTTGGTTTTTTTGTTTGGTTATTTGTTGTTTATGTGGTAATCCAAAGGATGGGATGTGGTATTGGCTCTTGATGCCAAGTACTAGTCTTCTCACCCAGTTAGATCTTTCTTTACTCTTACCTTTTACTTTACGTACATAGGTTAGCCTCTTCATCTCCTCCCCATTTTTTAATTTTCAAAATCTTCCCTCTTTTTTAAAGGATTCTTATGTTCAAAACTCGATCCGCATTCAAAAAATACTTGGATTTAGGTCCATGAATTTTCAAAACTTCTTTTCTTAATAAACTTTCATTTCATTTAATAATACTTTGACTTTTCTTTTCATAAGACTAAAAAACACCTACCTCATTCAAAAAATTTGAGATCTTTGTGGCTTTTCTAAACTAACATTTTCTTAAAATCAACCAACACATAATTTTAGTCTTATTTTAGCCGAACTACTTGGTTTTGATTTCAACAATTTACATTGTTGGTATGTAGGCCTCGAACTCATTGGAAGTTCTATCAAACCAAAAATTATAAAAAATACTTATTTTCTCCCTCCACCATCCATTTTGTACATATACTCCTTTTTAACACACATATACAAATTTTCAAAAAAGTTCCTAAGGAGTACCGTAGATGCTTTGGGTGCCTAATGTTGTACCCCAAAATTTACCCTCTTCTTTCTCATATTTCTGGCTTATGATTCGATTGCATAAACATACGTGTAGTTGCACACATATAATTGATCATGGGGTTACTAGGTGCAAGGTATCCCAAATGGGGAAAGAAATGACACATTTCGGTTATCTCAGATCACTTTGAGCTCGGTATCGATATTCTTCAGTTCGTACGCTCAATACAATGTATTATGGTCAGAAAGCTATTTTGATGTGGTTCCATAAGCTCTGGGATTATTTAAATTTGTTCTGCAGTTTATCTGTTCAGATCAGAGGCCGTTTCATCAAAAGAAAGGAATTTATTTGTTTATTTCTCATTAAAGTGAATTTTGGGTTTTTAGTGAGTTTTGGGCACTCCATATGGCGTATCTTTCATCTCGTCGAGTATTTTCTAATGATTTTTAACTGACAAGTCCCTCTCATTTACAACTTTTGTTTGAAAGTCGAAGGCATTATGTGACGAAAGTCCCTAGAGAATTTGATTTCTCAAGAGGATTAAACTGAATTATAGTGCTGAACCGTGCATTCTTCCCGCTAAATAGTTCGTATCTCTTAGCTAGAAACTCGAAACTGAGCGAGGCTGATTTCTAAAATTCCGTAACAGAGCCCTCTACAACTTTCATTTACAACTCGAGATCTTATTCCTCACCAATCAATAGCATAATTTTATTCTTCGGATGAAAGTTTGAGTTGAACCGAGCAATTTTCATCTAATACAAGAACTTTGGAAAATCATATCTCGCTCGATTTTTATCAAAAAGAGGTGGTACCAGTGCCAAAAGTTCACAAATTTTGTTAGCTTCAATTGTCTCAGGAACACACACTTGCGAATTTTGATCAGAAGACCCTCGTTCGAGGCATTTTCTTTGAAGAGTGCAAATCAAATTTTGCATGTGTCAGTCATCTAGTGTTTTCAACACGCTCGCCCGGCGACTTGTTCCTCCGCCTGGCGAAACAAGTCAGAATCCTTTCTTTTATTCGCTCCCGCACTCTCACCCGACGGCCTACTCCTCTCGCCCATAGAAACTAGTCAGGAGCTAGCACTCTCATCACCCTCGTTCTTTCGCCCAGCGACGCGCGTTCCTCCGCCTGGAGACCGCGCTCAGCCTGTTCTTCCTCCGCGCTTGGTCTTCACTCCAATCGGCCGATTTTATTCTTCTTTCTCACCGATGCTCATACTCTCTCTTCTCTCTTGATTGGAACAACCTAAGAAAGCTTATCCTCCATTGATTTTCATCAATCTCCTTCAAAATTCAAGTTGATTTCATCCGATTTTGATTATTATCATCCGATTGAAGATTGAGTTGGTATTTTCTTTGAAGAACACACGGTTTTACTCATCAATTTCATCAAGAGTTCAAGTGCAAGTAAGTGATTATCTCAAATAAGTACTTATTTTAATCACTTTTCCGACTTTTGATTTTGTGGAATTGAATATTGAGATCAATTGCATTTCCCGTGTGGATTCCGATTATAACATTTATTTCGCTGAATTCTTTGATCTCAATCCAATTATTATTCCTTAAAGGTGTCGATGTGAAACTTTTTGCACATTACACACACCTACACTTGTGACATTGACCATTTTTGCATATAGGTACATGTTTGGAGCATCTTCCATCCTTCATCACATGTTCATACATTAGGCAATGTGTAGGATCATAATCATGCATTGAATCATGAGAATTAGAAGCATATTGCATCCTTCATCACATGATCATACAATAGGCAATGTGTAAGATCGTCAACATACATTGATTTAGTAGATTTTTGTACTTTAAAGTAGTGTTGAAATGTAGGAAATTAGTCTTAATTAGAACTACACTAACACTTCACATACACACACTTTAACACACAATTTTAAATACAAATTGCATCTTTGTATATTCATGTACATGCATATAGGATAGCTACATCAATTCGACACACTTTGACTCATCTTTATGACATGAAAACAAGCATCACAATCCATTTTTCACACACACAAATTCACATGCATGATAACACAACACCGACACTTTGTACACTTTAATTCTTGATCATGCGTACATTGTTTGCATCGTATCCACACATTACAATACATGAACTAGTACATGTATACACTCAAACACAATACAACATCACATAAACCCCAAACAACTTGCAATTTCATATACATTTTCATTTTTTTTCTTATTTGAAAATGAGTAAACTTGTATATAGCTTGCACATGATTTATTTTCCTCTTGATTTGGATTTTGACTTCATGTTATGGATTAAATTCCAACACTTCTAACATTTCAAAATCAAATAGAAACTTGTGTCGGAATTTAATCAAAACATTGAATTTTGCATTTCCATAAACGACTTTTGGCATTTTCACACTTCGAAACTCATTTTTCAATGAAAGTTCGTAGTAACAATACTTACTCCCCATGTTTTGACACGTTCTGGAATCGATTTTGGAGGCTTTGGAACCAAATTTCAAGTGCATCATACTTAAACGGAGTTGCTTCCCCATTACTTTTTAGCTCAAAAGGTACGACTTCCACTCGGAATTAATTAAAAGCGCATATGTTTTTGAAACCGCTGATGTTTTTGCAAGCAACTATGCGATTTTTAATTGATTCCGAGGAGTTGACTTTTTCTCCCCGATTTTGGAAAACCGACTTCCCATTCCGATTTTTCCGATTTTATTTCACTTTTGGCATGCTTATACCATTTTGTAATCATATTTGCAATCGGTTTTGCATTCCAATCATTATTTCTACCACTTGTTTTGTTAATTTTGACCCTTTATTTTGTGTGCGAGGTACTTGGACTCCTTTCTCATGAAATTTAGGCTTCTACTTCTCTTGCTTTGCGCTTGTATGCCCACAGATACATTCTATTTGTTGGCTTCTCCAGTTTTCCTTTGTTTTGTGCAGGTGTTTTGCATTCGTACACACGCGTGTACGTCTTATAATCTGTTTGTTGGGCCTAACTCCCTTCTTGCAGGTGCTTTTGTGTTTGTATACCCACATATACATTATTATTATCTGTTTGTTGGGTATAACTCCCTTCTTGCAGGCGTTTTGCATTTGTACACATCTGTGTACATCTGGTTACTTGCTTTTCGGTTTTACTCCGTTCTTGTAGGTACATTTGTTCGGAATGTGTATACATGTAACACGGTGAACTGACTATTAGGATTTTTGTATCCAAATGTGCGGATAGCAAGAGTCGCCACCGACTTTTATTTTTATCCAATTAAGGGAAGGTAAAAGTAACAGAAAAAGACCTTCGTTAGATTCTGAGTTCGGGAGAATGGTTATGAAAAGGGAAGGTATTAGCACCCCTTTTCATCCGTAGTTATCTACGGGCTCTTAGTTGCTCTAGATCACTTTTTAAAATTTGCTTTCTGTGTGTTTGACGAAAAATGTTTTGAAAAGGCATTTCGCTTTGACTTTGTAATGACTCATGTAGGAGTGTATACAAAGTGTTCGGAAATGTTTGTTTTGAAAAGAATTTGAACTTTGAAAAAGTGTGTGGTGTGAAAAGCATTTGATAGAGCGAGCAACTAAAAGACTTATTTACCCACTCAGAATTGGTCGTTTTGTTGTACTTCTACATTCCTTTAGAATAGCGCTAGCCATACCATTAGTTAGTAGGTAGCTCCATTCGTTGGATGTAAGCGGGACATTCGAAGGGACATCGGATGGTCATCGAAGGCAACTTGTAGGAAGTATCCTAGCACATTCGAAGGGACTATCATCATTTTTCGTAGGCGACAATCGAGGGTCAAGATCATGTATTCGGAGGCGACATCGTGGGTCTTATGATCTTTGTATCGAAGGGACTATGATGATTTGTTTGGAAGGCAACGGTGCTAGAATACCTCTACGTTCGAGGGACATGACCATTTTGAATTCGCAAAGGCAACGAGAGAGAATTACCCTAAGGGGTGCGTGTGTGAAAGAAGTGTGTTGATTTCAGATATTTTATCTTGAAGTTAGTGTGCTATGTTCAATTTTATTCTTGCCATACACGCCTAATTACTAGCAATTTATAGGGTGCGGAAATTAAAATGCGGAATGTAAAAGCGGAAATGTAAAGGTGCGGAAAGTAAAACCTACGCTATTACATGGCTTTGGGGCAGATACATAATTTAAAATGCGGAAAATAAAGTCCTAAATTAAACTATTACATCCCATGAGCAATTACATTATTGGAAAAATAGAATGATAAAATGATAAAGGGAAAATCGTCTGAATCGGATCAACCTGTACAAAAAGAAGAAATCGGAAAATGCAATATGAATCGAACAAGAGAAAAAATGTTAGAAAAATGCAAATTTTAATATGGAAAAATTATTATATGCTGGAAATAAGATAAATAAGCTAAAATAATTTTTTGGGATTTTTTAGATGCATTTTAGTAATTAAAAACTAATTTATAATGATTTAAATGCTAAATTACAAATAAAAATAAATATGCATGCAAAAAGAGATTTTTTAATTTATTAAATTAAATAAAGATTTTTTAGAGAATAATGCAAAAAGAATAAATATTTTTGATGAATTTTTAATGCATAAAATAAATCACGAAAAGAATTAAAATAACATGCAAAATATTAAATAAATTAGAAAATAGAAAAATATTGAAAAGTTGAAATTTGGGGAAAAAGAAACCAAAACCGGTGCCAGGCTGAATCGAACTCAGGACCTGGGAGAGTATCTGGAACAGTGAGCGCCTTAACCATCAGACCACTTGACACTTGGTGTTGGGAAAGTTGAAATCATTTGAATATAAGTGTACACGCGTCAGGGATGTTTGAAAATCAAAATCAGCACGCGTGGACCCCGGTTGACTGGATGGACGAATCAGATTGCTTGTTTTCGCCACGCATGCACACGCCGGTCAAAGAAAGTCCACGACGCCGGAGCCCTAGCTCCGGTCGTCTTCTCCGGCAAGGAGGTTCTTAGATCCTGCAAAACACGCGAAATAAACAGAAAAGAAAGGCCTTGTCCACCTAAATCGGACCTCCTGAATCCATTGGTGGTGTTATTTTTGACTGAATCGGCCTGTACAGGCCGGTTCGAAGCTCACAGTCCGAAAAAACCTAATAATGGCAAACCGCGATTCTCACGTTCAACCTCTCAAACGATGTCCCAGATTAGTCAAGTATAACCTCATGAACACATTCAAATCATTAGAAACGATTAAAGCACGCAGAATAATAAAATGCAATTTCAAGAAAAATTCAAATATGTATGAATGTGTGTATGGCACGATTTGGCTTGTTTTAATCAATACCAATGATGTATTCTTACTCATACTTACCCCCTGAGCACGTTTGGATGGCTGGAAGTGGCTGAAGCTTGCTGGAAATAAGGATTCGATTTTTCAAGATTCTTGAAAATTTTTGCAAGAGTTTGGGTTCTTTTTAGGATTAGGGTTTCGTGTCTTGTCTTGTACACAATGCTGGCAATTTATAGAAGAGATTTGGATGGCAAAAGAGTGGAAAAAAGATTGCTCCATCAATGTGCAAATATTTTCTTTGAAAATAAAATCAAATCTTGAAGAAAATATGATTTTCTCATCAATGCCATGGCTTGCACGAATTTGGTAAGTGTATTGGGCTTTCTTGGACATTAAGAAAGATATAAATCCAACTTAATTGAAAAAATTAACCTAATTTTCATATTTTACATAATTTATTTTTGAATTAAATGTTGTAAAATTCAAATATAAATCACAAAAATAGAAAATTACCAATGTCAAGCATTTATGGGTCAAGAATATTGTTATGAACAAGTTTGGATCAAAAGATTATAGGCCCATTTGGAAAATTTTGCATTTTGACCAAAATGTCCTTTTGTGCAATTGTCCAAAATTGCCCAACTTTTGAATAGTGTATCTTGCTCAATTTTCTACATTTTTGAGTGTTCTTGGACTTTTGGGAAAGCTCTAATAGTCCTCTAAACAATGTCTTTGGTTTCATCTCAATTGGAGTTACCATGCTCAATATATCTTCAAATCAAAAAGTTGACTTTTTGTTGACTTTGAAAATGACCTGTAATGTTTTGAGCCATACCTCTCAAATGAAGCATTTCTTGGACATTCTTGTGAGACATGAAGTTGTAGAGAATTGAATTTCCTTCAAAATGAGCTTTGGTGGGAAAATTTCTGAGAAATTATGAGAAAGTTATGATCATCAAAGTTCGAGTTGACTTTTCACTAGAAACCCTAATTTAGAAAGTTTGACTTTTGAGCAAATCTTGAGTTTTCTTGATGAATCATGATCAACCCTTGATCAAATGATGAATGTAACTTCAAAATGAGGATGTTGACCAAAATCGAAGTTTTGATGTATGTTGACCACAGTTGACTTTTGTCCAATACACCCGATTTTCAACCATCTGAGCAATTGCCTGAGGAAACTTGACTTGTGAAGCTTGAAACTTGACATGGAGAATCTTTGAAGCATATGAGGAGGCATGAAGACCATTGGAGATGTTGGAAATCCATCTTGACTTGAGAGATACCAAACCCTAGTTTGGGTTGATTATCTAGGAGAGAGTTTGTCTGATCAACTCTTGAGGAATCCTTGAGTAGGGGTGTATGAAATCTCTTGAATAGATGGAGGGAAAATTTTGGGGTATGACAGCTGCCCCTGTTCAATCTTCTTGTACCGGAGGGTTAGATTGACATGCTCGTCTTTCGCGACCTGGAGGTAGAATGTGATTGAACACTCGAGTACACTTGAAAATTTGCACTCGCGGTTGGCTGACGATGTGGGAACGGGCTTACAGATGCCGTTTGGAGAAGCTGGTGAATGATTCGTGCGCTAGACTCGAGATTATTGATAGGAGAACTGACGGGGATGGGCTTAAGATGCCATCTGGAAAGGTCGATCTTGAGTGAGCCGACGCCGTGCCTCGGGATTATTGATAGGAGGTCTTTGGAAAGTGAGCCGTGCAGCTAGGCTCAGATGTTTCGGAAAGGAGAGGAGATGGGCTTAGGATGCCATCCAGGAGTCATCGTTAGACTTCGTGTTCACTTTGAATGAAGTTATTGGTCTGTATTGATTTTTAACCATATATGCAGCACATTGTGAAAGTGAAGAAATGTTGACAAGTAGTCGGAGATGGGCTTAAGATGCCATCCAAGGCAACTGAGTCGTACGCTAGACTCTGTAGTTGCTGTTGATAATAAGGAATCAGAATAAATCTTCGTGTTGATTACTCTGAGGGGATAGTAGTTGGCAAAATGTGGATAGCTTCCCTGTTGTGCATCGGGTGTTGATCCATTGCTTGTTATCGGAGGATAACCAGAGGTGGTCTTTCAGATAGTTTTCCCGTCGAGATTCGGGCTTAATCTCGACCTTTGCGTCGAAGTGTACTTACTGTTTTGGAGAAAACAAGAGGAACTTTGATAGAATATTGGTTAGTTTTATGCAAAGTATGATGCATGACAGTGTATATGAATGACTTATGCATGAATTATGACTTTATGAGTAATGTAAGAATGATGAATGTTGTGATATTTCAAAACATATCCATCTTGAAGAAGATGTGGATGTTCTGTTGAGGATTTCGACTCCCTTGGGAATTGAGTAGGTGAGAACCCCGCTATCGAAAGGAGAAAAAAAAGATATCCTGGATTCCTCCGATGCACTATCTGACCAAGTCTTGGGCCTAGAAATTGTTGAGGAAGGTAGAGATTGAGAAACTCGTTGTTGGAGATCTCATATATAGACCTCTTGAGGAGAGTCTGCGATCTGCTAGATTCTGGTGTAGATCTCACGAGAATATTTGGTGGTTGCTGTTGTAATCTCTGGCTGGGGAATAAAAGGTGTATGTTTCCTCCGATGCACTATCTGACCAAGTTTCGAGTCTGGATACCGCTGCTGGGGGAAAAAGGGGGAGGATTGAGAAATATCCGCTGGGGATGAAGTGTTACTGCTTGGAGACTGACGTATACTCCGCTGGGGAAGGTGTGTTGCGAGTGACACCTTTGTGGGGATCATGCTCTGTGGGGAACTGTATTGGTGACTTTCGTCGTCATCTCAATTCCTGGAACCTGTAGTAAGTACTTTTGCATGTTCACTTTTCGTATGTTTGCAAAGAGATTTTTATTGTTGAGTGCGTATAATCATTCAAAACAAACGTTGGACTTATTGCAAACGACAACAGTGAAAATTGTAAAGAGAAAGGACTTGCATTTATTTTGAAATGTGGCGTATGGCCAAGTAGTTTTATACACAAGAAAGGTAAAAAGCTATGCGGAAACAATCTCGTTAAGTTCCAACTATGCTAGTACTCATATATTTCGACTATCTCATCTCCTTGTGTCGTAAAGTGAGTAGACTGATCTCGCCATTTGAACCTTGAATCTTGATAGTAGCACAAGGTGTGATCCGGAAGAGACATAGTTGTACGCTTAAATCCTAACTTTTGCCTAGACCGCCTTTCGGTTTTCAGTCTACCGATACCCTTTTTGCCCAAGCCGCCTTTTCGTGTTTTCGACTTGCCGGGTGTACATGTTTTGTATATATCCTTAATTTTTGCCCGAACCTTTTTGGTTCGCCAGGATGCCCTTATTTTTGCCTAGGCCAGTCGACCTAGTGGGTCTCTTTCATGCGTAGTATTTTTGACTATGTCTCGCTCATGTGGTGGGAAGTCTTCACCGTCCATGGTGCTAAGTATCATAGTCCGCCGGAAAATACTGTCTTGACTACAAATGGTCCCTCGTAGGTGGGAGTCCATTTGCCCTGGATCACCTTGTGGAAGAATAATGCACTTGACTACTAGATCGCCAACTTGATAGACTCGGTGCTTGATCTTCTTGTTAAATGCTCTGATCATTCGTTTACGATAAATCATCCATGGCGGATGGATGCGAGTCGTTTCTCATCAATCAAATTGATCCGGTCAAGGCGATCGGACCCAATCGCCTTCGCCTAACTCGCCTCCCGAGGACTCGTTGAGGGTATCTCGAACCTCGATTGGTAGGACGGCTTCCATACCGTATGAGAGAAGGTTGCCCTGGATGTTCGTCTTTGTAGCGATAACCATGAAGAGCAAATGGTAACATCTCATGCCAATCTTTGTAAGTCACCGCATCTTCTATATGATCTTCTTAATGTTCTTGTTGGCGGCTTCCGCCATTCATCTTAGGCCGATAGGGAGAAGAATTGTGATGCTTGATCTTGAATCGTGCAGAGTTCGGTGATCATCTTATTGTTGAGATTAGAGCCGTTATCTGTGATAATCCTTCGGGGTGCCATACCGACAGATAAGATTATGCTTGATGAATCGAGCCACAACATTCTTGGTAACGATGCGAACGAGTCGCTTCTACCCACTTGGTAAAGTAATCAATTGCCACAAGGATGAAACGATGTCCATTGGAAGTGTGGGCTTAATTTCTCCAATCATGTCAATGCCCCACATTGCAAAAGGCCATGGAGAAGTTAAAACATTCGAGGCACCGAGGTATGCGGTACTTTGTCGGCATAACCGCACTTGTGACAAGATCGAAATAAGCGGTGACAATCGCTTCCATGGTGGACCAATAGTAACCTGTTCTCAAAATCTTCTTAGCCATGGTGTGTCCACGGAGGGTACCAAATTGCTTCGTGTAACTCTTCCATGATACGATTCTCGTTTTCTCGGTCTACACGGAGTAAGCACAAGTCGTGGTTGCGCTTGTATAAGATGCCATTGAGGAAGAATTTGATGCAAATCTTCTCATGAACTTTTATCATTAATGATGCCCTCGGATATTCCCGAGTCTCAAGATACCTCTTCACGTCATAGTACCAAGGTTTCTCTTACTCCGTAAGCTCATAACAATCTGTTGGTCGTCGAACTTCTCAATGATGATCCGGGAGCCTCGTTGTCCCATCTAACCTTGAACATAGACGACATAGTAGCCATGCGTCCGCCAACCGATTCTCTTCTCGTGGAATATGATTGAAAGTGATCTCTTCAAAGTAGGGCATCAAACTCGTAACATGCTCGATACGGAATGAGATTCGGATGCTTCGATCCCACTCGCCTCTTATCCGATCGACTAAAGTCGAGTCTCCATACACTTGTAAGAACTTGATTCTTAAGTCAATAGCGTTGATACCCATGATGCACGCTTCTACCGCCATGTTGTTAGTGCAATCGAAACATAATCTGGCGGTGAAAGGAGTATGTCCGCCGTAGGGATGTAATGATGGCGCCAATGCCATTGCCAAGCGCTTGAGGCTCCATCAAAGACCATGTCCATCGGGATCCTTGTTCAGTCCTTCGTCTGGGCCTGGTTCTTCACAATCTGTAACTAGTAAAACATCTTCATCTGAAATTGAACGCATAGACCGATAGTCATCTACGGCTTGATGAGCCAAATGATCGGCTACCACACTTCCTTTGATCGCTTTCGAGAAGTGTCTCGGATGTCATATTCGGTCAAGATCATTTGCCATCTTGCTATTCTTCGGAGAGAGCTGGTTCTCAAATATGTATTTTATCGGATCCATCTTGGAAATCAACAAGGTAGTGTGAGTCAACATATCTTCTTAGTCGGCGAAAGCAGCCAAAGCGTTGCAAGTTTTCTCGAGTGAGTATCTTGTTTCACGATCGGTAAACTTTTGCTAAGGTAGTATATTGCATGCTCTTTTCGACCAGACTCGTCATGTTGCCCCAACACACACCCCATTGAGTTCTCTAACACCATTAAGTACATGATAAGAGGTCTTCCTTCGCGGTGGCATCGTGGATAGGAGGATTCAAGGTACCTTGATTTTGTCAAAAGCGATCGGCAATCGTTCCATTCCACTACTTGATCTTTCTTTAATAACTTGAAGATTGGCTCACAAGTAGCGATTATGTGCAATGAATCAGCGATGTAGTTCAATCGCCCAAGAAACCTCGACTTCCTTCTCTGTGCGGGAGTCGCATCTCTTGAATAGCTTTAACCTTGGGGGTCAACCTCAATACCTCTTCCATCGACAACAAACCCTAGGAGTTTTCCGATCTGACTCCAGGTGCACTTGTTGGGATTAAGTCTCGATCTGTTCTTCAATCATCAAATAGTTTCGCAAATGATCAAGATGTTCTTCTTCCCTGCGGATCGAGCTATCATGTCGCCGACGTAGACCTCTATCTCGTGATGAATCATGTCATGAAATAATGTCACCATAGCACACTGATAAGTGGCGCCTGCGTTCTTCAGTCCGAACGGCATAACCTTGTAGTAGAAAGTGCCCCACTGTGTAACGAAAGTAGTCTTCTCCATGTCTTCAGGAGCCATTTTGATCTGATTGTAACCGGAGAAACCATCCATGAAGGAGAAAAACTTATCTGAGCGGTGTTGTCAACTAGAACATCAATATGAGGAAGTGGGAAATCATCTTCGGACTCGCTTTGTTCAGATCAGTAATCCACACACATTCGTACTTTACCATCCTTCTTAGGCACGGGTACCACATTAGCAACCCATCGGATAGAAGTAACTAAGAAACCGGTTGAACGCTTCATAACTTCGGCTTTGATTTTCTCGACATCTCGGGACGCATCGACGAACCTTCTGCTTGGGAGAAAACCTTCTTTGTTCAATCGTGTACCACAATATCAATGTCTAAACCGGCATGTCTTCGTATGACCAAGCAAAACCTCAATATAGTCTCGTAGCATCCGAATCAACCTTTCTTTAACACTGCTCTCAAGACCGCTCCTATCTTGATCTCTTTTCTGTCTTCGCTAGTACCCAAATTCACAACCTCAACTTGCTCTTCGTGTGGCTGTATAACTCGTTCTTCTTGCTGTAGCAGTCTGGCAAGTTCTCCCGGCACTTCACAATCTTCCTCACTTTCATCTTCGCTTGGTAGATCGGATTATCAAGTCATATTTAGCACTAGCATAGCTGTTATTAACGAGATTCGAGTGATTCGCGTGTATCACGTGGGTGTGTGTAAGAAACACATAGCTTTTGAAGGGTGATAAAGTAAAAGAAAGAAAACAAACAATTGAATGCAAAGTCCAACGAATTTATTGAATGAAAATACGCAAACAACAGATAATAACCTCGCAAAGCGAGCCATGATGCCCGGGCAAGGCACTAGGCTTTCAAAGTTTATTGTTCAAAACATAAAGAAATACGAAAAGCAAAACAAAACAAGAGCAATTACTCGACTAAAGGAGATTGGTATGACGCTCTTGCCTTCCAATTCTGAGCCCATGATCCGAGTTGGGAAGATCCACTTGCTGATGTCGAAGTCGTTGTCGTCGTCTTCTATAGCATGGATTCCACTCGCTGATGCGGAGAAGTTGGCGGCACGTTCGCGGCGTATCATCTTCTCGACCTTGATGGTGAAGCCTAAACCAGCCTTGTCAAATTTGAAAGGAAGATCGTGGAGCTGACCCCAAATAGTACCCCTTCTTCAACAGCGCTTGAGCATCTTTCAATGAGGCCATCCTAGGCGGAACTTGTGTAACTTCAGAGGACAGGAGAGTCAACAGCATGACTGGGATTGTTTCAAAAGCTTGAGGGAGTCTCAAGAATTCACCTCCATCTCGAGTATCGAATGATCGTAGATGACTCGACCATATACTCTCTTCACCACATATCAGAACAACCTTCCTTTCACCGGGTACAGTTTCGATGCAAGGTAGAGGTAATGGCGCCTGCCCCAAGTAGGTAAGAGTAAGCTGGACGGATGTCCATGACAAAGAAAGTGGAATCAAAAGTCCGGAACCGACTTTAACAGGTGAGTGAGTCTCCAAGCACTGCCGCTTAGAACCATCAAAAGCTCTCACAATAATGTCACTGGGTCTCAGAACCAACCCTTCGACATCAAGCCGATCAAAAGCAGTCTTCGGAAGGATATTCAGAGCAGAACCGGTATCCACCAAAACATGAGATAATGTAGTGCCTTTGCATTCAACAGAGATGTGCAAGGCTTTGTTGTGTTTCTTTCCGGCAGGAGTCAAATCAGCATCAGAGAAGCCTAGGCCGTTGTTGGCAGCCAGGCTAGCAATACAAACTTCGAATTGATCAGTGGTAGTGTCTTGCGGCACGTGAGCATTCTTCAGAAACTTCACCAAGGCATTAGCATGAGCCTCGGAGCACAAGAGCAGAGCAAGCATGGAGATCTTGGACGGAGTCTCCCAACTGCTCCACAACATTGTAGTCACTCTTCTTGATAATCTTCGAATTTCCTCCATTTCTTGTTTGAGGTGTCTCAAGAACTTCCTTTGGTACTTCGGTTGAGCAGGATGAGTCACCGTTCTTTCCTCTAGCGGATATTGATTGAGTAGCGGAATGCGAGCTGGAGTCGCAGTGTCTTTTGGAGGAGAGATCTCTGGAGAGAATACCCTTCCGGTTCTCGTCACCTTACTGGATCCGGTGATGTTGTCAATGTCGAATAGAAACTTCAGCAGTAAGATCTTCAATGGTCAGAGGGTCTTGCTTGACGCCATGATAGTAAACATCAGCTCCATAATTCCAAGGGATAGCCTTGTCAGAGGAATATGGAACTGGTCTTGGAGAAGTGATAATGAGAGGTGCCACCTAGGCAGTGGATCGCAGAGGAAATCCTTATTGTGTTAACATCAACATAGTCTTCTGGGAAATCGTCACCCCATCCGGTCGCCTTAACATCTTCAATAGGAATCTTGTAACTCGTGAACAGTGTACTTCACCATGTAATCATACTTTCCACTTGGCTGCCCCAAGGTATCCCACATGATGGCATACTTCATTCGCATTGTCAATCTTCAACTTAGACATTTCTTCACACATTCTGCACAGGTGGTTTCAAATAGTATCTCACGGTTATCCATCATGCACTGAACACGTCTTCTCAACCAAGCACAACCATCAGTGCGGATGGGCACCAACGACAATTCTCTGGGCATCCTGGATTGACACCGGCTTGCAACAAATTCTTCAATACCATCGAGGAATGGTCAAGTCATCTATGTTGAAAACATAAGTATCGTCACCAACAGCATTGGAACTCTTGTCATGGTTAGGCATAGGCGCGTTGATCACATTCGGAGTCTCAACAGGAGGATCAAACTCAATCTGCTTAGCTTCAATCATATCTTGAATCTTGTTCTTCAGAGCCCAACAATTGTCTGCCCTGGCTATTGGAATGGTAAGCACACTTAGCATTAGGATTGTACTTGGAGAGGAAGTGTTGACATTCGAGGAGGATCCTCAAGGTAATCATCACTCGCTCAACATGTGTTGCAAGGCTTTGCACAAAGGCATGTTGATCAGAAACTGCCTCGTGGCGCGTTTCGCTACGCGCTGTCTCACCGAGGTTGTGCTGATGTAGGATCGAGATCACAACTGCCCCTACAGATTGAGCACGGTCGGTCTTGGCTCGGCTCGACCATACACGATTAGCTTCTTTCTTACCACCAAAAGATCTCTTCGCAAAGATTGAAGATGACTCTACATGAATCTTCCCACTCTTGATATAGCTTCAATGCGCTCGCCTCACAATATCACTCGTGAATCCGATGAAGAATTTCCAATCGATGATTGAAGAACGGCCTGTCGTTGTTCCCATAAACATATCAACCAACTCCCTGGACAAGGGTGGTTGAACTCGCTAGATCTCTCCACTTCTGAGCATACTCCTTGAACTTCTCGTCACGACCCATAGACATGCTTTGTAGTTGCATGCGAGTGGGTGTCAATTCAGCATTGTACTCATACTGCTTGTAGAAAGCATCAGCCAAGTCACTCCAAGTACGGATACGGTCATTCTCTAGCTGATAATACCATTCCAACTGGGTTCCGGACAAACTCTCTTGAAAATAGTGCATCCACAACTTTCTGTCATCAGTGTGGGGATTGATCTTCGGACATAGGACTTCAAATGCAGTTAGCAAGACATGCCATCATACTTGGCAAAAGTGGAACTTTGAACTTGGGAGGAATCACAACACTAGGAACAAGACTCGATCATCAAAGTTCAGCCTGACATCTTCAAGTTTTCCACAAGATTCGACGGTCTTCAAGTTGTTTGTACTTGTCATCTTCATCGAGTGTTGGCTATAATCGAGTGGTCCTCTCCTCCTTTCTTTGGCTCACGCCCATCACCTTCATCACCCTTGGTACTTCGTATGGACACTTCCTTCGAGAGCTCGATCCGATCGACCACTTTGGACCCCTTTGAAACGTCTACCCATGTTGAGGAGACCAACAACCTTCTTCTTGTTGATGAGCTTCTTCAAATCTTCTTGGCCTTGGACCAAGCTGTGAACATCTCACTGAAATCGAGCATTCTCGAGCCCGAGATCTTTGATAATTGCTCAAGAGCCATTTCGCTAAAATAAATAGCGAGCAAATGAGAAAACCAATCTCCAATGTACCTGTGATGCAATGTTATGCTATGCATGCAATGTTTATGCGAATGCAATGCAATGTTTTCAAGGACCTAGAGATTTAAATTTGTTAAACAAGCAATGAACAAACATTTATTAGTACTTTTATTATTCTTTTTTTCTTTTTAAGTACAAGAGATAGTTCAAACAATAAAAGAAAACATAAACATCCTAAAGCTCTAAGTCTCATGGGCGCCTCTTGGTGCCGATGTAGCGCTGATGTTTCGCTCCTCGTGAAGTAGCTTGGTCAACTCTAACACTTCTCGCTTTGCATAACCAGCTTCAAAGGTATCCCTTTCTTCTTTAAGTTGAATCCAGGATCTCTTCAAGTCTTCAAAATCAGTAGGCATGTCAGGATGGAGAACAGTATAGGGTACGTCACCTATAGCAACAGGTTCCATAATTACTGGTAAAACAGGCGTGAATGGCATCATGAGGTTTTGAGCTCGAGCTCGCACCCATTTGAGGTAAGGTTCCCAAGGAATGGAGTTCGGGTGCCCCAAAGTCTTGGTATCAGTCTTCTTTACCATGCCCCAAGCATGTATAAACCTTCGTCGGTAATTCTGGAGATCGTGATTGTAGTCGAACACAACATCTTGGAGAAGCATATCATGTGGACCATCTCTTCGGCAAAACCAAACCGACGAGCTAGAGAAGGTTGTAAGTAATACCTCCTTATACCAAGTAGTGGTACATTAGGAATTCTCCACAACGTCAATGAAGGTGTCCTTTGAGAGAAAAGACTCCAACGGATATCTGAATGAGAGAGTGACATCAATCTTTGAGACCATCTCAACCTTTGTTCATTCTTCAAAACTGATGGAGGAAGGTGCGAAATAAACCACCTTGAAAGTAACGGTATACAACACATGAGAGTTCCTTGTCGCTAGTAACGAGTGTGGAGAGAATGTATCTCCAAGTAAAGTAGGCACGGATTGCGGTAAGAAACAACTTGATGGCATTGATATCTATGAATTGATCCGAGTTAGGGAATAGAACCAAACCATAAATTAGCAAGGCCACAATGTTCTCAAATGCATGGAAACTCATAACTTTGAGGAATTCTCGGCTTTCTTGATTAAGAACTTGAAAGTAAACCCTTAACTCCACTTCTAGTTTCCCAATTGGCTTCAATATCTGAACGCTTAAGATGTATGGATGCAATGTCTTCGAACTTAGGAACCTTTTCTAAACCGGTGAATGGCATTTGGTCAAGAATAGGTATCCCAAGTAGCTTAGAGAACTCTTCCAAGGTAGGAACCAACTGATAATCTGGAAATGTAAAGCAATGGTGTTTCGGATCAAAGAACTGGAATAGGACATGCATCATATCTTCTTCAAAACCGGAGATAACCAAATCAAGTAGATAACCATGTCTTTTGATGAACTGAGCATGGTCGGGAATTTCTGAAACCAATTCTTTGAGTTGAGAAGGGATACCCATGAAGTTGATTCGGATAGTCTTTCTAGAAGCCATAATCCCTACAAAACAGAGCAAAGATAAATCCCTAGGTCCTTGAAATAGTTAGAAATGATATGCAATGCGAATGATGTCATGATGTCATGTTTAGCACACACAAACAATTCACACAATGAGCCTAGGTTTAAGGCTTGCATGAGGTATAGGTGATTACCCCACCAAAAGTTTGAGTTGGTTCATCCTCGTCCTATAATAGTAACCGTTCTAGGAATCTCATATCATAGATCTTCTCGTAGGCGCTTATTTCACGACGGCCAAGTGGTCGATCGAAAATGTCCCAAAAGTCTAATCTCAATGAGCGTAGCATCGAGTATCAACCAACCTCGGTCACACCAAAGCCGCCATCTCACTACCTTCTAATGGCCAAGATGGGTCAATTAAGGTTCTAAAAGTTTAGCGCTGATGACACCACGCAGAAGCCAAATACTATCTTCAACTTGGGAATGAAGAGTATCGGGACAACCAAAGTGTCACGCTAACGTAGCCATCATGTTGACCGCTAGTTATACGCCTAATGGTCGCGATGATCTAATGCTACTTACCTAAAAGGAAACCCGGATCCGGGTGTAGGATCCCCCAACAATATAATACCCAAGCAACCCTTAAAGATAAAGCATACAAGTCAAACAAAAAGCAATAAAGGTTATCTAGAAATCCCTAAGGCAATTCTCTTTAGGGTTGTCCTCAGCAGAGTCGCCACCAGAATACGGTGAACTCGACTTTGTAGGATTTTGTATCCAAATGTGCGGATAGCAAGAGTCGCCACCGACTTTTATTTTTATCCAATTAAGGGAAGGTAAAAGTAATAGAAAAGACCTTCGTTAGATTCTGAGTTCGGGAGAATGGTTATGAAAAGGGAAGGTATTAGCACCCCTTTCCATCCGTAGTTATCTACGGCTCTTAGTTGCTCTAGATCACTTTTAAAATTGCTTTCCGTGTGTTTGACAAAAATGTTTTGAAAAGGCATTTCGCTTTGACTTTGTAATGACTCATGGAGTATACAAAGTGTTCGGAAATGTTTGTTTTGAAAAGAATTTGAACTTTGAAAAGTGTGTGGTGTGAAAAGCATTTGATAGAGCAAGCAACTAAAAGACTTATTTACCCACCTTTAATTGGTCATTTTGTTGTACTTCTACATTCCTTTAGAATAGCGCTAGCCATACCATTAGTTAGTAGGTAGCTCCATTCGTTGGATGTAAGGGACATTCGAAGGGACATCGGATGGTCATAGGCAACTTGTAGGAAGTATCCTAGCATTCGGGACTATCATCATTTTAGGCGATAAATCGAGGGTCAAGATCATGTATTCGGAGGCGACATCGTGGGTCTTATGATCTTTGTATCGAAGGGACTATGATGATTTGTTTGAAGGCAACGTGCTAGAATACCTCTACGCTCGAGGGACATGACCATTTTGAATTCGAAGGCAACGAGAGAGAATTACCCTAAGGTGCGTGTGTGAAAGAAGTGTGTTGATTTCAGATATTTTATCTTGAAATTAGTGGGCTGTGTCAATTTTATCTTGCCATACGCCTAATTACTAGCAATTTATAGGGTGCGGAAATTAAATGCGGAATGTAAAAGCGGAAATGTAAAGCGGAAAGTAAACCTACGCTTATTACATGGCTTTGGGGCGATACATAATTTAAAATGCGGAAAATAAAGTCCTAAATTAAACTATTACATCCCATGAGCAATTACATTATTGGAAAATAGAATGATAAAATGATAAAGAAATCGTCTAATCGGATCAACTCGCATAAAAAGAAGAAATCTAAAATGCAATATGAATCGAATAAGAGAAAAATGTTAGAAAATGCAATTTTAATATGGAAAAATTATTATATGCTGGAAATAAGATAAATAAGCTAAAATAATTTTTGGGATTTTTAGATGCATTTAATAATTAAAATGCAATTTATAATGATTTAAATGCTAAATTATAAATAAAAATAAATATGCATGCAAAAATATATTTTTAATTTATTAAATTAAATAAAGATTTTTAGAAAATAATGCAAAAAGAAAAATATTTTTTGATAATTTTAATGCATAAAATAAATCATGAAAAGAATTAAAATAACATGCAAAATATTAAATAAATTAGAAAATAGAAAAATATTGAAAAGTTGAAATTTGGGAAAAAGAAA
>CM038794.1:71058916-71113588 GCA_021764765.1 Vicia sativa | reverse complement strand
ATTTACTGGTTTTAAGGATGCGGATAAAAGGTAAAATGGCACAACCTACATTCTAAATCCTAATGTTATCATGCAAAGTTGTCCCTAAGTTATGGATATAAACAAGGGATCCACTGAGTTATCATACATGGATGCCTAACTTAATGTCTACACCAAAACTAACTTAATAAAGCAAAACCTAAGGAGAGCCTATAAATCAACCATCTTGGTTGGAAACCAAGTGAGAAGGGTAGAATCAAATAAAGTGGTTTGGCAAAGACACAAAACAAGCACTAACAAGTGCTAGAAAAAGAAAGAAGAAGAAAAAGATGAAAATAGAAATTCATTAAATGAATTATGATGCTCATGTGTGGTGAGGTCAGTAGACACAACATCTATTTACAAAGTTTATACAAGACTTTAACAAGCATCAATCATCATTATAAACACCTCAAACAAGTTAATGCATAAACTAGGTCGAAACTAATCTAAAAGCATACAAGGGAATAATTGCGAGCGATGGACTTAGATGAAGTTAATGGAAAATTAAAGAATAAAAAGACATACACGTCAGTAAATCATGTTAATGCTCATTTACATCATGCAAAATAACCCACAAATATTTAAGAACCAAAATCTATCAAAAGCGTAGCGTTAACAAACGTGTGTGGTGAAATGCATCTAGGTGTGTGAGGTTTATGACATGAAAAGAAAGTGTCAAGATGAAGAGGCTACAGCACCAACATTATGAAAATAAATTAATGATCAAACCATAAAAGAAACTCCATGAGGATGCAATTACAACATGAATGCATAAACTAGTTGAAATGCTAAACCTAGAATGCAACTAAAGATGGAATGATGCATGATTGATGCATGAGAGCAAAAGGATAAAATAAATGGCATACAAAGATGTAGATGGCAGTAGCTATCATGTCAAGAATGTATTATCATCATATACATGTTCATTATTTATAATGCACAAACAAAAACTAGAAAAAGCTTAAACATGCATCTAATGGTGGGTGGTGAAGGTGCTTAGATGAATGTCCTAACATATTTGTGTCAAGTGTTATGGAAAAATGAGATGGATGATGAAGATGTAAACATGATGCTCATATGAACACAAAGCAATTATCTAATGTCATGCTCTACCATTAATCACGATGCAAAAATTAGTAGTGGAAAGGAGTGGTTCTAAACCTAGAATTACCTATGAATGAACAAACAAGTGAATGAGTCAATCATGGTGAAGAGGCAAGATAAGAATGTAATATAACACACAAGGTCAGTAGCTCAAGACCCAAGTAAACTATAAATAAAGTCAAATCCAACAAAGTAAAAAGCATACACACAAGTTGGAAGAAGCATCTAAACTAGTTAAACATGACACTTAGAAAGATTTAAATCAAGGGTTTTTATTTGAAAATTAAAACCATGTGTGACTTATGTCATAAGCTTAACTCAAGACATGATCATGAGAAACCAAATGTAGAAGATAAAGCTTCCATACACAAACAAATCACCTATTTAATGAGTAAAATCATCCAAAGCAAGATACCACCTATCTTTGATCAAATGTCATTGATTAAGATTTGTAGGAAGGAAAGATGTCTTGTATGTCATAGGGTGATGATAGAACCCCACAAGATTGTTGTCATGAGCTTGAGTTAATGTCCATTGAGAAGACATGCCTCAAAAATCAAGAACCTATAATCCCTCAAGGTATGCTCCAACCAAACATAGAAAAAAGAAGAAAACAAATCTAGCTCTTTTAGGTCATCATGATGACATTACAAATGAGTGAAAGCCAATGAATCAAAGAGCATTTGGGTTATGGACTACACAATGTGCAAGGTCAGAGTAAAACTCAAAGACTCAATCAAAATTAGATTGTTAGAACCATGCATGATGCATACAATAGAAGTGGTACAACCATAAGCAAAAGTTGGCAATATTCTAATCAACAAAAGTTCCATGAGCTTGAGCAAATTAGGGTTAAATGAATCAATCATACTGGAATCAAGGCCCTAAATATTCTATGAGGATGAAATAAAAGTGGGAAGTACATTCCTAAAGAATTGCATGAATGCATTCCTCTCCTTACAATCCATGCACAAGGATGCAACCAATGATATGAAAATTAAACTTCTAAATAAAGATCCAAGTTATCCCTTGAGGTCAAGTGTCTCTCAAGTCTTAGAAGACTATCCTTGAGGTTATCATTCTCCATAAGCATCAATTAGAAACACAAACTATGCAAGAGAGGGGTCTAAGAATCAAAACATTAGGTAGAAGGCCTCAAGGACCATGGAAGAATTTGTGCTCAAGGTATACACTTAGTGACCAACATAGGATATTCAATGAATGAAAGCATGTCACATATGACTTAGAGCACTCAAATGATCATTACACAACTAAGGGATGCCCTTAAATCATGTCACAAGCTTCACAATGTAAGTTGGATCCCAATTACACTAGGCAAAGGTATGTTCACTTTTGAAATTCCATAAAATAGGAAAATGAAAGATAAAATTCAAATAAAAATGAAAGGAGAGGCTCAAATCTCTTACAAGTCAGGGACATATCCTTGCCCAAGTTACAAGTCCATGGAATGGTCCAAAATTCAAGAAAGTCAATGCTATGGCTATGCATGCTCATATGACCAAATAATAAAAGAAAATGAGATAAAATTCAAAAATCGAAACAAAAATCTATAAAAATTGGAAACAGTGACCCAACACCCTAAACATGATAAAAATATTTTTGTCCCTTTTTATTTCCAAGAAAAAATGGTGAATGCAAATAAAATGCAAAATGTATGATGCAAAGCATGTATTTAATACAAAATTTGGTTTAATTATGCAAAATGATAAAATTGTAAAATAAAAATCAGAAATGCATGAGGTAGGCTATCAATGAGCTATAATATTTTTATTCATTTTTAAATGCATGGAAATATTTTAAATGAATTAAATATGCATGATATGCAATATAATGCATAAAATGGTAAAAGAAAAATAGAAAAATGCAATAATTCTGAAATAAAATTCAAAATGCATGGAATATGATCTTGGACTAGGATATTTTTGTTCATTTTAAAATGCATGGAAATATTTAAAATTAATTTAAATATGCATGAAATACATTAAAATGCATGAATTTATTTAATTATGCAAAATGCAAAATTATCAAACAAAATTCAGAAACTCAAAACTAATATTATGAGGGATTCAAAATATTTTTGTGAATTTTAAACATTGGAAAGTATTTTTGAGAATTTTCAATGAACATACAATTAATTAAAGTCGAATTTATTTAAATGGTCAAAACATTTTTAACAATTTGGAAAAAATTCCACAAAATATTTAAAATCATTCTGAGCCTATGATATTTTTTTTGAATTTTGGATGATTTTTGAATCTGAAATTAAATGATGCAAAATGCTAATTATGAAATTATCAAAATGGAGATTCAAAATTGCATGAGCTAATCGAACGTGCTACCTCATGCCTCTCTACCTCCATTTCCCTTGCCCTAGCGCGTTCTTACACGGGTTTCATGCAAGCAACTTCAAACAACTACATCTTACTCAATTCTCAACCAAAATGAATGATTCAAAGCTCAAATTAAAGATCACGAAACTACAACATGCAACTTGTAAAACATCAAATGATTCACCACACTTCAAAAATGCGACACGAAAATCACAAAAATAATCCTAAATCTGGATTTTGAACTTCATGCTATCAATGCTTCACAACGATTGAAATTATACATCAAACCTAATGTTTGGCCATTAACCACGCATACAAATCATCTATTTCATCAAATACAAGCTAGAATTCCAGTTGAGATTTGAAACATACCTCTTGATTTGGAAAATAAATCCAAATATGCCTCGTATTTGAAGAGGAAACAGAATCTTGCTCTCGATCCTCAATGGAGTGGTAATGATCAAGAAAATCAACTTCAAATGGTTTGTAGCAACTTCAAAGTTTGTGAATTTGAAAAGTGCGAGCAATTTTGGGATCTGGAAGCGAGAGAGAGAGAGTGCCTTCCACAAAATGAAGCTTCCAATTTATATTTCTGTCAAAATTGAGAGGGTAGCTTGGTCTTTGCTCTCAAAAAGTTATGGCAAAAATCTCATAAAATGGCATCTTCATGTAGCTTGCGTTTTGCTCTCGTTATGCTTGCTTGCTTGCGTTTTGATGAGTTTGAAAATGAGTGCATACTCACTCACGTGATGGAATCTCCAGGCTTGCCAAAATGAGAAAATCCAAGAATGCATGAAATGTATGAGCAAAATGTGCTCAAATATCTTGGGCTTTTAAGGAAAAAATCGTCTTTGTAATCGCGTTCTTGGCTTGCATGGCATGCATGGTTTCGACTTCATGCAAGCAACTTGTGAACCTTGTATCTTGATCAATTTTACACCAAATGATTGAAAGTTCCATTTAAAAGCTCTCATGGGATACATCAAAATGCACGAAGTGATTTTCAAAAATCCATTCAATCAAAGATATAAGCTTCACATTATGCCCACCACATTTTTTGAAATTACTCAATGAAATGCCGAAAATTACCCAGCAGCGCATCCTTGCCCAACCTTGGTCAACTTTTGTGCACAAAACATCTAACTCAAATATCTCTAAAATGGTTTTTTTTGAAATTTTACACATTAGCAATCTTGTTGGATTTTTTCCAAGATTTCCAAATGTAATGCAATCATTGGATAAAATTGAGAGAGTTATGAGGTGTCAAAGTTCCATAGGGTGGACACTTAGAAAAAATTCCAAACTTCCAATTACTTCAAAACAAGTTAACTCCAACTTCTTCAATTTCCTTGATTCAATGATGAATTTGGTCATGAAAATGAAAATGTGATCTTTGAATTGATGGTTACCCTTGATCAATTGACTTGCTTCCACTCAAGTTGAGCCTCAATATTTCAACCATAGATGTCCATCACATATAGAAACAAGTGAAATCAAGTTTGAATGAAGAATCTGAAGAAATCACGATTTCACTCAAAACCTAATGCTCCATGTGTTAGAGGTGACCAATCAAGCTTCAAAACCTCAAACCTTGGGAATGTAATGAGCAATTCTAGAACCAGATGACTCAAATGATAATAAGAAGATAAAACTCCAAGAAAATGTCATCCAAGCTTCAAACTCCATAGATTACCAAAACCCTAATTTCACTAGATGAATGCCACAAATGCATTTCTCACCAATTCTCTTCAAAACTTCATTCCTATGGGATTAATGAGACAAATGGAATATCCGTGGCATAATACATCATAATGACACGAAAGATCCATAAATATGGAAACTTGAGATCTCCTCGAGAAGGACATGCTAACACAATCAACCTCCTAGCTTGTAGAAGACTTGAGAACCCTAAAGCTTGGATCCTATCATGAGATGTGAATGCAATGCAATATGATGTTTATGATGAAACATAAGCCTAAATCAAGAGGGTAAATTTTGAGGTGCAACACTAACGAGTTGCCTATAATATATCATCATAGTCCCTGAATTAAAGATCATAGTCCCTCGATTGTTGCCTCTGAACACATTATCTAGTCCCTCGATTGTTGCCCTACGAAATGTGATGATCGTCCCTGAATATGCTAAGGTATCCCGACATGTTGCCTTCTATGACCATCCCATGTCCCCGAATGTCCCTTTCACATCGAGCGGGTAGAGTTACCTACCAACTAATGGTATGGATAGCGTTACCTAAGGAAAGCAAAATAACACGAAGCAGCGATTACGGTAGGTAATAAGTCTCTTTTGCTTGATCAAAATACTTTTCACTTCACACTTTCAAAACATTTTATCAAACACTTTGTATACATTCCAGTGAATCATTACAAAGTCTCTTTCCAAAACAAAACATTTCCAAACACTTATACATTCCGGCAGAATCATTCTGAAGTCAAAGTGAAATGTCTTTTCAAAAATCTTTTCAAACATACACACACAAAAACAATTAAAGTAAGCTAAGCAATTAAGAGCACAGGATAACTATGGATGGAAAGGTGCTAACACCTTCCCTTTTCATAACCACCTCCTCGAGAATCTAACGAAGGTCTTTTCCTTCTATTCTCCTTCCCTTAATTGGATAAAAGAAAGTCGGTGGCGACTCTTGCTATCCATGACATTTGCCATAGTGCCATTTGCGATCAAGTGTTACGGTGCTTCCCGATTGCCATTCATCTTTGGTAGGTAATGAGAAGTGTTATGATTCTCAATATTGAATTCCTCACAGAGTTCTTTCATAATTTTGTTATTCAAGTTCGACCATTATCTATAATGATCTTGCTTGGAACTCCATATCGACAAATGAGGTTGTTCTGAACCTCACGACCACTTGTCTTGTAACATTGGCGTAATATGTCGCCGACCCATTTGGTGAAGTAATCAATGGCCACTAAGATGAAGCGATGATCGTTTGAAGCTTTTGGTTCAATCATTCCAATCATTCGATACCCATGGAGAAAGGCCAGAGAGGAGAGCATATTGAGTAGAGTCGGTTACATGGATCTTACGTAGATCGGCACTTGTGACATCTCTTACGTGTTTACAACAATCGTATCCCATTGTCATCCAATAGTAACTAGCTCTTAATATTTTCTTGGACATTGCATGACCATTTGAATGGGTTCTAAAGGACCTTCATGCATTTCTTATATTAACACATCTCTTCATGTATGTCCACGCATCTAAGCAAGGCCATGTCAAAGTTTTGTTTGTATAGCACATCTCCATTCAGGAAGAAATTGCAAGAAAGCCTCCTTAGAGTTTTCCTATCTTTGTGTGATGCCCTAAGTGGGTACTCTTGAGTTTGAAGGAAGCGTTTGATGTCGTGAAACCACAGTTTATCATTGATGATTGCTTCAATAGCAAACACATGGCGGGTCTTTCAAAGCGTCTAATGTTGATCTTAGGCATATCATTCCAATGGTTGACTTTGAACATGGAAGATAGAGTTGCCGGCGTCTACCATTCGGTTTGATCTCGAGGAATGTGATTCAATTCAACTTTGTTGAAGAAGGTCAACAAATGTCTTGCATAATCTCGATTGAATCAAACCAAGGTGGTGAGTTTCGTGCTTGTCTTTGATTTGATTGATCCAATGGTGAATCTCCATAAATGTCAAGGATCTTGATCCTTAAGTCGAAGGATTCTTCGATACCCATGATACAAGCTTCATATTCGATGTTGTTGCAATCAAATAGATCTGGCGAAAATAGGATATGAGTTCCATCGGAGTAATGATGACTACCCCATTCCATTGCCAAAGCGTAAACTTCTCCATCAAAAATTAGGCCCCATCTTGATTCGGGATCGGGACCTTCCGGTGTGATTCGTCCAATATTTCATCTTCAAGTACATAACATCCTCTTGAAATTCAAACTTGAGAGATTGGTATTATTTGATTGGTTGATAAGCCAAGTGATCGTGAGAATGCTTTCTTTTGGGTAGCGGTACTAGATGTCATATTTAGAACAATAACACTTGCCATCGAGAAATCCTTCTGTTAAGTAGGATTTTCAAAGGCGTTTGATTGGATCCAATTTGGAGATTAACCGAGTCGTGTGGTTGATCATGTCTTTGGAGGAGACTTTTGAAACCCATACCAAAACACAATAGGTTTTCTCAAGCATGGAGTACTGGACTAATAATCTGTGATTTCTTACTCAAGTAATAGATGGCACGCTCCTTCCTACAAGTTTCATCTTGTTGTCCAAGCACATAACATAAAATCTTCTAACATGGTTAGGTACATAATTAAAGGTCTTCCTTGATTGGAGGAATCAATATTGGAGGTTCTAGTAGGTTTTCTTTTATACTGAATGCTTTTTGGCAATCTTTTGTCTACACAACCCCTTGATTTTTGCAAAGAAGCTTGAATATTGTACAATGCTTGATCATTTGAGAGATAAATGGAGATATAATTAAACCATCTAAGAAACCTCTTACTTGCTTTTGAGTTCTTGGCGAGGTCTCATGAATAGCTTTGACTTTGTCGAGATCAACTTAAAATTCTAGTTAGGGGCGGACTAAGGATGTCGTGGCATACGATCGACATTACAAAAGACAAGGTAGAACAAACAATTTAAAGTGCGAAACAAAAATAACAAAGAGAATTGATAACCCGTTTGCTCTAACTAACCTCGTCTAGGGCTTCGAGGCAGGGATAAAGTTCACTATCAACAATATTAATTCGGAGGTAAACCTTCCCCGTTTACACCTCTTCACTTAATCAAACTACCCGATCCTTCTACCTAAGATACCACACTTATATATGATAATCCTCAGCTCACTCCCTCGGTATCACACCTGTGACACTAAAGCGGTTTGAAGATACCATACTTGAACACAAAACAATTGTCACTCAAGTGACACAAACCAACTAAGACTAAGAGAAATATACTTAACTTAGGACATACCTTGGAGTTACTTTACATTTCCTCCAAGAACATAACACCCTCTTACCTATAGGCTTTGAGGTCTACAGGTGACCCCCACAATCAGGAGGTTCACTCTGAGACTCGACCCTAAAAACTACATTATATTTAATCACGGTGGTACCAAACTTAGGTTATAAAGCTTATTTATAACATATTACTCAAGCTGGTTTGAGCCTTCAAAACAAAACAATGACATAACAAGCTGCTGCTAAAACTACTCCACAATATTCTCCAAAATAGCTTGCTAAAGCTGCTCAAGATACTCTCCACAAATATCTTCATATTGTTATAACAACAAATAGAGAATTAACAAATCTGCAATGATTCTCCTATAAAGTCTCCTAATATATTTCCATAATTTGGGCTCAGTAACAACAAGTAAGTTGTTACAATTAAAAGATTCTCCTTAGGAATATTACGCTTCATAACATCATCCAATATGTCAGCTCAAACAAGATGTTGTGACATCTACTTCGATATGTTGTTCGGATGTTGAAACATTTCAAACAACATGTTTCTCCATTAAATAGAACTTCAACACGCTTTCTCCTTACAAGTTATAAATCCTATTTAACCTATTCTTGCTAAATTACTTTTACCAAACATATAGCCAATCCTAAGAATAGAGAATCAACAATCTCCTCTTTGGCTTATTTTGGCTAAAACTGATTTACATAACCTTTGTATTACAGAAGCATAATAAAATATACAAGGGTTTAATCAATTTTATCTAGCATCGAGAATTTAGAAGTCTTGATGATCACTAATTATGATGTTCAAAACTCTACATGTAACAATCTTGGTCTTCTTTTATGATGTCGAAACATCACACTAGGACATCTTTCTAGAAGGTCCAAATCCAATGTTCTCTCTTTATTTTAAGGATCTCACAGATCACACAAAGTTTATCTCCCTTAAAACTTTCTCTTCTGAGATAGTATAACAAAACCACTTTCCCCTTTTCATAATAATGCAAAGGCTTGTTGAAGGAGAACTCACTATAACATAGGAAACATAACATCATAGGCGTCATCTTCATAAAGAAGGAGAAATATTTAGGCCATGATGCACATGAGGAAGAAGATACTACATACTCCCCTCAACAGAGAACTATGCTACGACCGCATTGACACAACCATCCTCTTTGGAGCACAAGAGGAAACTCACTAATGAAACAAACACATGAACTATCCATTTATAGACATAGAGAACCGGACCTCAATATTGGATAACTCGAACACAAGACACAATTTGTGTTCATAACTCAAAACAAGATTAAATCTGAAACAGACCGATCTTGGAATGAAACCTATTTAATATCTTTGCAAAAGCAATCAGAAGAAGGACCTCAAACTTAACAACGCTCGAACACTACCCTTTATCCCTATGTTTGTCACAAGTTGCAAAACATAACCTATATACTCTAACTTTACTCATATCCTAACGAAGAACGTGAGAGACTCAAACAAGGACTCAAAAGAAATTGAAGGTAAGACTCTAAGAACACCGAGCAATTTAAATAATGACCTAGACCGTAACAATTGTCTTGATCAAGAGATGTCATTTAAATAAGAACTACTTAAGGTGGTTTTGCATAGATTAGGACATGCACTAAGTCGAACAAGTGATACACACCATCAATACATTTTTAGATAAATAGTTTAAGAGCTATCCTATTGGTTTTGTAACGCCCGAATTTAATTAATTGGATAATTAAATTATTTAAGGATTTGATTATTGATTTACTTGAAGTTCGAGAATCAATCGGGTTTGTCGGTATTATTTTGGGAAACGATTTGGAGTATTAAGTTGAAGTTGAATTTTATTCGATTAGTTGGAGAATTAATAAAGTTGATTACGTTGAAGAAATAATATTAGAAATAATATTATTATTAATAATGGACTATTTTATTAAATTGAGTTGGGCTTTAATTGTGGTATCGCAGTAATAAGAAAATGTGTCTCTTAGGCCCATTTAGATTACTAAGAGATTGAATAAAATATTATTATTATTATTATTATTACTAGTGGGATTATAAAAGAAGAGAAAGAGGGTCATTAGAGGAAGAAAGAGGAGTAGGGTTTTGGAGAAGGGCAAGAGCAAGGAAAGTGCTAGCAAGAGCAAAGAAAGTCCTAGAGCCAAGGTTCTAGAAATCGATCAAGGTTTAGAGCTGCCATCAAAGAGGTAAGGTGGGGTTCTAACTCTATAACGGATACATGATGGATGATATGTGGGATGGGGTTTATATATTTCCCTTGTGTTGGTGTTTTGATTGTTGTGATTTGATTCCAAATTGTTGCTTGATAATCCATGAAATTGGTTGCATAAATTTGTATATGTTAATTGGTTTAATCCTTTTGTTGCTATTATATACGTGTTGATTCGTTTGGTCTACCATGGAATTGGATGCATAAACTTGGTGATAATGGTGTTGGAGAGATGTGGCGCGAGAAAAACCCTTGTTGTTCCGATCGTTCACGGTGCCAACAGGTTGACGTGCTAAACCGAGTCCCTACTAAAGTCACGCAAAGGTGTGTTCACGACATGTAATCGTGTAGTTTTGGACACATTTTCTAGTTTGTGAGTTACGCCCAATTTAAGTACTTGAACTAGAGAACTTTGAGTAGGCTTTCACGAGTAAAATAATGCTAGTAAGTAATAAGGAATGAAACGGAATCGATTGGAAATAGTTCCGATTAGTATGTTAGTAGTTGTAAGTGATATAGCCAATTCACGAATTTGAAGGAATTAAAGTAGTGTGCCATTATAATCAACTAAGATAAGTGATAGAAATTGGTAGAAAGTTTATAAATAAAGTGACAATATGGTTGTATGGTGTTCTGTTAAATTATGTTAGTTTAGTTGGATTATGTAGATTATATGAATAATGACAAGAGTAGAATGGTTGAAGATAACGGACGGTGTTTTGGTTAGCTGAGGTATTGTGGTAGCATTGAAATAGTACAAGTCGATTAGTTGCAGAGTTTTGGATTAGTGGTATACTCAATTACTAGGATTAATATACTAATTTAAAGATGAATGAACAGTAGCGGAATGGTTTGTGATAGTAGTGCAGAATCGAAATACTAGCAATCCTAACCGATAAGTAGTTAACTAGAATTAGATAAAAACAATCTGAATGATTGTAAGTTGAATTGTAGAATAAGTTACTCAAATTTGTAGGTTTTTAGCCAACGTTGAATTGTTCTAAGTTGTAGACTTTTAGCCAATGTTGAATTGTACTAAGTTGTAGGCATATGACAAATGTGGAATTACGGTTGACTAGTTGTTATGTTGTCGTTGTTGTGTGTTGTTGTTGTTGTTGTGTTGTCATGATTTTGTTGTTGAAGTTAAGGGCACATGGCATACATTGCATTATTAAGTTGGCTCGATGGAACCATGTTGGCCTAGATTGACAATTTTTATGTTGGAGCGAATGCTCATCACGTTAACTGGATTGGCAAAACACGTTGGCCGTTAGGCGGAATGATTACGTTGAAGGCTTATGCCTTGTGCCTCAAAGAACCGGAAAATGATTATGTTGGAAGTTTTACTCCAATGGTACCACATGCATGTGCATGGTTGAGTTGCTTTAAAGTGGCATAATTATAGTTGTTATGTTGATGTGTCGAATGATTTAAGTTGTTGTTATTCACAAGTTGTGAAATAGTTGTTATGTTGTGTTGGAAATGTTGTTGTGATATAATTGTTATAATTGTTAGTATAAGTTGTGAAGTGGTGATTCTATATAATGATCTAATATATTGTTTATCATGTATTCAATTATATCGTTAGATATCTCACCCTTTTCATTTGTTTGTCGTTTCCTTTATACCGTAACATGTGTGTTGAGAATGAAGAATTTAGTTGATGTTAGTCCAAGTCGGTTTAGTTGCTCGATCGGACACTCGGGGATGTTTAGTCTATGTTATTTACATTATCGACTCTTGTTGTTCTTATTGTATTGTTAAAAACTAAGTCATGTTGTTGAACAAACGGTTAGTTATTTTGAAGTTGAACATGCCGTTGTAAATGATATATGAAGTTAAGTTAATGATTCCAGCTGCATATTAAATAAAAGGTGGTTTTGTTTTAAAAGCTAAAGCAAGTGTTATGTGGTCCGATAATAAAGGTGTTATGTATATGATATGTTTGTGTTGTTAAATTTGAAATGTGGCATCCCATGTGTTGTATGAAAAATTTAAAAATACTCTGATTTTCTTTATATTTTTCGGGTAGAACTTGGGGTGTTACATTAGTGGTATTAGAGCAGGTCGGTCCTTCTGGCCAGTGTCGTCTAATGCTGTTTATTCCTCTGTACGTGATAAGTGTGTGAAACATTATCGGTATTTGTTTCTTTTTGATCACTTGTTGCGGAGTTGGTTTGAAGCTAAGTGGGGAGAAGCTTTGTTCTCGGATATGTTTCGATTGTAAGATGTTGGTGTCATATGTTACTGGTGGGGACAATGCAAGTATTGTTTAAGTTGTGTTGTTTCCCGAGGTGACATGAATTCAAGAGTTTTTTTTGCGAATCAAATTGGAAGGTCTTGATGGAGCATGATCAGAAATTGTTGATGTTTATTTCTAGAAGGATGAGGAGTAATGTAGCGATTATTGGTATACAAGTAGAATGAGAATTCTTGATGTTTTTCAAGGTGAACTGTTAAGTAATAGGGATAAAACTTTTAGCGGATGAAATTTAGAAGGTTGCGATGTTTTAGCGTTGCTAGTAGAATGTGAAGTTGTTAGTTGATGTAGCCTTACGTAGGACGTCAATGTTGGAACGGTGATAGAGTAATAGATTATCGTAGACAGTTTTGTGGAATTCTTGTGATGATAAATAAGTTGTTATAAAAGTTTGAATGATTTCGTCGCCATATTAATTTGAATAACCTTGTGGTAATCGTTGTCATAAGTTGTGATAGTTGGGTTTTGATCTGAGATTGAATCGAATGGAAAATCTGGAGTTATATGTGTTAGGGGAATGTTTTTCCCACAGCAAACCTTCGTTCTATTCGATTCGCGGTAACAACATGTGGACGGCCTGAACTGTGTTTTCCGCAAGGATCGCGGCCAGGATGGTTGCGACGTACTATGGGATTTAAAAAAAAATCAAAAGTTGATTGTTACCCCTTAGTAATTGGAATAATGATGTCCTTTAAAGTATGGTGCTTTTAAGAGGAATTAAAGTCGTGGTTGTGATGCCAAGGTAGTGGCATGAGGAAAAGGAGAATTGGAGAGGCTCTAACACTAAGACGGTGTGGAACGGTGTTGTTAAAATTTTAAATGGAACGAGATGGCGTGAATATACTAATGTAGAAGAAATTCTTGAGTCGAAGAATCCGAACCTTCGTGTGAAACTAAGTGAGTGTAATGTGGACCTTCTAAATGTTGAATGTTGGTGACTCGTCGACAAGATCGAATGAGAGGAAGTTGTGAGGGTATCAAAACACTTTGGAGATTATTGAGTATGGAGTTTGAGTACAAGTTGGAAAAGAACATTATTATCGTTAGTAAAGATGGTTTATAATCCATTATGATTGTCGGTTATCTATTAACATGTTGAGGAACCGATCACCGTAATCTCTTGTTGATAGTGGACGGAATCTCGTTGGATGGTATAGGCGTATCTTGCTATCTTGATAGTGAGCAAGTGAAGGAAGAAGGATAACTGGTTGCGGTTAAGCGTGATGTGACAGAGTCTGTGTTGTCTCATAAATTTTTTCGAATTCTATAAAGATCTTACTATGGTTGTTGGTTGATGGTGAGTTGTGTGTATTTGTTGAGTTAATTTGTTAAGTGAAGTGATGGTAGAGCGAGATTGTGTTGGAGGATGTAGGTGGATTTTCTATCTTAATAGTGTATTAAGTAATGGATCTTATGTCGGAAGATAGTTGCTTCGAGTTGATGAGAATTAATAGAGATGTATCCATAGAAAAGTCGAGGGACGTTAAAAATTTGGAATAGATAGTTTATGTGGAGCTAACATCGCAAGTGAAAGAATGATGCATGTGAAGGAGTCTAAAACTTGGTTGAAGCTTGTGAACCTTATAAGTGAATAAGAGCTCTAATATGGACGGTGAATTAAGATGGATTGTATGGTTGGTGGTCGAATTATTACTATTAAGTTGGTGTTATAAAATTTTGTTCGGTTGCATGACATTATTGTTGGCTAGTAGATGATGAGTAGTACTCTATGATATGATGAAGTTGATCATCAGTGGACTATGTCGATGTCACTATAAGAGTGATACGACGAGATTAATAGAGTTGTCATTATTTTGGGATGAGTGACCTCGGATATGGAATGAGAAATCTGTATGTGTTTTAGTGTTGATTATGTTGCGACGGTAATGACACGATGTTGTATAAGTCAAGTATGAGCAAGCGAAGGTTGTTGATATGTTATAAGGTGTTGTTTCAAGATATTTCCAAAATGGTTGGCAAGTTAGTAGTGGTTATGTTGTATGCGTATTAGATTCAAGTCGTGTTGAGATACAGTTATATCGGAAAAGTAATGGTCGAATTGTTGTCAAGAGCAACTTGAGGATAAAAGGGTTAGATGAGGAAGTGATATTAAGGATAGTTGTGTTGGGCGAATTTTCGACGACGAAAAATATCCTAAGTGGGGGAGAATTGTAACGCCCCAAATTTAATTAATTGATTAATTAAATTATTTAAGGATTTGATTGTTGGATTTACTCGAAGTTCGAGAATCAATCGAATTTGTCGGTATTATTTTGGGAAACATATTTGGACTATTAAGTTGAAGTCGCATTTTATTTGGTTTGTCGGGGAATTAATAAAGTTGATTATCTTGAAGAAATAATATTAAAAATAATATTATTATCAATAACGGACTATTTTATTAAATTGACTTGGGCTTTAATTGTGGTATTGCAAAGTAATAAGGAGGTGTGTCTCTTAGGCCCATTTAGATTACTAAGAGATTGAATAAAATATTATTATTATTATTACTAGTGGGATTATAAAAGAAGAGAAAGAAGGTCATTAGAGGAAAAGAGAAATAGGAGTGGGGTTTTAGAGAAGGAGGCAAAAGCAAAGAAACTGCTAGAGCCAAGGTTCCGGAAATCCGATCAAGGTATAGAGTTGTCATCAAAGCGGTAAGGGTGGGGTTCTAACTCTATAACGGGATACATGATGGATGATATATTTGATGAGGTTTATAGATCTTCCCTTGTGTTAATGTTTTGATTGTTGTGATTTGATTCCAAATTGTTGCTTGACAATCCATGAAATTGGTTGCATAAATTTGTAAATGTTCCTTGGGTTTAATCCCCTTTGTTGCTATTATACTGTGTTGATTCGTTTTGGTCTACCATGGAATTGGATGCATAAACTTCGTGATCATGGAGTTGGAGAGATGTTTGAAGCGTAGAAAAACCCTTGCTATTCTGTTCAATTAGCGGCCCCAACAGTTGACACAAACGGAGTCCTCATAAAGTCACAAGCAAAGGTGGGTTTGCGCGTCGTGTAGTTTTGGACACATTTTTCGTTTGTGAGTTCTGCCCAATTTAAGTACTTGAATTAGAGAAATTTGAGTAGGATTTCATGAGTAAAATAATGCTAGTAATTAATAAGGAATGATACCTGAATCGATTGGAAATAGTTCCGATTAGTATGGTTGTAGTTGTAAGCGATATAGCCAATTAACCGGAATTTGAAGGAATTAAAGTAGTGTGCCATTATAATCAACTAAGATAAGTGATTGAAATTGGTAGAAAGTTTATTAATAAAGTGACAATATGGTTGTATGGTGTTCTATTAAATTAAGTTAGTTTAGTTGGATTATGTAGATTATATGAATAATGACAAGAGTAAACTAGTTGAAGATAACAGATGGTGTTTTAGTTAGGGTATTGTGGTAGCGTTGAAATAGTAGAAGTCGATTAGTTGCAATTGTGGACTAGTGGTATACTCAATAACTAGGATTAATATACTAATTTAAAGATGAATGAGCATGAGCGGAATGGTTGTTGATAGCGATGAAGAATCAAAATACTAGCAATCCTAACCGATTAGCGCGTTAACTAGAATTAGATAAAACAATCGAATGATTGTAAGTTGAATTGTAGAATAAGTTACCGTAGATTAATGTAGTAACTAGTAGTGGGTTATTAAGTGGATGAATGTAGTGTAGGGTATATTAAGTTGTAGGCTTTTTAGCCAGTGATGAGTTGTTGTTAATTACGTTGATATGTTTATTAAGTTGTAGGCCTAAGGCCAGTGTTGAATTGGGATTACGTTGATATGTTGATTACGTTGTAGGTTTTTAGCCAATGTTGAATTGTACTAAATTGTAGACTTTTAGCCAATGTTGAATTGTACTAAGTTGTAGGCCTATGACTAATATTGAATTGCGGTTGACTAGTTGTTATGTTGTTGTTATTGTGTGTTGTTGTTGTTGTTGTGTTGTCGTGATTTTGTTGTTGAAGTTCAGGGAACATGTCATACATTGCATTATTAAGTTGGCCTGGACTGGAACCATGTTGGCCTAGATTGACAATTTTTATGTTGGAGGGAATGCTCATCACGTTGGCCTGGATTGGCAAAACACGTTGGCCGTTAGGGGCAAAATGATTATGTTGAAGGCTTATGCTTTATGCTTCGGTAAACTGCCAAATGATTATGTTGGAAGTTTTACTCCAATGGTACCACATGCATGTGCACAGTTGAGTTGCATTTAAAGTCGCATAATTATAGTTGTTATGTTGATGTGTCGAATGATTTAAGTTGTTGTTATTCACAAGTTGTGAAATAGTTGTTATGTGGTGTTGGAAATGTTGTTGTGATATAATTCTTATAATTGTTAGTATAAGTTGTGAAGTGGTGATTCTATATAATCTGATCTAATATATTGTTTATCATGTATTCAATTATATCGTTAGACGTCTCACCCTTTTCATTTGTTTCGTCGTTGCCTTTATACTAGTAACGTGCAGGTATTCGAGAATGAAGAATTTAGTTGTTGTTAGTCCAAGTCGGTTTAGTTTGCTCTGATACGTAGCACTCGGGGGGATGTTTAGTCTATGTTATTTACATTATTGACTCTTGTTGTCCTTATTGTGTTGTTAAAAACTAAGTCATGTTGTTGAACAAACTGGTTAGTTATTTTGAAGTTGAACATGCCGTTGTAAATGATATAGGAAGTTAAGTTAATGATTCTGCTGCATATTAAATAAAAGGTTGTTTTGTTTTAAAGGCTGAAGCAAGTGTTATGTGGTCCCCTTATAATAAAGGTGTTATGTATCTGATATGTTTGTGTTGTTAAAGTTGAAATGTGGCATCCCATGTGTTGTATGAATATTTTAAAAATACTTTGATTTTCTTTATATTTTCCGGGTAGAATTTGGGGTGTTATAGTTTTCAAGGATGAAACATGTCTTGAGTTATATTCTGACTTCTTGTTTGACATTGTACTTCGGATTAAAAGATCAGTCTTGGAAAGGCTTTCCATTTGATTAGAAGTAGAATTATATTGTCTTAGCTGATCTCCATACCCTTTACTCCCCCTAAGATATATAAATTAAGGACATCTTTGATGTTGGTCCTTAAAGCATTCTTTTATTTGGAATTTTCCACAGTTTCCAAATTAGGAATCCTCGGTTTGTTTGCCACACAAGATTCAGATTGTCACACTCTGTTACGTGTAATTGAAGAAACCTTATGTGTATAACCATAAATTTGTCTTCAACAGATAGGTCAAAACCTTATCTCTCTGGTGTCCTCAACCGTTGTGATGTTATATCTTTATGTAGAACATTCTCTTTTATACATCACATACTTCATCTCTTTTTGATTCAAATATCCACCCAGTTATTGTTAATATCCAGCTCCCATCAAGATATTTAACAGCATCTGTATGCATCTCCTTAGATGAATCAGCTCTTCAATTAATCACCGGATAACATTGCCACACATCCTTAACTTGTGAAGATAATAGTGAACTTTAGTATTGACATGTAGTTCACACTAGGCAATGAATTCTTCATACATATACTCAGCTCTCGACAGAGTATATGAATTTTGCATTCAGGTTGCACAACTAATAAGTACTTAGTCTCCCGTCAAAGTACCTATCAGTTAGTTAGTTAGAATTAACTACTCACACTAGATTATTCTGACTGATTACATCTTCACACACATTTCTATTTTCAGGCAAAAACATATATACTTAAAACTTAAGACATTTAGATGATGTTATGACATCTGATATGACATCATCCATTATGCTTCTTGATTAATATCCATAACATCTTATTCATAACACTTGGGGTGGAACTAAAGAGACATAGTGATAAGCAACTTTGCATCCAGACACATCAAGGAATAGTATAGGCCACGTCTCAATAAACTTTTCTTCAGACTTTCATTCTGATTTTGAGATGATGGATGCCACAGTCTGTACCTATAGAGGAGATTCACTCATCTAGGTTTCTGGAACATACTCAATTATGGCATGACACTTAAATATTAAGATTCTTCGTAGCAATCTGGCTTCCTTGATTCTTATTGACACTACCCTTCCTGGATAATAACTAGGGCAGTCAACGTTCATGACCATATTTCACTGTGGTTGAGACACAGTATTCAGCTCCAAGTATGTTCTATGGTTATGAATAAAATTCCACATATCTGGTTCCTTTGATTAGAAGAAAATACTAGATATAAGCTCACTTTGATAATGCATAAAGGAACTGAAGTGTATACCTTTATGAGTCTTCTTCCAGGAATTGAGCGTTACTTTAATACTTCCATAAGCTTAGGTCAGAAATAAACCGAGATCTGGAGTATAAAAGAACTTGTTGATCGTGTCCTGATCAACTGATAAGCAGATGTCTCCTCTTCCAGATCAGGAGTAGGTTCCAAACATATGTACTCACACTACATTAGTTTAGCAGCAGAACCTCTGTTCTTCAACTGGTAGCTGCACACCAGTACTAATGTTCTAACATCTAGTAGAACATTTGTTCCATCTTCTGGGAACACATCATCCTTGAAGGTCTTCAAGGTAAACACTTTGCAGATGAATATGAGTATCATTGATCAATTGATCCCCATCAACTTTAATAATCCATGCCTTTATGAGTGGACTTGAGAAAGATCTCAAGTATCTTTGACACTTTTACTATAGTTGTAATAATCTTCCAGGATATTTTGTTGGTAAAATAACCCTAAGATTCTTCTTTCACTATAGGGGTTGCATCAGAGGCTATGTAGCAGAATATAGCCATACTTCAACAGAATGTACACAATGCTTACTCCATAATTTTATTGTTAGAATGACACATAAGGATTGAAAATTAATCAACCCAACAATATGTTTGCTTCTTCATCAAGCAACAATCTAGACCTAACCAAAATCCTAACAATGTGGTAATGTGTAAGCACAAGGGTTACCTTATCAATGTCTTCACTCCTGCATGAAGGTTCTTATATTTCCTATCTTTGTGCTGAGGCTAAATAATACAATCCAAACTCTTCACTCCCGCATGAAGTCTTTGAATTTAACTTTCTTGTTCAAACATCCTTATCTTCTTCAGTCAGGTTGGTCTAGTTCTTCACAAATAGGTCCATCCTCCACTTCTAGGTACCATAAAATATGAGCACTCCTTGTTCAAACAATCTTCTACCTTGTGTACAACCAAAAAGAATCCCTCATGGATCTCATCCAGAAACAGCTAGGATGCCTGCTTTGATACCAATTGAAATTTTTGTTAGGGGCCAGACTCAGGATGTCGTGACATCTGATCCGACATTACAAAATAGACAAGGTAGAAAATAAAATTTAAAGTGAAGGAAACAAAAATAAAGAAGGTTAGCTCTAACCAATCTTTGGACTTCAGACTTTAAAGCTATGAAATGTTCGAGATCATGGCTAGATGCCCCTTGGTTAAAAGGACAAGAAACATCAGCTTTGTACCACTAAGGTAACTTAGCAGGCATTGGTGGTGGTGCTCTAGTTTGAACAAGATGCCTCTCGATTAAAACAGAATATAATTATGTGTAAGACATCTGAATTGGGTCAAACTATAAAATCCTTGGAGCATGATTTTGATTATTGTTGAATGGTTGAGCCTGTTGTCGAGGTTGTTGATTCTATTGCTGAAGTTATGGGGTGAATCCCGCATTTGAAGTTGAACTAAAAACTGGTGCAATAGCGGCTACCTGTTACCGATGATTAATGTTTCTTCTTGGTCTCCCTTGGGATACCATTCCAACATCTTGTTCCTTCTTCTTTGGGAAACCACTTCCAAATTTCTTGGTTCCCCTTGAAGATTCAACTTCTTTGGTCAAATGTCCTGCTTGGACTCCTTCTTCCAGTCGCATCCCCATGTATACCATCTTGGTGAAATCATTTGGAGCGCTAGAGATCATGCATTCGTAGTAAAAAGGGCCAAGAATATTTAAGAAGATCTTGGTCATCTCTTTCTCTTCCAATGCTGGATTGATTTGGGCAGCGATTTCCCTCCATCATTGGGCTTATTCTTTTAAAGTATCTTTATCTCTTTGAGTTGTTTCTCTAAGTTGGTCTCGGTCTGGAGCCATGTCTAAGTTGTACATATATTGTCGAACAAAGGCCTCACCTAGGTTGTTGAAAGTTTGAATATTACTACTATCCAATCCCATGTACCGCTTTAGAGAAACGTGTCATACCCCAATTTTTGACCTAAGATACCATCTTATATCAGTCACATATGCATCATTGCATCCCTAACAGTTTCAGAACAGGATAGATCGTGCGTGTGCTCCTAGAGTCAAATTAGGGTTTTATCAAAATTTCATCTGTTCAAGATATGATCAATTAGGGATTGAGTCTCCACTCACCTCAATTGATCTATCTTAATCCATCATCAACATTTGATTTTCAAATTCCCAACTTTCTCTCATGATCTACCTTGAATTGACCAATTAGGGTTTTGATCGAAGATAGTGAATCATTAACTTTATGCTCAATGAATGACCTATTTGCTTGAATATTTATCTTAACATCATCAATGCAACATCTTGACCTAATTTCTTGATTCAAAACATTCCAAAATCCATGTTTCTTCATCAGACAAATTCTGAATCATCTAATGAAAATTCAACTATTCAAAAAAGTCAAACTTTGACTTTTGGTCAACTTTTCAAATCTAAATTTTTCAATCATAAAATCATTTCAAATTATCCATCATGATCATAAAAATCAAGAAATGTGAAAAGTCAACAAAAAGTCTAAGTTTAAACTTTTCTAACACTTAGAAAATTTTCAAGTGTTAAAAACATGGTTTTCCCTTACTTTTATGGCTATTTTTCTCCTAGATCCATTTTGATTCAATAAAAACTCAAAACATAAAAGTTGTAGATCATGTTACAAGCTTTCCAAAATAACTAAGAACTTGAAAAAACACTTTGTGTACCTAGGGTTTTGAAATTGAAACTTAGAGCTCCATAACCAAAAATTACAAGTCATTTTTCAAGATTATAGGTCATTTTTCACAATTTTCCCCTTCTAGAAGCCTTGTCACCATTGAGAGATAAGTTATAACTGATAAATATCAGTTAGCAATGACTGAGAGAAGGAAATTTTAACCATGGTTAAAGAAGTTAACCATGTGCATTAAATGTAAAAGATTCCTTCTTACCTCTTAAGCCAACTTGCATGCTCTTTCAATTAAATCCTTGGCTTGTCATTCTGAATTCTTGCCCTATAAATAGAGGTCACTTCTTCATTAAAAATTACCCCAAAGCATCATAATCCAAGCTTTCCTTCTTTCTTTCTTGTTTTTCAAGTTTGAAGTTTCTAAGTGGGAGAATTTGCAAATTTCAAGCCCTTGCAATTTCTGAGTAATCTTAGGCTTCAAATGTTTTCTAAACATCATTAGAAAGTTGTTAGATTCCTCAAGCTAGCCCAAGAACTAGCCAAACTCAGAAACCTTCTCCAAAATCCATAAAATGCAAGTTTAAGCCAAAACTTCCAAATTTCCATTCCACTCGTGCAAGCTACAATCTTTCACTTTAAAAACCTTCCATACACTTCACATGAGTGATCCAAACACTCATCACTGACCTGTAACAGCTCCATCATCAAAATTTAATTTCACTTTGAGCAAGTTGCGGTTGGACTTGGGTACACTAATCCAGACCATTTCCAAGCAAGTCAAGCATCCATACACCTTCCATAAGGCCCAGTGGTGTTGTAACAATCATCAAACCAGCTCTGTAATACTTCCTTCGAAGAATCAGAATTCAACTTGAAGAGGTAAGAGCTTGAACTTTGAACTCTTTAATTTCTAACTTCCAGTTCAAAAAAGGCTTGGCCATCTTGTTTCTGCACTATCATTGAGTAATAACCCTCAATCAATTGCTTAAATCCATGCTCATACAGGATTTCATGATCAAATCTTTGAATTAGGGTTCTTCGTGTTCATACGAAAATTAATAGTTCTAAGCTTAAAATAAGTGAAATTAATTGCCACCATCACGTTCTTGGTGAAAATCCGAGCAAGTTTGATGTTTAGATCATGCAATTTCATTGAGAATTGAAGAATTCATGGATCAAAATCTGGAGGTTGAAGAAGATGAGTTGCGCGCGTTTTTTTCAGTTTCTAGAAAATTTAAAATAAGGTTTCTAATATATATTTATGGTTAGAGTTAAGATAACAGATGTATTACCTCCCCAGCGGTTGCCAACACTCTCTTAAATCTCTTGCCTCACCTCAAGGCCCAGGGTTCAAATCCCCCTGGGACCTTTTTTTTAATAAAAGGCTCATCCCTTCAGAAGCATCAGCTTCTGATGCTTGATGCTGACTCCTTCAGAAGCCCTTATGACGCTCATTTCTTCAGAAGCACTTCTGATGCTCACTCTTTCAGAAGCATCAAGCTTCTGACTATTTCAGAAGCATCAAACTTCTACCTCCTTCAGAAGCATCAGCTTCTGATGCTGACTCCCTTCAGAGAAGCACTTATGACGCTCTCTTCTTCAGAAGCACTTCTAATGCTCACTCATTCAGAAGCATCAAGCTTCTGACTCTTTCAGAAGCATCAAGCTTCTACCTCCTTCAGAAGCATCAAGCTTCTGACCTCCTTCAAAAGAATCAAGCGTTTGAATCCTTCAGAAGCATCAAGCTTATGACCTCCTTCAGAAGCATCAAAGCTTCTGACTCCCTTCAGAACTCTAGCTTCTGATCTCCTTCAGAACTTCAAGCTTCTGACCCTTTCTTCAAAACTTCATTTTTACTTATTTTCAAATATTTTTCAAAACTCCTTTAAAATAAGGTGATTAAATGACAAGTCAAGCACATGGCCCAGTGGAAAATGTTTTCACTTCTAAGCCAAAAGTCCTGGGTTTAAACCTCTTTAGGACCAAAACTCTCTTTTTATCACTAATTTTCTTATGTTTTTTCAACAAACTTCAACATTTTCAAAAACCAATCAAAACTTCTCATTTTGAGATGATTTTTTGCACACTTGTCATTTAATATACCTATTTTATGATTATGTCAAAAATCCAAAAATATTTTCTTTTGATTATATTTTAATTAGGTTAAAATGAGACGTTTTAGTATTTTAATACTTTTCAAAATGTTTTTTCCAATTTTCAAACCTAATCTTTTTCAAAACTTCTTGTGAATATCCTTCACTTTTCAAAATCATTTTCAAAAACCTTTTCAAAAACCTTTCAATAAACTTACACACATTTTTTCCATGATCAACTAGATTTGAAGATAAACCGAACCGGTTTCTCCTTGAATTTCTTTCAAATTGATCATGGGCCTCCCTCACGGTGTAAGTCCCAACCCTTTTATATACATATTTATTTCCTTGTACATATCGACACTTTCGTGTACATGTTCATATACTTGTACACATTCAATCATCTTTGTAAATATTCAAGCATAACAAACTTCGTTCGTTTGTTTTTATCCACTTGTTTATACACCGATTCCATTGGTATTAAGAGGAGCATTATTTCCGGTGAAAGCTCTTAAACCAAAGGGCCTCCTTAAGATGTAAGTCCCAACTCCTTTGTATATATTCAAGTTACGCTTGCTTTAAATGCTTGTTTTATACACTTGTTTATATATTTCCTTCATAAACTCCTGTGAATACACATCACACACTTGTTCATATAACTGTTCAGTTATAACATAACAACTAGTCTAACAACTAGGTTCCCTTTAGCCTCCTCTTGGGCTTTGTACAAGATAACTCATTTATTGAGTTAGCCTCCTCTTAGGCTTCGTATAAGATAACTCACCCGTTGAGTTTAGCCTCCTCTTAGGCTTCATATAAGACAACTCCCTTGCTGAGTTAGCCTACTCTTGGGCTTCGTTCAAAAGAAATCCCTCGTTGAGTTTAGCCTTCTCTCGGCCATCAAACAAGAAAGAGACCTGGAAATCTCTTAACAGCCTCCTATTGGGCTTCCAATACAAAGTATCACCCGTGCTAGGATAGACCCTGAGAGTATGATTTCCCGATTAAATCACTCTTGAATCCTAAGAGGATGGTTTCCCGGTGAAACCACTCTTAAATCCAAAGCCAGCCATACCCTATAGCTTCCTCTTGGGCTCACAATGCCAGGACCCTCAATGACCCTCGGAATGCCTCCTCTTGGGCTTACAATACAAGGACCCACGAGCTTCTTAAAAGCATCCCCTAATCAATAATCAATTTCTCCTAAAGATTTATACATTTATCATCTCGATGGAAGAAGTATCTCATCTATAACATCACATAAAAATCAAACACTTTTCAAACACTCTTTTCAAACAAAACATCTTTTAACCGTAAGTGGTAACGCTTGTACACTCAAGCAAAACACCAAAACTTACAATTAAAGATTCAATCATCTTTCTTAAGTCGTAAGTGGTAACACTTGTACACTCAAGCAAAACACCTAATACTTACGATGAAAGATTCAATCAATCCACCCTTCAAAAATGTATGTGATGAAATAGATTAGATACATTTTTCATTAAAATGACATTTGTCTTTGTCTCTTAATAACACCCTTTGCTTCCACTAGCATAAGTGGGAACTACAATTGCTCTGACTTTCTCAACCTCCCTTTGAGAATACGTAGGCACAAGGTCTCATCCTTGGCGAGCATACTTTCTCCCTCAAACCAAACAAAACCATAGCTCCCTTAGATCCAAGCTACAGATGCTCTAATTCCCATTAAGGATATGTATGAAGATCCCAATGATCTTTGCGAGCACAATAATAACAAAACTTAGGACCCTGCCTAACCTACCTTTCTTAAAATCCAAAGGAGAAACTTGCCCAAGAATAAAATAGCAAATTAAAACACACAAACATATCAAAAATATTCATATATACAAATAAGGCTATAGATAACTATATATATATATAGGGTGCCACATCTTTCCCTCTATATAACAAACCCCCTTACTCAGATCTCTCGCCAATGCGTTGCGTCTAGTTCACGCTAGTCGCACCGTATATCTTTATTTATTTAGGGTATTACAGCTTTCCCCTTTTTCATCTCATTTTTCTTGTTTTGGAAATAATAAAGCTTGATGCTTGCGGCATCTTTCTAAAAAAATCAAAACAGTAGATCGTTTTGAGCTAGAGATTCGAATTCCGATTCGATTCCCTCGTTCGACACTTTTTACCGCGAACACAACGCTAGTAAGGCTGTCTTGAAAGTAGTGAATGAGCAATTGATGATTATCATTGTGAGTAGACATCTTCCTAGCATACATCACAAGATGGCTTTGTGGGAAAGAGTTACCTATGTACTTCTCAAAGTCGGGGACTTTGAATTTGGCTGGTATTCTTACACTAGGAACCAGACACAGATCATGGGCATTTCTCCCAAAAAAAAAACTTCCCACATATAGCCTTGATCTCTAGCTGGATCTTATTGAATTATTCTTGGAGATCATCCATATATCCACGAGGATCTGCGTTGTCGCCAAGATCATGATAAACTTTTTTGTTCACATAAGGAATAGTATGAATTGTGGAAAGGTTACTCCGGGTTGCGAAGTGAACATTGAATTCTGTAAGGTAGGAACCTCAATTGTGGTTGTCGGTACTTCAGAAATATTTTGACGAAAACTTATACCAAAGTTGAAAGGAATACCCCAAGGGTAACCCTTTGGCATTATGAAAAGTGGATTGCTAACTGTGAGGGAAGAAGCTGGAATAGTAGTGATGTCAGAAATCCTCGTTGTTTGAACTTTACTATTAGGTGGTTGTTTCTGATTTTGCACAGCTACCAACGAGCTCACCAAAGCGCTGAGTCTTTCCACTTCCTCTTGAAGTGTGGTTACTGTACCACGAAGCTCAATATTCTCTTGTTCGAAATCTTCCATTGATTTCTTTCTATTTGCACGGGTATTGTATTTGTAAGCTGACTGTGAACGCAGTCGGGAAACTCTAAGACGCGACAACTTGATGATCCCTAGAGAAAATTCCAAAAGATAATACTCTAGGTAACAAACTCTAAATGCAAGATGATGCATGATTATGAAATGCAAAGAGAAGAAATGATTTTTCCAAAGAATTCTAAAGAGAAAATTCTTGCAAACATCTGGAACACAAAACTCTTATTTCATTGATATATTAAGGAAAGATTACAACAATTTTTTGGATCATAGCTCTTACAACAACAAAGAAAATGAAAATAAAATATAAACAATCCTAATCAAGCATCTTCTTCGGATGAAGAACCAAATGTGATGTAGCTTCATCTTGAATCTCTTTCCCATAGTAAGATTTCAATTCACTTTCTCGTTTAAGCTTGTTAACAACATTCTTCCACTCGTCAAGAGCAGGAGTACCATTTGTCAATTCTTCAAGATTTATTTTCTTTATTTGATGTAATTCTTGATCACGTCATCCTTTCGAAGGATCTTATCATCTTTCTCCATGAGCCATCCATCTTGAAAGTAGCGTTTTTCATGATCCTTGACTGTTTCTTAAGCTTTACATTCTCAAAGTCATCCTTAAGAAATTTGCCTTCCCAAGCATTTTTTTCTAGCCTCATATTAGCCTAATTTTCTTGGTATTCTCCCATAGTCTCAATGGGAATGGTGGTCGATTTAGATACCACATGGAACATGGGTTTTTCATAAGCATAAGGCATTCGGAATTCCTTCGCTCTTTTCTTTACCCAACAAGTTTAGATTTCTATGGCTACACAATTCCTTACCTAACCTTTTATTTCCTTCGAATATGGTGCCAAGCTCTTATCATTATGACTTTCAAACCTTGTAAATCTTCCCTTTCATGATAAAAGTAACCCTCCACTGTAAGTCCAATGGGTTTACTCGAGTTTGCATACCCAAGTTGACGTCTTGCCAAGAATGAGTTGTAATTAATTCCTCCTTGTGTACCAATGAGAGGTACGTTGGCAAACTCTCCACAACTGTCAATGATTTTCATATCATTGTAGGCCAATGTATACCAATGAATATCGTCATTAGTAAGAGACATGAGTCTTCGAGGCCAATGCCAACAAGCTTTGATTTCTTTGATAATACATGTTCTACTGATAATACAGGGTCTATGCTTCTGTTTCAAATATTATCATATTACACAATTAACTCGTGGTCCAATAATATTTTTCAAGAAAACTCGCCTGATCGTAGTCTCTCATTACAACTAATCCATGTCTATACCTGAATTGTTTTTGCACTACATCCTAAAAGGCCAGGATGGGTTATGGGTTCTACAGCCAACTCAGCTTCGTTGGTTCGCTTGAAAATAAAAAATGTCTTCGCAACAAACTTGCTAAACAAAATTACCCCCAAGGAAACCTCCACTGAACGAGGGATCTCAGATTAACTTATTAAGGACTAAGACTCCTCGTAAGTTAACAAGACTATACCCCCATCTAATTCTTAAGTGTTTCTTAATTCGGGTTAGGATTTTTTCCATCACATGAAATCGTGAGTAACAGAATAAAACACATAACCAAAATAAACCAAACAAATGCACAAATAAGACTTAACCCTCTTTTTTTGGAAACAAAAAAAGCTTGGTACTCCCCAGCAGAGTCGCCATTTTTCTATGCGTGGTAAAAAAATGAAGAATGAGGGAACCAAATCGGAATTCGATTCTCCGACTCAAAAATAACTTATTTTTGAAAAAGATGTCGCAAACACCAAGCTTTATTTTTTACAAAACGAAAGGAAAAGGGGGAAACTAAAAGACCCTAAAAAAGATATGTGATGCAATTAGTATGAAACCAAATGCAAAGCATGAGGGAGTAGAGATTCTTAAGTTCGGGGTTAGGATATACAAAGGGATGGTATTAGCACCCTATGTATCTATAGTACTCTACAGGATCTTTTTTGTGTTTGTGTTTTATTTCCTATGCTAGTTTGGGAAAGTTTCTCCTTTGGGATTAAGAAGGTAAGTTGGATAGGAACATAAGTTTGTTTAGGATGATTATGCCCGCAAATATCATTGCAATCTTCTGCATACATATCCCCTAGAGGGAATCAAAGAAATTGGAGCTCGGGATCTAAGGGTAACTAAGGTTTGGGTGGTTTGAGGGAGAAAGAAGTATGCTCATCAAGGGTGAGACCTTGTGCCTACGTATTCTCAAAAGGAGGTTGACAAATTCAGAGCAATCGTAGTTCCCACTTATGTTCTAGTGGAGGCAATGATTTTTAAGAGATAACGACAAGTGTCATCTTAATGAAAAATGTATCTAATCTATTTTATCATATACATTTTTGAAAATTGATTGTTAAATCTTTCATTATAAGAAATGGGTGTTTAACTTGACTGTACAAGTATATCGCTTATAGTTCTTAGAATGAAAAGATGTTTTGAAAAACGTTGGATCTTTCATTGTAAGCATTGGCGTTTAGCTTGAGTATGCCACTTACGCTTAAGAAAGATCTTTGTTTGTTTGTTTGAAAACATGTTTGATATGAATGTAATGCTATAAATGAGATACTTCTTCCATAGAGATGATTTGTGTCTCATCTCTAAGGAGGCTGTTGGAGATTTCCATATCTCTTTCTTGTATGAGGCCCAAAAGGAGGCCAACTCAACAAAGGAGTTCTTTGTAGGAAGCCCAACAGGAGGATAACTCAACGAGGGAGTTATTTTGTACAAAGACCAAGAAGAGGATATGGGAAACCTAGTTATTATACTAGTTGTAATGACATAAATAAACATGAACAAGTATATGAAGGAAATCTATAAACAAGTGTATAAAACAAGCAAATAAAGCTAGTGATACTTGGATATATAGAAGGAGTGGTACTTACACCTTAAGGGAGGGCCACTGGAATAAGCAGTTTCACGAGAATAATGCTCCTCTTAATACCAGTAGAATTGGTGTATAAACAAGTAGGTAAAACAAGCGAAGCTAGTTATACTTGAATATGTACAAAGGTGGTTGGATATGTACAAGGAATTGAATATATACAAATATGGTTGGATATGTAGAAGGAATTGAACATGTACAAAGATGGTTGGAACTTACACCTTAAGGGAGGCCCATGATCAATTTGATTTTTGAGTTCGAAAGATTTTCGAGAAAGAAACCTAGTTCAGTTTGTACTTTCATGGAATTAGTCGAATCGACCATGGAGTAGGAGGTGTGTAAGTCAATTAAAACATTTTGAATATTTTGAAAAGACTTGAAGGGTTAAAGTTTATTCACATGAATGTTTTAAAAAAGATTAGGTTAAAGAAATCAAGAAGAAAACATTTTTGAAAGCATTTTAAAATACTTAAAAAGTCTTACTTTTAACCTAGTAAAAATATATCAAAAGAAAATATTTTTTGTGATTTTTCGACATAGTAATAAAATAGATGTACTAAATGACAAGTGTGCAAAAAATCGTCTCAAAATGAGAAGTTTTAATAGGTTTTTGAAAATGTTGAAGTTTGTTTAAAACATGGAAAAAAAACTAGTGTTAAAATTTTATTTGGGCCATGGTGAGTGTTGAACTCAGGACATGGGCTTGAAAGATGAAAAGATTAACCATGGCCACACGCTGGCTTGTTAAACAAACTCTTTCAGAAGATTATATATTAAAACAAGTTGGGATCACAATGCATTAAGATCACAAACAAGGTTAGGCTCTAAGGGTTTTCCTATTCCTAAGTTTGCTCTTAAGGAATCTCCAAGCACCCAAATTGTGTTTTGCATGCATGATTGATCTGCATTTACTTCATCTGCTAACCTCTGATTAAAATACAAAATATATATTTGCTTTTGTCTTTAAATCTTGTAATTTTGTAGGTATCAATCCAAGACATCAGGCGAGTGTAAGTTTTTCCGATGTTTTTTCCCAAACTTGATTTAAAACCAATTTTTCAAAAAAAACAGGGTGCAATAGATTTGCACAATTGAGCAATTGATTGCTCACTGACCAATTTCAACAAATTCTCAAAAAATGACTTAGTGCAATCGATTTGCACTAAAGTGTAATCGATTGCACTACGCAGAATGTTGAAAAATTGGGCAATTTTCAAGTTTGTGGACTTGGGCTCCAATTTCTTTTTTTATTTTCTTTTAATTTCAAAATTAATTACCAATTAATTCAATTTTCGCTCCAAAATCAATTTCCAAGCCTACTTCTAATTTCCAAACCAAACTCCAAACCAACACTCATTCCCAAATCAAAACCTTATAAATAGAGGCCTCCTCTCATTCAAATTTCAAGCTTTTGATATCCAAACTCACCTTGCCAAAATATTTCTCTACTCTCTTAATTCTATTATTTTCCACAATTCTCCAAATTCACTCAAAGCTTTTTCTTCTTCATAAATATTAGTGAATTCTCCATTGGAATTCTCTAATTCTTTGAGCTAAACCTCCATCCACTCTATTTTTCTTCTTCAATTCCTTAGATCTAGGCTTGTGATTCTGATTTTTGAAGTTGAAGTGAAGCAATTTGAAGTGTTACTCTTGCAATATTTTCTCAAGATCTACAAGTGGTGAGTGTTGATTTTCATCTTTCATTGTATGATTTCTTGATAATTGTTGTTGTTTGATTCATTGAGCACACTTGTTATTGGTTCCATTGATGTTATATTCTCATAAATTAGTTGGAATTTTCGTGCTCAATTGAAATAAGGAACACAAGGTGTTTGTGAGAAGTTTTGAATAAGAATTTGGCCTTTAGAAATGTGATTTTTCTGGTTTTTACAGTGTGCGGTCTATTTGCATCCTGCTGCAATCGATTGCACGGGCCACATTTAAAAAAAATTGAAAAAATTACAGTATGGAACCGATTTGCATGCTACTGCAATTGATTGCACAGAGGCAGAATTGTGATTTTCACTTGTTTTTTTTACTTGTTTTTAATATTTACCCTTCTTCTACTCCATTCTTTTGATGATTGCCTTTGATTGTAGTCTTGAACACCTAATTCCTCTTTAATCGCAATGGACTTTGGGTGTTGATGAGGTTGGAGAAATGTATTAGTGATTCAAATCTATCAAAGGATTAATTATACAATAAGTTCTTGGTACTTTAAGTCAATAATATATTTTGCGCCTTAATCCACCGAGATGAGTGGTTTAATTTAAAGATGGAAGAAATTTGAAGAAGATAGTCCAAGTTGATCTATCATTTCCCATCCCTCTTCATCTTATCCCTTTCTTTCTTTTTTATTTTTTACATGTGTTAACAAACATTAGAAGATGATCTACATATCATTCTTCTCGTTTGCTTTTTCAACACATACATCATAATTGATCGGCCTCGTTTTAGGGTGGCTTCTATATAATTCACTTGGCGATTGCTTAACATAGCGCTACATTGCTTCTTCTTCGTCTTATTTTCTTTGTACCAAATCGGAAAATGATCAATTGGTGGCATGAACTTTAATGTTCAAAAAAGCCCCTAAAGATCACTTGAGCTTTGATCTTGGTTAAACATTTGTGGCGCTTGTCATGTGGTCGCGTTGATTTCTAATCAAGCTTCTGGCAAGTTTCCACTAGCCTTGTCCATTTGAAATTCTCAATCATCTTTGATCAAGTGATGTGATAATTCCAAAACCGGTGATATACTTGACAAAAAAGAATTGAAACTTGTCATGTGGTCGCATTGATTCTATCAAGCTTCTAGCAAGTCTTCATCCGTAAGTTTCAAGATGGTCACCTTTCTGACGACTAACAATTAACAATTCGATGATATACTTGAAAAGTTTCAAGATGGTCATCTTGCTAACTTTTATTAATTGTTTTTTTTATTTTCCGCTCTTTACTTTCCGCATTTACTTTTATGCTCTTTATTTTATGCACCTTTAATCTTAGCATTTACATTTCATGCCATTTTTTCTTTGCTCACTTGAGCATTTTATTTTCTATGTCATTTTTCCATTGCTCATTTGAGCATTTTATTTTCATGTCATGTTGAATTTGCTCACTTGAGCTTTATTTTTCTTTTCCAAAACACTTAATAGTTCAGCTTAAACATAAAAAACTTTTAATTGGACTTGGTTACTATCCTTGTGCTTGGAGCTTGATCTTTGGACTTAGGAATAGGACCTCTACCTCAACTTGTAGTTTTTTGTGCCCTTGGTGTTATTTTGTCTTGTCTGGTTATTATCTTTGTATGTAGGTTATTCCATTATACTCGATTAAGAGTGGATTTCCTCAAAATAAAGTCGTTACTTCGCCCATTTTTCTTAAGACAAGAGTTCACCTAAAAGCATTAACTTATCCGAATCTTGGTTTTTTTGTTTGGTTATTTGTTGTTTATGTGGTAATCCAAAGGATGGGATGTGGTATTGGCTCTTGATGCCAAGTACTAGTCTTCTCACCCGCTAGATCTTTCTTTACTCTTACCTTTTACTTTACGTACATAGGTTAGCCTCTTCATCTCCTCCCCATTTTTTAATTTTCAAAATCTTCCCTCTTTTTTAAAGGATTCTTATGTTCAAAACTCGATCCGCATTCAAAAAATACTTGGATTTAGGTCCATGAATTTTCAAAACTTCTTTTCTTAATAAACTTTCATTTCATTTAATAATACTTTGACTTTTCTTTTCATAAGACTAAAAAACACCTACCTCATTCAAAAAATTTGAGATCTTTGTGGCTTTTCTAAACTAACATTTTCTTAAAATCAACCAACACATAATTTTAGTCTTATTTTAGCCGAACTACTTGGTTTTGATTTCAACAATTTACATTGTTGGTATGTAGGCCTCGAACTCATTGGAAGTTCTATCAAACCAAAAATTATAAAAAATACTTATTTTCTCCCTCCACCATCCATTTTGTACATATACTCCTTTTTAACACACATATACAAATTTTCAAAAAAGTTCCTAAGGAGTACCGTAGATGCTTTGGGTGCCTAATGTTGTACCCCAAAATTTACCCTCTTCTTTCTCATATTTCTGGCTTATGATTCGATTGCATAAACATACGTGTAGTTGCACACATATAATTGATCATGGGGTTACTAGGTGCAAGGTATCCCAAATGGGGAAAGAAATGACACATTTCGGTTATCTCAGATCACTTTGAGCTCGGTATCGATATTCTTCAGTTCGCACGCTCAATACAATGTATTATGGTCAGAAAGCTATTTTGATGTGGTTCCATAAGCTCTGGGATTATTTAAATTTGTTCTGCAGTTTATCTGTTCAGATCAGAGGCCGTTTCATCAAAAGAAAGGAATTTATTTGTTTATTTCTCATTAAAGTGAATTTTGGGTTTTTAGTGAGTTTTGGGCACTCCATATGGCGTATCTTTCATCTCGTCGAGTATTTTCTAATGATTTTTAACAGACAAGTCCCTCTCATTTACAACTTTTGTTTGAAAGTCAGAAGCAGATTATGTGACGAAAGTCCCTAGAGAATTTGATTTCTCAAGAGGATTAAACTGAATTATAGTGCTGAACCGTGCATTCTTCCCGCTAAATAGTTCGTATCTCTTAGCTAGAAACTCGAAACTGAGCGAGGCTGATTTCTAAAATTCCGTAACAGAGCCCTCTACAACTTTCATTTACAACTCGAGATCTTATTCCTCACCAATCAATAGCATAATTTTATTCTTCGGATGAAAGTTTGAGTTGAACCGAGCAATTTTCATCTAATACAAGAACTTTGGAAAATCATATCTCTCGATTTTTATCAAAAAGAGGTGGTACCAGTGCAAAAGTTCACAAATTTTGTTAGCTTCAATTGTCTCGTGAACACACACTTGCGAATTTTGATCAGAAGACCCTCGTTCGAGGCATTTTCTTTGAAGAGTGCAAATCAAATTTTGCATGTGTCACTCATCTAGTGTTTTCAACACGCTCGCCCGGCGACTTGTTCCTCCGCCTGGCGAAACAAGTCAGAATCCTTTCTTTTATTCGCTCCCCACTCTCACCCGACGGCCTACTCCTCTCGCCCATAGAAACTAGTCAGGAGCTAGCACTCTCATCACCCTCGTTCTTTCGCCCACGACGCGTTCCTCCACTGGAGACCAAGGCCACCGTTTCTTCCTCCGCGCTTGGTCTTCACTCCAATCGGCCGATTTTATTCTTCTTTCTCACCGATGCTCATACTCTCTCTTCTCTCTTGATTGGAACAACCTAAGAAAGCTTATCCTCCATTGATTTTCATCAATCTCCTTCAAAATTCAAGTTGATTTCATCCGATTTTGATTATTATCATCCGATTGAAGATTGAGTTGGTATTTTCTTTGAAGAACACACGGTTTTACTCATCAATTTCATCAAGAGTTCAAGTGCAAGTAAGTGATTATCTCAAATAAGTACTTATTTTAATCACTTTTCCGACTTTTGATTTTGTGGAATTGAATATTGAGATCAATTGCATTTCCGTGTGGATTCCGATTATAACATTTATTTCATGAATTCTTTGATCTCAATCCAATTATTATTCCTTAAAGGTGTCGATGTGAAACTTTTGCACATTACACACACCTACACTTGTGACATTCACCATTTTACCATACAGCTACATGCTCGGAGCATCTTCCATCCTTCATCACATGTTCATACATTAGGCAATGTGTAGGATCATAATCATGCATTGAATCATGAGAATTAGAAGCATATTGCATCCTTCATCACATGATCATACAATAGGCAATGTGTAAGATCGTCAACATACATTGATTTAGTAGATTTTTGTACTTTAAAGTAGTGTTGAAATGTAGGAAATTAGTCTTAATTAGAACTACACTAACACTTCACATACACACACTTTAACACACAATTTTAAATACAAATTGCATCTTTGTATATTCATGTACATGCATATAGGATAGCTACATCAATTCGACACACTTTGACTCATCTTTATGACATGAAAACAAGCATCACAATCCATTTTTCACACACAAATTCACATGCATGATAACACAACACCGACACTTTGTACACTTTAATTCTTGATCATGCGTACATTGTTTGCATCGTATCCACACATTACAATACATGAACTAGTACATGTATACACTCAAACACAATACAACATCACATAAACCCCAAACAACTTGCAATTTCATATACATTTTCATTTTTTTCTTATTTGAAAATGAGTAAACTTGTATATAGCTTGCACATGATTTATTTTCCTCTTGATTTGGATTTTGACTTCATGTTATGGATTAAATTCCAACACTTCTAACATTTCAAAATCAAATAGAAACTTGTGTCGGAATTTAATCAAAACATTGAATTTTGCATTTCCATAAACGACTTTTGGCATTTTCACACTTCGAAACTCATTTTTCAATGAAAGTTCGTAGTAACAATACTTACTCCCCATGTTTTGACACGTTCTGGAATCGATTTTGGAGGCTTTGGAACCAAATTTCAAGTGCATCATACTTAAACGGAGTTGCTTCCCCATTACTTTTTAGCTCAAAAGGTACGACTTCCACTCGGAATTAATTAAAAGCGCATATGTTTTGAAACTGATGTTTTGCAAGCAACTATGCGATTTTTAATTGATTCCGAGGAGTTGACTTTTTCTCCCCGATTTTGGAAAACCGACTTCCCATTCCGATTTTTCCGATTTTATTTCACTTTTGGCATGCTTATACCATTTTGTAATCATATTTGCAATCGGTTTTGCATTCCAATCATTATTTCTACCACTTGTTTTGTTAATTTTGACCCTTTATTTTGTGTGCGAGGTACTTGGACTCCTTTCTCATGAAATTTAGGCTTCTACTTCTCTTGCTTTGCGCTTGTATGCCCACAGATACATTCTATTTGTTGGCTTCTCCAGTTTTCCTTTGTTTTGTGCAGGTGTTTTGCATTCGTACACACGCGTGTACGTCTTATAATCTGTTTGTTGGGCCTAACTCCTTCTTGGTGCTTTTGTGTTTGTATACCCACATATACATTATTATTATCTGTTTGTTGGGTATAACTCCCTTCTTGCAGGCGTTTTGCATTTGTACACATCTGTGTACATCTGGTTACTTGCTTTTCGGTTTTACTCCGTTCTTGTAGGTACATTTGTTCGGAATGTGTATACATGTAACACGGTGAACTGACTATTAGGATTTTTGTATCCAAATGTGCGGATAGCAAGAGTCGCCACCGACTTTTATTTTTATCCAATTAAGGGAAGGTAAAAGTAACAGAAAAAGACCTTCGTTAGATTCTGAGTTCGGGAGAATGGTTATGAAAAGGGAAGGTATTAGCACCCCTTTTCATCCGTAGTTATCTACGGGCTCTTAGTTGCTCTAGATCACTTTTTAAAATTTGCTTTCTGTGTGTTTGACGAAAAATGTTTTGAAAAGGAATTTCGCTTTGACTTTGTAATGACTCATGTAGGAGTGTATACAAAGTGTTCGGAAATGTTTGTTTTGAAAAGAATTTGAACTTTGAAAAAAGTGTGTGGTGTGAAAAGCATTTGATAGAGCAAGCAACTAAAAGACTTATTTACCCACTCAGAATTGGTCGTTTTGTTGTACTTCTACATTCCTTTAGAATAGCGCTAGCCATACCATTAGTTAGTAGGTAGCTCCATTCGTTGGATGTAAGCGGGACATTCGAAGGGACATCGGATGGTCATCGAAGGCAACTTGTAGGAAGTATCCTAGCACATTCGAAGGGGCTATCATCATTTTTCGTAGGCGACAATCGAGGGTCAAGATCATGTATTCGGAGGCGACATCGTGGGTCTTATGATCTTTGTATCGAAGGGACTATGATGATTTGTTTGGAAGGCAACGGTGCTAGAATACCTCTACGTTCGAGGGACATGACCATTTTGAATTCGCAAAGGCAACGAGAGAGAATTACCCTAAGGGGTGCGTGTGTGAAAGAAGTGTGTTGATTTCAGATATTTTATCTTGAAGTTAGTGGGCTATGTTCAATTTTAGTCTTGCCATACACGCCTAATTACTAGCAATTTATAGGGTGCGGAAATTAAAATGCGGAATGTAAAAGCGGAAATGTAAAGGTGCGGAAAGTAAAACCTACGCTATTACATGGCTTTGGGGCAGATACATAATTTAAAATGCGGAAAATAAAGTCCTAAATTAAACTATTACATCCCATGAGCAATTACATTATTGGAAAAATAGAATGATAAAATGATAAAGGGAAAATCGTCTGAATCGGATCAACCTGTACAAAAAGAAGAAATCGGAAATGCAATATGAATCGAACAAGAGAAAAATGTTAGAAAATGCAATTTTAATATGGAAAAATTATTATATGCTGGAAATAAGATAAATAAGCTAAAATAATTTTTTGGGATTTTTTAGATGCATTTTAGTAATTAAAAACTAATTTATAATGATTTAAATGCTAAATTACAAATAAAAATAAATATGCATGCAAAAGAGATTTTTAATTTATTAAATTAAATAAAGATTTTTAGAGAATAATGCAAAAGAATAAATATTTTTGATGAATTTTAATGCATAAAATAAATCACGAAAAGAATTAAAATAACATGCAAAATATTAAATAAATTAGAAAATAGAAAATATTGAAAAGTTGAAATTTGGGGAAAAAGAAACCAAAACCGTGCCAGTGAATCGAACTCAGACCTGGAGAGTATCCGGAAGTGGCGCCTTAACCATCGACCACTTGACACTTGGTGTTGGAAAGTTGAAATCATTTGAATATAAGTGTACACGCCGTGATGTTTGAAAATCAAAATCAGACGCTGGACCCCGTTGACCGGATGGACGAATCAGATTGCTTGTTTTCGCCACGCATGCACACGCCGGTCAAAGAAAGTCCACGACGCCGGAGCCCTAGCTCCGGTCGTCTTCTCCGGCAAGGAGGTTCTTAGATCCTGCAAAACACGCGAAATAAACAGAAAAGAAAGGCCTTGTCCACCTAAATCGGACCTCCCGAATCCATTGGTGGTGTTATTTTGACCTAATCGCCTCAGGCCGGTTCAAGCTCACAATCCGAAAAAACCTAATAATGGCAAACCGCGATTCTCACGTTCAACCTCTCAAACGATGGCCCAGATTAGTCAAGTATAACCTCATGAACACATTCAAATCATTAGAAACGATTAAAGCACGCAGAATAATAAAATGCAATTTCAAGAAAAATTCAAATATGTATGAATGTGTATGGCACGATTTGGCTTGTTTTAATCAATACCAATGATGTATTCTTACTCATACTTACCCCCTGAGCACGCTTTGGATGGTCGAAGTGGTCAAGTCTTGGAAATAAGGATTCGATTTTTCAAGATTCTTGAAAAATTTTGCAAGAGTTTGGGTTCTTTTTAGGATTAGGGTTTCGTGTCTTGTCTTGTACACAATGCTGGCAATTTATATAAGAGATTTGGATGGCAAAAGAGTGGAAAAAAGATTGCTCCATCAATGTGCAAATATTTTCTTTGAAAATAAAATCAAATCTTGAAGAAAATATGATTTTCTCATCAATGCCATGGCTTGCACGAATTTGGTAAGTGTATTGGGCTTTCTTGGACATTAAGAAAGATATAAATCCAACTTAATTGAAAAAATAACCTAATTTTCATATTTTACATAATTTATTTTTGAATTAAATGTTGTAAAATTCAAATATAAATCACAAAAATAGAAAATTACCAATGTCAAGCATTTATGGGTCAAGAATATTGTTATGAACAAGTTTGGATCAAAAGATTATAGGCCCATTTGGAAAATTTTGCATTTTGACCAAAATGTCCTTTGTGCAATGTTCAAAATTGCCCAACTTTTGAATAGTGTATCTTGCTCAATTTTCTACATTTTTGAGTGTTCTTGGACTTTTGGAAAGCTCTAATAGTCCTCTAAACAATGTCTTTGGTTTCATCTCAATTGAGTTACCATGCTCAATATATCTTCAAATCAAAAGTTGACTTTTGTTGACTTTGAAAATGACCAGTAATGTTTTGAGCCATACCTCTCAAATGAAGCATTTTTGGACATTCTTGTGAGACATGAAGTTGTAGAGAATTGAATTTCCTTCAAAATGAGCTTTGGTGGGAAAATTTCGAGAAATTATGAGAAAGTTATGATCACCAAAGTTCGCTTGACTTTTCACTAGAAACCCTAATTTAGAAAGTTTGACTTTGAGCAAATCTTGAGTTTTCTTGATGAATCATGATCAACCCTTGATCAAATGATGAATGTAACTTCAAAATGAGGATGTTGACCAAAATCGAAGTTTTGACTGTATGTTGACCACGCTTGACTTTTGTCCAATACACCGATTTTCAACCATCCGAGCAATTGCCGAGGAAACTTGACTTGTGAAGCTTGAAACTTGACATGGAGAATCTTTGAAGCATATGAGGAGGCATGAAGACCATTGGAGATGTTGGAAATCCATCTTGACTTGAGAGATACCAAACCCTAGTTTGGGTTGATTATCTAGGAGAGAGTTTGTCCGATCAACTCGAGGAATCCTTGAGTAGGTGTATGAAATCTCTTGAATAGATGGAGGGAAAATTTTGGGTATGACACTGCCCTGCTCAATCTTCTTGTACCGGAGGGTTAGATTGACATGCTCGTCTTTCGCGACCTGGAGGTAGAATGTGATTGAACACTCGAGTACACTTGAAAATTTGCACTCGCGGTTGGCTGACGATGTGGGAACGGGCTTACAGATGCCGTTTGGAGAAGCTGGTGAATGATTCGTGCGCTAGACTCGAGATTATTGATAGGAGAACTGACGGGGATGGGCTTAAGATGCCATCTGGAAAGGTCAATGCCGGGAGTGAGCCGACGCTGCCCTGGATTATTGATAGGAGGAGTGCTGGAAAGTGAGCCGTACGCTAGGCTCTGTAGATGTTTCTGGAAAGGAGAGGAGATGGGCTTAGGATGCCATCCGAGGGGAGTCATACGTTAGACTTCGTGTTCACTTTGAATGAAGTTATTGGTCTGTATTGATTTTTAACCATATATGCAGCATTCTGAAAGTGAAGAAATGTTGACAAGTAGTCGGAGATGGGCTTAAGATGCCATCCAAGGCAACTGAGTCGTACGCTAGACTCTGTAGTTGCTGTTGATAATAAGGAATCAGAATAAATCTTCGTGTTGATTACTCTGAGGGGATAGTAGTTGGCAAAATGTGGATAGCTTCCCTGTTGTGCATCGGGTGTTGATCCATTGCTTGTTATCGGAGGATAACCAGAGGTGGTCTTCGATAGTTTTCCGTCGAGATTCGGGCTTAATCTCGACCCGCTTGCAAGTGATCATACTGCTTTGGAGAAAACAAGAGGAACTTTGATAGAATATTGGTTAGTTTTATGCAAAGTATGATGCATGACAGTGTATATGAATGACTTATGCATGAATTATGACTTTATGAGTAATGTAAGAATGATGAATGTTGTGATATTTCAAAACATATCCATCTTGAAGAAGATGTGGATGCGCTGTTTGAGGATTTCTGACTCCTGCTTGGGGAATTGAGTAGGTGAGAACCCCGCTATCGAAAGGAGAAAAAAAAGATATCCTGGATTCCTCCGATGCACTATCTGACCAAGTCTTGGGCCTAGAAATTGTTGAGGAAGGTAGAGATTGAGAAACTCGTTGTTGGAGATCTCATATATAGACCCTGCTGAGGAGAGTCTGGGTGGCGATCTGTTGGGGATTCTGGGTGTAGATCTCGCCGGAGAATATTTGGTGGTTGCTGTTGTAATCTCTGGCTGGGGAATAAAAGGTGTATGTTTCCTCCGATGCACTATCTGACCAAGTTTCGAGTCTGGATACCGCTGCTGGGGGAAAAAGGGGGAGGATTGAGAAATATCCGCTGGGGATGAAGTGTTATCGCTTGAGATCGACGATACTACGGGGAAGGTGTGTTGAGTGACACCTTTGTGGGGATCATGCTCTGTGGGAATCATTTGGTGACTTTCGTCGTCATCTCAATTCCGGAACTCGTAGTAAGTACTTTTGCATGTTCACTTTTCGTATGTTTGCAAAGAGATTTTTATTGTTGAGTGCGATAATCATTCAAAACAAACGTTGGACTTATTGCAAACAACAATGAAAATTGTAAAGAGAAAGGACTTGCATTTATTTTGAAATGTGGCGATGGCCAAGTAGTTTTATACACAAGAAAGGTAAAAGCTATGCGAAACAATCTCGTTAAGTTCCAACTATGCTAGTACTCATATATTTCGACTATCTCATCTCCTTGTCAGAGAAAGTGAGTAGACTGATCTCGCCATTTGAACCTTGAATGTTGATAGTAGCGGAAGCGGTGATCCGGAAGAGACATAGTCGTACGCTTAAATCCCTAACTTTGCCTAGACCGCCTTTCGGTTTTCACCACGGATACCCTTTTTGCCCAAGCCGCCTTTTCGTGTTTTCGACTTGCGGTGTACATGTTTTGTATATATCCTTAATTTTGCCCGAACCTTTTGGTTCGCCAGATGCCCTTATTTTTGCCTAGGCCACCGACCTAGTGGGTCTCTTTCATGCGTAGTATTTTTGACTATGTCTGTTCACAGGTGTGGGAAGTCTTCACCATCCATGGTGCTAAGTATCATAGCTCCCGAAAATACTGTCTTGACTACAAATGGTCCCTCGTAGGTGGGAGTCCATTTGCCCCTGGGATCACCTTGTGGAAGAATAATGCACTTGACTACTAGATCGCCAACTTGATAGACTCGGTGCTTGATCTTCTTGTTAAATGCTCTGATCATTCGTTTCTGATAAATCTGTCCATGGCAGATGGATGCGAGTCGTTTCTCATCAATCAAATTGATCTGGTCAAGGCGAGTCTGGACCCAATCGCCTTCGCCTAACTCGCCTCCGGAGGACTCGTTGAGGGTATCCAACCTCGATTGGAGGCTTCCATACCGTATAGAGAGAGAAGGGGTTGCCCTGGATGTTCGTCAGAAAGCGATAACCATGAAGAGCAAATGGTAACATCTCATGCCAATCTTTGTAAGTCACCGTCATCTTCTATATGATCTTCTTAATGTTCTTGTTGGCGGCTTCCACTGCGCCATTCATCTTAGGCCGATAGGGAGAAGAATTGTGATGCTTGATCTTGAACTGCGTGCAGAGTTCGGTGATCATCTTATTGTTGAGATTAGAGCCATTATCTGTGATAATCCTTTCGGGGGTTCCATACCGACAGATAAGATTATGCTTGATGAATCGAGCCACAACATTCTTGGTAACAGATGCGAACGAGGCTGCTTCTACCCATTTGGTAAAGTAATCAATTGCCACAGGGATGAAACGATGTCCATTGGAAGTTGTGGGCTTAATTTCTCCAATCATGTCAATGCCCCACATTGCAAAAGGCCATGGAGAAGTTAGAACATTCAGAGGCACCGGAGGTACGTGTACTTTGTCGGCATAAATCTGGCACTTGTGACAAGATCGAGCATAGCGGTGACAATCAGCTTCCATGGTGGACCAATAGTAACCTGCTCTCAAAATCTTCTTAGCCATGGTGTGTCCACCGGAGTGGTACCAAATTACCGTGTAATTCTTCCATGATACGCATTGCTCGTCTACACAATGGAGTAAGCACAAGTCGTGGTTGCGCTTTGTATAAGATGCCATTCACGAGGAAGAATTTGGATGCAAATCTTCTCATGAACTTCTTATCATTAATGATGCCCTCTGGATATTCCCGAGTCTCAAGATACCTCTTCACATCATAGTACCAAGGTTTCTCTTCCGCAAGCTCATAACAATACCGTTCGTCGAACTTCTCAATGATGATCCGGGAGCCTCGTTGTCCCATCTAACCTTGAACATAGACGACATAGTAGCCAATGCGCCGCCAACCGATTCTCTTCTCGTGGAATATGATTGAAAGTGATCTCTTCAAAGTAGGGCATCAAACTCGAACATGCTCGATACGGAATGAGGTTCGGATGCTCGTATCCCACTCGCCCTTATCCGACCGATCACCAAAGTCGAGTCTCCATACACTTGTAAGAACTTGATTCTTAAGTCAATAGCGTTGATACCCATGATGCACGCAGTACTCGGCCATGTTGTTAGTGCAATCGAAACATAATCGCGGTGAAAGGAGTATGTCCACCGTAGGGATGTAATGATGGCGCCAATGCCATTGCCAAGTGCGTTTGAGGCTCCATCAAAGACCATGATCCATCGATCCTTGTTCGTGTCCTTCGTCGGCCTCGGTTCTTCACAATCAGAACTAGTAAAACATCTTCATCCGAAATTGAATCGCATAGATCGATAGTCATCTACGGCTTGATGAGCCAAATGATCGCTACCACACTTCCTTTGATCGCTTCGAGAAGTGTACCGATGTCGATTCGGTCAAGATCATTTGCCATCTTGCTATTCTTCGGAGAGAGCTGGTTTCTCAAATATGTATTTTATCGGATCCATCTTGAAATCAACAACGAGTGTGAGTCAACATATCTGCCTTAGTCGGCGAGCAGCCCAAGCCAAAGCGTTGCAAGTTTTCTCGAGTGTGAGTATCTTGTTTCACCGGTAAACTTTTGCTAAGGTAGTATATTGCATGCTCTTTTCGACTGCACTCGCCATGTTGCCCCAACACACACCCCATTGAGTTCTCTAACACCGCTAAGTACATGATAAGAGGTCTTCCTTCGTGGCATCGGATAGGAGGATTCTCAAGGTACTCCTTGATTTTGTCAAAAGCGATCCGCAATCGCTGCTCCATTCCACTACTTGATCTTTCTTTAATAACTTGAAGATTGGCTCACAAGTAGCGCTTATGTGCAATGAATCAGCAATGTAGTTCAATCGCCCAAGAAACCCGACCTCCTTCTCGCGGGAGCGGCATCTCTTGAATAGCTTTAACCTTCGCGGGTCAACCTCAATACCTCTTCCATCGACTACAAACCCTAGGAGTTTTCCGGATCCGACTCCAAAGGTGCACTTGTTGGGATTAAGTCTCACCGTTCTTCAATCATCAAATAGTTTCGCAAATGATCAAGATGTTCTTCTTCACCGTGATCGAGCTATCATGTCGCCGACGAGACCTCTATCTCGTGATGAATCATGTCATGAAATAATGTAACCATAGCATCGATAAGTGGCGCCTTCTTCAATCCGAACGGCATAACCTTAGTAGAAAGTGCCCCACCGTAACAAAAGTAGTCTTCCATGTCTTCGGAGCCATTTTGATCCGATTGTAACCGAGAAACCATCCATGAAGGAGAAAACTTATGCCGAGCGGTATTGTCAACTAGAACATCAATATGAGGAAGTGGGAAATCATCTTTCGGACTCGCTTTGTTCGATCTCTCAATAACACACATTCGCATTTTACCATCCTTCTTAGGCACGGTACCACATTAGCAACCCATCGGGATAGGAAGTAACAACTAAGAAACCATTGAACCGCTTCATGACTTCGGCTTTGATCTTCTCTCGACATCTCGTGACGCATACGACGAACCTTCTGCTTTACCGAGAAAACCTCTTTGTCAGCAATCGTGCACCACAATATCAATGTCTAAACCCGCATGTCTTCGTATGACCAAGCAAAACCTCAACATAGTCTCGTAGCATCCGAATCAACCTTTCTTTAACACTGCTCAAGACCCGCCTCCTATCTTGATCTCTTTCTGCCTTCGCAAGACTCCAAATTCACAACCTCAACTCGCTTCAGGTGGTCAGATAACTCGCTTCTTCTTGCAGTAGCCGCAAGTTCTCCGGCACTTCACAATCTTCCTCACCTTCGCCTTCGCTTGGTAGATCGGATTATCAAGTCATATTTAGCACTAGCATAGCTGTTATTAACTAGATCTCGAGTGATTCCGCAGTTGTATCACGTGGGTGTGTAAGAAACACATAGCCTTTGAAGGGTGATAAAGTAAAAGAAAGAAAACAAACAATTGAATGCAAAAGTCCAACGAATTTATTGAATGAAAATACGCAAACAATGATAATAACCCTCGCAAACGAGCCATGACGCCCGCAAGGCACCGGTTTTCAAAGTTTATTGTTCAAAACATAAAGGAATACGAAAAGCAAAACAAAACAAGAGCAATTACTCCCGACTAAAGGAGATTGGTATGACGCCTTCGCCTTCCAATTGTCGAGCTCATGATCCGAGTGGGAAGATCCACTTGCCGATGTCAAGTCGTTGTCGCCGCCTTCTATAGCATGGATTCCACTGGCCGATGCGGAAGTGGTCCGCACGCTCGCGGCGTATCATCTTCCGACCTTGATGGTGAAGCCTAAACCACTTTGTCAAATTTGAAAGGAAGATCGTGAGCTGACCCCAAATAGCTACTCCTTGTTCAACAGAGCTTGAGCATCTTTCAATGAGGCCATCCTAGGCGGAGCTTGTGTAACCTCAGGAGTGACAGGAGAGTCAACAGGCATGACTCTGGAGATTGTTTCAAAAGCTTGACAGGGAGTCTCGAAGAATTCGCCTTCCATCTCGAGAGAACGGAACGACTGTAGATGACTGACCATATACTCTTCTTCACCACATACTGTAACAACCTTCCCTTTATCTGCACGGCCGGCGTAGAGGTAACGCGCCCCATGTAGACAAGAGTAAGTCGGACGGATGTCCATGACAAAGAAAGTGGAATCAAAAGTCGGGAACCGACTTTAACAAGCGTAGTGAGCTCTCCAAGCATCGCTCGCTTAGAACCATCAAAAGCTCACAATAATGTCACCGGTCTCGTAACCAACCCTTCGACATCAAGCCGATCAAAAGCAATCTTCGGAAGGATATTCGAGCGTAACCGTATCTACCAAGACATGAGATAATGTAGTGCCCTTGCATTCAACAGTAGATGCAAAGCTTTGTTGTGTTTCTTTCCAAGGAGTCAAATCAAGATCGAGAAGCCTAGGCCGTTGTTGGCAGCCTGCTAGCAATACAAACTTCGAATTGATCAAGAGTAGTGTCTTGTGGCACGTGAGCATTCTTCGTAAACTTCACCAAGGCGTTAGCATGAGCCTCGAGCACAAGAGCAGAGCAAGCATGGAGATCTTGAGGAGTCTCCCAACTGCTCCACAACATTGTAGTCACTCTTCTTGATAATCTTCAATTCCTCCATTTCTGTTTGAGGTGTCTTCAAGAACTTCCTTTGGTACTTCGGTTGAGCGTGATGAGTCACGTTCTTTCCTCTAGTCGGGATATTGATTGAGTAGTGGAATGCGAAATGGAGTCGCAGTGTCTTTGGAGGAGAGATCTCGAGAGAATACCCTTCCTCTCGTCACCCATCGATCCGGTGATGTTGTCGATGTCGAATAGAAACTTCAAAGAAGATCTTCAATAGTCGAGGGTCTTGTTTGACACCATGATAGTAAACATCACCCATAGTTCCAAGGGATAGCCTTGTCGAGGAATATGGAACCGGTCTTGGAGAAGTGATAATGAGAGGTGCCACCTAGGCATGTGATCGCAGAGGAAATCCTTATTGTGTTAACATCAAGATAGTCTTCGGGAAATCGTCACCCCATCCGGTTACCTTTAACATCTTCAATAGGAATTTTGTAACCTCGTGAACAGGTACTTCACCATGTAATCATACTTTCCACTTGGCTGCCCCAAGGTATCCCACACGATGGCACAGCTGCTCGCATTGTCGATCTTCAACTTAGACATTTCTTCACACACCGCATGTGTGGTTTCGTAAATAGTATCTCATGGTTGTCCATCATGCACCGAACACGCCTTCTCAACCAAGCACAACCATCAGCGCGATGGGCACCAACGATATTCTCGGGCATCCCGGATTGACACCGCTTGCAACAAATTCTTCTTAATACCATCGAGGAATGGTCAAGTCATCTATGTTGAAAACATAAGTATCGCCACCAACAAAGATTGGAACTCTTGTCATGGTTAGGCATAGGCGCTGATCACATTCGAGTCTCAACAGAGGGTCAAACTCAACTGCTTAGCTTCAATCATATCTTGAATCTTGTTCTTCGTGAGCCCAACAATTGTCGTGTCGTGCCCCGGCTATTGGAATGGTAAGCACACTTAGCATTAGGATTGTACTTTGGAGAGGAAGTGTTGACATTCCGAGGAGGATCCTCAAGGTAATCACCTCTGCTCAACATGTGTTGCAAGGCTTGCGACAAAGGCATGTTGATCTTCAGAACCTGCCTCGTGGCGCTGCTCGCTATGCGCGTTGTCTCACTGAGGTTGGCCGATGTAGGATCGAGATCACAACCGCCTACGATTGAGCGGTCGGACTTGGCTCGGCTTTTCCGACCATACACAAGATTAGCTTTTTCTTACCACCAAAAGATTTCTTCAAAGATATGAAGATGACTCTACATGAATCTTCCCACTTTGATACCACTTCAATGCGCCGCCTGTCAATATCACGGTGAATCCGGATGAAGAATTTCCAATCGATGATTGAAGAACGGGCTCGTTGTTCCTATAAACATATCAACCAACTCCCTATTGGACAAGGGTGGTTGAACTCACCGCTAGGTCTCTCCACTTCGAGCATACCCTTGAACTTCTCACACGACCCATGGACATGCTTTGTAGTTGCATGCGAGTGGGTGTCAATTCAGATTGTACTCATATTGTTATAGAAAGCATCACCAAATCACTCCAAGTACGGATACGGCCATTCTCTAGCCGATAATACCATTCCAAATGGGTTCCGACAAACCTCTTGAAAATAGTGCATCCACAACTTTCATCACGGGATTGATCTTCCGACATAGGACTTCAAATGCACTTTGGGCAAGACATGCCATCATACTTGGCAAAAGTTGGAACTTTGAACTTGGGAGGAATCACAACACTAGGAACAAGACTCGATCATCAAAGTTCAGCCCTGACATTTTCGTGTTTTCCACAAAGATTCAGACGGTCTTCAAGTTGTTTGTACTTGTCATCTTCATCGAGTGTTGGCTATAATCGAGTGGTCCTCTCCTCCTTTCTTTGGCTCACCGATCACCTTCATCACCCTTGGTACTCCCCCGGTATGGACACTTCCTTCAGAGCTCGATCCGACCGACCACTTTTGGACCCCTTTGAAACGCTCACCCATGTTGAGGAGACCAACAACCTTCTTCTTCTTGTTGATGAGCTTCTTCAAATCTTCTTGGCCTTGGACCAAGCGGAACATCTCAAACCGAGCATTCGAGCCTCGAGATCTTTGACACTGCTCAAGAGCCATTTCGCTAAAATAAATAGCGAGCAAATGAGAAAACCAATCTCCAATGTACCGTGATGCAATGTTATGCTATGCTATGATGTTTATGCAAATGCAATGCAATGTTTTCAAGGACCTTAGAGATTTAAATTTGTTAAACAAGCAATGAACAAACATTTATTAGTACTTCTTTTATTATTCTTTTTCTTTTTAAGTACAAGAGATAGTTCAAAGCAATAAAAGAAAACATAAACATCCTAAAGCTCTAAGTCTCCCATGGGCGCTTCCTCTTGGTGTCGATGTGTTGATGTTTCGCCTCGTGAAGTAGCTTGGTCAACTCTAACACTTTCTTCTCGCTTGTAACATCGAGCTTCAAAGGTATCCCTTTCTTCTTTAAGTTGAATCCGTGATCTCTTCAAGTCTTCAAAATCGTGAGGCATGTCGTGATGGAGAACAAAGATAGGTACATCACCTATAGCAACAGTTCCATAATTACCGTAAAACAAAGTGAATGGCATCATGAGGTTTTGAGCTCGAGCTCGCACCCATTTGAGGTAAGGTTCCCAAGGAATGGAGTTCGGTGCCCCAAAGTCTTGGTATCGCCTTCTTTACCATGCCCCAAGCATGTATAAACCTTCGCTTGCACTCGAGATCGTGGTTGTAGTCGAACACAACATCTTGGAGAAGCATATCATGTGGACCATCTCTTCGGCAAAACCAAACCGACGAGAGCTAGAGAAGGGTTGTAAGTAATGCCTCCCCTTATACCAAGTAGCGGTACATTAGGGAACTCTCCACAACGCTCAATGAAGGTGAAGTCCTTTTGAGAGAAAAGGCTCCAACGGATATCTGAATGAGAGAGTGACATCAATCTTTGACACCATCTCAACCTTTGTTCGTTCTTCAAAACTGATGGAGGAAGGTGCGAAATAAACCACCTTGAAAGTAACGGTATACAACACATGAGAGTTCATTGTCGCTTAGTAGTACGAGTGTGGAGAGAATGCAGAATATCTCCAAGTAAAGTAGGCACAGGATTACGGGTAAGAAACAACTTGATGGCATTGATATCGATGAATTGATCCGAGTTAGGGAATAGAACTAAACCATAAATTAGCAAGGCCACAATGTCTTCAAATGCATGGAAACTCATAACTTTGAGGAATTCTCGGGCTTTCTTGATTAAGAACTTGGAAAGTAAACCCTTAACTCCACTTCTAGTTTCCCAATTGGCTTCAATATCTGAACGCTTAAGATGTAAGGCGGATGCAATGTCTTCGTACTTAGGAACCTTTTCTAGACCGGTGAATGGCATTTGATCAAGAATAGGTATCCCAAGTAGCTTAGAGAATTCTTCCAAGGTAGGAACCAACCGATAACTGAAATGTAAAGCAATGGTGTTTCGGATCAAAGAACGGAATAGACATGCATCATATCTTCTTCAAAACCGAGATAACCAAATCAAGTAGATAACCATGTCTTTGATGAACCGAGCATGGTCGGGAATTTCAAACCAATTCTTTGAGTTGAGAAGGATACCCATGAAGTTGATTCGGATAGTCTTTCTAGAAGCCATAATCCCTACAAAATAGAGCAAAGATAAACCTAGGTCCTTGAAATAGTTAGAAATGATATGCAATGCGAATGATGTCATGATGTCATGTTTAGCACACACAAACAATTCACACAATGAGCCTAGGTTTAAGGCTTGCATGAGGTATAGGTGATTACCCCACCAAAAGTTTGAGTTGGTTCATCCTGTCCCTATAATAGTAACCGGTTCTAGGAATCTCATATCATAGATCTTTCTCGAGGCGCTTATTTCAATACGACGCCAAGTGGTCGATCGAAAATGTCCCAAAAGTCTAATCTCAATGAGCGTAGCATCGAGTATCAACCAACCTCGGTCTACACCAAAGCCGCCATCTCACTACCTTCTAATGGCCAAGATGGGTCAATTAAGGTTCTAAAAGTTTAGTTAGCGCTTGATGACACCACGCAGAAGCCAAATACTTTCTTCAACTTGGGAATGAAGAGTATCGGGACAACCAAAGTGTCACGCTAACGTAGCCATCATGTTGACCGCGTAGTTATACGTCTAATGGTCGCAATGATCTAATGCTACTTACCTAAAAGGAAACCCGGATCCGGGTGTAGGATCCCCCAACAATATAATACCCAAGCAACCCTTAAAGATAAAGCAAGCAAGTCAAACAAAAAGCAATAAAGGTTATCTAGAAATCCCTAAGGCAATTCTCTCTTTTAGGGATTGTCCCCAGCAGAGTCGCCAGTTCTGTAACACGGTGAACTGACTATTAGGATTTTTGTATCCAAATGTGCGGATAGCAAGAGTCGCCACCGACTTTTATTTTTATCCAATTAAGGGAAGGTAAAAGTAACAGAAAAAGACCTTCGTTAGATTCTCGAAGTTCGGAGAATGGTTATGAAAGGGAAGGTATTAGCACCCTTTTCATCCGTAGTTATCTACGGCTCTTAGTTGCTCTAGATCACTTTTTAAAATTTGCTTTCGTGTGTTTGACAAAAATGTTTTGAAAAGGCATTTCGCTTTGACTTTGTAATGACTCATGTAGGAGTGTATACAAAGTGTTCGAAATGTTTGTTTTGAAAAGAATTTGAACTTTGAAAAAGTGTTGGTGTGAAAAGCATTTGATAGAGCAAGCAACTAAAAGACTTATTTACCCACCCGTAATTGGTCATTTTGTTGTACTTCTACATTCCTTTAGAATAGTGCTAGCCATACAATTAGTTAGTAGGTAGCTCCATTCTGGATGTAAGGGACATTCAAGGGACATCGGATGGTCATCGAAGGCAACTTGTAGGAAGTATCCTAGCACATTCGGGACTATCATCATTTTCGTAGGCGACAATCGAGGGTCAAGATCATGTATTCGGAGGCAACATCGTGGGTCTTATGATCTTTGTATCAAGGGACTATGATGATTTGTTTGGAAGGCAACGGTGCTAGAATACCTCTACGCTCGAGGGACATGACCATTTTGAATTCAAAGGCAACGAGAGAGAATTACCCTAAGGGTGCGTGTGTGAAAGAAGTGTGTTGATTTGATATTTTATCTTGAAGTTAGTGGGCTATGTTCAATTTTAGTCTTGCCATACACGCCTAATTACTAGCAATTTATAGGTGCGGAAATTAAATGCGGAATGTAAAAGCGGAAATGTAAAGGTGCGGAAAGTAAACCTACGCTATTACATGGCTTTGGGGCGATACATAATTTAAAATGCGGAAAATAAAGTCCTAAATTAAACTATTACATCCCATGAGCAATTACATTATTGGAAAAATAGAATGATAAAATGATAAAGGGAAAATCGTCTGAATCGGATCAACCTGTACAAAAAGAAGAAATCGGAAAATGCAATATGAATCGAACAAGAGAAAAAATGCAAATTTTAATATGAAAAATTATTATATGCTGGAAATAAGATAAATAAGCTAAAATAATTTTTGGGATTTTTAGATGCATTTTAGTAATTAAAACTAATTTATAATGATTTAAATGCTAAATTACAAATAAAAATAAATATGCATGCAAAAAGAGATTTTTTAATTTATTAAATTAAATAAAGATTTTTAGAGAATAATGCAAAAGAATAAATATTTTTGATGAATTTTAATGCATAAAATAAATCATGAAAAGAATTAAAATAACATGCAAAATATTAAATAAATTAGAAAATAGAAAATATTGAAAAGTTGAAATTTGGGAAAAAGAAACTAAAACCGTGCCAGTAATCGAACTCAGACCCGGAGAGTATCTCGAACAAGGAGCTTTAACCATCGCACCACTCGACACTTGGTGTCGAAAGTTGAAATCATTTCGAATATAAGTGTACACGCCGTGGATGTTTGAAAATCAAAATCGCACGCGTGGACCCGTTGGCTGGATGGACGAATCAGATTGCTTGTTTTCGCCACGCATGCACACGCCGGTCAAAGAAAGTCCACGACGCCGGAGCCCTAGCTCCGGTCGTCTTCTCCGGCAAGGAGGTTCTTAGATCCTGCAAAACACGCGAAATAAACAGAAAAGAAAGGCCTTGTCCACCTAAATCGGACCTCCTGAATCCATTGGTGGTGTTATTTTTGACTGAATCGGCCTGTACAGGCCGGTTCGAAGCTCACAGTCAGAAAAAACCTAATAATGGCAAACCGCGATTCTCACGTTCAACCTCTCAAACGATGGCCCAGATTAGTCAAGTATAACCTCATGAACACATTCAAATCATTAGAAACGATTAAAGCACGCAGAATAATAAAATGCAATTTCAAGAAAAATTCAAATATGTATGAATGTGTATGGCACGATTTGGCTTGTTTTAATCAATACCAATGATGTATTCTTACTCATACTTACCCCCTGAGCACGTTTGGATGGCGAAGTGGTCAAGCTTTGAAATATGATTCGATTTTCAAGATTCTTGAAAATTTTGCAAGAGTTTGGGTTCTTTTTAGGATTAGGGTTTCGTGTCTTGTCTTGTACACAATGCTGGCAATTTATAGAAGAGATTTGGATGGCAAAAGAGTGGAAAAAAGATTGCTCCATCAATGTGCAAATATTTTCTTTGAAAATCAAATCAAATCTTGAAGAAAATATGATTTTCTCATCAATGCCATGGCTTGCACGAATTTGGTAAGTGTATTGGGCTTTCTTGGATATTAAGAAAGATATAAATCCAACTTAATTGAAAAAATAACCTAATTTTCATATTTTACATAATTTATTTTTGAATTAAATGTTGTAAAATTCAAATATAAATCACAAAAATAGAAAATTACCAATGTCAAGCATTTATGGGTCAAGAATATTGTTATGAACAAGTTTGGATCAAAAGATGATAGGCCCATTTGGAAAATTTTGCATTTTGACCAAAATGTCCTTTTGTGCAATTGTCCAAAATTTCCCAACTTCTGAATAGTGTATCTTGCTCAATTTTCCACATTTTTGAGTGTTCTTGGACTTTTGGGAAAGCTCTAAGAGTCCTCTAAACAATGTCTTTGGTTTCATCTCAATTGGAGTTACCATGCTCAATATATCTTCAAATCAAAAGTTGACTTTTGTTGACTTTGAAAATGACCAGAATGTTTCGAGCCACACCTCTCAAATGAAGCATTTCTTGACATTCTTGTGAGACATGAAGTTGTAGAGAATTGAATTTCCTTCAAAATGAGCTTTGGTGGAAAATTTCGAGAAAGTATGAGAAAGTTATGATCAACAAAGTTCATTGACTTTTCACCTAGAAACCCTAATTTAGAAAGTTCGACTTTTGAGCAAATCTTGAGTTTTCTTGATGAATCATGATCAACCCTTGATCAAATGATGAATGTAACTTCAAAATGAGGATGTTGACCAAAAATCGAAGTTTTGATCAGATGTTGACCACGCTGACTTTTTGTCCAATACACCCGATTTTCAACCATCTGAGCAATTGCCTGAGGAAACTTGACTTGTGAAGCTTGAAACTTGACATGGAGAATCTTTGAAGCATATGAGGAGGCATGAACACCATTGGAGATGTTGGAAATCCATCTTGACTTGAGAGATACCAAACCCTAGTTTGGGTTGATTGTCTAGGAGAGAATTTGTCTGATCAACTCTTGAGGAATCCTTGAGGGGTGTATGAAATCTCTTGAATAGATGGAGGGAAAATTTTGGGGTATGACAATACACATGTTCCATTGCATG
>CM038794.1:70954657-71058816 GCA_021764765.1 Vicia sativa | reverse complement strand
AATTTAGGATTTATTTTCCGTATTTAATTATGTATTGTTCTAAAGTTTTTGTAATAGTGAGGATTTACTTTTTCCGGATTATATTCTGTATTAATTTAATTTTATAATTATAGTAATTAGGCGATGGCAAGATAATAATGAATATAGTTTACTAATTTGATATATTGAAATCAACATACTTTTTCACACGCACTTTTAGGTAATTTCTTGTTTTTGTAATTAAAATGGTCATGTCTCGAATTTAGAGGTATTCTAGCATTGCAACAAATCATCATAGTCTTCCGATATAAAGATCATAAGACCCACGATGTCGCCCGATACATGATCTTGACCCTCATTGTTTTACGAAAATGATGATAGTCCTTCGAATGTGCTAGGATACTTCATGTTTTATGACCATCCGATGTCCTTTTCATGTCTCTATATCCAACGAATGGAGCTACCACTAACTAATATATACGCTATTCTAAAAGAACGGAAGTACAAATAAAACGACCAATTACGAGTGGTAATAAGTTCTTGCTTGTCAATCCAAATGCTTTTCACACACACACACTTTTCAAAGTTCAAATTTCAAAACAAAACATTTCCGAACACTTTGTATACACTCCTACATGAGTCATTACAAAGTCAAAGCGAAATGCCTTTTTCAAAATATTTGTCAAACACAGAAAGTATTTTAAAAGTGATCTAGAGCAACTAAGAGCCTGTAGATAATTACGGATGAAAAGGTGCTAATACCTTCCTTTTCATAACTATTCTCTCTCGTTCTAACTAAGGTCTTTTTCTCGACTTTTACCTTTCCTTAATTGATAAAATAAAAGTCGGTGGCGACTTTGCTATCCGCATATTTGTTAAAATCTCAAAAAGTTCACCGTATTGGTAACCATACTTGGGGACATACCTAAAAGAGAGAATTGCCTTGGGATTTCTAGATATTTTTTATTGCTTTTGTTTGACTATGCTTTATCTTTAGGGTTGCTTTGGTATTATATTGTTGGGGATCCTACACCCGGATCCGGTTTCCTTTTAGGTAAGTAGTATTAGATCATCGCGACCGCTTAGACGATAACTAACGGTCAACATGATGCTACGTTAGCGTGACACTTTGGTTGTCCGATACTCTTCATTCCTAAGTTGAAGATAGTATTTGGCTTCCTGGTGGTGTCATAAGCGCTAACTAAACTTTAGAACCTTAATTGACCCATCTTGGCCATTAGAAGGTAGTGAGATGGCGGCTTTTGTGTAGACGAGGTTGGTTGATACTGATGCTACGCCATTGAGATCCGACTTTTGGGATATTTTCGACGACTACCTAGTCGTATTGAAGCGCCTACGAAAGATCAATGATGTGAGATTCCTAGAACCCGGTTACTATTATAGGACAGGATGAACCAACTCAAACTTTTGTGGGTAATCACCTATACCTCATGCAAGCCTTAAACCTAGGCTCATTGTGTGAATTGTTTGTGTGTGCTAAACATGACATCATGACATCATTTCATTGCATATCATTTCTAACTATTTCAAGGACCTAGGGATTTATCTTTGCTCTGCTTGTAGGGATTATGGCTTCTAGAAAGACTATCCGAATCAACTTCATGGGTATCCTTCTCACTCAAAGAATTGGTTTAGAAATTCCCGATGCTCAGTCATCAAAAGACATGGTTATCTACTTGATTTGGTTATCTCGTTTTGAAGAAGATATGATGCATGTCCTATTCAGTTCTTTGATCCAAACACCATTGCTTTACATTTCCTGATTATCATTGGTTCCTACCTTGAAGAGTTCTCTAAGCTACTTGGGATACCTATTCTTGACCAAATGCCATTCACCGGTTTAGAAAAGGTTCCTAGTACGAAGACATTGCATCACCCTTTACATCTAAGCGCTCAGATATGAAGCCAATTGGGAAACTGAAGTGGAGTTAAGGGTTTACTTCCAAGTTTCTAATTAAGAAAGCCTGAGAATTCCTCAAAGTTATGAGTTTCCATGCATTTGAAAACATTGTGGCCTTGCTAATTTATGGTTTGGTTCTATTCCTAACTCGGATCATTCATAGATGTCAATGCCATCAAGTTGTTCCTTACCAATCCAAGTGCCTACTTTACTGGAGATATCCTACATTCTCTCCACACTGTATTTACTAAGACAAGGAACTCTCATGTGTTGTATACCGTTACTTTCAAGGTGGTTTATTTCGCACCTTCCTCCATCAGTTTTGAAGAATGAACAAAGGTTGATGGTCTCAAAGATTAATGTCACTCTCTCATTCGATATCCGTTGGAGTCTTTCTCTCAAAGGACTTCACATTCATCGAAAGTTGTGGAGAATTCTATGTACGTACTACCTTGGTATAAGGGAGGTATTACTTACAACCCTTCTCTAGCTCTACGCCATTGGTTTTGCTCAAGAGATGGTCCACATGATATGCTTCTCCAAGATGTTGTGTTGACTACAATCACGATCTCCACTACCGATTTAAGGTTTATACACGCTGGGGCATGGTAGAAGACTGATACCAAGACTTTGGGGCACCAAACTCCATTCCTTGGGAACCTTACCTCAAATGGGTAGAGCTCGAGCTCAAAACCTCATGATGCCATTCACTGTTCTACCAAGAATTATGGAACTTGCTATAGGTGACGTATCCTATATCTGTCTCCATCCCGACATGCCTACCGATTTTGAAGACTTGAAGAGATCCGGATTCAACTTAAAGAAGAAAGGGATACCTTTAGCTCAGCTATGCAAGGAAGAAAGTGTTAGAGTTACCAAGCTACTTCACGAGGAGCGAAACATCAACCTACCTCGCACCAAGAGGAAGCCATGGGAGACTTAGAGCTTTAGGATTTTATGTTTTCTTTATTGTTTTGAACTATCTCTTGTACTTAAAAAGAAAAAGAATAATAAGAAGACTAATAAATGTTTGTTCATTGCTTGTTTAACAAATTTAAATCTCTAAGGTCCTTGAAAACATTGCATTGCATTCGCATAAACATTGCATATCATAGCATAACATTGCATCTGCTGTACATTGAGATTGGTTTTCTCATTTGCTCGCTATTTATTTTAGCGAAATGGCTCTTGAAGATCGTCAAAGATCTCAAGCTCGTAATGCCTCGCCCAACAGATGTTCACCAACTTGGTCCAAGGCCAAGAAGATCTGAAGAAGCTCATCAACAAGAAGAAGGTTGTTGGTCCTCAACATGGGCGACGCTAAAGGTGGTCCCAAGGTGGTCACCGGATTGAGCTCTCAAGGAAGTGTCAAGACCGAGGAAAGTAACAAGGTGATGGTGAAGGCAACACCGAAAGCTTGAGAAGAACTATGATGATGGCCAATACTCTGATGAAGATGACAAGTACAAGCAACTGAAGATCGGTCTAATGTCGTGGAAAACTTGAAGATGTCCGGCTGAATTTTGATGATCTGAGTCTTGTTCCGGTGTTGTGATTCCTCCCAAGTTCAAAGTTCCAACTTTTGCCAAGTATGATGGCATGTCTTGCCCTAAGCGCATTTGAAGTCCTATGTCCAAGATCAACCTACATCGATGATGTAAAGTCAGATGCACTATTTTCAAGAGAGTTTGTCCGAACTCAATTGGAATGGTATTATCACTAGAGAATGACCGTATCCGTACTTGGAGTGACTTAATGATGCTTTCTGCATGATTGAGTATAATGTCAATTGACACCCACCGCATGCAACTACAAAGCATGTCTATGGTCGTGATGAAGTTCAAGGAGTATGCTCGTAAATGGAGAGATCTAGAGCAGAGTTCAACCACCCTGTCCAATAGGAGTTGGTTGATATGTTTATGGGACACCGACAGCCCATTCTTCAATCATCCGATTGAAACTCTTCACCGGATTCACCGAAATGATATTGACAAAGCGAGCGATTGAAGCTGGTATCAAGAGTGGAAAGATTCATGTAGAGTCATCTTCAAATGTCGCAAGAGATCTTTTGGTGGTAAGAAAGAAGCTAATGCCGTATGGTCGTAAAAGCCGAGCCAAGACCGACCGTACCAATCGCAACAGATTCCAATCCTACATCAAGACAACCTCGCCGAGACAACGCGCGTAGCTGTAACGCGCCCGAAGATACTTTATTTAAGATCAACATGCCTTGTCGCAAGCCTTGCAACACATGTTGAACGTAGCCGATTACTGAGGATCCTCCTAATGTCAACACTTCCTCTCCGAAGTACAATCCTAATGCTAAGTGTGCTTACCATTCCAATAGCCCTGGACATAGTACTGATGATTGTTGGGCTCTGAAGAACAAGATTCAAGATATGATTGAAGCTAAGCAGATTGAGTTTGACCCTCCTGTTGAGACCCCGAATGTGATCAACGCGCCTATGCCTAACCATGACAAGAGTTCCAATGCTGTTGGTGATGATACTTATGTTTTCAACATAGATGACTTGACCATTCCTCTGATGACTGTTAAGAAGAATTTGTTGCAAGCCGGTGTCAATCCAGGATGCCCAGAGAATTGTCGTTGGTGCCCATCCGCACCTGATGGTTGTGCTTGGTTGAGAAGACGTGTTCAGTGTATGATGGATAACCGTGAGATACTATTTCTGAAACCACCTGTGCAGAAGTTGTGTGAAGAAATGTCTAAGTTGAAGATTGACAATGCGAATGAAACAACACCATCTGTGTGGGATACCTTGGGGCAGCCAAGTGGAAAGTATGATTACATGGTGAAGTACACTGTTCCTGAGAGCTACAAGATTCCTATTGAAGATGTTAAGGCGACCGGATGGGGTGACGATTTCCCAGAAGATTATGCTGATGTTAACACAATAAGGATTTCCTTCGCGATCCGTGCCTAGAGTGGCACCTCATCATTACTTCCAAGACCAGTTCCATATTCCTCCCACAAAGCTATCCTTTGAATTATGGAGTCGATGTTTACTATCATGGCGCCAAGCAAGACCTCTCGACCATTGAAGATCTTTTATTGAAGCTACCATTCCCGACATTGACAACATCACGGATCAAGTAGTGACCTGAACCGGAAGGGTATTCTTCCAGATATCTCTCCTCCAAAAGACATCAACATACTCCAGCTCGCATTCACTATTCAACCCATTCTCAAGCTAGAGGGAAAGAACCAAGGCTCATCCTCGCTCAACCGTAAGTACCAAAGGAAGTTATCAAGACACCTCCAACAAGAAATGGAGGAAATTAAGATTATCAAGAAGAGTGATTACAATGTTGTGGAATGTTGGGACAGACTCGTCCAAGATTCCATGCTTGCTCTGCTCTTGTGCTCGAGGCTCATGCTAATGCTGTGAAGTTTCAAGAATGCTCATGTACTGCAAGACACTACCATCGACCAATTAAGTTTGTAGCTAGCTTGGCCGCCAACAACGGCTAGCTTTCTGATGTTGATTTGACTTTCCGAAAGAACATAACAAAGCCTTGCACATCTCTGTTGAATGCAAGGGCGTACTTGTCTCATGTTTTGTGGATACCGGTTCTTCGCTCAATATCCTTCAAGATCGCTTGATCGACTTGATGTCGAAGGGTTGTTCCGAGACCCAGTGACATTATCGTGAGAGCTTTTGATGGTTCTAATGAACGGTACTTGGAGAGCTCATTGCCTGTTAAAGTCGGTTCCCGACTTTGACTCTACTTTCTTTGTCATGGACATCCGTCTAACCTACTTTGCCTACTTGACGCCTGGATACATGGGGAAGCTATTTCTACTCATACCAAAATCGGTACCGTGAAAGGAAGAAGGTTGTTGATGTGGTGAAGAAGAGTATATGGTCAGTCATCTCCAGTCATTCCGATACCTTGAGATGGAGGTGAATTCTTTCGAGACTTCGCAAGCTTTGAAATAACCAGAGTCATGCTGACACTCTGCCACTCCTAAAGTTGCTAAAGTTCCTTAGGATGGCCTCGCTGAAAGATGCCTGCAGCCGTTGAAGAAGGAGGTAGTACTATTTGGGGTCAGCTCCTGATCTTCCTTTCAAATTTGATAAGACTGGTTTAGGCTTCACCATCAAGGGTCGATGATACGCCGCGAACGTGCGGCCAACTTCCTTTCCGTGACGTACCGTAGTGGAATCCATGCTATAGAAGACGACGACAACGGCTTCGACATCGCAAGTGGATCTTCCCAACTCGCATCATGGGCTCAGAATTGAAGATCAAGACGCTATACCAATCTCCTTTAGCGAGTAATTGCTCTTGTTTTGTTTTGTCTGATTTCTTTATGTTTGAACAATAAACTTTGAAAGCCTAGTGCCTTTCCGGGCATCATGGCTCGTTTATAGGGTTATTATCTGTTGCTCTATTTTCATTCAATAAATTGCTGGCTTTTGCATTCAATTGTTTGTTTTCTTTACTTTATCACTTATCAAAAGCTATGTGTTTCTTACACACCCACGTGATACATCGCAGTAATCACCGAATCTCTGGATAACAAATATGCTATTGCTAAATATGACTTTGATAATCCGATCTACCAAGTCAAGACGAAAGTGAGGAAGATTGTGAAGTGCCAGAGAACTTGCCAGATCTGCTACAAGAAGAAGACGAGTTATACACACCGAAGAGCAAGTTGAGGTTGTGAATTGGGTACTACGAAGACGTAAAAGAGATCAAGATAGGAGCGGGTCTTGAGACAAATGTTAAAGAAAGGTTGGTCTAGATGAGACTATATTAGGGTTTTGCTTGGTCATACGAAGACATGCTGGGTTTAGACATTGATATTGTGGTACACCGATTGCCAACAAAAGAGGGTTTTCTCCCAGAAAAGGTTCGTGATCATTCCCGAGATGTCGAAAAATCAAAGCCGAAGTTATGGCAGTTCAATTTAGGTTTCTTAGTCATATCTTATCCACAGGGTTGCAAATGTGGTCCGTACCTAAGAAGGATGGCAAATAATGTGTGTGGATTAAGATCTGAATAAAGCAAGTCCGAAAGATGATTTTCCACTTCCTCATATTGATGTTCGCTGACAACACCGCCAGATAAGGTTTTTCCTTCATGGATGGTTTCTCCATAATCGATCAAATGGCTCCCAAGACATGGAGAAGACTACTTTGTTACACAAATGGGGCACTTTCTCGCTACAAGGTTATGCTGCTCGGATCGAAGAACGCAGCGCCACTTATCAGCGCCTTATGGTGACATTATTATTTCATGACATGATTCATCACGAGATGAGGTCTTCGACGCCGATGATAGCTCGATCATGCACGAAGAAGAACATCTTGATCATTTGCAACTATTTGATGATCAGAAGTATAGATCGAGACTTAATCCGTGCACCTTTGGAGTCGATCCGAAACTTAGGGTTTGTTGTCATGGAAAAGGTATTGAAGTCGATCCCGCCAAGGTTAAAGCTATTCAAGAGATGCCAGCGCTTCTGCAGTAGAAGGAAGTCGAGTTTTCGGCCGATGAACTACATGCTGATCATTGCACACCTAATCGCCACCGTGAGCCAATCTTCAAGTTACTTAAGAAAGATCAAGTGTGGAATGGAACGACGATTGCCGATCGCTGACAAAATCAAGGAGTACCTTCTAATCCTATTCTCGATACCGCTCATCAAGGAAGATCCTCTATCATGTACTGACAGTGTTGAGAGAACTCAATGGGTGTGTTGGGGCAACATGACGAGTCTGGTCGAAAAGCATGCAATATATCACCAGTTTCAATCGTGAAACAAGATACTCACAAAGAAAACTTGCAACGCTTTGCTCGGGTCATTGACTAAGACAAGATATGTTGACTCACACTACTTTGTTGATTTCTAAGATGGATCCGATAAAATACATTTGAGAAACCATCTCTCTCCGAAGAATAGCAAGATGGCAAATGATCTTGAATATGACATCCAAGACACTTCGAAAGCGATCAAAAGTGTAGTAGCCATCATTTGGCTCATCGTCAGATGACTATCACCATGTAGTTCGAATTTCGATTAAGATGTTTTACTAGTTACCGATTGGAAGAACCGACTCGATTTAAGGACCCGAACAAGGATCCCGATGGACCATGGTCTTTGATGGAGCCTCAACGCACTTGGCAATGGCATTGGCGCCATCATTACGTCCCCCAAGCGGACACACACGCCTTTCACCGCCCAGATTGTGTTTCACTGCACTAACAACATGGCCGAACACGAAGCGTGCATTATGGGTATTAAAGCTGCTATTGACTTAAGAATCAAATTCTTGCAAGTGTATGGAGACTCAGCTTTAGTGATCAGTCAGATAAAGGGCGAGTGGGATACGAAGCATCCGAATCTCATTCCGTATCGAGAGCATGTTTTGAGCTTGATCCCCTACTTCGAAGAGATCACTTTTGACCATATTCCACGAGAAGAGAATCAGTTGGCAGACGCGTTGGCTACTATGTCATCTATGTTCAAGGTTAGATGGGACAACGAGGCTCCCCAGATCATCATTGAGAAGTTCGACGAACCAGCGTATTGTTATGAGCTTGATACAGAAGAGAAACCTTGGTACTATGGCGTGAAAAGGTATCTTGAGACTCGGGAATATCCCGAGGCATCATCAATGATAAGAAGTTCATGAGAAGATTTGCATCCAAATTCTTCCTCAAGAACGACATCTTATACAAGCGCAACCACGACTTGTGCTTACTCCATTGATAGACCGAAAACAGCAAGGCGTATCATGGAAGAGTTACGAAGGCGCATTTGGTACCAACTCGGGACACACCATGGTTAAGAAGATTTTGAGAGCGGTTACTATTGGTCCACCATGAAGGCGATTGTCACCGCTATGCTCGATCTTGTCACAAGTGCGACGATGCAGACAAAGTGCACGTACCTCGATACCTCGAATGTTCTAACTCCTTGGCCTTTTGCAATGTGGGGCATTGACATGATTGGAGAAATTAAGCCCATACTTCCAATGGACATCGTTTCATCCTTGTGGCAATAGATTATTTCACCAAGTGGGTAGAAGTAGCCTCGTATGCATCTGTTACCAAGAATGTAGTGGCTCGATTCATCAAGCATAATCTTATCTGTCGGTATGGCATTCTTGAAAGGGTTATCACAGATAATGGTTCCAATCTCAACAATAAGATGATCGCCGAACTCTGCACGCAGTTCAAAATCAAGCATCACAACTCTTCTCCTTATCGGCCTAAGATGAATGGCGCAGTGGAAGCCACCAACAAGAACATTAAGAAGATTATAGAAGATGGCGTTGACTTACAAAGATTGGCATGAAATGTTACCATTTGATCTTCATGGTTATCGCCACTCTGACGAACATCAGGGCAACCCCTCTCTCTTGTATACGGTATGGAAGCCGTCTTACCCATCGAGGTTCAGATACCTTCAACCAGAGTCCTCCAAGACGCAGAGTTAGGTGAAGACGATTGGGTTCAGACTCGCCTTGACCATATTAACTTGATTGATGAGAAACGACTCGTGTCCATCTGCCATGGACAGATTTATCAGAAACGAATGATCAGAGCATTTAACAAGAAGGTCAAACACCGAGTCTACCAAGTTGGTGACCTAGTAGTCAAGCGCATCATTCTCCCACAAGGTGATCCCAGGGGCAAATGGACTCCCACCTACGAGGGACCATTTATAGTCAAGACAGTATTTTCCGGCGGAGGTATGATACTTAGCACCATGGATGGTGAAGACTTCCCACACCATGAGCGGACATAGTCAAAAATACTACGCATAAAAGAGACCCGCTAGGTCGGTGGCCTAGGCAAAAATAAGGGCATCTGGCGAACCAAAGGTTCGGGAAAAAATAAAGGATATATACAAAACATGTACACCAAGTCGAAAACACGAAAAGCGGCTTGGGCAAAAAGGTATCGATGGTGAAAACCAAAAGGCGGTCTAGGCAAAAATTAGGGATTTAAGCGTCGACTATGTCTCTTCGGATCACACTTGAGACTATCGGCATTCAGGTTCAAATGGAAGATCTACTCACTTTCTGTGACAAGGAGATGAGATAGTCGAAATGTATGAGTACTAGCATAGTTGGAACTTAACGAGATTGTTTCCGCATAGCTTTTTACCTTTCTTGTGTACAAACTACTTGGCCATACGCCACCTTTCAAATAAACATAAGCTTCTTTTCTTTACAATTTGTTGTTATTTGCAATAAGTCCAACGTTTGTTTTGAATGACTATCGCATTTGACAATAAGAATCTAATCACAAACATACGAAAAGTGAACATACAAAAGTACTTACTACAGGCTCCAGGAATTGGGACGACAACGAAAGTCACCAAAATGATCCCCAGAGCATGATCCCCACAAGGTGTCACTCACCACAAACCTCCCAGTGAGTATATGTTGGTCCCGAGCCGTGATCCATCAACTAAGCCGGATTACATCATCTCAAGAAGTAACATTTCGCCCCGACCAAGATATTTATCCCAGGACATCTCTCGATCCCTTCTTTTTCCCATTATGTATCCGGACTCGAGACTTGGTCGGATAAGCACGGAGGAAACTACATCTTCATCTCCCCCAAAGATCACAGCGGATCCGACTCTCAGCTCGGTTTCCCTGCAACTATCAATTGCTCTCTAGCGAGATCTACACTTTGAATCCCCAGTAGCACCTCCTAAATTTCCTCGGGATCTACATACAAGGTCCCCAACGGATCGCCTGATTCTCCTCGGCATATATGAGATCTCCAACAACGAGCCTCTCAAATCTCTATCTTCCTCAACAATATCTAGGCCCAAGACTTGGTCGATAGTACATCGGAGGAATCAGGATATCTTTCTTCTCCTTCAAAAGCGAGATTCTCACCTAATCCCTAAGCAGAGTCTAAATCTTCAAACAGCATCCGCATCTTCTTCAAGATGGATATGTTTTGAAATACCACAACATCTATCATTCATATACCTTTCATGCATCATACTTTGCATAAAACTAACCAATATTCTATCCAAAATTCCTCTTGTTTTCTCCAAAGCAGTGTAATATACTACGCAAAGGTCCAAGATTAAGCCCGAATCGGCGGAAAACTATCTCGAAAGACCGCCTTGGTTGTCCTCCACGATTGGTCGGGATTAAGCCCAACCGACGGGAAAACTATCTCGAAACCGCCCTTGGTTGTCCTCCACGACGGTCCAGATTAAGCCCAACCGACGGAAAATATCGAAGACCGCCTCGGTTATCCTCCGATAACAAGCAATGGATCAACACCGATGCACAACGGAAGCTATCCACATTCTTGCCAACTACTATTTCCTCGGAGTAATCAACACGAAGATTTATTCGGTTCCTTATTATCAACAAGCGACTACGAGTCTAGCGTCGACTCGATTCGGGATGGCATCTTAAGCCCATCTCCGACTACTTATCAACAGGTGCTTCACTTCGAATGCTGCATATATGGTTAAAAATCAATGCAAACCGGTAACTTCATTCAAAATGAGCACTAAGTCTAACGAGGACTACCTCCGGATGGAATCTTAAGCCCATCTCGTCAATTCTCCTATCAACATTCTCGAGTCTAGCGTCGACTCATCCCCGGTAGTATCCAAATGGCGTTGTAGCCCATTCCGCATCATCCATCAACGGTGAGTGCAAATTTTCGGTGTAGAGTGTTCAATCATCTTCTACCTCCGGTCACAAAAGACAAGCGTGTCAATCTAACCCTCGAGACAAGAAGATTGAGCAGGGCAACATCATACCCAAAATTTTCCTCCATCTACTCAAGAGATTTCATACATCTATGCTCGAGGATTCCTCAAGAGTTGATCGGACAAACTCTCTCCTGACAATCAACCCAAATTAGGGTTTGGTATCTCTCAAGTCAAGATGGACTTCCAATATCTCTAATGGTCTTCATGCCTCCACATATGTTTCAAAGATTCTCCATGTCAAGTTTCAAGCTTCTGAGTCAAGTTTCCTCAGACAATTGCTCGGATGGTTGAAAATCATTGATTGGACAAAAGTCAAGCTGTGGTCAACATACGATCAAACTTCATAATTTTGGTCAACATCCTCATTTTGAAGTTACATTCATCATTTGATCAAGGGTTGATCATGATTCATCAAGAAAACTCAAGATTTGCTCAAAAGTCAAACTTTCTAAATTAGGGTTTCTAGGTTAAAAGTCAAGCGAACTTTGGTGATCATAACTTTCTCATACTTTCTCAGAAATTTTTCCACCACCTCTTGTTTTGAAGGAAATTCAATTCTCTACAACTTCATGTCTCACAAGAATGTCCAAAAAATGCTTCATTTGAGAGGTATAGCTCAAAACATTATAGGTCATTTTCAAAGTCCACAAAAAGTCAACTGTTTGCTTTGAAGATATATTGAGCATGGTAACTCCAATTGAGATGAGATCAAAAAGGTTGGTTAGAGGACTCTTAGAGCTTTCCAAAAAGTCCAAGAACACTCAAAAATGTGGAAAATTGAGCAAGATACACTATTCAGAAGTTGGGCAATTTTGGACAATTGCACAAAGGGACATTTTGGTCAAAATGCAAAATTTTCCAAATGGGCCTATAATCTTTTGATCCAAATTTGTTCATGACATTATTCATGACCCATAAATGCTTAGACATGGCAAATTTCTATTTTTATGATTTATATTTGAATTTTATAATATTTAATTCAAAAATAAATTATATAAAATATGAAAATTAAGGATTTTTTCCAAAAGGGCTGATTTTATATCTTCCTTAATGTCCAAGAAAGCCCACAACAATTGCCAAATTCGTGCTAAGCCTTTACATGGAAGGAAAATCAAATTTTTTCCAAAATTTGATTTGTTTTAAAGAGAAAATATTTGCACATTGATTATTCAATCTTTTTTGCTTGCTTTTGCCATCCCAATTGCTTCTATAAATACCTAGCATTGCATACAAGCCAGAAGACGAAACCCTAACCCTTAAAACCACCCAAACTCTTGCAAATTTTTTCAAGAATTGTGAGAAATTCGAATTTCAAAAGCACCACTTTCGACCTCCAAACATCATTCCATCGTGCTCGGAGGTAAGTTTGAGTAAGAATGCATTATCCTCATTGATCAAACCATCCAGAATTGAGCCCTGTACATACATACATATTCAATTTTGTTTGATTTTTGCATTCTATTATTCTACTGTTTTCAATTGATTCTAACGCCTTTTTTGTGTTCATGAGACCCCATATATACGATCCGGCAATCGCTAGCAAGGTTGAGCGTCCAAAACTCATGATGCCATGTTTAGGGTTTGGTGTTGAGTTTCAACGGCATTTAGAGGAACTTTAGAAAAAACTGAGACCACCATCAGGTTCGCAGACCCCGATTTAGGGGGGGTAGCCTTAATCCCAGCCTTCGATTTCCATTATTTTGCAGGTTAGCGATCGGGCATCCGGAGAAGATGGCCGGAGCCCTAACTCGGCCCGGCTCGGCGTGGACGGCGAGGAGACCGCGTGGCACAATGAAGCGTTTCAATTCGTCCATTCAAAAACAACTGGGGCCCGCGCGCTGACTCAGTTTGAAATATAATCCTGACGCGTCATCACTCATATACCTTTGATTTCCAGCTTTCGAACACCAAGTGTCAAGTGGTTTGGTGGTTAAGACACTCACTGTGCAAGGATACTCTCCCAGGTCATGAGTTCGATTCAGCCTGGGACCTGGTTTTGTTTTCTTTTTTCCAAAATTCAAACTTTTCTTATTTTTCATATTTTTCTTATTATTTAATATTTTGCATCTATTTTAATTTCTTTTCATATTTTTATTTATGCATTAAAAAATTATCAAAAATTATTTTCCTTTTGCTTTTATTTTCAGAAAATCTTTATTTAATTTAATAAATTAAAAAACATATTTTTGCATGCATATTTATTTTTATTTATAATTTTGCATTTAGATCACTTTTAATTCATTTTTAATTATTAAATTGCATCTAAAAAATCCCAAAAAAATTATTTTAGCATGTTTACATTATTTCCAGCATGTAATAATTTTCTCATATAAAAATTTGCATTTTTCTAACATTTTTTCTCTTGTTCGATTCATATCGCATTTTCCGATTTCTCACAGGTTGTTCCGATTCAGACGATTTTTCCTTTGTCATTCTATTTTTTTCCAATAATGTAACTGTATATGGGATGTAATAGTTTAATTTAGGATTTTATTTTCCGCATTTTAAATTATGTATCTGCCCCAAAGCCTTGTAATAGCGTAGGACATTTACCTTTCCGCACTTTACATTCGCATTTTAATTTCCGCACCTATAAATTGCTAGTAATTAGGCGTATGGCAAGATAATAATGAACATAGCCCACTAATTTTCAAGATAAAATATCTGAAATCAACACACTTCTTTCACACACACTTTAGGGTAATTCTCTCGTTGCCTTTGCGAATTCAAAATGGTCATGTCCCTCGAGAGGTATTCTAGCATTGCCTTCCGGACAAATCATCATAGTCCCTTGATACAAAGATCATAAGAACCACGATGTCGCCTCCGAATACATGATCTTGACCCTCGATTGTCGCCTACGAAAAATGATGATAGTCCCTTGAATGTGCTAGGATACTTCCTACAAGTTGCTTTCTATGACCATCCGATGTCCCTTGAATGTCCGCTTACATCCAATGAATGGAGCTACCTACTAACTAATGGTATGGCTAGCGCTACTCTAAAGGAACGAGAAGTACAACAAAATGACCAATTACGAGTGGGTAAATAAGTCTTTTAGTTGCTTGCTCTAAACCAAATGCTTTTCACACCACACACTTTTCAAAGTTCAAATTCTTTTCAAAACAAAAACATTTCCGAACACTTTGTATATACTCCTACATGAGTCATTACAAAGTCAAAGCGAAATGCCTTTTTTCAAAACATCTTTGTCAAACACACAGAAAGCAATTTTAAAAAAGTGATCTAGAGCAACTAAGAGCCCGTAGATAACTACGGATGAAAAGGGGTGCTAATACCTTCCCTTTTCATAACCATTCTCCCGAACTTCGAGAATCTAACGAAGGTCTTTTTCTGTACTTTTACCTTCCCTTAATTGGATAAAAATAAAAGTCAGTGGCGACTCTTGCTATCCGCACATTTGGATACAAAAATCCTACAAAGTCAGTTCACCGTATTACAATAACAAACCCCCTTGCCCAGATCTCTCCCCAATGCGCTGTGTTTAGTTCACGCTAGTCGTACTGCATATCATATTTATTGAGGGTATTGCAGCTTTCCCCTTTTTCATCTCATTTTTCTTGTTTTGGAAACAATAAAGCTTGATGCTCGCGGCATCTTTAAAACAAATCAAAAGATTAAATCTTTTTGAACTAGATATTCGAATTCCAATTCGATTCTCTCGATCATCACTTTTTAACGCGAACACCTTGTAATCATGAATACTCCATGGTACGACGTGTTTTCCCCCACCTGACATAAAGTATTCTCCGACCTTTCAATTGATTGCATCCCAATTAATAGTATATGCATAAGTGCGTCCTTTAAATAAATGTCGTAACCGATTAATAAGGCAAAAGGCAAGGCTAATAAATCAATATGACTTAATTTTTGGTATTGTTGGTATATTACTCGTTCTGTAGAATACTTCACTATAGAAGGTCCCAGATGGTGTTGCACCCCAAAATTTATCCTCTTGATTTAGGCTTATGTTTCATCATGAACATAATATTGCATTGCATTCATATCTTGTGATGGGATCCAAGTTCTTTTAGTTCTCAAGTCCCCTACAAGCAAAGGAGGTTGGTTGTGCTAGCATACTCTTCTGAGGGAGTCCCAAATAATCACATCTTTGGATATTTCAAGTCATAAGATGTATTTTACCTCAAGACATATCATTTGTCTCATTGATTCCTCAAGAGTTGAAGTTTTGCAAAGAATTGGTGAGGAATTCATCTGTTGGCATTCATCTGATGAAATTAGGGTTTTGGCCCTCTGTGAAGTTTGAAGTTTGGATAGGTCAATTTCTTGAAGTGTCACCTTCTTATTATCATCTAAGTAATTATGGTTCAAAGAATTGCTCAACACATTCAGAAGATTTGAGGTTTTGAAGCTTGATTGGCTATCTCCTAGCATATGATGCACTTCACTACACGCGTTTGTTGCATGTTTGTGCACTTTTTAGTAGATTTTTGCTATTGAATCTTTGTGGTTTATTGGTGTGATGTATATGAAAATTAACATGTTTAGCTACTGAATTTTATGTCATTTTATTCTTTAATTGTCCATTAACTTCATCTAAGTCTAACGCTTCGCACAATTAGCTTTTCGTATGCTTTTAGGACTAGTTTCGACCTAGTTTGTGAATTAACTTGTATGTGTGTGCTTATAATGATGCTCGGTGTTTGTTAAAGGCTTGTATAAACTTTGTAAATGAATGCTGTGTCTACTGACCTCACTTCACATGGCACTTTGTATGAACATCATTCACTCAAATTCCACTTCTTCTTCTTCTTCTTCTTCCTTCTTTTTTAGCACTTATTGGTGCTTAGTTTGTGTGCTTTTGCCAAAGCATTCTACTTGATTCTACCCCCTTTATCACTTGGTTTTCCAACCAAGATGATTGATTTTATAGATTCCCTTTAGTTTTGCTCGATTAGGTTAGTTATCGAGTTTAGACATTAAGTTAGGCATCCATGTATGATAATTCTAGGTAGATTCTTCCCTTTGCTTATATCCATAACTTAGGATCAACTTTGTATGATAAAATTAGGATTAGAAATAGGTTAGTTTCCCCTAGCCATTTTACCTTTATCCTTTTGCATTCTTAAAACTAAAATCTTGTTTTGTCAAGTGCATTAAAACACTCTAATAATCTGAAACTTTTTCCAAAGTAAAAGATGCAAACAAATTAGTTTTAGGATGTTTCGTCATCTTGTTTGCTTCTGACGCTTCTTCGTCTTGCTGATGTTTCGTCATCGCATCTTCTGATGTTTCGTCATCTTATCTTCTGATGTTTCGTCATGTCGTCCCCTGATGTTTCGCCATCCCGTCTGCCGATGTTTCGTCATCCCGTATGTAGCTGATGTTTCGTCATCATGGAGGTGTTTCATCATCGTTTGCTATTTCGTTTGCTAATTTAAAAAACACGAACCAACCAAAAAAAGTGAGCCGAACTACGGCGCTCTGACTTTCCCATTGCACGAGGGAATACGTAGGCATCCTGTCGCGGGGCTAGATCGAGCAACCTTTGTAAATATTTCCTTCTTTTCCCCGTGTTTTCTTTCTTTCATTCTTTTCTTTATTCCTTTATTCTTCTTTTATTTTTGCATGCATTGTTCCATATACAGATATAGATAGACCTTTACACCCATTAGATAGAAAGTAAAAGAGGATACCGTAGAGTACTACAGACGTTTGGGGTGCTAATCCCTTCCCCTCGCGTAAAAGACTTCCTTACCCGATCCCTCGGTCGCAAGACCGTCATTTCTCCATTTCAGGTTTACTCGATGTTTACCTTTCCTTCTTGGTGGGATAAAAAACGTTCGATGGCGACTTCATTGATATATAGTTATATCCTTTGATTTTTAGGCTGGGTGTTTCAGATGGTTGATAACATGAGCGACATGTGCTGCATAATTTCATTCGTCGATATTGAGATCGATCTCATAATCAGTCTTTGTTCATAAAATCATCACAATATTTAGAAGCTATTAGAATAAATGAGAAACTTATCTGAATTGAAGCTGTCATAACCAATAATCGAGCTAAAACAAATCACGAGCATTGTCATAACGGACATCGTCAGTGTTATCCTTAGGGTAAGGTCATAAGTCTGAATAAAAGCCGCTTCCCATGTCCTGTAGAGGCTGTTCGTGGTAAAAAGTAAAGAACGAGGGAATCGAATCAGAATTTAAATCTCCGGCTCAAAACGATTTACTCTTTGATTTTTGTTTAAAAGATGCCACGAGCACCAAGCTTTATTGTTTCCAAACAAGAAAGGAAAGGAAAATGGGAAAGCTTAAATACCCTAAAATTGATATGCAATGCGATTAGTGTGAGCTAAATGCAACTCATGGGGGAGTGACTTGGGTAAGGGGGTTGGTTACATAAAGGGAAGGTATTAGCACCCTATATATCTATAGTATTCTATAGGAACCTTTTATGCGTTTGTGTTTTATTTGCTATGCTATTTTGGGAAAGTTTCTCCTTTGGGATTTAAGAAAGGTAGGCTAGGTAGGAACCTAAGTTTTATTATTATGATTATGCTCGCAAAGATCATTGGGATCCTCTGCATACATATCCCCTAGCGGGAATCAGAGCATCTGTAGCCCAGATATAAGGGAAATTAAGGTTTTTTTGGTTTGAGGGAGAAAGAACTATGCTCGCCAAGGGTGAGACCTTGTGCCTACGTATTCTCAAAAGGAGGTTGAGAAAGTCAGAGTAATTGTAGTTCCCACTTATGTGCTAGTGGAAGAAAATAATTTAAGAGACAACGACAAGTGTCATCTTAATGAAAAATGTATCCAATTTATTTCATCACATACATTTTTGAAAATTGATTGTTTGAATCTTTCATTGTAAGCATTGAGCGTTTTGTTTGCGTGTACAAGTGTTGCCACTTACAGTTAAGAAAGATGTTTGGATAAACGTTGAATCTTTCTTTATAAGAATTGGGTGTTTTGCTTGAGTGTACAAGTGTTACCATTTACAATTAAGAAATATGTTTTGTTTGTTTAAAAGAAAAGTGTTTGTTTTGAAAAATGTTTGATTTGTATGTGATGCTATAGATGAGATACTTCTTCCATAGAGATGATTCATGTCTTATATCTAAAGAGAAATGTTTGGTTATTGTATGGGGGATGCTTTTAAGAAGCCTGTGGGTCCTTGCATTGTAAGCCCAAGAGGAGGATATCCGAGGGACATCGAGGGTCCTTGTATTGTGAGCCCAAAAGGAGGCTTTCCGAGGGACATCGAGGGTCCTTGTATTGGGAGCCCAAGAGAAGGCTACATGATATGTCTGGCTTGGATTTAAGAGTGATTTTAGAAGGAAACCATACGCTTAGGGTTCTATTCTAGCAAATGTGATTATTTGTATGGAGCCCAATAGGAGACTGTTAGAGATTTCCATATCTCTTTCTTGTATGAGGCCCAAGAGAAGGCTAAACTCAACAAGGGAGTTATTTTGTATGAATCCTAAGGGGAGGCTAACTCAATAGGGGAGTTATTTTGTACGAAGCCCAAGAGGAGGCTAACTTAACAAGGGAGTTCTTTTGTACGAAGCCCAAGAGGAGGCTATGGGGAACCTAGTTGTTATACTAGTTGTAATGACATAAATAAACGTGAAAAGTATATGAACAAGTATATATATGATAAAGTGTGTGTGTGCATTCATAGGAGTTTATGAAGGAAATATATAAACAAGTGTATCAAATAAGTAAATAAAGCTAGTGTACTTGGATATATACAAAAGAGTGGGTATATACAAAGGAATAGATATATACAAGGAGTGAGACTTACAACTTAAGGGAAGCCTGCTGGAATAAGAGCAGTTTCACTAAGAATAATGTTCCTCTTAATACCATTGGAATTGGTGTATAAACAAGCGGATAAAACTAGCGAACAAAACTAGTTATACTTGAATATTTACAAAGGATGGTTGAATATGTACAAGGAAATGAATATGTACATAAAAGGGTGAATATGTAAAAGGAAATTAAATATGTACATAGGAGGATTGGGACTTACACCATGAGGGAGGCCCATGATCAATTTGATTATGAGTTCAAAAGATTTTCGAGGAAAAAACCTAGTTCGATTTGTATTTTCAAAGATTAATCGAATCGATCATGTAAAATAGGTTTGTAAGTTAATTAAAATGTTTTGAAAGATTTGAAAAGTGAAAATTATTCACAAGAGTGTTTTGAAAAAGATTAGGTTGAAAATCAAGAAGAAAACATTTTTTGAAAGCATTTAAAATACTTTAGAAAGTCTCATTTTTAACCTAATAAAAATATATCAAAAGAAAATATTTTTTGGAATTTTTTGACATAATCATAAAATAGGTATATTAAATAACAAGTGTGCAAAAAATCATTTCAAAATCAGAAGTTTTGATTGGTTTTTGAAAATGTTGAAGTTTGATAAAAATATAAAGAAAACAAGTGGTAAAAATTACGTTTTGGTCCTAAGGAGTGTCAAACTCATGACCTTAAACTCAAAGCTGCAAAGAATTACCACAGGGCCATGTGCGCGGCTTGTCATTTATGCACCTTAAATTAAATATATTTGAAATCAAGTTTGTGAAATCAGTTTTGAAAATAGTTGAAAATGGAAAAGAAGTGAAAAGTTTGAAAAATAAAAAGGTCTCAGGGGGATTCGAACCCTGGACCTATGGCATGGCAATGATTTAAGAGTGCGCGTGCTGCCACTGGGATGGCTGTTTCATCCGTTTATGAAACAACAACCAATAAATATATAATAAAACAAGATTTTGAATTTTTGGAAAAATCAAAAAACTTGCGAAGATCATCATCTTCAACCTCACGCCTTTGATTCCTATCTCTCTTGTTTCTCAATGAAACTGAATGTTTCAAACATCAAACTTGCTCGACATTTAACCAGGAACACGATGATGATAATTAATTTCATTTATTTTAAGTGTAAGGTGACTGAATTTGAACAAAACAGATGAACCCTAATTTTGAAAAATGATTGTGAAATTGTGTATATGCACCAAATCAAGTAATTGATTGAGGGTTTATGATCCTCTCACACGCAGAAACACAATAGCATAACAATTTTTAAACTGGAATTCAAAAATCATAAAGTTCAAATTTGAGTAACTTACCTCTATGAGAATAAATGGAATCCTTGCTTGGAGGTGTTCCAGATCTTGTTTGATGATTTGTGTAGCTTCACTGGACCTTATGGATGATGTTTGAATGCTTATACTGGATTGAAAGCACCTAGAATATTCTGACCAAGTCCAACTGCAGCTCGAGTAAGTTAAAGATGATGATGATGATTCTGGAGTTTTAGAAGTGATTGAAGGGTTTGGATCACTTCTATTGAGTGTATAGAGGATGTTTGAAGTGAAAAATTGGAAGATGCACGAGTGGATTGAGAGTTGGAGGTTTAAGGCTCAAGTTATGCACCTATGGAGGTTTGAACATGATTTTGAGTTTGGCTAGTTTTGGTGATGGATTGATGACCTTAACAACTTCCTAATGGTATTTGGAGAGTGTTTGAAGCTTGATATTGGTTAGAATTTGCAAGGTTTGGAGATTTGCAATTCTCACATTTTGGAACTTTGAATCTTGCAACTTAAGAAAAGAAAGAGAAAACAAGCTTATGGTTGTTTTTGTGTGATTTTGAATGAAGGAATGACTTCTATTTATAGGTCAAGAAATTTGGCAAGAAAGGAAAGATAGGATTGAAGGAGTTTTGCAAGTTGGCTTAAGAGGTAAGAATGGAATCTTTGCATTTAATGCACATGGTTAAATTTCTAAACCATGGTTTAAAACTCATGTGTTCTTATCTTTTCTTAAATCATGATCACAATATATTTTTGAATCAAAACCTCTCTCTTAGTGATGAAAAGGCTTCTAGAAGAGGATTTGATAGGATTTTGGCAAGAATGCTTGAAAACTTGGTGAAAAATGACCTATAATTCAAGCTTTTGGACTTATAAGTTCTAATTTCAAAACCCTAGCTCCACAAAATATTTTTTCATGTTCTTGGATATTTTGGAAATCTTGGAACAAGATCTACAACTTTCATGTTGGAATTTTTTCTTGAATCAAAATGGATCTTGGTTAAAAATGGCCATGAAAGTGGTGAAAAAAGTGATAAAAACACTTGAAATATTTCTAAGTGTTTAGAAAAATCAAGTTTTGACTTTTTGTTGACTTTTTCACACATTTTTTATTTTTGATGATCATGATGGATAATATGAAATGCTTTGATGATTGAAAAAAAATTTGTATTTCAAAAGTTGACCAAAAAGTCAAAGTTTGACTGATCTAGACAATTGACTTTTTTGTCAGATGATTCAGATTTTCTCTGATGATCAACCATGACATTGGAGATCTTTTGAACCAATAAATTAGGTCAAGATATTGCATTGGTGATTTTGAGATCATATTCCAAGAAATTAGGTCATTCATTGAGCAAAAAGTCAATGATGCACCATCCTCGATCAAAACCCTAATTTGGTCGATTCAAGATTAATCTTGAGGAAATGATTGGAATTTGAAGATCAAATGTTGATGATTGATGAAGATATATCATTAGAGATGAATGGAAAACAAAACCCTAATTGATGATATCTTGAACTGATGAAATATTTGATTCAAAAACCTTAATTTGGCTCAAGGAGGACATACCAACTATCTGGTTTTTTGAAATTGTTAGTGATGCAATGATGCATATGTAGATGATATATTAGGTAAAAAATTGGGGTATGAAAGATGGCCCTATTTAAGTTTCTTGAACCTGAGATATGAATATGAAAACCTTCATCTCGATAGGTGTGAAGAGACTTAAATATCAAAATACGCAAATTTTGGGCCTAAGATACCAAAAAATGCGAATGATGCAAAGTGATTGTAGAAAATTTACTAAGGAGGTAACAAAGGGTGACACAACTGGTGAAAAATATCTGTGAGGATATATCTATCTGAGAAGAGAATCTTGTTTGTTGGGAAACATGTATGTATTACTAGGAAAAATATTCACAAAGAAGTGAATATCTGTTTCGCTTTGGGAAACAAGAAGATTACCTTCTGTCAGCCTGATGACAATGTTCAAGGTAAACAAAGGTGATATTACCAATTATCAGCCTGGTGATAATTTATGGTAATTTGGAATGAAAACTCACTTACCTATTATCATCATTGTGATAGACATGGTAAATGGTGAGAGTTCTGCAGATATTACCAATTATCAGCAAAGTGATAACTATAACAAGGTAATTCTTGAGAGAGATTTTTATTGAGTATTCAGCTTTGTGAATAAAAAAATAATAATGGAAACAGATCTCAAATGAGTTTCTATTTTCCCCATTGCAATTGTGCCGAGGATCTTTTTGAGAAGATGCAGGCGTTTTAATTGTAAAATACAGGTTTCTCGGAGAGAAAGACAATTGTGGGGATTTCTTGAACTTTCATGATTGGACTTGTTAGGAAGAACAATTGTTATATAATAAGTTCAAAGATGAACATGAAATAAGATGCTCGGATGACGAGGCTATTGCTTATTGTTTGTAGGTAGATTTTTTTTGTGAAATCTAGGCCTGAATTTGTTGGAGACAAGGTTCTATCTAGGAATGAACTGGAAAGAAACACTCAAATAAGATTCTGGACCCAATGAGGAATGAACTCGATTGGGGAACTGGAGAAAGAAATTTTCTCTTTCTGCTTATGATATGACAATCTATTAGAGAGACGACAAGCCTATACTTGTTTTCGGGAATTAATGCATCCTAGACAATTCTGGTTACGGCCGGACTCAGGATGTCGTGACATCTGATATGACATTACAAAACAGAGAAGGTAGGCATAAGCATAACAGTGCAGAAAATAAAGAACACAAGGATTTGATAACCCAATTTGGCTCTAACTAACCTACGTTTGGGGGCTTCCAAGCCAGGGATGAAGTTCATTATCAGCAGTATTAATTCGGAGTGAAACCTCCCTATTTACACTCCTCACTTAATCAGACTACCCAATGAATTTTCTACCTAAGATACCACACTTAGATACGAGAATCTTCCTATCACTCCCTCAGTATCACAAACCGTGACATTAAACAAAAACTAAAAACAGTTTGAAGATACCACATTTCAAACACAATCAGCTTGGAGATACCTCACTCCAAACACAACTTAAACAGTCAACTTGTGACACAAACTAACTAAGACTAAAAAAAATATGATTCTAACTTAGGACACACCTTGGAGTTACTTCATAGTTTCCTCCAAGAACATAGCACCCTCTTACCTATAGGCTTCGAGGTGTACACATGGTGACCTTCCCACAACCAGGGAGGTTCACACTACAAACTCAAACCTAAAAAATGCATTATCTTTAATCATGGCTGGTGCCAAAACTTAGGTTACAAAGCTTTTATTTATCACCTATTACTCAATTGGAATTAAGCCTTCAAAACGTAACAAACTGACATAACAAACTTCTGCTATAACTGCTCTACAATATTCTCCAAAACAACTTGCTAAAACTGCTCTAAGACACTCTCCACAAATATCTCCATATTATTATAACAACAAATAGAGAGTTAACAAATCTGCAACAGATTCTCCTATAAAGTCTCCCTAATATATATCCATAATTTGGGCTCCAAGTAACAACAAGTAAGTTATTACAATTTTGCAAAATTCTCCTTAGGAATATTCTGCTTCATAACAAAATCCAATCTATCAGCTCAAACACGATGTCTTGACATCTTCTTCGACGTGTTGTTCCAAATGTTGAAACATTTCAACACAACATGTTTCTCCATTAAATAGAACTTCAACGTGCTTTCTCCTTACAAGTTATAAATCCTATTTAACCTATTGCTGCTAAATTAGTTTTACCAAACATAAAGCCAATCCTAAAAATAGAGAATCAACAATCTCCCTCTTTGGCTTATTTTGGCTAAAACTAATTTATATAACCTTTGTATTACAGAAGCATTATAAAATATACAAGGGTTTAAACAATTTAGTCCAACAACAACAATTTAGAAGTCTTCAGTAGTCACAGTTTATGACATTTCAAAATTTACAAGTGACAGTCTTCAGTCTTCTTCTTTGATGTTGAAACATCATACTAGGATATCTTTCTGGCAGGTCCAACTCTAATGCTCTCTCTCTTTTAAGGATCCCACAGATCATACAAATTTTCTCCCCCTTAAAAGTTGCTCTTCAGAGATAGCATAACATAACCACTTCTCCCCCTTTTTAGCCATAATAAGACAAAGGCTTGTTGAAGTAGAACTCACTATAGCACATGAAACATAACATCATAGGAACCATCTTCACAAAGAAGGATAAATATTGAGGCCATGATGCACATGAGGAAGAAGATACTAAATACTCCCTCTCAAACTGAGAACTATGCTACGACACAGAATGACACAACATCCTCTTTTACAACATAAGAGGAAACACACTAACAGAAGCAAACACTTGAACTATCCATTTATAGACATAGAGAACCAGACCTCTATATTGGATAACTCAGAACACAAGAACAATTTGTGTTCAAGACTCAAGGACAAGACTCTATACAGTCTGACTCAGAATAGGGAACCTATTTAATATCTTTACAAAAGCAACTACAAAGAAGGACCTCAGACTTAACAATGTCTGAACACTACCCTTTTCCCATATGTTTGCCACCAGATGATATGCATAACCTAAATAGACTCTAGATTTACTCATATCCGAATGAAGGACATGATAGACACACAAAGATTTAAAAGAAAACAAAAAGGACTCTAAGTACTTGAGTAATTAAAATAACATACCGAGATTGTAACAATTGTCTTGATCAAGAGATGTTATTTCAATAAGAATTACTTCAGGTAAGTTTGTGCATTGGTTGAAATATGCACTAAGTCAGCACAAGTGATACACACAATCAATACATGTTTTGGATGAGAGTTTTAAGAACTATCCCTGTTGGTTTTCAAGGATAAAACATGTCTTGAGTTATGTCCTGACTTCTTCTTTGACATTGTTCTTCTGGCTTGAAAATATTAGCCTTTGAAGGACTGTCCATTTAATTAGAAGCAAAATTACATTGTCTTTGCTGATCTCCATACTTTTTACTCCCCCTGAGATTTACAAATTTAGGAAATCTTTGATGTTTGTCCTTGAAGTATTCTTTATTTGGAATTTTCCACAGTTTCCAAATTAGGAATCCTTAGTTTGCTTGCTACACAAGATTCAGATTTCCACACTTTGTAACTTGTAATAGAAGAAAACTTATGTGTATAACCATAAATTTGTATTTAATAGATAAGTCTGAACCTTATCCTTCTGGTGTCTTCAATAGTTGTGATGTTATATCTTCATGTAGAATATTCTCTTCAATACATCACATTCTTCTTCTCTTTAGAATTCCATACAGTTTTTGTAAATATCCAGCTCCCACTAAGATATTTATCAACATCTGTATCACCACATAATATTGCCGCACATCCTTAATTTATGAAGATAACAGTGAACTTTGATATTTAGTTCACACTAGACCATGAATTCCTCAAACAGATACTCAGCTCCCGACAGAGTATATGAGTTTTGTATTCAGGCTTGCACATCTAATAAGTACTTAGTATCCCATCAAAGTACCTACCAGTTAGTCAATTAGAATTAACTATTCACACTAGATTATTCGGACTGATTACATCTTCATACACATATCTATTTTTAGGCAATAACATACATATTCAACACAGAAGACATTTAGATGATGTTCTGACATTTGATATGACATCATCTATTATGGTTCTTGGTTAACATTCATAACATCTTATTCATAACACTTGGGGTGGAATTAAAGAGATATTGTGATATGCAACTTTGCATCCAGACATATCAAGGAATAATATAGGCCACATCTCCATAAGTTTTTCTTCAGACTTTCATTTTGTTTTTGAGATGACGGATGCCACAGTCTGTACCTATAGAGGATATTCCCTCATTTAGGTTTCTGGAACAAACTCAATTATGGCATGACACTATATAATAGTCATTCATGACCTTCATGAGACACAATATCAACTTCAAGTCTATTCTATTTATTAAAATTCCACATATCTGGTTCCTTTATGGATATAAGCTCACTTGAATATGCATAAAGGAACAAAGTGTATACATTTATGATTCCCATACTTTCCTAAAGTGGCGACATAAAACCCATTGATCGTGTCTGATCAACCAAGCGATGAGATCGGAGTAGGTTCCAAACATATGAACTCACACTACATTAGTTTAGCACCATAACATCTGTTCTTCAACTGGTAGATGCATACCAGTTCTATTGTTCTAACATCTAGTAGAACATCTGTTCCATCTTCTGGGAACACATCATCCTTGAAGTTTTTCAAGGTAAACACTTTGCAGATGAATATGATTAACATTGATCAATTGATGCCCATCATCTCTAATAATCCATGCCTTTATGAGTGGACTTGAGAGTGGTCTCAAGTATCTTTGACACTTTTACTATAGTTGTAATAATCTGCCATATATTTTGTTAAGAATAACCTTAGAATTCTTCTTTCACTATAAGGGTTGCATCAGAGGCTATGCAGTAGAATATAGCCATATTTCAACAGAATGTACACAATGCTTACTGCATAATTTTATTGTAAGCATGACACATAAGGATTGAAAATAAATCAACCCTATAATCTACTTGCTTCTTCATCAAGCAACACCCTAGACCCAACTAAAATCATGACCATGTAGTAATACATAAACACAAGAATTACCTTATCAATGTCTTCACTCCCGCGTGAAGGTTTTGATAACTTTTCTCTTTGTGCTGAGGCTAAAACAATTCAATCCAAACTCTTCACTCCCGCATGAAGTCTAGAATTTAACTTTCTTGTTCTAGCATCTTCATCTTCTTTGGTCAGGTTGGTCTAGTTCTCCACAAATAGGTCCATCCTCCATTACTAGGGACCATACAATCTAAACATTACTTGTTCAACCATTATTCTACCTTGTATACAACCAAAAAGTATCCCCCATGGATCTCATCCAGAAATAGATAGGATGTCTGCTCTGATACCAATTGAAAAATTCTGGTTGGGGCCAGACTCAGGATGTCATGACATCTGATCCGACATTACAAAATAGACAAGGTAGGCATAAGCATAACAGTTCAGAAAATAAAGAACACAAGGAATTAATAATCCAATTTGGATCTAACTAACCTACGTCTAGGGGCTTCCAAGCCAAGGATGAAGTTCATTATCAGCAGTATTAATTTGGAGGGAAACCTCCCTATTTACACTCTTCACTTAATCAGACTACCCAATGACCCTTCTACCTAAGATACCACACTTAGATATGAGAATCCTCCGCTCACTCCCTCAGTATCACAAACCGTGACACTAAACAAAAACTAAAAATAGTTTGAATATACCACACTTCAAACACAATCAGCTTGGAGATACCTAACTCCAAACACAACTTAAACAGTCAACTTGTGACACAAACTAACTAAGACTAAAAGCAATATGCTTCTAACTTACGACACACCTTGGAGTTACTTCACAGTTTCCTCCAAGAACATAACACCCTATTACCTATAGGCTTTGAGGCGTACACATGGTGACCTTCCCACAACACGGGAGGTTCACACTACAGACTCAACCCTAAAAACTACATTATCTGTAATCATAGCTGGTGCCAAAACTTAGGTTACAAATATTCTATTTATAACCTATTACTCAACTAGGATTGAGCCTTCAAAATGTAACAAACTGACATAACAAACTTTTCCTAAAACTGTTCCACAATATTCTCCAAAACAACTTGCTAAAACTGCTCCAAGATACTCTCCACAAATATCTCTATATTGTTATAACAACAAATAGAGAATTAACAAATCTGCAACAGATTCTCCTATAAAGTTACCCTAATGTATCTCCATAATTTGGGCTCCACTGGCGGTGCTAGGTTTGGGAATTCTTTTTGGACAACAATATCGTCTTTGATAATTTATTTCGAGGAAGAGAAAACTTCTCAACAGTTGTTTATCCTTTAAAGGTCGAAACGCTCATGGAGATAACTGTTGATGTTCCTTCTATGTTTACCATTCGAAGGAAAATTTCGCATTTATTTCAAAAAAGTTTAGAAGTAAAAATTCATTTAAAATTTTTTCTTTTGTTTCAAAAGTGATTATCACAAGTAAAAGTGTTATTTTGCAAGATAAAATAAAACAAGAATTGCAAATAAATGGGCACAAGGCTCAAATTTTATTGATAGAATGGTAATCAGCCAAAGGCGTGATTCCATAGACTATTCACAAAAGTTGGAAATGGTAAATATTAGGAAAATGCTACATTGAAAGCAATATCCACTATTCTCCCTGACAACATTGAATTCTAATTGTGCTTGTTGCTTTGGAAGATTTGATTGAAGATCTGTTGATGGAAGATTTTCAGGTTGACTAAGTATAGACTGATCCAATTACTTTGTCAATAATCCTTAATTTTTGCCTAGATTGCCTTTTTAGGTTTTCAATCTACCAGGATAAACTTTTTTCTGTTTATTGTCTGTAATTTTTGCCTGGACCGCCCTTTCAGGTTTTCAGTCCTTTGAGACGCTCATGTTTGACTAAGTCGCCCTTTTCGGGTTTTCGACTTACTGAGCCATTCTTTTGTCTTTTTAGACAAAGTATTTCTTGACTGCATCAACGTTTACAGGATGCGGGAGTTTATCACCGTCCATGGTTGTGAGAGTCATAACGCCGCCAAAGAAGGTTCTCTTAACAATGTACGAGCCTTCGTAATTAGGAGACCATTTTCCCCTAGAATCTGGTTGAAAAGACAAAATCTTTTTAAGCAGGAGGTCACATTCTTGGAATTCACGAGGTCGAACCTTTTTGTCGAAGGCTTTCTTCATCCTTCTTTGATATAATTGTCCGTGACACAAAGCGTTCATACGTTTTTCTTTGATTAAGTTCAACTGATCGTATCTGCTTTGAAACCATTCAGCATCAGATAACTTAGCCTCCATGTGGACTCTCATTGATGGAATTTCAACTTCCACGGGGAATACTGCTTCTATGCCATACACTAAAGAGAAAGGGGTTTCCCCTGTTGAAGTGCGTACTGAAGTGCGGTACCTATGTAAAGAAAATGGCAACATTTCATTCCAGTCTTTGTAAGTGACGACCATTTTCTGGATGATCTTCTTAATGTTCTAGTTGGCGGATTCCACAGCGCCATTCATCTTTGGTCGTTAAGAAGAAGAGTTATGATGCTCAATCTTGAATTCCTCACACAGTTCTTTCATTATTTTGTTGTTCAAATTTGATCCATTATCTGTAATGATCTTGCTTGGAATTCGATATCGGAAAATTAGGTTGTTCTTGATGAACCTCACAACCACTTGTCTTGTAACGTTTGCGTAAGATGCTGCTTCAACCCATTTGGTGAAGTAATCAATGGCCACTAAGATGAAACAATGACAGTTCGAAGCTTTTGGTTCAATTATTCCAATCACGTCGATACCCCACATGGAGAAAGGCCACAGAGAGGAGAGAACATTGAGTAGAGTCGGTGGCATATGGATCTTATCTGCGTAGTTCTGGAACTTGTGACATCTCTTAACGTGTTTATAACAATCAGATTCCATTGTTATCCAATAGTAACCTGCTCTTTGTTTTTTCTTGGACATTGAATGCCCATTTGAATGAGTTCCAAAGGACCCTTCATGCACTTCATGTATTAACCCGGTCCACATCTGAGCAAGACCATGAAGTATAACACATCCCAATTTCCAAGCCTCCTTAGAGTTTCTTATCTTTGTGTGATGCCCGGGTCCGTTTGATGTCCCACATCTGCATTGCAAACACATAGGTGGGTCTTTTAAGATGTCTAATGTTGATCTTAGGCATATTGTTCCAATGGTTGACTTTGAACATGGAAGATAGAGTAGCCAAGGCATCTGCCATTCGATTATGATCTCGAGGAATGTGATGCAATTCAACTTTGTTGAAGAAAGTCAACAAACGTCTTGCATAATCTCGGTAGGGAATCAAACCAAGGTGATGATTTTCGTACTTGTCTTTGATTTGATTGATCACGAGGGCTGAATCTCCATATATGTCAAGGATCTTGATCCTTAAGTCGATGGCTTCTTTGATACCCATGATACAGGCTTCGTATTCTGCGATGTTGTTAGTGCAATCAAATATCAATCTGGCAGAAAATGGGATATGAGTACCCTCAGAAGTGATGATGACTGCCCCAATTCCATTGCCAAAAACATTAATTGCTCCATAAAAAATTAGGCCTCATCTTAATTCAGGATCAGGACCTTCTTCAGGTAACGGTTCGTCACAATCTTTCATCTTTAAGTACATAACATCCTCATTAGGGAAGTCAAACTTGAGAGACTAGTATTTGTTGATTGGTTGATAAGCCAAGTGATCGGCGAGAGTGCGTCCTTTGACCGCTTTTTGGGCACGGTACTCGATGTCATATTCAGATAATAACATATGCCATCGGGAAATTCTCCCTGTTAAGACATGCTTTTCAAAGATGTACTTGATTGGATCTATTTTGGAGATTAACCAAGTAGTGTGGTTGATCATGTATTGGCGGAGACGTTTTGAAGCCCATACCAAAGCAAAACAGGTTTTCTCGAGCATGGTGTGTCGAGTTTCACAATCTGTGAACTTTTTACTCAAGTAATAGATGGCATGCTCCTTCTTACTAGTTTCATCTTGCTGTCCAAGCACGCAACCCATAGAATCTTCTAACACAGTAAGGTCCATGATTAGAGGTCTTCCTTCGATAGGAGGAATCAATATCGAAGGTTCTGATAGGTATTCGTTGATACTGTCAAACGCTTTTTGGCAATCTTTTGTCCATACAACCTCTTAATTTTTGCGGAGACGCTTGGATATTGGCCCACAAGTAGCAGTCATTTGAGAGATAAATATGGAGATATAATTCAATCGTCTGAGAAAACCTCTTACTTGCTTTTCAGTTTGTGGTGTAGGAATTTCTTGAATAACTTTGACTTTGTCAGGATCCACTTCAATACCTTTTTGGCTGATAATGAAACCCAGGAACTTTCTAGATCTCACCCTAAAGGTGCATGCATCATGTCATGAAAGAGAGTAGTCATCTCCCTTTGGTAAGTTGCACCTACATTCTTTAATCCAAACGACATTACCTTGTAGCAAAATGTGCCCCATGGCGTGATGAAAGATGTATTCTCCATGTCTTCGGGAGCCATCCTGATCTAATTATAACCAGAGAACTTGGAACTAAGTTCCTTCTACATCTTCAGCAGCGATGAAAGAAAAAGTGGATAAGTGGCTTACCAACAAGGCTTGCTCCCCACTTATGGTTACCAACTTTCGATTTGTTACGAATTTCAATTTTTGGTGGAGCGTAGATGTTACTTCTCCAGCTTCATATATCCATGGTTGACCTAGCAAACAACTGTAGGCGGCTTGAACTTCCATAACCTGGAAGGTGACTTGAAAAGTATGTGGACGTTGGCATTAAATTTAAGGAAGAGCCAGTGTCCACTAGCACGTTGGATAAAGAGTCAGATTGGCAGTTCATAGAGATATGCAGAGCAAAATTGTGATTCCTACCATCTTCAGGGAGTTCTTCGTCATTGAAGCTCAGATTTTTGAAAGCCATTATGTTGTATACTATTCCACCAAATCGGTCAATAGTCACATTGAGATCTACGAAGGCTTGATCCAAAACACTTATCAGGGCCTCTCGATGGGCTTCAGAATTTAAACGCAAAGAGAGTATTGAGATTTTGGAAGGAGTTTGCATCAGTTGATCCACAACCTTGTATGCACTTTTCTTGATTAGTTTTATAATTTAATCAAAGTCTAGATTGATATCGGTTCCATTAGACGGACCAATGTTTAAGTCTGGATTACCAACACGAATTCCTATAGGTTTCACAACGGGTACATCTGTTGTACCCCAAAATTTACCCTATTCTTTTCCGCATTCTTGACTTATAATTCAATTGCATAAAACATACATGTAGTTACATGCATGGCATTGACCATGGGGATTACCAGGTTCCAGGTATCCCGAATGGCAACAAAAAGAGAGCTTATTCGCTTATTTCCCAATAAGTAGATTTCGGGCTTTCGGCGCATTTTGGGCACTCCAGAAGGCGTATCTCTCATCTCCTTAGGTATTTTCAGTTGATTTTCGACTGGCATTTCCTTCTCATTATTATCTACGGCTTACGTTTGAAATCCGAGAGCATATTTTATGAGGAAGGTTCTCAAAGGAATTATTTTCTCCAGTGGATCAAGCTGAATTTTAACGCTGAACCGTGCGTTCTGTCCACTAAACACTCTCTATCTCCTAGCTGGAAACTCGAAACTCAGCGGGACCGATTGTTAAAATCCAAATAAAAATCCTCTACAACTTTCATTTGTAGTTCGGGAGTTGTTTCCTCACCGATTAATACCAGGTTTTGGTTCTTTGAAGTTGATTTTGAGCTGAACCGAACAATTTTCATCTGATACGCGAAGTTTGAAAAATCATATCTCGCTCGATTTTTGTCAAAACGAGATGGCACCAGTGCCAAAAGTTCATAATATCGTTAGCTTTGATTGTCTCAAAAATTCTCATTTGCAAATTTTGATCAAAAGACCCTCGTTCGAGGCATTTTCTCGGAAGAGCGCAAATAAAATTCTACATGTGTCAGTTGTCTAAAAATGGTGCTGAAACTTCAAAAATTCTTATTTTCCTGACCGTTCACCGGATCAAGTCGGGATTTTGATTCACGCAAGCAAAATCAAATTCCAGAGACTTTTTGTTTGTATTCCGACTCCAAATTCCGCACGGATTTGGCTATTTTGGATTAATGACGAAAATTATTCAAATAATCATGACTAGGCTTGATTATGGTTCTTAGGCCAATTCCTAAAACTATAAATAGTTTTTTCTCTTCACAAATTACAACAACACAATCATTTGCTTAATTTTCACTACCATTCACACTCGAATTCTCTCCAAAAATTCAAAGCCAAAACTCAAGAACAAAGTCCAAACTACAACTTTCCCTCCGAGCAACCACCACAAGTCGCCACTAGACCTCCATCTAACACCTGTCTCAGCCACAGACCGTGCTAAGCGCGCACTGCGATTTCTGGTTTTCTCCCATCGCAACTTCTCCTATTTGAATATCCATCTTCATCTCCTTCTTTTGTTCGAATTTAACATGGAAGGAACTGTTTCATCTTAATTTCTCCTCAATTTCAAGATTCAAGGATTTCTCCTACATCTTCTTCAATCCTCCATTGAAGACTTCAAGATTTCTTCCAAAATTCAAGGTTAATTCTTAAGATTATGATCTATTTGTTATTGATTTGGTATTTTCTTTGAAGAGCAAAAGGGATTCCTCATCAATTCGATTCAAACTTCAAGTTCAAGTAAGTGTTAGGTTTAATTAAGAACTTATTTTAAGCAGTTATTGACTTTCAACTTTTCTTGAAATTGAATACTGAAATTGCATACAAATTCAATGTAGATTCTGGTTCTTGAACTTTTCCTCTGGAATTCTTTGATTTGAATTAGATTTCGCAACCTTATTTGTGTCAGTGTGAGTATTTTCATATATAGCATGCATATACTCTTGTGCATTTGTATCTTCCTTGCAAATAAGTCACAAATTCATGTATCTTGCATCATCTATCACATGCTCATGCATTAGAGGGCATTTAGTTCAATTTAATTGCATCGATTCATGATGATTTGAGGAATAATTCGCAGTCGACATGTAGACATCCAAGCATCTCGATCATTAGACACACAATGCATTGTACATGAATCCATTACACATGCATTCCAAGTGTTTGTGGTAATGCATAATGACGCAACTCGATTTTCAAAAAATCATTTTAATTTCGAAAATAGTGAAATCGCCACCTAATTTTATTTGTTCTAAAGGAACGGGAAAATATAGATAAAACCCCATAGATACGGATAAGGCGGTCTACGGCCAAAAAAAGTGGAATCGGGAGTCGGTTATGTAAGAGGAAGGTATTAGCACCTCCTACATCCATCGTACTCGATGGGACCCGTTTAATTCTAAGTGTGTGTGTATATTCGCTAATCTCCACGTTATAATCGGAAAAAGAAACAGAATTTGTTTATTATTATTTTGAGTTTGGCACGGTTTCGGAACCGTGTGCCTACGTATTCCCTTGTGCAATGGGAAAGTCAAAACTCCGTAGTTCCTCTTAAAAAGGTTTGAAATTGGTTGTATTGATTTTATAAGAAAAATCGTGCGTTTAGACATTTCAAATACTTTGAACTAAGACTTGTTTTGTTTGTTTGAAAAGCTTAAGTCCTCGTTCTTGTTTGAAACGACTATTGCACACTCTTTATCGGAAAAGAGTTTAATGATCGCATATAAGCGATATAAGCGTTTGAGTGAGTTGAGTTATTTTTATGTGGGAGACAAGTATTGGACCATAAGCGTTCAACGGCTAACGCCCCAATTACTCGGATGAGTGGACAGAAACATCCGAATCATCTTTTTCTACCCAAAAATTTTGTTAAGAAAAGGTGAGGTGAAACATGGTTCACGTTAATTAAATTCAATTAAGACACCAAACATACGGTCAAGGGTCGATACTGGACTGACTACCATATGTTTGGGAGGAGGGAGAAGTAGAATATTTGTGAAATTATTTTGAAAAGAAACTCGACGTTGGATCGAGGTTTAGAACCCTAAATTATGAAAGCATTCTGATACGCGTGCTGAGATGAAATGGAAGCGGGTTATGATTAATCAAGTATATGGACTTGATTAACCCCGTGAGGATAGGTGCTCCTATCCCCAACCATGAGACCCTGGTGCATGGAGAATTGGTATATAGACCAATGTTATTTTCGGGTTATGATCGATTAAAGCAACAAGGGCTTTAACCAATCTCGTGAGGATGGACATGCCCATCCCTAACTATGAGACCCTTTAAGAAATCGGCATATGAGCCAATCAAGATGAAATCGAATCGATTTTAATTTTAATTGTGTGCAAAGTGTACATTGGTGAATAAATACTGAATGAGTAAATAAACAGACAAAATACCATACAATACAATCGGAAATTTAAATGATTATTAGAGATGATTTTTTCTGTTTGATGAAAAATCGGCTAATAGTTTAATCGATAAATCATCAAACACAAACTATCAGATCCAATAATTATTTAGTACATCGCAACGAAATATTATTCATGACAAAATAAATTAATGGAAATAAAATAAGTTCAGAAATAGCCTGTATTGCAGTGATTCTGTGAAGTATAAAAAAGAAAACCATCTGATCTTTGACTGGTCCGAAATAGCTCCACGCACTAACGAACCGAGTACCACAGCTTCCGATCCAAAATACTCCGATGGTCCCGAAAAAAATAGCAATATTACACCACATATATATATTTATTCAATATTAACATTTTTTCTAAAATAAATAAATTAAGAATAATAAGAGAAAGAAAAAGATTTTTCTATTAAAAAACAAGGTGGTGACACTTGTCACCACCAGATTTAATATGAAATAAAATAAAATAAAAATTAAATTGTTTTTATATATTTTTCAAGAAGAAAAGAAAAGTGAAAGGAATTAAAATAGAAAATATAAAAAAATTGCCCAAAAAATTAAATTGTTTTTATATATTTCTCATCGCTCTCTCACGCGTTTCTCACTTCTCTCATCGCTCTCTCGCCGGAAATCACTCTTCCTCATCTCTCTCTCGCTGGAAACCGCTCTCTGTCTCTCTCTCACCGTCGCCGGAAATCGCTCTCTGTCTCTCTCTCACCGTCGCCGGAAATCGCTCTCTGTCTCTCTCGAACTGTTATTGCATGTTTGATTTCTGATAAACGTTTGACTTTTCGTTCTCTGTTACAGATTGGAAATGGAAAGGGGGAAGGAAACCCTAGTTTTCTAATCGGTGATGATGATGCTGGTGCGAAAACGAGAGAAAAATGGAATGAAGGAGAAAGACGGCGACAAAGTTCGCAACCTCTTCTTCAAAAACCGGTATTACCTTTCGAAACTCTCTTCTTCTTTCTCGATATTCAGACAGGATTTCTGAGAAAATTGACTCTGAAGGTTTATGGCGTAGGAAAATGATGATTAAAAGCTTGCTTGTTTTTTCTGGTTTCTATCGACAGAACATGATACTACTCTTGTCTGTTTTCTTGGTTTGTCTCGATGGATGCTGGTTTTGGTCTTTTTGCTTTTTGGTTTTAAAATAGATGCTATAATACTCTTGCTGGTGTTTCAAAAACTTAGAACAGATACTACACGATTTTCTGGCTTGGGTTGTTGTTATGTTTCTTTTTTGAACTGATCTTTTTTTTTTTCTGCTGGTTTTTCTGTGTGTTTCTATGATATATCTTGAACAGATATTATACTTGTGTCTTCTTCTGTCTCTGTTGCTTGTGCTGGTTACTAATAACCATGTTGTCTGCTCTGCTTTTCTGAATTTTTGGCTTGCATTAGTTGCTAATGACCATGCTGTCTGCTCTGCTTTTCTGAATTTTTGGCTTGCATTAGTTGCTAATGACCATGCTGTCTGCTCTGCTTTTCTGAATTTTACCTAATGCTGCTCCATTGATTTTGACCCTGTTGCCTATTGGGATTTATACTGTTGGATTATACTTGCTGCTTGTGGGAATCGAACTGTTGCCTTGTACTAACCCTGATGAATGGTCTGAGTTAGGCTTGTTTGTGAACCGAGTTAGCCCGCGATTTGCAAATAAGCTGTTTTTCGCCGATGATTAATCTTAAGCAAGATTAGGAGGATTAGCATTTAAAACCTGATTCCCGCCAAACACCTAATGATGAGTCTGAAAAAAGAATACTTCTTTTGATTTTCGTATAATTTTGTTTCGTTTTGTAACTGCTAACTTATGTTCTTTTTTCCTTGTTTCATGAATGGCGGCAACGGTCGAGTGGTTAGGCATGAAGATGAAGAGGAACACCCGTATGTGAAGAAAAATTCGGAGGAAGACAAATACGCTCGAACAAACTTCAGAACTTGTAGCATTAGATTAGGACACCGTAGAAACTTGTAGAATTATGATATCTTGTACTTCTTTGTAACTTGTAATTCAAAATTGTAATGGAATTTTAATGAAATAATAGTAAGAACTTCTTTCCAACATTGAATCTTTTAATTCCAACTTTGTATCTTGTATTATTCCTTGAGTTTAATTCAGAATTTCCTTTGAACTCAAACTTGTGACCACTTTCTAATCCAAAGTATAACAATCTTTTGAATTAGTTTGAATTCTTTGAATTTCCTTTTAGGCTTGAGAAATTTACAAGTCCTTGTAATTTGAAGTTTGGATGTGAAATAATGTTTTTTCTTTTTTCAAAATTAAACTTGTAATTCCATAACTTTGTAGATCTTGAGATAAATGAATACAAACTTGAATACCATTTGCACAACATTTTGATCGAATGAAAATTCACACAAAAAGAACGGAACGAGTAACATATCCAATATGAATTGAACAACTACTTGTAACTATATAATTTTTGCTAGTGAATTCAAACACCAAGAACGACATCTTTCCCTTCATTGAACTTAAATTCCCCGAGTAATAAAAAATTCCTTTTAAAATTTAAATTCTAAAATAAATAATTATTTTTGAATTCAAATCCCAAAAAGACAAATAATTCCTTTTCGGACAAATAATTCCAAATAGTTCTCTTTGAACTAATAATTCGAAACTGCTCCTCTTAAAAAAATAATTCGAAACCTCTTGAATTTTGAATTATTCTCAAATTGAATCAGTAACAAAATAAAACCCAACACATTTTTTTTTTAATGAAAATTTCCCAGTAGAAACTCCTCTGAAGCCACAACGAATGAACGTCTATGCTTGAAACAATGAAGTAAAACAAAGGGGAAATTTTGGGGTGCGACACATAACTTAGGTTCAAATGAAAGCTTCTAATGCCTCTAGGAATCCCGACTTGCTTGCATTGTTCCACTATCCATGAACATTAGAATTATCATATCCATTTGCATTCCTAACATGTTCATGCATGTACTCTCACATGAACATTGGTCTTATCAATTCGATTTGCATTCCTTGCATGTTCATGCATGTACTCTTTGCATGAGCATTGGTTTTATTGATTCGATTTTCATTCCTCGCATGTTCATGCATGTACTCTTCGCATGAGCATTGGTTTTATCGATTCGATTTGCATTCCTCGCATGTTCATGCATGTACTCTTCGCATGAGCATTGGTTTTATCGATTCAATTTGCATTCCTCGCATGTTCATGCATGTACTCTTCACATGAGCATTGGTTTTATCGATTCGATTTGCATTCCTCGCATGTTCATGCATGTACTCTTTGCATGAGCATTGGTTTTATCGATTCGATTTACATTCCTCGCATGTTCATGCATGTACTCTTTTCATGAACATTGGTTTTATCGATTCGATTTGCATTCCTCACATGTTCATGCATGTACTCTTCACATGAGCATTGGTTTTATCGATTCGATTTGCATTCCTCGCATGTTCATGCATGTACTCTTCGCATGAGCATTGGTTTTATCGATTCGATTTGCATTCCTCGCATGTTCATGCATGTACTCTTTGCATGAGCATTGGTTTTATCGATTCAATTTGCATTCCTCGCATGTTCATGCATGTACTCTTCGCATGAGCATTGGTTTTATCGATTCGATTTGCATTCCTCGCATGTTCATGCATGTACTCTTCACATGAGCATTGGTTTTATCGATTCGATTTGCATTCCTCGCATGTTCATGCATGTACTCTTTGCATGAGCATTGGTTTTATCGATTCGATTTACATTCCTCGCATGTTCATGCATGTAATCTTTGCATGAACATTGGTTTTATCGATTCGATTTGCATTCCTCACATGTTCATGCATGTACTCTTCACATGAGCATTGGTTTTATCGATTCGATTTGCATTCCTCGCATGTTCATGCATGTACTCTTCACATGAGCATTAGTTTAATCAATTTGATTTGCATTCCTTGCATGTTCATGCATGTACTCTTCACATGAGCATTAGTTTTATCGATTCGATTTGCATTCCTCGCATGTTCACTTGACTTTTATCTGCTATGGGACTGTGGCCTAACAACATGGATCGAGTTTTAGTATGAAAGCATCATGAACAGGTGATCCGGACCAAAAACAATATTTTTGCAGGTTGCAGGTCGCGCTTAGCGCCACCAGGTGCGCGCTAAGCATCAAACGTTTTGACTTCTGTTTTGCAGGTCGCGCTTAGCACAGGCAAGAGCAGGCTAAGCACGCTGGTCTCTATTTGGGTCGCGCTTAACGCAGTATAGCAGGCTTAGCGCGACCTGTGCTGATGCAATTTTGTGTTCTTTCTTGGTTCTAACAGCAAAAAGTAGGAGTTCTAGCAATGCCTAGCTACTGTTTGTTTTCTGTTTGATGCAAGGGCTTGTGTTGCATATACATACGATGCGTTTCTCGTATGTTTGTGTACCCGCGTATACATTCTTTTACTTGGTTTTTGGGTCTAACTCCCTTCTTGCAGGTGTTGTGTGCTTGTACACCAACGTGTACAGTTCTTCTATCTTGTTTTGCTCTGTCTAAACTTGTTCTTGCAGGCATTATCGCTTCGGATGCGTATCAACACGTATTCCGCTTGTTGTGATGCTTTGAACAATTCTCACCGGTTTACTCTTATTGCATGGCTGCAGTACTTGAAGTTTTCTGGAGTATTTCTTTAGCTCGTAGTGCTCTTCGGATTCTATATCCGTTCGGTAGTTTCTACACCATTTATCGCATTCTCTTACAACTTTCCTAGATATCATGAGAAGTAGGGCTTTACAGCTTTCTTTTGCCATGTGAAGTAGGAATAGAGATGCACAATGGGGCTTCCGTAGCTGGAGCATGTTTAGGAACCCCTCTGGTTTATTTAAAGACCCGTTTTGGGCAATTCTACTTGTGGATTGTGCTTGTTTGTTTGTTTGTTTCTTCCAGGTTCTCTAGCCTAGACATTAGGATCCACATCCTTTGCATGTAAATATAGGTAGAGATTCCCTTGCTTCCAACCATAGGATCCACATCCTTGCATGACAACATTAGGGTTAGAGCTTAGCTAGTTTCCCTTTTGTTTTGCTAGTTTCTTTTGCATCTTTGCACGTAATAAAACTAAAACTTGCTTTTCTTTTCCATTTGAAAACAAAACACTTAATAATGGTTTGAACTCCTTTTACAAGGTAAAATCAACCGACCAACACAAATTTTTTGCCTTCGTGAACACCTTTTCATTTGTGTTTAAAACCTTTTTCACGAGTAAAAAACACAAAACCCGCCAAAACAAGTGAGTCGAACTACGACGCTCTGACTTTCCCATTGCACACTAGAATATGTAGGCATCTTGTCATGGGGCTCGATCGAGCAAACTTCTTAAATACTTCCTTCTTTTCCCCGTGGTTTCTTTATTTTCTCTTTTCTTTTTCATGCATGATAGCGATTTAGCATAGATAGATAACACACACTTTAGCTAGAAATAGAAAGTGGATACCGTAGAGTACTACATGCGTGTGGTGGGGTGCTAATCCCTTCCCCTCACGTAACTAACTCCCTTACCTAGATTCTCTTGATTTCTCGGTCGTAGGACCACGATTTCTCCCTTCAGGTTTACTCGATGTTTTCCTTTCTCAGTCGTGAGATAAAAGACGTTCGATGGAAACTCTATTGATACACCACTATCAGTCTGAGGTTCGGCCAGGTGATTTCAGCTGGCGACTCTGTTGGGGATCGTACAGACCTCTTGCTGGTCCGATCAGGAGTTGATCCTAGCTTTCTTTTTCATATCTATTGGGTGTTTATCTGCTTACACGCCTTATCATCCTTTGTATGCTTTGCATTGCATTCTATGTGGCATATTTACTACTTTCATATATCCTGTATCTGGATTGCTGATGTACTGGTTGATCTCTTGATTTGGGTGGGAGTTACTTGAGGTTAAAGGCCAACTACCCCGACCAGTGACACATAGGCTAGATGGATGTTCATGTCGAATCCCGCATCCCGTGGTGCGTGCGAGGAGGCATGAAGTACCAAACTCAGACGAGATTCAATTGACAGTTCTTTCACCCTACACCCTGTTGTGTAGTCAGCGAAGTACTCGATAAAGGATCATTGACTCTGTTTATCATTAGGGACCCCTGTTGAGTCTAGAATCACCCTGTGAGTTGGGACGGGATATCATTAGTACAGGTACTGTTGGTGACTGTTGGTGACTTGTTACTGCCGGTGACTTTGTTATTGATGGTGACTCGGTATTTTTTGGTATTTTCTATGGAATTCCAGTTTGACGCCGGACCTTTGAACTTGTGACATTTTGATTCAGTTTCTACATGATATCTTGATTGGGTGACAAGCTTCAGACCTTGTGATATCTGTTCGAGATTTTAGTACATCAGTGGTCTAACATATAGGAAATATGGTTCCAAAACATTACATTCATAAAAAAAAACTTTTAATCTGCATATTTTTAACATGCATATTTGTTTATTTCCATGAATTTTAGCCTTTGAGTCTAGTTGTTGGGTTATTTTGGAAGATGGATACTGAAAAGAAGACCAATCAGAGACTTCATCCAGTGTACAAATTTCCCACTCCTGATCTTGAGAATCTCCTCTTGATGGCTAACAAGTCTACACCAGAGAATGTTGTCACATTTACCAGGGATTATGGAAGAATTCTGACATGGTTGAAATTTCCTTTGACTGATTACCAGAGGGACGGGCTCCAGGTCCTTTTCCAGTTCTATGATCGTGAGTTGAGGTGCTTTGTATTTCCTGATTATTTGTTGATGCCCACATTGGAAGAGTATTCTAGCATCTTAGACATTCCCATTTTGCATCAAGTTCCTTTCCATGCCTCCATGGAGAGACCGACCGATGATCAGATTGCCAAAGCTCTTTATTTGGAAAAATCTATGTTATACGCCAATGCTGTAAGCAAAGGTGCCGTGAAAGGCTTGCATTTGGGTTTTCTCTTATGGGAAGGTAATGCCAAAGCTGTCAAGAAGGAATGGAAGAGCTTCAATTCCATTCTAGCTTGTTGCATCTACGGGATGTGCCTATTCCCGAATGAGCCTAAATTTGTTGACATGAATGCTATCACCATTTTCATCCAGCGGAATCCTGTTCCAACTCTGTTGTGAGATGTTTATCATTCCATACAATCCAGAAGTTTCAAAGGGAAAGGTGGAATTGTAAACTGTTGCGCACCATTGTTATACCACTGGTTTCAGGGTTTTCTTCCTCGAAGTGGTGCTTTTGTTGACACTCAGCATACTATGAGGTGGATTCCGAGATTGTTGGGACTCACATCTCAGGATGTCGGTTGGAGTCGACGCGAGATGTCCAAGACCGAGAGTGAGAATATTATTATCTGTTGTGGAGATTTTCCTAATGTCCCTCTCATGGGCATAAAAGGGGGTATCAATTACAATTCGACTCTTTCTTTGAGGCAGTTGGGTTATGCTTTGATGGTACCTCCTGATGCGAGTTTTGTGCGGGAAACTCTATACTATGATGTGCCTAATGTTACTGGGATGATGGTACCCGCAAACTTTAACGAAGAAATGATCGAGAATTTGTCAGAAAATCCCGAAAAGTTAAGGAATACCCGCAGACCTTAACGAAGATAAAATTGAGAAATGTCTGAAGATCCCAAAGAGTTAAAGAATACCTGCAAACTTTAACGAAAATGAATGGCTAGAACAATATCAGAATTGTTGGTGCACGAAGGTGCGAGGAGCCATGGCATGCTGAATGTCTTGACCATGTAACTTCCGAGTTACCAGCAGAACAAATTCAGTAGCGCGCCCGAGAATACAATTCTCTGGGGATAAACAAATCAATATCCAGCACACTGGTGTGATATAGATGTTTATGAAGTCGGTAGATCTTATTTCCGACGTTTCTGTTGATGAGAGATCTTATTGAACATGTACAGACATGTTGAACAACTTCCGAGTTGACAAGATCTTCAATTTGTATGCAAATAGCTTTACCGGTGATAGAAGAATCAGATTCAGTACTTGCGACTGAAAAACTTCTAGGGTAATGAGCTTCAATTTGCTGGCATTTGTATAGACAATGCATTGTAGCAAGTGGATATATAGATCAACGTTTGAGTTGGAGAAATATCCTGTGATTGAATAAACATCCCACCTGGTGGACACTTATTGTTGAGTAGTTGATAACTTACTGGGGAAATAAACACACCAGAAGTTTGATGTAATTTTCTGAGAACAGCTCAGAGAACAAAATGCGGAATTCGCTGCCAGTAGAAATTGCTGGGAAGATTCTTGTCTGAAGGAACCTTGGAAAATACCAAGAATAATATTGTAGTAATCCTTTTTGAAGGAGACTCACTTGGGAGTAAATTAAGCTTCGCTGGGGAAACTTAGTAAGGAAACCATGTGGAAAATTCACTGGGGATTCCCGGTTGATAACTTTGCTGACATTAGAGTCCATCTGAAAGAGACAACTGTTTCGCTGGGGAAGAAATCTCGATTGGAGAAACCATCAGTTGTTGAGGTCCATACAAGTATATAACTTGTGCTTGTAGAAAAGAGGATAATTTTGTCGTCTGAGAACTAATCCTTCAATTTTGATCCTTACGAGGATATTTACAGTTTCAGTTGAAAAACCTGCAAAACAAATAGCCGAAGCTAATGCATGAGTATGACATGCATGATATGATTTACATGGTGATTTTTTTTGTTTAATGCAAAGAGTATATGATTTCCTGATACTGTTGAGAGAAGGAAGACATCATTGGGGAATCCAACTTGCACAATCATGTTGTCACAAAAATCACTGGGGATGACCGATCACTTCTCTGGGGAAGAGACTTCACTGGAGAGTTGACACTACTGTCGATTGTCTTTCACCCAAGTCTTCTCCTGGCACTGGGGAGAAAAGCTAGATTGTCATCTAAGAAAAAGTCTTTGGCACCCGCATCCACATACTCTGAACGAATTCCAGATTTTGGCAAAGGTTCGGACATGAATATGCCGTGATATGACATGAATGAATGAATGAATGAATGAATGAATTATGCATGGATATACTGGTTGATGTATTGATTATCAAACTGAATTCCCGACACCACTGTGAATCAAATGAAAGGCACTGGCCATAATCCAAGTCACCAATGTCATTGCAATGAGCTTCTCATAGGGGAGACAACATCTGACTACTCACAAACATCATGATGGATACAGAGATATTTCCAAATCAGAGGAAAGGCGTAATGCTTAGAAAGTCAGTCACCCCCCAACATTCCGTAAATCAAAACAATTTTAAGCTTCAAAACTTCCTGGTTTTACCATTTGAATGATTTTAATTTTATCTAAAACAGCAGCAACATTAAGTTAATCACGCAGAAAAGATAAAAAAGTAGGACAAGAAATGAAGTTCAACTGAACAATTATTTATTTAAAATATGAGAAGACTAACTCATAAGTAGGGATTGTGTACATAAAGATGCACATTCCTTTAGGAGGAACGTACAGGAAAAGTGAATCTATACACATTTCTTAAAACAACAACGAAATTGAAATTGAACTTTATTGAACCAAAACATGCTATTCCCCTTCCTGACTGCTATTCTTCATCACTTCGCTTCTGAAGATAGTGATTGAACTAATCCTTTCCATTTGAGCTTTTGTTGTGGCACGGAGACGCACACTGCAGCATTATGTCTTTATACATTCCCTAACTTTTGCGTGAACCATCTTCGGAAGATCTTGGTTCACCGGGACATTTACCCTTTTTTGCTTAAGCCGCGCTTTTGGGTTTTCAGCTTACCGGGCTTAATTTTTCTCTTTTTTTTATAGACATAATACTTCTTGACCGTGTCTGAGTTGATAGCGTGTGCCAAGTCTTCTCCATCCATGTTGGTGAGAACAAGAGCTCCTCCCGAGAAAACTTTCTTTACCACGTATGGTCCCTCATAATTTGGCACCCACTTCCCACGAGGGTCTCTGTGCGGAGAGATTATCCTTTTTAGCACCAATTTGCCCACCTTGAACTCGCGGTCGTACTTTCTTGTCAAAAGCCCTCTTGATTCTTTTCGTAGAGTTGGCCATGACGATGGTGTCAACCTCTTTTCTTCAATCGATTGAGGGTCATACGAACCCATTCCGCTTTTCCAACTCTGTTTCCATCGAACTCGAGAGAAGGAATCTCAACTCTATAGAAGTACTGCTTCCATGCCATAAACAAGAGTAAGGTGTTGCTCCTCAAGTGCGAATAGACGTTCAGCCAGCAAAGCAGCAATATCTCGTGCCAATCCTTATACATCTTTACCATTTTTGCAAGATTTTCTTGATATTCTTGTTCATTGCTTCAAAAGCACCCTTCATCTTCGGGTTTGTAAGGAGATGAGTTGTGATGATCGATCTTGAATGTGTCACACGTCCTTCATCATCTTGTTGTTTAGATTTGTCCCATTGTTGATGATAATCTTGCTAGAGTACCATAGCGACAAATTATATTATTCTTGATAAACTGGTAACCACTTGTCGTTACATTCGTGATATGAGGCAACCTCAACCCACTTGGTGAAATAGTCTATGGCGACTAGTATGAACCGATGTCCATTAGAAGCTTTCGGTTCAATCATTCCGATCATATCAATTCCCCACATAGAGAATGGCCATGGAGAGGTCAAAACATTCAGAGGTGAGGTGACACATGCATCTTATCGGTTGAATCGACACTTGTGACATCTCATTGCATAAACAACACGGTCTGTTTCCATGGTCATCCAGAATAAAACCGAATCTTCTCTTCTTCGCCATTGCATGCCCATTTGTGTGAACACCAAAAGAACCTTCATGAATTTCTTTAATGAGTTGATCTGCTTCGTGTCTATCCACGCATCTGAGCAAGACCAAATCAAAATTTCGCTTGTACAGCACCCCACTACTCAAGAAAAAGTTGGCAGACAACTTCCTCAAAGTCTTCTTATCAGTGATAGATGCCCCTTCTGGGTACTCGCCCTTTTCTATGTATTGCTTGATATCATAAAACCAGGGTTTACCGTCAGTTTCTTCATCAATCATCATACAGTAGCCAGGTTCGTCTAGACGCTCAATAGTGACTGGAAGGTGCTTCATTAGCCCACTTGACCTTGAACATTGAAGATAAAGTGGCTAAAGCGTCAGCTAACTGGTTTTCCTCTCTAGGAATGTGGTGGAAAGTAATCTCGTCAAAGTACGGTATCAGCTTTAAAACATGATCTCTGTACGGAATCAACTTTTCATTACGAGTTTCCCACTCTCCTTTGACCTGGAAAACGACGAGTGCTGAATCCCCATAAACTTCAAGGATTTTGATCCTTAAATCAATGGCTGCTTCAATCCCGAAGATACAAGCTTCATATTCTGCCATGTTGTTGGTACAATCGAAATAGATTCTGGTGGTGAAGGGAATATGAAAACCTGTTGGAGAAGTTATAATTGCCCCTATTCCGTGCCCCACTGCGTTGGATGCTCCATCAAACACAAGCGTCCACCGGGATCCTGGCTCGGGTCCCTCCTCTGGTCCAGGAATGTTGCATTCTCTAATAAACATGACATCTTCGTCTGGGAAGTCAAACCTCATCGGTTGATAGTCTTCCATAGGTTGGTGGGCGAGATATTCTGATACCACACTTCCCTTGATAGCTTTCTGAGTTACATATTGAATATCATATTCAGATAGTAACATCTGCCAACGTGCAATCCTTCCAACCAAAGCTGGCTTTTCGAAGATATATTTGATAGGGTCCATCTTGGATATCAGCATTGTAGTGTGACACACCATGTATTGTCTCAAACGACGGGCAGCCCATGCTAAAAGCGCAACAAGTTTCTCTAGCGGAGAGCGACTTTCACATTCTGTGAACTTTACTCGTGATAATAGATTGCATGCTCTTTTATTCCGTTTCATCGTGTTGCAACACAACCCATAGATCCTTTAGCAGGTGAGGTACATTATGAGAGGCCTTCCGCACAAGTGTATCAAGATAGGTGGCTCTTGTAAGTACTCCTTGATCTTATCAAATGCTCATGACAATTATCATTCCATATGATGGCTTGATCTTTCTTCAAAAACTTGAACAAAGGTTCACAAGTAGTCACAAATGCGATATGAACGGAAATGTAATTTAAGTGTCCCAAGAAACCACGAATTTCCTTCTCCGTCTTGGTGCCGGCATTTCTTGAATAGCTTTTACTTTGTCGGGGTCTACCTCGATACCTCGTTGACTTACTATGAATCCAAGTAGCTTCCCGGACCGGACTCCGAAAGTACACTTGTTAGGATTCAATCGAAGTTTGTACTTCCTCAATCTTTCAAATTTACGAGATGGACAATATGCTCTTCGCCTCGAGACTTCAGATCACATCATCCACATAGACTTCAATTTCTTTATGCATCATATCATGGAAAAGAGCTACCATGGCTCTTTGATAAGTTGCCCCCGCATTCTTCAGTCCAAAAGGCATGACTTTGTAACAGAAGGTGCCCCACGGGGTGGTGAACGTCGTCTTCATCATATCTGTCGGGTCCATCTTGATCTGATTGTATCCGGAGAAACCATCCATGAAAGAGAAAACTGAAGACTGCGCTGTGCTATCGACCAAGACATCAATGTGAGGCAAAGGAAAATCATCCTTTGGGCTGGCTCGATTCAAGTCTCTGTAGTCTACACACATCCGAACCTTTCCATCCTTCTTGGGGACAGGTACAATGTTGGCAATCCAATCTGGATATACCGACACAGCAAGGAAACCGGCGTCGAACTGCTTCTTGACTTCCGTCTCTGATCTTCTTAGCCATCTCGGGATGCGTCCTCCTCGGTCAATGCTTTACGGGCGAGCATTCGGGCTTTAGTGGCAACTTGTGCACAATAATATCTGTATCAAGTCCAGGCATGTCCTGATATGACCAGGAAAATACATCTACAAACTCTCGCAATAAGTTGACCAACTCATCTTTTATCTCTTGCCCCAAGGCGGTTCCAACTTTGACTTCCTTTTGATCCTCTTCAGTGCCCAGATTGATCACATCCACTGGTTCCTGATGAGGTTGGATCATCTTATCCTCGTGCTCAACCAGACGCGCTAACTCTTCAGGGAGTTCATAGTCTTCTTCACCATCATCTTCGGCTTGGTTGATCGGGAAATCGAAGTCAAAAGGAGTTATAGCATGGCTATGTTCAATAAGCTCAGTTTCAGGTGATCTGCATAAATGATTGATTTTATCTTTTAGATATGCATGTTTATTTTGGCAGGAAAAACAGTGAAAGTGTTGTTGTTTTTATTAAGATGCATTGGAAAGCAAAAGTAGAAACAATAAAAAGGATCTCAAAGTGAATAACAAAATGCGCTTTTCATTGAAGACAAAAAATTAATTCATATAACAAGCCCTACAAAGCAATCCTTTGTGCCTTGGGCGGAGCACAGGATTTTTTTAATTTTAAAACAAGAAATTACTTTGAAAATGAAATGAGAGGGGTAACATCCTTGACGATCCAATTCTTGAGGGCCACACTGGGAGGAGTACGGAACACCATCTGAGAAATCTCCACTGCGTGCTCATCATCTCCAATGGCATTGATAGCCTTTTCGGAGCGGAAACCCTTCGTAACAAAAGTATCCTCTAGATGAGGGATCTTTCCTTTTCCTATTTCTGAACTTCCACTGATCCTGGAGGATGGTTGATAGCCGAGCCCGCTCTTGTCCTTCTTCTCTGCAACATTTATCACCGTTCCCCAACCTTCAGGGTTCTCGGTATCAATAAGAGCCTTGACATCCTGCCAACGGGTTATGTTACCCTTAGGCTTTTCAGCAGTCTTAACTTCCTTTTGCACATTTCCAACAATCTCTAAAGCTTGAAAGAGGGTCTCATGCACCTCATCTCCGACATCCACATACTTGAACTCGGACAAGTGACTAACCAGATAGTCTTCTTCTCCACTAACCTCCACCACCTGGTTATTCAGTAAAAACTTCAATTTTTGGTGAAGAGTCGAGGTGACAGCCTTTGCACCGTGTATCCAGGGCCTTCCCAACAAGCAGCTATAAGCCGGGAAGATATCCATCACTTGAAAGGTAATGTTGAATAGTTGGGGTCCGATAAGTACCGGGAGATCAATCTCTCCCACCGCCATCCTACGGGATCCATCGAAAGCCTTCACAATTAGAGAGCTAGGTTTCATAATTGCCCCTTCTACCTGCAACTGAGCCAATGTCGTCTTTGGGATCACATTTAGAGCTGAACCTGTATCAACCAGAACTCTAGCAAGAGTCGTTCCACCACAGGTAACAGAAATGTGAAGAGCCATGTTATGATTACCTCCGTTCTGAGGGAGATCAGCATCGGTGAACGATAAACAACTACCATCATTTAAGCTCGAAATTGCAATATCTAATTGATTGATTGTGATATCTTCAGCCACGTATGAGTTGTCGAGAAACTTCAACAGGGCCATCTTGTGGGCTTCTGAACTTTTCAATAGGGACAAGATTGAGATTTTTGCTGGAGTCTGACTAAGTTGATCAACTACCTTGTAGTCACTCCTCTTGATGATATTTAAAGTCTCATCACTTGGCTTAAAGATATCCCTTAACTCTTCCGCACTCAAATCGGCAACTCCATCTTTCCTCGGAGGAACATCTGACACCTTCTCTACAACTTTGTTTTCATCGGATCTTGGTGGTAACGACCACCACGGGTCATACCACTCATACCGTGATGTTCTCAATAATAGTTTCTTCCAAAACCATTGGCTTGCCACCCACGATGACTTGAGTTCATAATTCCAAGGCACAACTTTTGTATATTTATAAGGGATCTCGATGGCGGTAAACCATCATTGGTTCCACCGTAATCTGTTCTTCTTCTTGGATGGTCGGAGATACATGAAGTCTCCTGTTGTTGAGAGGGACCACCACATCCACTTCAACTTCAGGGAACTCGACTAACTCAATCAAATGTTGACACATTAATCCTTGTAGATATTTTTGAACTTTGCGATGTTCGGATTGTCCCGACATCAAACAGCTATCATGACCTCCTTTCAATAAACCGACATTCTTCAATTCCTCAAACACCTTCTTCAAAGACATCTTCAACTGATCCACCTCCATAACTAGACCTCCTTCTTCAATTAAAGCATTCACTGACGACAACCCATGCCTCGGGAATGGATTATTAGCAATGTTGGGACATCGAAGTTATTTTCGGTCAATTAGTTCCTGGACCTTGCACTTAAAAGCGAAACAGTCTTCTGTGGTATGCCCAGGAGAATTAGCATGAAAAGCGCATCTAGCATTCTCATTAAACCATGGTTTGGGAGGCCCTGGAACAGGCTTTAATTCCCTTGGCACCACTCTTCCATCTTGAATCAAATATGGTAGTAGACTAGTGTAAGTCATTGGAATAGGCTTACTCTTCCTTGGTGTACTTGTGATAATGTGGGCTCTTCTGTTGAACTAAACCCTTGTTCGGACTCTTGACTTGTTGTTGTTGTTGTTGAACCTGATTCTGAGGAACCTGAGTTGAATACGGCATTGGCATTTGCATGGGTTGCTGATACGACATACCGGGAAATTGCATAGTATCCACATAGGGGTATGACATATATGGGACCTGAACAGGAGCAGACCTAGCTGGTGGTCTTCCCCTTCCTCTTCCTCTTGCTTCATATACGACATTGGCTTCGGCCTCCTTCCTCTTGAAACCATTGAACGTCTTCTTTACTGCAGACGGTCCTACATTCCCTCCGGAAATCTTATCGGTCTTCAAACCTTCTTCGATCTTCTCGCCTACCATCACCAGATTGGAGAATTCAGAAAAAGTGCTTCCAATTAATCTTTCATAATATTGCACCGGCAAAGTTCCCATGAACAGATCATTCAACTCCCTTTCTGCTAAAGCTGGTTGAACCCTCGAGGCCACTTCCCTCCACCTCTGAGCATACTCCTTAAACGATTCCCTCTCCTTCTGAGACATGTTCTGAAGTTGTACACGATTAGGGGCCATAGTGGTGTTGAAATGGTACTGCTTGAAGAAAGCATTAGACAGGTCATCCCAAGAGCGGATGTTTGACTTCTCGAGTTGCATGTACCAATCCAAAGATGCCCCTGAGAGACTATCTTGAAAGCAATGAATCATCAACCTACCGTTCTTAACATGCGCCGCCATCTTGCGGCAATACATCCTCGATGGAGTTCCGCAGCTCACTCCCTTGTACTTCTCAAAGTCAGGCACTTTGAACTTCGGCGGAATGACAACATCGGGCACAAGACACATGTCCGCAGCGCTCATACCTACAGCATTCTTCCCTCTCAACTCCTTCATTTGCTCGGCAAGCTCCTTGCACATCTTTTGAGCGGCCATGTCCTGGAAAGGATTTGGATTATCCGCAGGCACCACATTCTGGTAGAACTGCCTCATGTAGTTGTCTTGCTGATCTTCCTCACCTTGAGGAGCTGTGGTCCACAGATGCTCTTGCTCATCCTCCTCTTGCTCGTGCTCGTCATTTCCCATAGTTTGGGTAGCGGCGGCAAAGAACATTCCTTGGTTATCCGCCTTGAAGAAGTCATCCTGCATCCCATAAAACGGAGGATTAGGTGCTTGTACTCCTGGAAATGGAGCATTGCCTCGGAGAGTCCTCACGTTTCCGGTGACGACGGGAGGAACGATAGCAGCATGCCAGTTAGTTGAGCTGCAGCGAAGCGCCCGCTATTCCTATCTTGCATTCCGAGTCGTGAGCATCTCCATCAATTGATCCATCTTGGTCTTCGTAGTGTCGATGTCATCTTGCATGGCTCGTCTTCGCTCCTCGTATTGATCCATTGCTCTTCTTATTGCTACTGGGTTCAGACAAAGCGGGGTCATCTTGAATCGCGAGAGGAAATGTAATGAGCTTGGTGTTCTCGTTTTAATAACACGCATGATTATGTATGATTAATGAAATGATTATGATTGGTTCCCATTCTTAAGAATCTTTATCGGACCCAATCACTTATAAGCAAACAGCACAACAAACGGATAAACAGCTTCTTCATTCTAATTATAAAAGTGAAAGCACAAACATCAGTTTCTTGCGAAGAAAGTAAAGAGCAAGACTCGCAGGCCTTCTTTTAGTGTTTTACAGATACCATGAAGCTGGAAAATTCATAAAGGTTACAAAAGACTAGAAATGTTGGCCTCTTCGGGGCTTGAACTCCCTTATCTCCTTTTGAAAACGATCCACCATGTCTCTGCAAAGGTAGATGAAATACTCCACTGCCGGGGGCACCTGGTCCTCTTCTAAGTCCTCGATGGCTGATTGAAGTCTCCATGGGACCTCCACCATCAGTTGCCTGCAGAATTCCACCAAACATGAGTAATTGTCATACAAACTTTTATTTTGTTCATCCAAAGTGAAAATGCTCTCTCCCCTATTCACCCAAAGCTCATTCTGACGTCGGGCTTCTTCTTGCCATCCTTCACACTGGACTTCCAATTCCCCATAAGACGCTTCCCATCGGGCCACAAGGTCTCTCGCAGTATCCAGATCTTGAATCTTCCGAGCTAGTTTTTCAGAGTCTAAGTCACGTGCCAAACGAGCTTTTTCCTTGAGGCGAGTTTCGCGTGCCAAACTAGATTCGATGTTTCTTAGTGCAGCTTTCAAGTCTTGGATCTGAGTGTTAAGAGTTGTTTTCAGATGTAGCTTTGCTTTGATGGCTCGTTCTTCATCCGCGTAAGCTTGCCCTCTTTGTTGCTCAGCCTTAGCTAACTTACGGTTGAATTCGCTTAGCTCAAAGTTTGCCGAATCTAGATTATCTTTTACACGGAACTTTGCTTTTCTTTCTTCTCACCGCCTTGACTTTCGTAAGCTCCTCATCTCTTTCCTGAGACTTTGCATCAAATCATCCCTTTCCCGAGAAACACGAGTAAGAGTTGCTTGTTGTCTCCCCTCTTCGGCCCTCATTTCAGTAATGGTGAGCTTAAGCTTGTTGAACTCCTTAATAGGAACATGCGTGGCTTCAAGTTCTGGAGCCTTGACGGAAACCACTGGAGCATACGGAAGTTTGACTTCTTTGACTCTACCCATCACCCATTGCTTATAGGGTTCTTTGGCCACACAATCCCTTTTTCCCAACTCTCTTCCCTTCCTATGGATTCGAGTCCAAGCGCTTCTGATCTGTCTTAACAACTGAGGATTTTCTCTCCCAAAGTCTTCCAAGAGGAGCTCCTCCAACACTGCATCATTAGGCTTAGTTTCCAAAGGATAACCCAACTGCCTTAACGCCAACCTAGGATTATAATTAATACAACCTTGAGATCCCATCAACGGGACATTAGGAAAATCTCCACAGTTAGTAATAATTTCTCCCACATTCCAATTTGGTAAGTACCAAACTATAGCATCTGAGGTGAGGCAAGCCAACGTCTGAGCCCATGACAAATCTTTCAAAACATCGTACCATGGACCTCTGGTCGGTAAGTGAGACAAAAACCAAGAGTACAACAGAGGAGTGATAGAACCACACCTCTCTTTTCTCATGCCTTATATGAAGGTGATCACATCACCACAAGAGTGGAACAGATTCCTTCGAGACAAACACATTAACAAACAGATCTTCCAAGAACTCTTCCCCACCGTAAACATAAAACCAAGATGAGTAGAGCAAGAACAACATAAAAGCATTTGTATTACCAGATTCGCCAACTCTTTAGCCTTGTTTCTAATGCCTTTCAAACTTTTAGCCTCACAATGAATTTCTCGCGAGATCACCACCAATATACTGTTACTATTTCTCAAACGGTAGGGATGCCATCTTTCAAAGGCCATCCTAGCAAAATCTCGAACTCTTCAATGGTCGGAGTCAGTTGAAAGTCTTGAAAAGTGAAACATCGGAGCGGAGAGTCATAATACTAGTACAAAGCAACCATAGCTCGTACATCAACATTTGTATCCAACAGCTTCAGAATGTGACCATATCTTCTGGTGAAAGTGGTCATATCAGCCTTCTTGACCTTTTCCTTCAAACATAACAAAACCTCCAACTTTGGCAACTTGACCTTGATCAGATTGGTATGCCTTTTGTCATCCATTTGTTAACTGTTTGCTTATGCGAACCAAGTCTTTAGGATTCCTACAAAATCGGAACAAATTATGTTGATGATTAATTCATGCATGCTGGATGTGATGTAATGTGATGCAGAATTAGCATGTTAAAGTTTTTTAGAGCGATCGGATATATTTGTGACATCTACCCAACAATTCCCCCTGGATGGCTCTTAGGGTTTTTGATACAACAAACACAAATTCTCGTGCATCGCAAAAGATACTTGCAACGCTACCATATTTTTTCAAGAGAATTTGGTTTGAGGGAGAGTTACGTATTAGCCGAATAGACAAAGCAAGTCTAACGATCTAACAAACGTAACCCTCAATACCGGGATCTGAACGGGGTGCTCAAAATCATTGATCCCAACTTGGGTGTATCATTTTCACCGCAAATAAATTTGTGATTAGATGATATATCCAAGAACGTCTCATTTGAGCATTCTTAAAGCCTAAAGGTTAGGTTTCCTTAAAGGTCAAAACTAGGGAAAAATCCTTCTAACAACACTATCGTCAATGCAAAATAACTTGCAATCGATAATGTCTTCGAAAGAACCTCCCTAGGTGTGGTCTTCGCACCAACTTACAAGACATTTCCGTCTAGCAAATCAATACTACGCAACCACTCTAATTTATGTGTTCTATAGCCTTGGTAGTGGGCTTTTCCTATAATCCCATCCAATATTCCCATACAACAATAATATATCAATAAGGTAATAATTAAAGCGATAGGAAATAAATGACTAAATCACAAACATAAAATAGAGTGATAAAAAGAAAGCGAAAATAAACACACATACGGAGAGCTAAACTAGGGTTGACACGCTTAGTCAATTTTCCCCAGTCAAGTCGCCAACTAACGCAACTCGATTTTCAAAAAATCATTTTAATTTCGAAAATAGTGAAATCGCCACCTAATTTTATTTGTTCTAAAGGAACGGGAAAATATAGATAAAACCCCATAGATACGGATAAGGCGGTCTACGGCCAAAAAAAGTGGAATCGGAGTCTGCTATGTAAGAGGAAGATATTAGCACTTACATCCATCGTACTGATGGACACGATTCTAAGTGTGTGTGTATTCTAATCTCTGTTATAATCGGAAAAGAAATAGAATTTGTTTATTATTATTTTGAGTTTGGCACGGTTTCAAATTGCTTGTCCTGCAATGGAAAGTCAAATCCGTAGTTCCTCTTAAAAGGTTTGAAATTGGTTGTATTGATTTTATAAGAAAATCGTATGCTTAGACATTTCAAATACTTTGAACTAGGACTTGTTTTGTTTGTTTGAAAAGTTTAAGTCCTCGCTCTTGTTTGAAACGGCACACACCTTTATCGGAAAAGAGTTTAATGACGTGCGCGATAAAAGAGTTTGAGTGAGTTGAGTTATTTTTATGTGGGAGACAAGTATTGGACCATAAGCGTTCAACGGCTAACGCCCCAATTACTCGGATGAGTGGACAGAAACATCCGAATCATCTTTTTCTACCCAAAAATTTTGTTAAGAAAAGGTGAGGTGAAACATGGTTCACGTTAATTAAATTCAATTAAGACACCAAACATACGGTCGAGGGTCGATACTGGATTGACTACCATATGTTTGGGAGCAGGGAGAAGTAGAATATTTGTGAAATTATTTTGAAAAGAAACTCGACGTTGGATCGAGGTTTAGAACCCTAAATTTTGAAAGCATTCTGATACGCGTGCTGAGATGAAATGGAAGCGGGTTATGATTAATCAAGTATATGGACTTGATTAACCTCGTGAGGATAGGTGCTCCTATCCCCAACCATGAGACCCTGGTGCATGGAGAATTGGTATATAGACCAATGTTATTTTCGGGTTATGATCGATTAAAGCAACGAGGGCTTTAACCAATCTCGAGAGGATGGCCATGCCCATCCCCAACTATGAGACCCTTTAAGAAATCGATATGAGCCAATCGTGATGAAATCGAATCGATTTTAATTTTAATTGTGTGCAAAGTGTACATTGGTGAATAAATACTGAATGAATAAATAAACAGACAAAATACCATACAATACAATCGGAAATTTAAATGATTATTAGAGATGATTTATCTGTTTGATGAAAAATCGGCTAATAGTTTAATCGATAAATCATCAAACACAAACTATCAGATCCAATAATTATTTAGTACATCGCAACGAAATATTATTCATGACAAAATAAATTAATGGAAATAAAATAAGTTCAAATAGCACAGACAGCGTTGATTCCGTGAAGTATAAAAAAGAAAACCATCTGATCTTTGACTGGTCAGAAATACCTCCACGCACTAACGAACCGAGTACCACAGCTTCCGATCCAAAATACTCCGACGGTCCCGAAGAAAATAGCAATATTACACCACATATATATATTTATTCAATATTAACATTTTTTCTAAAATAAATTAATTAAGAATAATAAGAGAAAGAAAAAGATTTTTCTATTAAAAAACAAGGTGGTGACACTTGTCACCACCAGATTTAATATGAAATAAAATAAAATAAAAATTAAATTGTTTTTATATATTTTTCAAGAAAAAAAGAAAAGTGACAGGAATTAAAATATAAAATAAAAAATTGTTTAAATGGGTGAATGAAAATGTATGAAACCTTGTTCTCTCTCTCTCACGCGCTGGTCTCTCATCACTCTCTCACGCTGCTTTCACTCTCTCATCGCCTTCTAAAATCGCTCTTCCTATCTCTCTCTCTCCGAAACCGCCTCTCTCTCACCGCCGCCGGAAATCGCCTCTGCTCTCTCGAATGTTATTGCATGTTTGATTTCGATAAACGCTGACTTTTCGTCTCTCGTTATTGATTGGAATGGGAAGGAAACCCTAGTTTTCTAATCGGTGATGATGATACTCGCGAAAACGAGAGAAAAATGGAATGAAGGAGAAGGAGATGAGTTCGCAACCTCTTCTTCAAAACCCAGATACCTTTCAAACTCTTCTTCTTTCTCGATATTCAAACAGGATTTCTGAGAAAATTGACTCTGAAGGTTTATGGCGTAGGAAAATGATGATTAAAAGCTTGCTTGTTTTTTCTGGTTTCTATCGATGTAACATGATACTACTTTATCTGCTTTTCTTGGTTTGTGTCGATGGATGCTGGTTTTGGTCTTTTTGCTTTTTGGTTTTAAAACAGATGCTATAATACTCTTGCTGGTGTTTCAAAAACTTAGAACAAATACTACACGATTTTCTGGCTTGGGTTGTTGTTATGTTTCTTTTTTGTACTGATCTTTTTCTCTTGTTTTTCTCGTGTTTCTATGATATATCTTGAACGATATTATACTTGTGTCTTCTTCTGTCTCGTTGTTTGTGTCGCTTACTAATAACCATGTCACCGCCTCGTCAATTTTGGCTTGCATTAGTTGCTAATGACCATGTTGTGTGCTCTGCTTTTCTGAATTTTTGGCTTGCATTAGTTGCTAATGACCATGCTGTCTGCTCTGCTTTTCTGAATTTTACCTAATGCTGCTCCATTGATTTTGACCCTGTTACCTGTTGGGATTTATACAGTTGGATTATACTTGCTGCTTGTGGGAATCGAACTGTTGCCTTGTACTAACCGTGATGAATGGTCTGAGTTAGGCTTGTTTGTGAATCGAGTTAGCTCGCGATTTGCAAATAAGCTGTTTTTCACCGATGATTAATCTTAAGCAAGATTATGAGGATTAGCATTTAAAACCTGATTCCCGCCAAACACCTAATGATGAGTCTGAAAAAAGAATAATTCTTTTGATTTTCGTATAATTTTGTTTCGTTTTGTAACTGCTACTTATGTTCTTTTTTCCTTGTTTCATGAATGGCGGCAACGGTCGAGTAGTTAGGCATGAAGATGAAGAGGAACACCCATATGTGAAGAAAAGTTCGGAGGAAGACAAATACGCTCGAACAAACTTCAGAACTTGTAGCATTAGATTAGGACACCTTAGAAACTTGTAGAATTATGATATCTTGTACTTCTTTGTAACTTGTAATTCAAAATTGTAATGGAATTTTAATGAAATAATAGTAAGAACTTCTTTCAACATTGAATCTTTTAATTCCAACTTTGTATCTTGTATTATTCCTTGAGTTGAATTCAAAATTTCCTTTGAACTCAAACTTGTGACCACTTGCTAATCCAAAGTATAACAATCTTTTGAATTAGTTTGAATTCTTTGAATTTCCTTTTAGGCTTGAGAAATTTATAAGTCCTTGTAATTTGAAGTTTAGATGTGAAATAATGTTTTTTCTTTTTTCAAAATTAAACTTGTAATTCCATAACTTTGTAGATCTTGAGATAAATGAATACAAGCTTGAATACCATTTGCACAACATTTTGATCGAATGAAAATTCACACAAAAAGAACGGAACGAGTAACATATCCAATATGAATTGAATAACTACTTGTAACTATATATTTTTTGCTAGTGAATTCAAACACCAAGAACGACATCTTTCCCTCCATTGAACTTAAATTCCCCGAGTAATAAAAAATTCCTTTTAAAATTTAAATTCTAAAATAAATAATTATTTTTGAATTCAAATCCCAAAAAGACAAATAATTCCTTTTCGGACAAATAATTCCAAATAGTTCTCTTTGAACTAATAATTCGAAACCGCTCCTCTTAAAAAAATAATTCGAAACCTCTTGAATTTTGAATTATTCTCAAATTGAATCAGTAACAAAATAAAACCGAACACAGTTTTTTTTTTAATGAAAATTTCCCAGTAGAAACTCCTCTGAAGCCACAACGAATGAACGTCTATGCTTGAAACAATGAAGTAAAACAAAGGGGAAATTTTGGGGTGCGACACATAACTTAGGTTCAAATGAAAGCTTCTAATGCCTCTAGGAATCCCGACTTGCTTGCATTGTTCCTTTATCCATGAACATTAGAATTATCATATCGATTTGCATTCCTAACATGTTCATGCATGTACTCTCACATGAATATTGGTCTTATCGATTCGATTTGTATTCTCGCATGTTCATGCATGTACTCTTCGCATGAGCATTGGTTTTATCGATTCGATTTTCATTCCTCGATGTTCATGCATGTACTCTGCATGAGCATTGGTTTTATCGATTCGATTTGCATTCCTCGCATGTTCATGCATGTACTCTTTGCATGAGCATTGGTTTTATCGATTCAATTTGTATTCCTCGCATGTTCATGCATGTACTCTTCACATGAGCATTGGTTTTATCGATTCGATTTTATTCTCGCATGTTCATGCATGTACTCTTTGCATGAGCATTGGTTTTATCGATTCGATTTTACCTCGATGTTCATGCATGTACTCTTTGCATGAACATTGGTTTTATCGATTCGATTTGCATTCCTCACATGTTCATTCATGTACTCTTCACATTAGCATTGGTTTTATCGATTCGATTTGCATTCCTCGCATGTTCATGCATGTACTCTTCACATGAGCATTAGTTTAATCGATTTGATTTGCATTCCTTGCATGTTCATGCATGTACTTCACATGAGCATTAGTTTTATCGATTCGACGGCATTCCTCGCGATGTTCACTTGACTTTTATCTGCTATGGGACTGTGGCCTAACAACATGGATCGAGTTTTAGTATGAAAGCATCATGAACAGGTGATCCAGACCAAAAACAATATTTTTGCAGGTTGCAGGTCGCGCTTAGCGCCACCAAGAGCGCGCTAAGCATCAAATGTTTTGAATTCTATTTTGCAGGTCGCGCTTAGCAGTCCAGATCAGGCTAAGCACGCTGGTCTCTATTTGGGTCGCGCTTAGCGTAGTATAGCAGGCTTAGCGCGGCCTGTGCTGATGCATTTTTGTGTTCTTTCTTGATTCTAACAGCAAACAGTAGGAGTTCTAGCCATGCCTAGCTATTGTTTGTTTTCTGTTTGATGCAAGGGCTTGTGTTGCATATACATATGATGCGTTTCATATGTTTGTGTACCCGATACATTCTTTTACTTGGTTTTTGGGTCTAACTCCCTTCTTGCAGGTGTTGTGTGCTTGTACACCAACGTGTACAGTTCTTCTATCTTGTTTTGCTCTGTCTAAACTTGTTCTTGCAGGCATTATCGCTTCGGATGCGTATCGACACGTATTCCGCTTGTTGTGATGCTTTGAACAATTCTCATCGGTTTACTCTTATTGCATGGCTGCAGTACTTGAAGTTTTCTGGAGTATTTCTTTAGCTCGCAGTGCTCTTCGGATTCTATATCCATTCGGTAGTTTCTACACCATTTATCGCATTCTCGTACAACTTTCCTAGATATCATGAGAAGTAGGGCTTTACAGCTTTCTTTTGCCATGTGAAGTAGGAATAGAGATGCATGATGGGGCTTCCTTAGCTGGAGCATGTTTAGGAACCCCTCTGGTTTATTTAAAGACCCGTTTTGGGCAATTCTACTTGTGGATTGTGCTTGTTTGTTTGTTTCTTCCAGGTTCTCTAGCCTAGACATTAGGATCCACATCCTTTGCATGTCAACATAGGTAGAGATTCCCTTGCTTCCAACCATAGGATCCACATCCTTTGCATGACAACATTAGGGTTAGTGCTTAGCTAGTTTCCCTTTTGTTTTGCTAGTTTCTTTTGCATCTTTGCATGTAATAAAACTAAAACTTGCTTTTCTTTTCCATTTGAAAACAAAACACTTAATAATGGTTTGAACTCCTTTTTCAAGGTAAAATCAACCGACCAACACAAATTTTTTGCCTTCGTGAACACCTTTTCATTTGTGTTTAAAACCTTTTTCACGAGTAAAAAACACAAAACCCGCCAAAACAAGTGAGTCGAACTACGACGCTCTGACTTTCCCATTGCACACTAGAATATGTAGGCATCTTGTCATGGGGCTCGATCGAGCAAACTTCTTAAATACTTCCTTCTTTTCCCCGTGGTTTCTTTATTTTCTCTTTTCTTTTTCATGCATGATAGCGATTTAGCATAGATAGATAACACACACTTTAGCTAGAAATAGAAAGTGGATACCGTAGAGTACTACATGCGTGTGGGGTGCTAATCCCTTCCCCTCACGTAACTAACTCCCTTACCTAGATTCTCTTGATTTCTCGGTCGTAGGACCACGATTTCTCCCTTCAGGTTTACTCGATGTTTTCCTTTCTCAGTCGTGAGATAAAAGACGTTCGATGGCAACTCTATTGATACACCACTATCAGACTGAGGTTCAGCCAGATGATTTTAGCTGGCGACTCTGTTGGGGGTCTTACAGACCTCTTGCTGGTCCGATCAGGAGTTGATCCTAGCTTTCTTTTTCATATCTATTGGGTGTTTATCTACTTACACGCATTATCATCCTTTGTATGCTTTGCATTGCATTCTATGTGGCATATTTACTACTTTCATATATCCTGTATTTGGATTGCTGGTGTACTGGTTGATCTCTTGATTTGGGTGGGAGTTACTTGAGGTTAAAGGCCAACTACCCCGACCAGTGACACATAGGCTAGATGGATGTTCATGTCGAATCCCGCATCCTGTGGTGCGTGCGAGGAGGCATGAAGTACCAAACTCAGACGAGATTCAATTGACAGTTCTTTCACCCTACACCCTGTTGTGTAGTCAGCGAAGTACTCGATAAAGGATCATTGACTCTGTATATCATTAGGGACCCCCGTTGAGTCTAGAATCACCCTGTGAGTTGGGACGGGATATCATTAGTACAGGTACTGTTGGTGACTGTTGGTGACTTGTTACTGCCGGTGACTTTGTTATTGATGGTGACTCGGTATTTTTTGGTATTTTCTATGGAATTCCAGTTTGACGCCGGACCTTTGAACTTGTGACATTTTGATTCAGTTTCTACATGATATCTTGATTGGGTGACAAGCTTCAGACCTTGTGATATCTGTTCGAGATTTTAGTACATCAGTGGTCTAACATATAGGAAATATGGTTCCAAAACATTACATTCATAAAAAAAAACTTTTAATCTGCATATTTTTAACATGCATATTTGTTTATTTCCATGAATTTTAGCCTTTGAGTCTAGTTGTTGGGTTATTTTGGAAGATGGATACTGAAAAGAAGACCAATCAGAGACTTCATCCAGTGTACAAATTTCCCACTCCTGATCTTGAGAATCTCCTCTTGATGGCTAACAAGTCTACACCAGAGAATGTTGTCACATTTACCAGGGATTATGGAAGAATTCTGACATGGTTGAAATTTCCTTTGACTGATTACCAGAGGGACGGGCTCCAGGTCCTTTTCCAGTTCTATGATCGTGAGTTGAGGTGCTTTGTATTTCCTGATTATTTGTTGATGCCCACATTGGAAGAGTATTCTAGCATCTTAGACATTCCCATTTTGCATCAAGTTCCTTTCCATGCCTCCATGGAGAGACCGACCGATGATCAGATTGCCAAAGCTCTTTATTTGGAAAAATCTATGTTATACGCCAATGCTGTAAGCAAAGGTGCCGTGAAAGGCTTGCATTTGGGTTTTCTCTTATGGGAAGGTAATGCCAAAGCTGTCAAGAAGGAATGGAAGAGCTTCAATTCCATTCTAGCTTGTTGCATCTACGGGATGTGCCTATTCCCGAATGAGCCTAAATTTGTTGACATGAATGCTATCACCATTTTCATCCAGCGGAATCCTGTTCCAACTCTGTTGTGAGATGTTTATCATTCCATACAATCCAGAAGTTTCAAAGGGAAAGGTGGAATTGTAAACTGTTGCGCACCATTGTTATACCACTGGTTTCAGGGTTTTCTTCCTCGAAGTGGTGCTTTTGTTGACACTCAGCATACTATGAGGTGGATACCGAGATTGTTGGGACTCACATCTCAGGATGTCGGGTGGAGTCGACGCGAGATGTCCAAGACCGAGAGTGAGAATATTATTATCTGTTGTGGAGATTTTCCTAATGTCCCTCTCATGGGCATAAAAGGGGGTATCAATTACAATTCGACTCTTTCTTTGAGGCAGTTGGGTTATGCTTTGATGGTACCTCCTGATGCGAGTTTTGTGCGGGAAACTCTATACTATGATGTGCCTAATGTTACTGGGATGATGATTAAGGTTGTTCAAGCATGGAAAAGCATCCGTCTTGAAGGGGGACAATATTTTGGTAAGAAAGATCCCACGGTCTATGCTTCTTACATCCAATGGATCAAAGACAAGAATAGCGGTCGTCAGTGGCCTTTCCTTACTAGAGCTGCGGCTTTTTATCCTCAAGAGTCAATTCTAGATGTTGTTTCTAAAGGAGATTATGAGCGAGTGCTTGCTCAGAATCGCCTTTTTCTTGAAGAAAAAGAAACTTTAGCAATAAATTGTCTTGTTGCAACTCAAACAAAGAACCAGTTGGCTCATGAGCTCAGGTATTTCAAAGAGGAAGCGTCTGATTCAACCAAGAAGAGGTCTAGAGTTGAAGATTTCTCCATTTCCATGGAAGAACACCGGAAGGTTGTCATCGGTTTGGAAAAGAAGTACAAGGCTCAAATCGAAGACTTGAAGAAACAAATGCATAATCAGAAGTTGGTATATGAATCCTGTATTCGAGAGAAAGAAGCCCAATTATCCCTTGCTGTCGGAGAGTTCGAACATCTCAAGGTTCAATCGCATGTGCCAGAGGCAGAAGGATTTCCTATGTCTGATTTTTAGATTTATGCTTTATTTGTCTCGAGTGAAAATCACCATCAGGCTTGTTGATGAGATTACTCCTTTTTCTATGATTTGCAAAAAATTGCTCAATTGCTTGTAAACTTCCTTGATTCAATGATAATTAGAATTTTAAGTATTCGTCATCTTGCTAAATCCTAAGACTCGAGTCAAAGTGTTAAGAGTCCTGGAAATGTTCAAATATGCCATTACATGCATAACACGCATATCATTCATATATGTACATACCATGCATAACAGGTTTGGGTCGGGGTTCTCATCCTCGGCTTCTGCTTTTATTTAGCAGAAAAATTGTAAATTTCCACCGTTACCCGACTAGGAGCAACGAGAAGCGACAAATGGAACAACTTCAAGCAGAAATGGCCGCAATGAAAGCGCAGATGACTCAATTCATGGAAGTTATCACTAACATGAATCAAGGACAACAAGAGTTGAGGGTTTTGGTTGAGAGATCTCGTCCAGAAGATGACCGACGCAATCCATTTGATGACGCTTCTGTGGGTCAGCCATGTGCTGAACATGGGGTACATAATGTTGATCTGGGTGTCAACGACCACCTTCGTGGTCCGGGTCTACATCTCAATGGTCGATTTCCGCCTCCACCACCTACTCTACCTCATGGCCGTATTTCTTTGATGATGGGATGCAAGGGCATCGTGTTCGGGGTCGTCCTCGTTCCCAGAGACCAGATTTTGATCAGAATGAAGAGGCTTATTCTATAAATGTCAGTGAAGTTAATTTTCCGGCTGATGACTGTTCGCGTTAAAAAGTGTCGTGCTAGAGAATTGAATCGTAATCGATTCTCTGCTCAAACGATTTACTCTTTTGATTCGCTTTATAAAGATGTCGCGAGCATCAAGCTTTATTATTTTCAACACAAGAAAAGATGATTTAATGATTATGAAAAGGGAAAGTCAGTAATACCCTCAATTGATTTTGATATGCGAATACCACTAAGCAAACTAGACACAACGCATGGGGGTATTCTCGGTAAGGGGTTTGTTATATAAAGGAATAGATGGAGCACCCTAAATATATATAGTTATCTATAGCTTTATATATGAATATGTTTGATATGTTTGTGTGTTTTAATTTGCTATTTCTATGATTGGGAAAGTTTCTCCTTGGGATTTCAAGAAGGATAGATTATGAGGGATCCTAGTGTTTGTTATTATTGTGCTCGCAAAGATCTTTGATCTTCTCGCATATATCCCTTAATGGGAATCGAGCATTTGTAGCTCGGATCTAAAGGGATCTATGGTTTGTTTGGTTCGAGGAGAAAGAAATTTGCTCGCAAGGATGAGACCTTGTGCTACGTATTCTCAAAGGGATGTTGAGAAAGTCGAGCAATCGAGTTCCCGCTATGCTGGAAGCAACGGATGTTAGTAAGAGACACAGACGAATGTCATCTTAATGAAAATGTATCTAATCTATTTCATCACATACATTTTGAAAAGTTTGATGATTAAAATCTTTCATCGTAGTTATAGGTGTTTTGCTTGAGTGTACAAGCTACCACTTACATGTTTAAGAAAGATGTTTGAAAAATGATTGAATCTTTTAATCGTAAGCATTGGGTGTTTTGTTGAGGTACAAGTTGCTACCACTCACGTAATAGATGTTTTTGTTTGAAAAGAGTTTGAAAAGTTTTTGATTGTATGTGATGTGATAGATGAGATACTTCTTCCATAGAGATGATAAACGCCTAAATCTCGAGGAGAAATTGATTGATTAAGGGATGCTTTGCTAGCCCATGGGTCCTGTATTGTAAGCCCAAGAGGAGGCATTCCGAGGGTCATCGAGGGTCCTTGTATGAAGCTCAAGAGGAAGCTATAGGTATGGCGGGTTTTGGCTTAAAAGGGATTTCACCGAAACCATCCTTTTGAATTAAGAGCAATTTCACCGGAAATTATACCTCGGGGTTCTATCCTAACGCTGGTGATTCTTTGTATTGGAAGCCCAATAGGAGGTCATAAGAGATTTCCTGTCTCTTTCTTTGTATGATGCCCAAGAGAAGGCTAAACTCAATGAGGAGTTCTTTTGAACGGGCCCAAGAGGAGGCTGACTCACAGGAGTGTTGTCTTATATGAAGCCCAAGCGAGGCTAAACTCGGATGAATGAGTTTTCTTATATGAAGCCTAAGAGGAGGCTGAACTCAGTTGAAATGAGTTACCTTGTACAAAGCCCAAGAGGAGGCTAAACTCAATGAGGGATGAGTTATCTTGTATAAAGCCCAAGAGGAGGCTAACTCTGTGGGGATGAGTTATCTTGTATAAAGCCCAAGAGGAGGCTAACACTGTGGGGAACCTATTGGTTAGACTAGTTGTTATGTTATAACTAGACAGTTATATAAACAAGTGTGCGTGTGATATGTATTCACAGGAGTTTATGAAGGAAATATAAACAATGCATGATGTTTATGTACAAGAGTTTATGAAGGAAATATAAACAAGTGTATGTGAAACGAACGTTTAAAACGAACGTAACTTGATTATTTACAAGTTTGAATTGTGTACAAGGAAGTAAGTATGTACACGAACGAGTATTTATGTACAGGAGTTGTGGATGTACATAGGAGGGTTGGGACTTACACCGTGATGGTGGCCCATTGGTTTAAAAGCAGTTTCACAGGGAATAATGCTCCTTTTAATACCAATGGTATTCAGTGTATATACAATCACAAACAAACGATCAAAGTTTGTCTGTATTTTACAAAAGACGTTTGTATTATGTACAGGTAAAAGTTTGCATGTATATGAAAAGAATTTGATATGCACAAGGAAAATATGTATGTACATAAAGAATGTTGGATATGTACAATGAAATAGCTATGTACATAAAAGAATTTGGGACTTACACCGTGAGGGAGGCCCATGATCGGTTAAGAAAAACGAGAGAAAACGAATTCGGTTTTATCGTTTAATCGGATCGATCATGGAAAAAGATGCAAGTTTTGATGAAAAGTTTTGAAGAATGTTATTTGAAAGTGTTTTTGAAAAGTGAAGTTTACTTATGAAAAGTTTTGAAAAGAATCGGGCTTCAAAAGTTTGAAAAAAATCACCTTTAAAGGTGTTTTGAAAAGTACGAAGTACCGTTTTCGGCTCGATAAAAACATAATCGGATGAAACTTTTTCTGGAAATTTTTGACACTATCTCAAAATAGACATATTAATTGACAAGTGTACAAAAAATCACCTCAAAATGAGGAGTTTTGATTGGGTTTTGAAGAAGTCAAAGTTTGAAAAAAATATGAAGAGAAAAACAAAATAAAAATGGTCCCAAGGCTACTCGAACCCGGACCATTGGGCAAGCGCGCAAGAGAGTTTTAAGAGTGAGTTGAAACCGGGCTAAGATACATCCATTAACTTATGCCAATTCGCTTAAATATATTTTAAACATGATATTTGAATTAAAAAAAAACGCGCGCAAGCCTTGTTCTACTTCCCCGATCCTTCATCAGCCATGGAATCCTCATTTCTTGATGAAATTGAATGAAGTATGTTCTTGCAGGAAAAACTATATATATGATCTTAAGGGATCTGCAGAGGCTCACGAAGGACGATGGCCTCCAAGCTACCGGTCTAGCTAATTACATTGCTGGGAGCCCTTATAGATGGAGTAAATATCTCCTCTTTAGTGTGTAGTTTAGAGAGGGAATGAGAGAATGATCTCTTTCCCATGGCCCTAAGGCCTCTTTTTATAGCATTGCCATCACTAATGATCATAATGATGCAACCGCCAATTTAATACATGAAACCACATTTAATGATTCGAACGTCCAGAACCGACCCATAAATAGCGCAGAATGTAGATTAATCCAACCCGGCCTAGCCCGGATAGAGGTCCGGGTCATATCCCGGGTTGACCACTATCTCGAATTCCGGGAACTATGCCTGATAAGCTGCCTCATAGCCACGTCCGAGATCCATCCCGATGTCTACAAACCCTCCTCCGTCTTATATCTCGGCCGAAATTTATGCATGATCATAAGCCCCCGAGCATATGGTTTCTAGACCTTGAAGCCTATGCTCGATTTTAATAGAAACATAAACTTTGACCTGTGCCGGTCCTCCAATACCACACAAAGGTTTTACCATTCTTCGCTTTTTTTGAGGTTTTTAAATGTTGACGTGGCCGGAATCGACACTTCAACAGAACACTCGCTTTTAGCCCGGATCCCGTGACGCATGGCCGGGATAAAAATTCCTTTCGACCTCACATCTCGGCTCGGAGCAAGAAGATATAGAGACTAGCCCCGAGTATCTTGAATCAAGGCTTGATGAAAATGTTTTGACGGAATCCATTAAGGTCCTTCGCCTTACATGCCCGTATGTATAGAGCTTTTAAGGTTGCTCGTGAACGCTTTTATGTTATGCTACTATCCCCGCCTGTATGAGTAAACATTTGTTCACAACGCCAATGTATTCCTATCCTCGTCACGAATCGACACTTCAGCTTTAAACCAAGCATAACACTCGCTTAGTCCGACTGCCTGCAATTTTGTCGGGCTATTGGTAGTAAGACTAGACCAACCCCAAGTCGCATGATGCATCAAGGTGCTATATTGGCTTTTCCAAGCACATAACAACTGCTCATGACACCACTACCGGCTTTTTACCGCTTACGTGTTAGATATAGAACCTTCAAGGTTCGAACCTCCATGTGGGATGATCCGAGACGGATTCAGAGCCCAACCGAGTTTGACCGAAGGTTGTTCCGCTGAGGAACAGAGCCTTGAGGTTCGAGCCCTATAGGGATGACCCGAGACTGATTCAGAGCCCAACCGAGGTTGACCGAAGGTTGTTCCGCAGAAGAACAGAGCCTTCGAGGTTCGAGCTCTATAGGATGATCCGAGACTGATCTGAGCCCAACCGAGGTTGACCAGTAGGGGTCGTGAGCCTCGCCGAGGTTGACCAGGTTCGTGAGCTCCACGAGGTTGACCAAGGGTATTCCGCATAGGAATAGAGCCTTCCGTGATCGAAAGACGATCATAGACCGAGCTTAGCAAGACGCCGCCAATGGGTTCGTGAGCCCTGCGAGGTTGACCAAGGAGTATTCCGCATAGGAACAGTAGCCTTTCCTGATCGAAAGACGATCAGACCGAGCTAGCAAGACGCCGCCGGGTTCAGAGCCTCGCGAGGTTGACCAGGAGTATTCCGCGATAGGAACCGAGCTCTTCCGTGATCGAAGATCATAGACCGAGCTTAAAGACGCCGCCAATGGGTTCGAGCCTCAAGCGAGGTTGACCAAGGAGTATTCCGATAGAACAGAGCCTCGTGGATCGAAAGACGATCCTTAGACCGAGCTTAGCAAGACGTCGCCAATTGGTTCGTGAGCCTGCGAGGTTGACCAAGGAGTATTCCGTGATAGACAGAGCCTTTCCTTCCGTGATCGAAAGACGCGATCCTAGACCGAGCTTAGCAGACGTCACCATGCCTTTGATTCCCGCCATATCCGAGTCTTGAGGTGCGAGCACTTTTATCCGTTACATCCTATTTAGTCTTTTTACAAACTATTTTTAATTTCCGATGTCACCACATAGGAGTAAGACGACACCCTTAAACAATGGTATTGTAATCTTTTTACAAAATTTCAACAATTCAATCTACCCGGATTTTCGCTGTCTTCTCTTCTATCATTCTTGATTGGGATGGTTATATGAGCCCCCCAAGCGTTTAGTCTTTGTTGAAAAAAGATGAAGTGCTTGATTCCAAGCCATCCTTATCAAGGAGGACTCATTTTTGTCGTTCTGCTCCTCGAGTACTTATGTTGGGTACTTTGTTTAGTTTCTTACATTTTATCCGAACCCTTCCCTATTTTAATAATGACAAAAATAGGATGTCTCCCGCCCACGTAGGGGATAAGGATGACACATTATCTGAAAGATTTATTACAAACAACATAGATATTAACTCGCTCTATACAATAATACTAAATCATAAATTTGCATACATTCAGCCCAACGATTCATTCCAGTACTCTGTTTGTAGATTGTCCTTTGCTTCAAACAATGCCATAGACTCGGAAATGTTGGTATTGCCTCGTATAGCCATGATATAAATAAAACGTTTGTTAATCATAATAAAATATAACAAATCTAGATAAATATCATGATATGCAGCTTACTACTCCTTGACGTCACCTATAGAAGTTATCCTTTTTAGCTACTGTAGCATTTAGCAACAACTCCCCTTATTTTAAAAATTTGAGACATTAAAGGCTTTGGTCAATGAACTCCCCGTTATTATGCATTTAAATAAATTATATACTCTAACGCCTTTCCATTCCAAAATAGACATGCCCATAGTTTCAAGATGAACAAACTTGTTGCTCTTTATCCGTTTTACGGAGTTGGTTGTCCCTCAATGACGACCATAATTGTGATAGCAAGTCGGGAATATAACGGTCGAATGAATGTGTTGTCGAAACAACCTTGCATAGCTTTGGCCATTCACTAGCCATGAACCTCAGATAACATCATCCTTAAGTGATATGCCTAATCAGAATAAATGTAGTCATACTTATGTATTCATTACTATCACCTTTATAACAAATGATAACAATGTAATAACTCTTGATAACGATGAGTAAACAGACATTAACATTTACTACTTATCACGGTACTCATAATTTACGTAACTACATAAACCATGCATTCGAATGTAGATCTGATATCAAACTAGAGCTATAGCCAAACACATTTCATATGGAAATTATAGAATATAGTAATGCAAAAACCTAACACTTTAGAATAAGTTCTAACTTTAACTGGGTAAGGAGGTCTCCCATTCCCGAACAGTGCTTATAACGTAGTTAACGTAAGGTTTAAAAACAAACTTATCTTTCTGTGTTGTTATAGCGGCTGACATCCTCTTGACATAACCACTCGAGTAGTCATTGTTTCGTACAAGTTCGGAGCTTCCAGTGAAGGAGGGACCGGTTTGATTACCAACATCTGCAATTCTACTACAAGGTAATAGTTTTTCCTCCCTCTTAGCAGACTTACAGCCATGATGCATCAGCTATGGTGTGTGTAACTTTCACCGTCCCGGACGTCTTATTGTTTTAGCCACCTAGCCACTTGGATTATGACCTTATTTGTTTTATCTTTTGCCACTGCGTAATATTTACGAAATTAAGAACATGATGCAACAATGCTACATAGTAACAGGTACTGGCGTGTGGCATTATGTATGTATCATGTAGTTATCACAGCAGAGTAGCTAAAAAATGCAATTTCTAAACAACTTAAGGTTTATTACAACCTTTACTCCTCAAGCAATCATAGACAAGTCTGTACTAAGAATGAACACAGAAGCCTCACTTAATTGTGATCATTTAGCAAAGTATGAAAAACAAATACTTATCTTGAGTTGGAATGCCGTTGACGTCCATAACGCGGAAGAAAGGATGTTGGTGAGCTATCAATCCTCTTGGCTTAACCATCAAGGCCATTTGACTTTTACCTTGCTGGAGTGTAATACCGAGTGACTTTCATTGATCTATAGAGAAGCGCTCCATACAAATTCGCCGTAACTTTCGCAGCTAGCCCGAAATCATAACGGTTTGTTGGGGATGTTCGTGATAGTTGGACATTCATCATAATTGCAGTGATGTCGGCACTACTTATCAATAGATGGATCTTTTATTAGAAATCAACACCATCTTGCGACTCATGAGCGATAGCTGGCCGAAATCGAACATGATGATGGTTACCAAACAAAAGTATAAAGGGTCAGTTACACTAATATTAAACAACCTTCCCCACGGATGGCAAATAGGGTGACAATAATTGCAATACTATCAAGAATCGCTGTAGATGATTGAATCTATGAAAAGGGATACAATAAATGAAATGAGTAACTTATCTGAGTTTTATTATAATGTCGGAGTTTGTCTAATAAACCTCCGGGTTGTTCTCTTCAAATGGGGATGTCTTCATAAGCTCCTAGCCCCGAGATTAACATCAAAAGCAATTTCCATGGCTTTCTTTATGTCGGGTCTCCGATTTGCAATGGTTTTGAAAGATAGATGCCGATCGGAAACCGTCCGAGTACCATTGCGACCCCAGATCGAGTTTCATATCGGTATTGATAATATTCCAACACAGTATTTTATTGAGAATCCGTGAACAAGCTCCATCGAACCTCGACTTATCTCCTTTTACTCAAGATTTCCTATTTGTCTTCACATGTTGTGCGTATGTTTTGGTAATAGCATTATGGACAAGCTTAAACCAAAACATATTGAAGCTGTCATATATCATGTAGATCACAACACAGTTTTTGACAGAATAAATATCAACACTAAATAACATAAAGTCCTGAATCCACAATTCAATTCTTATATACTTCCTTTTCATCAATATAGATGTAAACAAGCATGAATTCAATTGTTTGATGAGTCTAACAGAAACATCTCAATTTACACACGAAAAGAGGTTGAGATAGACTTATCATTGATATGAATCTCAACGGACATTATAACGTAAAATCTCAACCATTGGCAATTATAATTCAAACATTAACATAATTATAACGTAACTGATACTATAACGTAAAGTCGCCAACTGTTGGAAATTAGCTCAAAGACACGTATCAGTTAATTGAAAATGAGTAAAAGAATTGATAAGAGTTACTTATCTTTTACAAACGTCGAAGTCGGCACGCTGATTCACTCATCGGGAAGCCGATGATCCTTCCGATATAAACTGCCGTCTGTTCTGATTTTACTCGGATAACATTGGTGGCATATTTGATTCACCTTAGAATGTATTAGAACAAGTGGGATTAATTGCCAGGATGAATGCCCTTTGATGAGGGTGCACCGTGTACATCGCTAGTTCTTGCGTAACTATTTGAGCAATACGGCCTTATGTAAGATGAAGGAACAACCGGTCTGGCTATCACTGTTCGGCTTCCACACCCCAGCGGGCCTCTTTTCTGTTGTTTGTGTAAGCCTCAATCCATGCGTTGAATAGCGATAGACTTGTATCAGCTTGCTGTGATGGTTGTGTCGAGAGTCGCCTATTCCAATAGAAAAGAAACCCATCAACATTATAGATTAACCAGAATCCCAAATTGATCATTCAAGCCAGGAACCAGATACGATGTTCAAGCATATTACACCAAGTTTTCCATTGGAAACCGCCATATGCCTCAATCGATAATAAAATAATTCTATTTTTCCCTCAAGGCCTAACCGCAATATACGTAATAAAATGAAAAACTTATCCGGCGTTAAGCTCTCGTATCGTAGTTTGTAAATAGCCTCGTGTTGATCAATCAAGATCCGCGTTGTGAAGCCGATCGCACGTGTGTCGCCACTTTTATGGTGTTCGACCGACCGAGAATGTCTTTGATCTCCCCATCCGATTGGGAGTTTGTCTCCAGACTTGAATATGTTCTTCGTGGTCGGCGAGGGACTTCGGGATAGACCTCAGATCGAGGTTACGCTGGCGATAAGTTAAGAATGTCTCTGATGCATTTGAAATGATGGCGATACGTTTGGGATAACCCAGGCTCGACCCTTCCTCCCAAGCGCAGCATTCCTGCTTGTCCAAGACGACCACCGCAGCGATCACTTGCTTGACCCTCTCGTGACTCGCCCTGGATGGTGGTTCGATCATAACTACTTCGACCCATCTACTTGCCCCACATTCCGGCTTGACTTATCCAGTGCTCCAGTTTATCACATGCAAAAAGTCAGAATGTTCGAAAGATCTAGAAAGTCCTAGTGCTATTCCAATGAAATTCGTCGTATTAGTTATTGGACCATATGCCAACGTGAAACCTTTACGTGATCATGTCTAAACATCATGAATTAGACCACTATATGACAAAAATGGTTATTTTGATAAGATTTGGTAGCCGAGAAGTTTTACCTGCCCCACTGGCATGCCAATGTTCTGGCAGAAAACTATATATATGATCTTAAGGGATCTGGAGGCTCATACGAAGGACGATGGCCTCCAAGCTACCGGTCTAGCTTACCCCACTGTGGGAGCCCTTATAGATGGAGTAGATATCTCCTCTAGTGTGTAGTTTAGAGAGGAATGAGAGAATGATCTCTTTCCCATGGCCCTAAGGCCTCTTTTATAGCATTGCCATCACTAATGATCATAATGATGCAACCGCCAATTTAATACATGAAACCGTTACTTAATGATTCAGAACGTCTGTGAATCGAACCATAAATAGCGTAACAGATCAATCCAACCTCCTAGCCCTGATAGAGGTCCGGGTCATATCCCCGGTTAACCCGGGTTCTTATCCAATTCCGGAACTATGTCTGATAAGCGTCTTCATAGTTACATCCGAGATCCATCCGGATGTCTACAAACCCTCCTCCGGCCTTATATCTCTGGGAAATTTATGCATGATCAAAGTAAACATGAAACTTGACCAAATTTAACAAGGAACACGATGGCGTGGTTAATTTTATTTATTTTTGGTTTAATATGATTGAATTTCTCAAGAACACGAAGAACCTAAAACCGAAAAATCTAATTGAAATCGTATGGTTGATGAATTGTTCAATTGATTGAGGGTTAATGATCGTGATAGTGCAACAAACGGCCAGTTTTTTTCATTTGAATCAAGAAATCACAGTAGTTCGAGTTTGAGTTTCACCCGCTGAAGTCGAATCGACGGGTTGAGTGCTCCAGCTTGTGTTTTATGATTCCTCTAGCACCAACGTCAAGTTATGGAAAGTGTATGAATGGTTCCGCATCATGAGCTTGTCTCGATCATTCTACCCAAGTCGACCTCGCATATGGTTCAAACTGAAACTTGAAATTGATGTTAGAGTGTTACAGATTGTTGTTATGGTCCGTGATCATGCCTATGATGTATGTTGATGATGTTTGGATGAAGAAATCTCAATTTGTCGAGCCAAAGATGGAATTCGATAGTTTAGCATTGAGTGCTTTTATGAGCATGGCATGTAAATCTGATTTCTAGCTTTGCCTATGTTGATTTTAAGTTTCAAACAAGTTTCATGTTGATGTTAAAACATATTAGACACCAATTTACTCAAAGTTTTTCATTAGTTTTCAAAAATGCAAGTTTACTCAATTTACACTATGTTTCATGAAATTTGAGAAAATAGAGAAAGCATGTACTTGCATGGTGTGTGGTTTGAAATTGCAAATAAGACCTCTATTTATAGGCCATGAGTTCTGAATGGTAAGTACAAAGAATTGGCTTTGGTAGTTTCAACTTGCCTTAGAGGGCAAGGAAGTCTTTTTTGCATTAAATGCAAAAGGAACCTTCCCTCTTTTTAACCATGGTTAATTTCCAACTTGATCTTATCCATCATAATTACATTCAACTGATTTTTATCAGCTCTAGCTTATCTTTGCAAGGTGGCATGTGTTCTAGAAGAAGAAAATGCAAAATGACCTATAATTTTGAAAGTTTGTACTTGAAAATCAAAGATTTTTGAGCTCTATGTTTCAAAATCAAAAGTGTAGCTAGACTCCATGGATTTGAGAGTTCTTGGACATTTTGGAAAGCTTGTTTCAAGGGATACAACTTTCATGTTTTGAGTTTTTCCCAATTCAAAGTGGAACTATGTGAAAAAATGCCATGAAGTTTGGAAAAAGTAAGAAATTTTAACACTTGAAAATTTTCTGTGTTAGAAATTTTGACTTTGTTGACTTTTCCAAATTTCTTGTTTTTTTATGATCATGATGGATCATTTGAAGTATTTTGATGATTGAAAAAGTTTTGTCTAGAAAAAGTTGACCAAAAGTCAAAGTTTGACTTTTCTTTGCAGATGAAATTTCATCAGATGTTTCAGAAATTGACCGATGAATCTTGTGACTCGGATGTTTTGAATCCGTAAATTAGGTCAACATATTGCATCTAAGATATGAAGATCAATCTCCAATCAAAAGTCATCCATTGATCGAAAATCGAGATTACTCATCCTCGACCAAAACCCTAATTGGTCGACCCTTGATAGATCAATGAGAAAAAAAGGATATCTGAAGATCAGAGGTTGATGGTTTGATCAAGATAGATCAAATGAGGTGAATGAAACTCAAACCCTAATTTCTTGCCTCTGAATCGATGAAAATTTGATGAAACCCTAATTTGACCGTGAAATCCACACCGATTAATTTTGCCTAATCGTTATGATGCAAATAAATGGTATATTAGGTCAAAATTGGGGTATGACAATGACCACAGGTACCTTTTGCTTGAAGAGCGCTTTAAGCCGTGAGGGACGTAAATTGTCGGGTCTGATTTGTCCGACGGTTGGCACCTAGAGTGAGACTTCCCCCAAAGTTCAAAGTACCGGTGTTTGATAAGTATAATGGGGCGACTTATCCCAAAACTCATATCACTGCCTATTTCTGCAAGATGGCAGTGTTTACTGAAGATGAGAGGTTGCTTATGCATTTCTTCCAAGAGAGTTTGACTGGAGCATCACTAGAGTGGTATATGCATCTGGAGAGAGGTCACATCAGGACGTGGCGCGATCTTGTGAATGCTTTTATTCAACAATATCAGTTCAACATTGACATGGCTTCGAATCGCACACAGCTGTTGGGTTTATCTCAAAAATCGGGGCAAACATTTAAAGAATATGCTTAGAAGTGGAGAGAACTTGCTGCTAGAGTTCAACCACCCATGGTCGAGCGAGAGATGATCGATATGTTCACCAGCACTCTGTCAGGGCATTATTATGTTGCATGTAGTACTTCTGCAAGCTTCGCCGAAATGGTCCGTTATGGCGAGCGGATTGAGAGTGGGCTGAAATCGGGTAAAATCCACCATTCTGAAGGAGGAAGTTCCTCCGGTGTTAAGAAGGCATACAATGTCCATCCCAAGAAACAAAAGGGAGAAGCCAGTGCTGTATATGGTGGTAGAAGTAAAGCTCAAGTTAATACAATGACTATATCCGCTTCTCAATCGCAAACTCAACAAGCACCTTGTCAACAGAATCAGAGGCAACAAGAGAATCGTACTCCCAAGAGATTTGATGCTGTCCCTATGAGTTATGCGGATCTGTTTGTTCGTTTGAATGATCTCAAGTTGGTAGTGCCAAGCCTCGTGACGGCACCTCCTCCTCTAGATAAGCCCTTAGGAACTATGATGTTAATGCTAATGTGAGTTCCATTCCAGAACATTGGGGCATAATATTGAGAACTGTTATGCATTCAAATGCAAAGTGCAAGACCTTATTGATTCAAAGACTATTGAATTAGAGGCTCGACCACAATTTGCTGGACCCAATGTCACCCAGAATCCAATGCTGCGTCATGGGGTTGTTCAAGCTGTGATGGAAGATAGAGAGGTCCTTAATCTGATAATGGATGTTGATTCTGAAAACACCGCTGCCTTTTGTCAAAAATACTTGATTAAGAGAGGTGTCTTTCATGGTCATGGAAGCTTCTTGTGAGGTGTGAACATTGCTCAATGGTTGGCAAGTCCCAAGGTTATTCAAAGGTTTGATTGATGATGGCCAGCTGCAACTGATCGGATCGTAAAGGGTAAGAAGGTTAGAATACATGATGTATCTGTGATTACTATTCCTTATTTCCTCTCGATTGTTATCTCGCACCGGCAAAACCTCGCTCCATTGGCAATTACTAAGCCCGGTCCTTTGCCATATGAAAGTGACAAAGTTGTGCCATGGCATTATGGGTCGGGTGTTTATTACCATGGTGTGAAATAAGAAGATGTCTCCTCCTCTGCTAAGGAAGATGATGTGTTGATGTTGCTAATACTAATAACATTGCTGAAGTGGTGGTATGACCCGGCGGTGAATTTTTCTAATCCTAAGAATACAACTCAATGCGTGTCAGTTGCTAAAGCCACGGGCAAGAAGCCTATGAAACAACCAGATTTGCAAAGCGCCAATCCTGACCTAGAGAAGGATGTAGAGGAAATCATGAAGTTCATCCGTAAGAGTGACTTCTGGGTAATTGATCAGCTTGCTCAGACGCCTGCAAAAATTTCCATTCTTTCTTTGCTACAAGATTCGGAAGTGCATAGAAATGCTTTGATGAAGCTGCTAAGCACTGCTTTCGTGCCGCAAGAGATATCCGTGGGGCAGTTTGAAAATGTGTGTGCAAGTATCTCATCCAACAACGGATTGGGGTTTACTAATTGTGATCTCCTGCCAGAGGGTCGGAACCATAACAGAGCGTTGCATATTTCCATGGAATGCCGGGGCACCACTTTGTCCCGAGTGTTGGTTGATACTGGTTCCTCGCTCAATGTAATTCCCAAATCAGCACTGATAAAGATTTACTATGGTGGTCTCGAACTCCGGCCCAACGATCTGGTTGTTAAAGTATTTGATGGTTCCAGACGATCTGTTTTTGGAGAGTTGGACCTCCCCATCAAAGTTGGCCCTCAGCTTTTCGTTACAACATTCTTTGTCATAGAAATTTAGTCTGCCTATTGTTGCCTCTTGGGTCGTCCATGGATACATAAAGCTGGAGCGGTCACATCCACTCTTCACCAGAAGCTGAAATACCTATAGAAGGGAAAATTATCACAGTCTGCGCTGAAGAAGAATACATTGTGAGCCATCTTGCTTCCTTCCGGTATGTTGAGGTTGATGGTGAGATTCACGAGACTCGCTTCAAGGCTTCAAACAAGACACATGTTGAAGACCCTCAACAGAGGAGGTTAAGAAAGACAAGTCGATCTTCCATGGCATCTTTGAAAGATGCAAAGTCGTGGGTCGAGGCCGGGCGCTCAAGGTTGGGGTCGTGGTGGAGGTAGCACCCAAATTCAACAAGTTCGGTTGGGCTTTGACCCCGCTCAGGCCGCCGACCGAAAGCACCCAACTTGGTTACTGTGAGGTTTTCTAGCTACCGCATCGGCCCAAACGCGTGGATGATTCTGATAATGGGTTCGATATTGACAAGTGGATCCGCCCTAGTGTCATGATGGTCAAAGAGTAATTTTCTCTTGTTTCAGTTATCATGTAATAATTCATGTGCTCTGCCCAAGGCACAGTGAATCATATGTAGGGCCACCATGTTTGCATATGCAATTTTTTATCATGAAATAAAGAACGTCTTTTCATTCAAATGTTTTGTTCCCTTTCCTTATATTTTACATCACAATTTTGAAACGCAAAATGGCAATGCTTTATTTTTCTTTTATCATCTGAAAACTAAAATAGGCATTAAAATCAATCATGCAGATAAAATCCCACATTCCTAATGGATCCCTTTAATAACGACTCTGCTATCACTCTTTATGACTTCGATAATCCGATCAACCAAGCCGAAGAAGAAGGTGAGGAAGATTGTGAACTCCCTAAAGAGATAGCAAGAATGTTAGAGCAAGAGCAAAAGGTTATTCGACCGCATCAGGAAGAGATTGAGAAAGTGAATCTGGGCAGTTCTGATGTGATTAGAGAGATCAAGGTTGGGGCCGCTTTAGAAGATTGCGTGAAGCGGAGATTGATCGAACTACTTCGAGAGTATTCAGATATCTTCGCCTGGTCTTATAAAGATATGCCTAGTTTGGATATCGATATCGTTGTGCACAAGCTACCTTTGAAAGAAGACTGTCCTCCTGTAAAACAAAAGCTTCGAAGAACTTATCCTGAGATGTCTAAGAAGATCAAAGACGAAGTCCAGAAACAGCTTGATGCATGTTTTTTGAAAGTCATTTCTTATCCTCCGTGGGTTGCCAACATTGTTCCTGTGCCCAATAAAGACGAAAAGGTTAGAATGTGTGTGGATTATAGGGTTCTGAACAGAGAATGTCCGAAAGATGACTTTCCGCTTCCCCATATTGACATATTGGTGGATAATACAGCTCATGCAAAAGTGTTTTCGTTCATGGATGGTTTTTCCGGGTACAATCAGATTAAGATGGCGCCGGAAGACATGGTAAAACAACTTTCATTACCCCATGGGGGACTTTCTGTTATAAGGTAATGCCTTTCGGATTGAAAAATGTCGGGGCAACATACCAGCGTGCGATGGTAACTGTTTTTTTCATGACATGATCCACAAAGAGATAGAGGTATATGTCGACGACATGATTGCTAAATCTCAGATTGAGGCTGAATCCAAACAAATGTACGTTTGGCGTATGATCTGGCAAGTTGTTAGGTTTTGTGGTAAGTGAAAGAGGTATCGAGGTTGATCCTGCTAAAGTAAAAGAAATTCAAGAAATGCCTGAACCAAGAACTGAGAAAGAAGTCCGTGGCTTTCTAGGGAGGTTAAACTACATCTCTAGATTCATCTCTCACATGACTGCCACGTGTGAACCTATCTTTAAGTTGCTAAAAAAGGATCAGATGGTCAAGTGGAATGACGATTGTCAAGTCGCATTCGACAAGATAAAAGAGTATTTGCAGGAACCTCCGATCCTCATGCCTCCCGTGGAGGGTGGACCATTGATCATGTACTTGACAGTGCTCGAAGGCTCGATGGGGTGCGTGATGAGCCAACATGACGATTCTGGTCGAAAAGAGCATGCAGTATACTACCTAAGCAAAAGTTTCACCGACAATGAAACAAAATACTCAACGCCGAGAAAACTTGTCAGGCACAATGCTGCCACCGACTAAGGTAGAGTATATGTTGACCCACACAAATTTTTTATTAATATCCAAGATGAACTGATCAAGCATATTTGAGAAGCCGCCTGATGGAAATGGATCGCCAGTGGCAAATGATCTTAACAGAGTATGACATCCAAGTACTACTCAAAAGGCTATCAAGAGTAGTGTGTTGGCAGACTATGTTGCTCATCAACCTGTGGACGATTATCAGCCAATGAGCTTTGAGTTTCCAGATGAGGATATCATGTACATCCAAATTGTAACATCCCAGGTCCAAATGAGGGACATGAACCAGGATCCAAATGGTCTTTGGTTTTGATTTTGTTTCCACTGCTAGGGCAATGGTGTTGGTGCAAGATCACTACTCCGAACGGTCATCATATCCGCTCATACCGAATGCTTGATTGCACCAATAATATAGATGAATATGAGGCTTGCATCTTTGGTATCGAGGAGGCAATTGATTTGAGAATTAAGCATCTGAAAGCGTATGGGGACTCTGCACTTGTGATTTTCCAGACTAACGGTGATTGGGAGTCTCGTCACCCAAACTTGATTCCTTACCGGGAGCATGTGATGAAATTGATTCCTTACTTCAAGGAAATCACTTTCGACCATATCTCACGAGAAGAGAACAACTTGGCTGATGCTCTGGCCACCATAGCATCCATGTTTAAAGTCAAATGGGCTAATGAAGCTTCTTCGATAACCATTCGTAGATTGATGAGCCACCCTTTGTTTTGAGATTGAAGTAGAGAAAGATGGAAACTTGGTTCTACGATGTCAGCGTATATCTTGAAACTCAAGAGTATCCGAGGAAGCTTGTGATGATAAGAAGTTCTTGAGAAGATTCTCAAATAAGTTCTTCCTCAACAACGGTGTGCTATACCGTAGACACCATGACGGGCTATTGCTCAGATGTGTTGGTAAAGACGAAGCTGTAAAGATCATCGAGGAGATGCATGAGGGCTCATTTGGAACTCATTCTAGTGGGAACACTATGGCTAAAAAGATCTTGCGAGCTGGGTATTACTGGTCAACCATGGAGGTCGATTGTTTTAATCATGCCCGGGTTTATTACAAATGTCAAGTATATGCTGACAAGGTGCATGTGCCACCGTCGCCTTTGAATGTTTTAACCTCTCCTTGGCCATTTTCTATACGGGGCATTGATATGATCGAAAGATCGAGCAACAATATTCAATGACATCGCTCATTTTGTTGCAATAGATTATTTCACCAAGGAGTTGAAGCAGCATCTTATGCAAGTGTTACTAAACAAGTGGTTGCTCGTTTTATCAAGCACAATATCATCTACCATTACGGGATTCCCGACAAGATTATCATAGATAATGGGTCGAATATTAATAACAAGATGATGAAGGAGCCAGAGTCCTTCAAGATAAAGCACCACACCGTCCCCATACCTCCCAAGATGAATGGAGCCGTGAAGCGCTAATAAGAATATTAAGAAGATTATGAAGAAGATGGTAGTAACCTATCGAGATTGGCATGAGATGTTGCCTTTCGCCATGCATTGTTACAGGACTACCGCTCGCACTTCAACAGGGGCAACCCCGTATTCTCTTGTCTAAGGCATGGAAGTCGTGCTTCCAATCGAAGTTCAGATCCCTTCATTAAGAATCATGAAAGATGTAGAGCTTGATGAAGACGAGTGGGTGTAGAACCGCTTGGACCAGTTATGCCTCATTGACGAGAAACGGTTGGCAGCTGTTGGTCACGGGCAAATTTATCAACAGCGGATGAAGAGGGCTTATGACAAAAGAGTGCGACCTCAAAATTACCAGCCTGGTGATCTCGTGCTAAAGGGAATAGTCCTTCCCCAAGGAGACCCTCGGGGCAAGTGAACACCAAATTATAGAGGGCCATTTGTTGTGAGGAAGGTCTTCTTGGGTGGCTCCATGATGTTCGCAACAATGGATGGATACGATTTCCCACTACCCGTAAACGCAGACGTAGTCAAGAGATACTATGTATAGACGTGCTTAACATATCAGTGGTCGTACCTTGTGGCAACATCTCGAGCTACTCCGAAGGGCAGTGATCAAGCCAATTACCTTTTTCGAGAAAAACGAAGTGATGAGATAGTTGGAGTTATAAGAATGATAGCAGGGTTGAAACCCAATGAGGATTCATTGTCGCATTGCAATGCGTTTTAGTTTTCCTCTTATTTTACTTTTGCAATTACCTCATTTCAGGAATTGCTTCCTATTGTACTTGCCTATTTACAGGCCTACTTCCAATTAATAAAATGAATTTTTGCTTGTCAATTAATTTCTTGCATTTACTGATTTGTTTGCAAAGGACGTTCAAAGTTTTGTGGTAAAATTTTGCATATTTAAACATTGTTGGTTTTACCGTGATCAGAAACCTTTGAATATTGCTCTGAGACTTGAGTGACCTAGATGGCAGGCAAACCGGTCACATCATTCCAGGGACACTCCACTAGCATTGTAGGATATTCAGATGCACTAACTTGGAGATTGATCAAGATCCTCTTTGATGTTTCCCGCAGTGTTCCACAGTGAGGTCTATCCTCGGACAAAAGTGATCTCCAAAAGCTTATCATCCCCATCGAAGTCCTTTCATTTCCTCCCCGGTGTTGCCCTCCAGTACGGGTCAGCCATGCCCATCCCAAAGGAAGCTCCCCAGTGGATGTTCTTTAAAGTTTCAAGTGTGCTACTTTCCTTATCCTCGTGGAGATCAGATTCAAACCCTTGTCTTTGACGGTTATCCCCAATGGGTTCGAGATTTCACAATACTCCCGATATGAGTGCCGCCTACTTTGGTTCATCCCTAGTTGAAGTTGAAACACGTCTTTCTTGACTTCTCCAGTGTGCGGGTGTTAGTCCGCATTTTGCTACTTGGTTTCCCCAGTAAGTCGGCACACCCCTGTCTCCCCAGCCAAAGTCATGATGGGTATCGGTGGAATATCTTCTTCAAGTATCTCCCTTTATTCCCAGTTGTATCTCGTCCAATAGACAAATTTCCCATGGCATCAATTCTCAACAGTTTATCCGACAAGGTTCGGATCGCTTTGAGTGATTTCCGGTCGCCTACTAATGTTTTGTTCCCCGATGGAGCTTTCCGATTCAACTGGATGGTCCAGTGACCCGGGTCGCCAATCTGTTCATTTTATACGTTCTTGCAAACATGCATCATAGCATCTGCATTATTTCCTTGGAAACTCATGCATTTCATAGGATCATAATCCAGGAACGTAATTCTCATCCCCAAGTGGCGCCCGGTTCTTTTGAATCATGTGTCCAGATTCCCGTGCAATATGTCCATTATCTCCTGATTGGTGTTGAAACTGCTAGTACATGCCCTAGTACATGACCTACACTTGTTTTCTCTCTTTCGCACAGGAGTTGATTCGCTACCAATTCTTGAACAGGTCTGAGTATCACGCTCTCTCCTATACGCATGATATAGGTTACTCTATATTATATGTGGAGTCTGGTCAACATTTCCAGTCTCTGTCTTTGTTGAAACTGCCAGCACATCCCCTGGTGCAATGTCCTTAGGACAGGTTCTTCCCAGTACCTTTTCAGAAACAAGAATACACTTGTTTCTCTCCTCAGAGTACAACGTTCTGAGTCGGTAAAGCCAAATCAACACCTTTTAGTCTTCGCATCACAAACCTGTCCAATCCGACGGCGTAATGTGGTTATTCTAATTGGCGTATCTAGTCTTTATCTCCCCACTAGCATGTCACCGGCATTGTGGGTCATCCGTTGAGAACTGTGAATACACTTGTTTCTCTCCTCCGTAAAGTCTAATCGATGTTTTCCGATCTTTGCATCACTATTGTCCAGTTATTTTCTGGCGTAATATGGTTAGTCTGGTTAGCGTATCTAGTCTTTATCTCCACTTGCATGTCAGCTATCCCTAACAATATGGATTAAATTGGGAAGAGGCCAATTCTTCTTTCGGGACAGTATACACCAGACTGCCTGAATATAACATTTATTCTCAGGCTTCTTCTTGTTGTGACCCTTAAGCTCGCGCAACATTTTCCTTCCCTGCTGAAGATTTTGGGATTCGCAGCATAAATTTGAGTCCATTTCGGATTCAATCACCACGCCGATCGCTGTGAGAAGGCAGACGCCAACCTTGCTCTCAAGCTTGAGATTATTGAATAGGGCACTGTTGTACCCCAAAATTTACCCTCTTCTTTTCCGCATTCTTGGCTTATAATTCAATTGCATAAAACATACATGTAGTCGCATGCATGGCATTGACCATGGGGATTACCAGGTTCCAGGTATCCCGAATGGCAACAAAAAGAGAGCTTATTCGCTTATTTCCCAATAAGTAGATTTCGGGCTTTCAGCGCATTTTGGGCACTCCAGAAGGCGTATCTCTCATCTCCTTAGGTATTTTCTGTTGATTTTTGACTTCTCATTATTATCTACGGCTTTCGTTTGAAAGCTGAGAGCATATTTTATGAGGAAGGTTCTCAAAGGAATTATTTTCTTCAGTGGATCAAGTTGAATTTTAGCGCTGAACCGTGCGTTCTGCCCACTAAATAGTCTTTATCTCCTAGATGGAAACTCGGAATTGAGCGGGACCGATTTCTAAAACCCGTATCAAAATCCTCTACAACTTTTAATTTGCGCTCGAGAGCTATTTCTCACCGACAATACTGTTTTGGTTCTTCAGTTGATTTTGAGCTGAACCGAGCAATTTTCATCTGATACGTGAAGTTCGAAAAATCATATCTCGCTCAATTTTTGTCGAAACGAGATGGGACCAGTGCCAAAAGTTCATAAATATCGTTAACTTCGATTGTCTCGTAAATTTCATTTGCCAATTTTGACACCTCGCTCGAGGCATTTTCTCGGAAGAGCGCAAATAAAATTATACATGTGTCAGGTGTCTAAAAATGGTGCTGAAACTTCAAAAATTCTTATTTTCCTGACCGTTCACCAGATCAAGTCGGGATTTTGATTCACGCAAGAAAAATCACAGTCCGGACACTTTTCGTTTGTATTCCGTCTCCAAATTCCGCACGGATTTGGCTGTTTTGGACTAATGACGAAAATTATTTGGATAATCATGATTAGGCTTGATTATGGTTCTTAGGCCAATTCCTAAAACTATACATAGATTTTTCTCTTCACAAATTACAACAACACAATCATTTGCCTAATTTTCACTACCACTCACACTCCAATTCTCTCCAAAAATCCAAAGCCAAAACTCAAGAACAAAGTCCAAACTACAACATTCCCTCCAAGCAACCACCTCATGCACGCCACCGACCTCCATCTAACACTGCTCAGCCCACAGTCATGAAAGGCTTCCCAGCAAGCGCCCCCGCTTAAGCGTGCCTCATCATTCCGGTTTTCTCCCATCGCAGCTTTCTCCTATTTGAATCTCCATCTTCTTTCTCCTTTTGTTCGAATTTAACATGGAAGGAATTGTTTCATCTTGATTTCTCCTTAATTTCAAGATTCAAGGATTTCTCCTTCATCTTCTTCAATCCTCCATTGAAGACTTCAAGTTTTGTTCCAAAGTTCAAGGTTAATTCTCAAGATTATGATCTATTCGCTATTGATTTGGTATTTTCGAAGAGCACAAGGAATTCTCATCAATTTGATTCAAACTTCAAGCTCAAGTAAGTGTTAGGTTCAATTACACTTATTTCAAGTTATTGACTTTCACTTTTCTTGAAATTGATACTAAAATTGCATACAAAATGAATGTAGATTCCGTTCTTGAACTGTCCTCCGAATTCTTTGATTTGAATTAGATTGCAACCTTATTTGCGTTTGGTAGGATTTTCATATATAGCATGCATATACTCTTGTGCATTTGTATCTTCCTTGCATATAAGTCACAAATTCATGTATCTTGCATCATCTATCACATGCTCATGCATTAGAGAGCATTTATTTCAATTTAATTGCATCGACTCATGATGATTTGAGGCATAATTCGCAGTCGACATGTAGACATCCAAGCATCTCGATCATTAGGCACACAATGCATTGTACATGAATCCATTACACATGCATTCCAAGTGTTTGTGTTAATGGGTAACTTAGGTTCAAATGAAAGCTTCTAATGCCTCTAGGAAGCACAAATTGCTTGCATTGTTCCTTCATCCATGAACATTGGAATTATGATATCGATGTGCATTCCTAACATGTTCATGCATGTACTCTCACGAACATGTGTTTTATCGATTCGATTTTCCTTGCATGTTCATGCATCTACTCTTGTACATGAGTATTGGTTTTATCGATTCGATTGCATTCTCGCATGTTCATGCATCTACTTTGCATGAGCATTGGTTTTATCGATTCGACGGTTTTCCTCGCATGTTCATGCATGTACTTTGCATGAGCATTGGTTTTATCGATTCGACGCATTCCTCGCATGTTCATGCATGTACTCTTCACATGAGCATTGGTTTTATCGATTCGATTTGCATTCCTCATATGTTCATGTATGTACTCTTCGATGAGCATTGGTTTTATCGATTCGACGGATTCCTCGCATGTTCATGCATGTACTCTTCGCAAGCGTTGGTTTTATCGATTAGATTTGCATTCCTCATGTTCATGCATGTACTCTTCACATGAGCATTGGTTTTATCGATTCGACGGCATTCCTCGCATGTTCATGCATGTACTCTTCACATGAGCATTGGTTTTATCGATTCGATTTGCATTCCTCGCATGTTCACTTGACTTTTATCTGCTAGACTGTGGCCTAACAGCATGGGTCGAGTTTTAATATGAAAGCATCATGAACAGGTGATCCGGACCAAAAACAACATTTTTGCAGGTTGCAGGTCGCGCTTAGCGCCACCAAGAGTGCGCTAAGCGCCAAATGTTCCGATTGCTTTGTGTCGCGCTTAGCGTCCGCAGTGCCAAGCGAATGGTCTATATTTGTCGCTTAGCGCTGGATAAGGTGCTTAGCGCCCGCGGCTGATGCATTTTTGTGTTCTTTCTTGATTCTAACAACAAACAGTAGGACTTCTAGCCATGTCTAGCTACTATTTGTGTTCTGTTTGATGCAGGGGCTTGTGTTGCATATACATATGACACGTTTCTCAGATGTTTGTATACCCGCGTATACATTTTTTTACTTGCTTTTTAGGTCTAACTCCTCTTGCAGTGTTGTGTGTTGTACACCCACATGTATAGTTCTTGTATCTTATTTTGCCCTGCTAAACTCGTTTGCAGCATTATCGCTTTGGATGCGACGACACGATTCCTCTTGTTGTGATGCTTTAAACAATTCTCACCGGTTTACTCTTATTGGATGGTTGCAAGACTTGAAGTTTCTCGGAGTATTTCTTTAGCTCAGAGTGCTCGGATTCTAAATCCGCTCGTAGTTTCTACACCATTTATCGGATTTTGCCATTTTCCTAGATATCATGAGAAGTAGGCTTTACGCCTTTCTTTTCCCATGACAAGTAGGAATAAAGATGCATGATGGGGCTCCAGAATGAGCATGTTCAAGAACCCCTATAGTTTATTTAATGACCGCTTAGGAAATTCTACTTGTGGATTGTGCTTGTTTGTTTGTTTCTTCTAGGTTCTCTAGCCTAGACATTAGATCCACATCCTTTGCATGTCAACAGAGACCCCTGCTTCCAACCATAGGATCCACATCCTTTGTATGACAACATTAGATTAGTGTTGTTAGTTTCCTTTTGTTTTACTAGTTTCTTTTTCATCTTTGCATGTAATAAAACTAAACTTTCTTTCTTTTCCATTTGAAAACAAAACATTTAATAATGGTTTGAACCCTTTTCAAGGCAAAAACAACCAAAACATTTGCCTTCGCGGCACACCTCATTTGTGTTTAAACCTTTCAAAACAAAACCCACAAAACAGTGAGTCGATTGACGATGCTCGACCTCCCATTGCACAACAGCGAGTCTTGTCACCGGCTCGATCGAGCAAACCGTAATACTTCCTTTCTCTGCGGGTTTCTTTATTTTTTCTTGCATGCATGAAAGTGATTTAAGACAGATAGATATAACACCCTTTATCTAGAAAGAAAGTGGATACCGTGAGAGTACTCATGGTGAGGGTGCTAATCCCTTTCCTCTATGCAATCTCCTTACTAGATCTCTTGATTCTCGATCGAGGACCGCGATTTCTCCCTTCAAGTTTAATCGATGTTTTTCCTCTCCGCCGTGAGAAAAGACGCTCGATGGCTTACTTAATACACCACTATTAGTCCGAGGTCCGGCCGTGATTTCAACATCGATAGGACTTCGTGTAGTCACATGAGCGATAGACTGCTTTGGTGGCAACGGGGTATGCACACACCCACTCTTAATTACTCAACTTACTTCGGTGATGTTAACTTCGGATGAAAGAGTATGTATGGGGACTTCCTTCCTATTTTCTATCATTGTTGCATTCTATTTGGAATCAAATTGTCGAAATATAAGGAACAAGTCAAGATAGACAGATGATCAATGGAGTCACCATCGAACGTCTTTTATCTCACGACGGAGAAAGGAAAACATCGAGTAAACCTGAAGGGAAGAAATCGCGGTCTTACGACCGAGAGATCGAGAGAATCTAGGTAAGGGAGTTGGTTACGCGAGGGGAAGGGATTAGCACCCCATACGCCTATAGTACGCTATGGTATCCACTTATATTTTCTAGATATAGAGTGTGTTATATCTATATATGCTCAAACGCTACAAATGCATGCAAAAGAAAAAGGAAAAATAAAGAAACCATGGGGAAAAGAAGGAGGTTTTTACAAGTTGTGCTTGATCGAGCCCCGAGACAAGATACCTACGTATTTCCTCGTCCAATGGGAAAGTCAGAGCGCCGTAGTTTGGCTCACTTGTTTTGGTGGGTTTTGAGTTTTTTACTTATGAAAAGGTTTTAAACACAAAAGAAAAATGCGCCCGTAGGCAAAAAGAGTTTGTCTTGGTTGGTTGCTTTTACCTTTATGAAAGGAGTTCAAACCATTAATAAGTGTTTTTGTTTTCAAAAGAAAAAGAAATCAATTTTAGTTTTAATTACATGCAAGGATGCAAAAAAACTAGCAAAAACAAAAGGGAGTTAGACCCAACAAACATATAATAAGACGTACACGCGTGTGTACGAATGCAAAATACCTTCACAAAACAGAGTAAAACTGGAGAAGCAAGCAAATAGAATGTATGTGGCACAAGCGGAAAGAAAAAGCAATAGAAGCCTAAATTTCATGAGAAAGGAGTCCAAGTACTACACACAAAATAAAGTGTCAAAATTAACAAAGCAAGTGGTAGAAATAATGATCGAATGCAAAACCGATTGCAAATATGATTAAAAAATGGTATAAGCATGCATGAAGTGAAATAAATCAAAAATCAGAAAATCGAATGGGAAGTCGGTTTTCCAAATCGGTAAAAAGTCAACTCGTAATCGATTAAAAATCGATAGTTGCATGAAAAACGCCGTTTCAAAAATGTATGCACTTTTTAATTCCAGTGGAAGTCGACTTATTGAGCAAAAAGTAATAGGCAACAACTCCGCTTGAGCATGATGCACTTGAAATTTGGTTCAAACTCCAAAATCAATTCCTAACGTGTCAAAACATGGGGATTAATATCGTTACTCGGACTTTCATGAAAAAATGAGTTCAAGTGTGAAAATACCAAAATCGTTTATGGAAATGCAAAATTTAATGTTTTGAATTAAATTCACAAGTTTCTATTTGGTTTTGAAATGTTAAAAGTTTTGGAAATTAATCTATAACATGAAGTCAAGCCAAATCAAGAGGAAAACAAATCATGTGTAAGTTTTATACAAGTTTATTTTTCAAGAAAAAATAAAATGTATATGAAATTTTAACTTGTTTGGGGTTTATGTGATGTTTTATGGTGTTTGAGTGTATACATGTACTAGTGCATGTATTGTAGTGTGTGGATACGATGCAAACAATTTATGAATGATCAAGAATTAAAGTGTACAAAATGTCTGTTGTGTTATCATGCATGTGAATTGTGTGTGAAAATGGATTTTGATGCATGTTTTCATGTCATAAAGAAGAGTTAAAGTGTGTCGAATCGATGTAGCTATCATATATGCATGTACATGGATATATAAAGATGTAATTTATATTGAAAAGTGTGTGTTAAAGTGTGTATGTGAAGTGTTAGTGTAGTGCAAATTAAGACTAATTTCCCACATTTCGACACCACTTTGAAGCACAAAAAGCTACTAAATCAATGTATGTTGATGATCCTACACATTTCCTAATGTATGATCATGTGATGAAGGATGCAAGATGCTCCTAATTCTCATGATTCTATGCATGATTATGATCCTACATGTTGCATAATGTATGAACATGTGATGAAGGATGGAAGATGCTCCAAACATGTACCTATATGCAAAGATGGTCAATGTAGGTGTGTAGTGTGCAAAAGTTTCACATCGACACCTTTAAGGCACAATAATAGGATCGAGATCAAAGAATTGCTAAACAAATGTTATAACTCAATCCATACTTTAAAATGCAATTGATCTCAATATTCAATTCCATAAAAATCAAAAGTCGGAAAACTGATTAAAATAAGTGCTTATTTGAGATAATCACTTAATGGCACTTGAAGTCTTGATGAAATTGATGAGGAAAACCTTGTGCTCTTGAAAGAAAAATACCAAATCAATCTTCAATCGGATGATAATAATCAAAATCGGATGAAATCAACTTTAATTTTGAAGGAGATTGATGAGAATTAATGGAGGAGAAGCTTCCTTAGGTTGATCCAGTCAAGAGAGAGAGAAAGGATGAGCACCTATAAGAGAGAAGAAGAAAATTGGCCGATCGGAGTGAAGACCAAGCGCAAAGGAAGAGCAGGCTAAGCGCGGTCGCCAGGTGGAGGAACGTGCGTCATTGGGAGAAAGAACGAGGGTGATGAGAGTGCTAGCTCCTGACTAGTTTCACTGGGCGAGAGGAATAAGCCGTCGGGCGAGAGTGCGGGAGCGAAGAAAAGAAAGGAATCTGACTTGTATCGCCAGGTGGAGGAACAAGTCGCTAGGTGAGCGTGTTGAAAACGCTAGCTTTGCCGAGCGAGGGAAGGCGTCGTCGGGCGACGGAGCACGTGCAGGCTGGTGGCAATGTGGCTGAAACGATGGTGACTGTGAGGGTGGTATGCGGGCATGAGTTTATTAGCTGAGGGAAAGTGTTATTTGATTTTTGTGTTGTGAATTTGAGTGAAAGTTGAGAGAATTTGAGAGAGAGAGAGAGTTTTGATATTTTTTGTGAAAAGTGAGAAAATAAAATTGTTGTTATGATTTGTGATGGCAAAAATACATATATGGTATCGATTGGGCCTAAGAGTGCCTTGGATCCATAATCAAGCGCAAATCACGATTATCCGGATAAATTTCGTAATTAGTTCAAAACAGGATGATCCGTTGAGAACGTGATTTTGCTTGGGTGAATCAAATTTTTGACTTAATCGGATGAATAGTCAAGGCGATACGAATTTTTGAAGTTTCAGCACAGTTTCCAGATGACTGACACATGCAAAATTTGATTTGTACTCTTTAGAGAAAATTCCTCGAACGAGGGTCTTATGATCAAAATTTGCAAGTGAGTGTTCCTCAATCAATCGAAGCTAACGAAATTTGTGAACTTTTGGCACTGGTCCCACCTCGTTTCAATAAAAATCGAGTGAGATATGATCATCCAAGTTCGCGATCGATGAAAATTGCCTTGTTCAACTCAAACTTGCTTTCAAGAATAAAATTGGTATTGATTGGTGAGGAATAAGCTCTCGAGTTATAAATGAAAGTTGTAGAGGGATCTGATACATAATTTTAGAAATCGGCCCCGCTCGAGTTTCCAGCTAAGATATACAAACTATTTAGCGGGCAAAACGCACGGTTCAACACTATAATTCAGTTTAATCCTCTTGAGAAATCGAATTCTCCGGGGACCATCCTCACATAATATGTGACACCCCAATATTTTGATTATTAAATAATTATAATTTTAATTATTAATTTAATTAGAAATTTAATTATTAATATTTTTGGATTATTGGAATTATTATTTTAAATAAAAGAAGTGGAATTGTTGGTGGTGTGAAGTATAAGTGGGGGTGTGAGGGGTAAAAGGATCTACTCACGGTATTTGTTTTATTGTTTTTTATTATTTTAGAGTAATAAGAATAAAAGGAAAAAGGAAAAGAGAAGCCAATTGGGAAGTTTTTCATTCTACGTGAAAGTGAGAAGAGGAAAGAAGGAGAAAAGCCAAAAGTGCGTAATCCCACTAATCCTTAAGGTGGGTGATTTGTCTCGATCGTTATGCCTTATGAGTTTTGATAACCAATAGAGTTGATTAACATGTTAGAAATCCCAATTTAGGATTGTCAAGGTTTGTAGGATTTGATCCAAATTTACCCAATTGCATGGAATTAGAATAAATGCATGTTATAAGATTGTTGGATGTGGTTAAATGGTGTTAAACCTCACTATTATACTATTGTTGGGATGATTTTTGTGATATTGGATGTGTTGATTCGTAGAGGAATGATTGGGTTTGAGTTGGGAAGAAGAATGTTGTCAAACTGAGTATTTTCTGCTACAGAATGCGCAGGAATTAGTTCCCAGTATGGAGGAACCGGGTTCCCTTTGTAAAACTCACTAAAATTATGATTTTTGAACGCATGAACCGGTTACTCCTGGAGAGGAACCGGGTTCCCAGTGCAAATTATACACATGAAAATGACATTTTTTGCAAGAACCGGTTCCCTTTTTGGAGGAACTCATTCCCACTGTTACTTTTTGAAAAATACTAAACTTTAAAAATTCATAACTTTCAAACCGTAAGTCCGTTTTAGTCACTGTTTTGGACGTTGTTTCTTAAATTAAATACTCTATTTTATAAAATGAAGAAAATTATAATTAATGGATTTTATTTTGAAAAGAGTCTTTTTTCCAATTTGTGAATAATGGGAGCATGGAATGGTGGATGAATGAGTATTGGATTGTTATGACAGTTGAACGTGGAATGAAGCTTGTATGCTATTTCTCGCTATTTATTCATGATTGTATTGATATTTCGTGTTGTTTTCAATGTTGTATATTCATGATGGTTGTTGATATCTTATGTTGTTGTTGATGTTGTATACTTGGTAGTTGTTGATCTCGCTTGTTGTTGTTGTATATATCCGGTGATAGTCTTACTAATCAAGGGTAAGCATTTGACATATTTATGCTTTGTGGATGATTTATTTCATGATAGTGATGATATCATGTGTGGTTGATGATGCTTTATAATGTCTGATGTGGTCATAACCTGTGTTGAATGTTGCATGCTTTATGATGTGCATGCATATGCATTCTGGTGGAGTTAATTCCCATTGTATGGAATTTGACTCGTATGGCCAATACCCGTACCCAGTTGATTAATGGTGGTGAGGCTGGATTCGTGTCCAAATCATGTATGGGCGAATCGAGGATTAACGTTGTGTCCGAGTTGGAATAGAATAGTGTGTGAATTTAGTTCACTGTCAGTACTACATACATAAAGTCTGCATCATTATTTGTTTGGATTATAACATGTTAGGATGGATTCCAGTGTTATAGTCTATTGTTTGTGTATGACAAATATTTATGACTTGTGTATGAAGCAGGTCTGATTATGCTGAATAGGGTGGACTGGTGTCTTATGATATTTTGTTGTTTTTGATGAACTTATAATGCATTCTAATTATGACAATGTCTCACCCTTACTTTGATAATTTCAGATGAAGTCTTAGCCGCTAGGAGTTGGTGAGGATGGCTCTTGAGCTATGCTTTTAGCTTATCCGCATGTCGTTGTCATGCTCGTAGTTGTAACACTAGGAACATTTGTCTGTAGATATCTTTTAAAACTCGTTGTTCTTTTGGATGATTTTGGGAATAATTATTGATTGCATTTATTCCATTTTGATGATAATTTCTGCTGTGTAGAACATGTCTTTTGGTTTAATTATTTTAATGAAGTTCTTCAGTGAAGCATGACAATTGTATGAGATTTTTTAAAATAAATTGTAATACCCTTGTTTTTACATTTTAGCTCAAATAATTATTAATATTCGGGTATTTTAGAAGGGTGTTACATAATATGCTTTCGACTTTTAAACGAAAGTTGTAGATAATAATGAGAGGGACTTGCCGGGAAAAAATCATCAGAAAATACCCGACGAGCTGAAAGATATGCCTCGAGTGCCCAAACACACTAAAACCCAAAATTCACTTTATTGAGAAATAAGCTTAATAAATTCCTTTCTTTGATGAAACGGCCCGATCCGAACAAATAAACCGAGAACAAATTGAAATAATCCCAGCTTATGGAACCACATCAAAATAGTCGACCGAATACGCTATTGAGCGCGGCGAACCAAAGAATATTGATTTCGCTCAAAGTGATTTGAGATAACGAAATGTGTCATTTCTTTCACCACTTGGGATACCTTGAACCTAGTAACCCCATTATCAATTCTATGTGCAACTACATGTATGTTTATGCAATCGAATCATAAGCCAGAAATACGAGAAAGAAGAGGGTAAATTTTGGGATACAACAACTGCCCCTATTTAATCATCATCGAACTTTGGAGCAAGGTTGGTGTCTGCCTTTCGAGCGACAAGATGCGAGGTGATTGAATACCAAAATGGACTCAAAAGTTTACGCCCGAATCCCTATAGTTGTATCCAAAGATGAGTGGACTTTGAAAATTCCAATGAGCCTCAATGGAGAAACGAGTATGTTGCGCTAGGTCTTAATTGGGTCACAACAAGAGAGAGCACAAAATAAATGCTGAATTCTGCCAGGAAAGGTACAAGTGTAATCCAGACCTAAAAAAAATTGGCCTCTACCCAATTCAATCCACAATGCCAGAGATGACATCACGCAGAGAAAGCAAAGACTAGATACGTTAACCAGACTAATCACATTACGCCAGAAAAGAACTGGACGATCGTGATGCAAAGACTCGGAAACACCAATTAATCTTTACGAAGGAGAGAAACAAGTGTATTCTTATTCTCGAAAGGTAACCCAAAATGCCAAGGGAAAGTCGACATGCTAGTGAAAAAGACTTGATACACTGACTAGACTAACCCCATTACACCAGGGAATAACCAAAAGGGTTTGTGATATGAAGGCTAGAAAGTGCCTGTTAGGCTTTACTGACTCAGAATGCTGTACTCTGAGAAGAGAAACAAGTGTATTCTTGTTCCCGAAAAGGTACAGGAGGAGAACCTGTCCTAAAAATGTTGCACCAGGACATGTACCGCGCTTCAAACGAAGATGAAGACTAGAAATGCTGACTAGACTCCACACACAATACAGAGTATCCTGCATCATGCATATAGGAGAGAGCGTAATACTTATACCTAACCAAGAATTGGTACCGAATCAACTCTTGTGCGGAGGGGAGAAAATAAGTGTAGGGTTTGCTTTGAACGCTGAATACATCTTGCACCAGGGTAAGATCTGGCAGTTTCAACACAAAAGAATACAATGGAAATATTGCGCCAGGAAGAACTGGGACACAACGGATTCCAAAGAGATGGCACACACCGAAGAAATTGTTCTTGATGAGATTTCAGAGAGAAGTAGGAACACCATTGGGGGAAAAAGTTTATATTTCCTGGCTTATAACTCTATGCAGTGTGTGAATTTAGTGTAAACTAATGCAATAAGATGATGCATGCTTACAAAAAGATAAAAAGTAACCGGCAACCCTAAGTCAAAGAACGATTAACTCAAATCTGACGATCCAACAGGGAAGATAGCATGGGTATGCAACTAAAGATACAACCAAGATGCTGATCCAGATGGAAATTGCCTGGAGAAATCAAATGCCATCGTGAACAACCAAGACTTGATTTCATGGGAAACTGCTCTGTTGGACAATGATCCGCTGGGGAACCAAAGGAGATACTTGAAGAAGAGTTCCACCGCTACTCCATCATGACCCGATCAGATGAAAAATGATGTGTAGACTCACCGGAGATACCATGAGAGACACACTAACTCCAATCGGAAGAACCATAGTATATCAAGGCCACACACCGAGGACATCAGAAGTACGAACTCAATAGGATGAACATCCGTGAACAATGGTTCTAATACCGTCCCCAAAAGGGATAAAAAGTTGCAATCTTCTATCAGAGTACTTTTGAAACTCCAATGAGAATTCACTAGGGAATTCCAACCGAAATGGGCATTGACAACTCCACCGGGATTTGTACAATGCTCATAGAATAATTTTGCCAATAACAACATCCGTTGGGGAATTTCACAAGGATACCATGCCGATGACATCATCACATCTAATTCTTTGCAGAAAGCAGATTCACTGGAGATCTCTCATCCATGTTCACTGAGAATGAGATAATGAACTCCATTAGGGATGATGAGAGGACACCCATAAAAGAGCAACTCACTGAAGAAAAGAGCAATCAATGGTCCTTAGCACAACACACTTGTTGACTTCACCGATCAAAGGGAGGATACCTGACAACGGAAAATCCATAAGAGGGAGAACGTCGAGCAAAGACGAACTCTAAAGAAGATTTTTAGTATGCAGAGCATTATTAACTTCGCAAATCTAAAAAATGAGAAGACACCTGGTGACGGTGAACTCTCAGGGGAGGAGAACATCGAGCAAAGACAAAATCAAAAAAGAAAGAACATCTATGCGAAGATGAACTTGCAGGGAGGAGAGAACGTCTAGCGAAGACGAACTTGATGGAGAAAGATATAGTTGTACGAAGACGAACTTGTAAGAGACATAGAACGGCAGGCAAAGACAAACTCTGGGAAGAAAGAACATATGTCCGAAGATGAACTTGTAGGGAGAAGAGAACGTCGAGCTTAAGACGAATCCTCACGAGGATTTCCAAGGAAATGGCGTTTAAGAAAGTATTTGCAAAAGCAGAAGAACTATAATATCCCCCAGGCCAAAGGCGGGTATAATTCTTCAAAAGTATCAAACACTTGGATTACCACACACCAAGTATGGATACCCAAATATTTGAAAGATGATGCAAACACGAAAGATAACCAACAACTTGCATAAGTAACAAAAGTGTACGACTTAATGAGGAACCCGGATTGCCTGAGCATAAACTTATAAGGAAAAGAGAACGCCGGTGAAGATTTAACTCAAAGAGGAAAGAACATCCGTGAAGAAGATGACTTGCAAGGGAAGAGAACGTTTGAGCGAAGATGAACTCAATAAAAATTGCCGTGACGATGGCACCGGGAAGGTGTCTCAAAACAAAAGAACTATAATATCCTCGTGCCAAAGGCGGGTATAATTCTTCAAGAATGTGAAACACTTGGATTACCACACACAAAGTATGGATACCCAAATATCTGGAACGATGATGCAAACACGGGTAAGATAACCGATGATTTGCACAAACGAAGAGAGCGTGCGACTCACTGTGGAAAAGAGACATCAGCAGGTCAATGCTTGGATCAAGGAGAACAAATCAATGATACAAACTTTTGGAGACCATTTCTTCCTAGGAACATACTCACCGGGAGAAACTCAGAATGAAATGCACTCCAAAATATAGATGAACAATTAGGCACAAAATGTAAAATATCTTCAAACCCGTGAGTGGAACACAGAGTCAAATTTCCGTGATCTTGGATTCAAGAGACCTCCGCTGCGTATTCTCTGAGAGATTGGTTAACCTTGGCACAACCGCCCTAGGTTAAGATGATTCTTCAAAGGAAATTTAATGAGTCTCGGACAATCAAGATGTTCACATGATGCTCATTATGCAAGCTTCCTCGGATGTTTAAGCACCTATTCATATGCAAAGAATGTTTTATCCTAAGAATGATAATTCAATGCAACCCATGCTTGTCTTCAAACAAAACCTTTAAAATGTCAAACAACGCATTTTTCCGCAAAAGATAACAAAAGATTGAGGATACCAACTCAAAAGTTATGGTGGCTCCTAGGAGTCAAGATACCGTGCTCCTCGCGATGGGTTTAGTTTTCAAATTAACCTCGCTAGTTAGGACTTTTAAGGGTTGTAACGTGGCCCTGGTTTCATGGTTTTTAGAAAGAAGGATTTTAGGCTCAAAATATTTGGTTCCCACCCCTTCATGATGTTCTCCAAACCTAAGTTCAATTAACTTGATACGAGTAGTCATCTCTCACAAGAGGAATTTGATGGTTGAGAAACCACTGCAGCTTTTTTGATCGTACAACTCGACTTTGCTAAGGACTTAGGTTTCTTGGACAGATACCCACTCACCCTTTTGCTTTAGTTCTTGATCACCGACTTTTGTTCTTCACCGAGGATGTTATTTGATTATCCTCGCCTTTCCGACTTTCCAATTTGTTTTCCAAACATTTTTCCTTATCTTTGCATAAGCGAATTTATTTGCCAAGTTCGACTTAGCTTTAATTTTAGCTTTTTTTAACTTTCCAATTTTGTTGAACAAGTCGTTGATCTCCTCATCATCTTTGATTTGCTGAGGTGATGTGGAGGTCTAAGTCCTTTGCAGATGAGGAATACCCATTGGGGTATTGCCTTCCTTTGATGCATACATTTGACAGCTGAAGTTTGATCGCTATAGTTTCTCAACCTTCGAGGATAGCCATTGTTGTATCCTTTGGTGCACACTCTAATGAGTTTTGAATGCTCGATCACCAACGGAACACTACCCCGTCTTGGTTAAGAATGAGGGCTTTTTGAAATGTAAAAGAAACTCCTACTTCAAGGTTCAGTACGAGGGTCTAATTCCCTTATATCTCGATGTTCGGGGATTTGAAACAAGGCCCTATATATCGCTTGTAAAGGTTTTTATTCAAAAGCAATATTGTTTGAGATTCTCGATATTGTTCGTCATCCAACCTACAGAGGTTTTGCTTTATTAACAAGAGTTAAGTATCAAAAGTATTTGAAAAAAAATTAAGAATGAATACGAATGGATTAATTCAAGACAAACATATTAAATGTATTATGATTAACATTCAGAAGATGAAATGTTTTGCATACAAGTAAGTACAGAACAAACAAGTAAGATTACAAATGAGAATGCAAATGAAATTTGAAATTGCCTTGTTGAGGAGACTTGACTCTGTATGGACTTGTTGCTTTTGATGATGCACTTTGTATTCTGGACACCACTGAGGCATAGATTCCTGTTTTAAACTGATGTGAACACAATAGTCTCTAAATTGATCAAGCCTTGGACTTTGTCTCTGGCTGACGTCTATTTTCAACTGAATGGCCAGGTGCCCATGCATGGTAATCACACTGGTGTCGAGATCAAATCCCTCATACTAAAGAGAGATGGCATGATCCATCTTCTTGGCTTACTTCGATGAAAGCTCGAGTAATGGAGAGAGAACAACTAATTCAGAGCGGTAGGCATTGAAACCAACTCTTTTTATGATTCCCTTATCTCCTGGTGGCCTGATTGAGCATATGGATGACTCATTTGATTAATCATCTGATTATCAAGACCTAGAACATGCACCAGTTTGTTGGAAATGGTCTCTAGACACACTTGTCACAAGCACGAGGTTTGAAAGACACTCCTTGAGAATGAATACTTAGACCAGCGGCTGGATATGGAATGAGATTGACCTGTAGGTCCACCATGTTTGGATTAGCCACCAATTCCCTTGTATCAAATAGGTCTCGAATGTTGGCCTTTAACGCTTTTCAAATTCTGACAATAGGATCAGAGTGCTCCTGAATGATATCTCAGTGATTATCGTAAGATGAGATGAACACTCTACCAAGCTTAACAACATACATGAATTGCTAAGCATCCTCTACTGCACGAAAGATATATTCATTTGAGAGAAAATAGTCTTGAAGAAATCTTCCAAACATGAATTGGACTTTTAGCAAAGTTGTCAGACAGGTGCTGAACTTTAAGCTTCAACCTCTTGCAATCTCCAATGTCACGACAAAGTTCCCGTGATAGATGACACACCGCATATGAATCAGACTTAGGAGAGATGTTGATTGGTGGACGACCCAAAACATGAAGCTTAAACATTAAACTTCCAACAGGAGGGAAAGTAATTAGGCACAAGGTATTGGTAACAAGTCCCCAGACTTCTTAAACTTCTTTTATATCGGTAGGCAAGCTTTGCCCAATGGATTCAATTAAAGTTTAGGAACTAGCTTCTGATGAGAAATTTTCACGAACCCAACATTGTGAAAGAGATCCACTAATTGCTCATACCCAACCTAAGTTGAGTCTTCAACTGATGATTTCCCAAGAATCTGTGTTCACGGATCAAGGTTTGCAGATTGCATATCCCCAATGAACGGACCCATATGATTTTTGAATAGGTTTGATTCCCCATGGAGTTTGCCCATCTGATCAAGGAGTGGTGAGAAGTCAAGGATTTGCAATTCTGAATAGAAAATACCAGGTCTGAGCATAAGAGAAGTCCCCAAGTTTCAAGTTCCTGTTATGTATGCATGAAATGAATGAATATGCATGTAGCTATATACATATGTATTTTTCTAACATTTAGTTTAGAAAGTAAATATGATATGATGCAAAGTACAAGGTGCATTGATCATGGTTTATTTACTTCCATGATATTGCCAAATCATGCCAGTCTCGATCCGGTATGAAAATGAGATCATGGATGAGCGATGTTTAGAAAATACCACACTGGTGAGAAACCAATAGTCACCAATAGAAATACTAAGTCACCATCGCAGATCAAGTCACCAATAAATACCAACGGTACTGTAATAATCATGATCCTGCCCCAACTCACGGGTAATTCTAAATATAATGTGGTCCTAAGTGGCATCCGAGTCATACAATCCTCCGCTTAATACCTTGCCCATGCATGGGATGCGTAATAATGGCAAGATTTAAGAACTCGATTAAATTTGGTACTTATGTGTCCCTCGCCAAAGGAACGCTGGATTTCATGAACATCCGCCTATCCTATATGTCTCGGTCGGTAATGGGCCTTTTACCTCTGAAACACCCACCCCGTAATATCATAGCAGCAGAGACAATGTACAAGATATATGAAAGCTTATAAATGCACATATAATGCAGGCAAAACATACAAAAGATGATGCGATTGTTTATAAATAGATAAACACCTAATAGACATGAAAATAAAAGCTAGGATCAACTCCTGGACGGACCATCAATAGGTCAACTGTCCCCAGCGGAGTCGCCATCTGGAACCACCCGACTGAACTTCCGAATGATAAGGGTATATCAATGAAGTCGCCATCAAACTTCTTTTATCTCACGATGGAGAAAGGAAAACATCGAGTAAACCTAAAGGGGAGAAATCGCGGTCTTACGACCGAGAGATCAAGAGAATCTAGGTAAGGGAGTTGGTTACGCGAGGGGAAGGTATTAGCACCCCACACACCCGTAGTACTCTATGGTATCGACTTCTATTTATGCTCAAACTCTACAAATGCATGCAAAAGAAAAAGGAAAATAAAGAAACCACGGGGAAAAGAAGGAAGTTTTTTCAAGTTGTGCTCGATCGAGCCCCGTGACAAGATGCCTACATATTCCCTCGTGCAATGGGAAAGTCAAAGCGCCGTAGTTCGGCTCACTTGTTTTGGTGGGTTTTGTGTTTTTTACTTATGAAAAGGTTTTAAACACAAAAGAAAAATGCGTCCGTAGGCGAAAAGAGTTTGTCTTGGTGTGTTGCTTTTACCTTTGTGAAAGGATTTCAAACCATTATTAAGTGTTTTTGTTTTCAAAAGAAAAATAAAGCAAGTTTTAGTTTTAATTACATGCAAGGATGCAAAAAAACTAGCAACATCAAAAGGGAGACTAACTAGTACTAGCCCTAATGTTGTCATGCAAAGATTGGACCTATGATTGAGGATAAGAGAAATCTCTACCTATGTCAACATGCAAAGGAGATAAATCCTAATGTCTAGGCTCGAGAGCTATCCTAACCAAGCGGTCCTAAGGGAAAGTTATCCTATATCCGTCTTGATTGTGTAACCAAGGGATGCAAAGAGATGAAGCAATCAAGTGCTTTGGCAGAAGCACACAAGTAATGCAATGCGCAAACAAATGTCAAATAATTATGCATAGCCTACTGGAGAAAATGATTTAGCCTCATAAGAATGCGAACCCTAGGAATGAGTGAGAGTCAAAATAGGGAACCCGGCCACTTTTGTTATCGACTGATATGAATAGTAACACGATTCGCATGCACCATACAAGACATGCACTAGAACCGCAGGGACGATCACAACCTTTCGCTTGCCCATCATACCAATGACCGATAGTAGGAAATATAAAAGCGGACTTGGTGGTGCCACGTCGAGTGTCCTAACCACTTCGACCTATGGCTAATTATAAACACACAATGAAAAGCGCCTCCCTATGCACGGATGAGGACTTTAAACAAACCAAAGACAATTAGCAAACACAAGCGCCCTAAACGGTCTTTAAATAAACCAGAGGGGTTCTTGAACATGCTCAAACCACAAAAAGCTCCATCACATCTCTATTACTATCATAAAAAGAAACTGAAAGCCCTACTTCTCATGATATCTAGGGTGTAAGAGAATGCAAGAATCAGAAACCGCCAAACGGATATCAAAATCCGAAGAGCACTGCGAGCTAAACAATACTCCGGAAAACTTCAAGTACTGCAGCCACTCAATAAGATTAAATCTGTGAGAATATCTCAGTATCAAACGAGTGAAATATACGCTTATGTATCCAAAGTAATAACACCGAAGAGAAACCACAATGTAGACAATAGAATGTACACGATGCGCCGCATGCAATGGAACATGTATTGTCATACCCCAAAATTTTCCCTCCATCTATTCAAGAGATTTCATATACCTTGCCTCAAGGATTCTCAGAGTCGACGTATAAATTCTCCTAGACAATCAACCCAAACTAGGTTTGGTATCTCTCAAGTCAAGATGGATTTCCAAACATTCCCAATGGTGTTCATGCCTCCTCATACCAAAGATTCTCCATGTCAAGTTTCAAGCTTCACAAGTCAAGTTTCGTGCAATTGCTCGATGGTCGAAAAATCTAAGATTTTGACAAAACAATCAGGAATATACAATTTTAAAACTTCCGATTTTTTGGTCAACATCCTCATTTTGAAGTTAGATTC
>CM038794.1:70887000-70954557 GCA_021764765.1 Vicia sativa | reverse complement strand
CGCGCATACGTGTACATTCTATTGTCTACCTGTGTGGTTTCTCTTGCAGGTGTTATTACTTTGGATACGCATAAACGTGTATTTCACTCGTTTTTGATACTTTGAGATATTCTCACCGATTTAATCTTATTGCGTGGCTGCAGTACTTGAAGTTTTCCGGAGTATTGTTTAGCTCGCAGTGCTCTTCGGATTTTGATATCCGTTTGGCAGTTTCCACACGATTTACTGCATTCTCTTACAGCTTTCCTAGATATCATGAGAAGTAGGGCTTTACAGTTTTCTTTTGCCATGAGAAGTAGTAATAGAGATGTATGATGGAGCTTTTGTAGTTTGAGCATGTTCAAGAACCCCTCTGGTTTATTTAAAGACCCGTTTAGGGCGCTTGTGTTTGCTAATTGTCTTTGGTTTGTTTAAAGTCCTCATCCGTGCATAGGGAGGCGCTTTTCATTGTGTGTTTATAATTATGCTTGCATAGGTCAGAAGTGGTTAGGACACTCGACGTGGCACCACCAAGCAGAGTCCCGCTTTTTATATTTCCTACTATCGAGTCATTGGTATGATGGGCAAGCAGAAAGGGTTGGCAGTCGTCCCCTGCAGTTCTAGTCTGTGTCTTGTATGGTGCATGCGAATCGTGTTACTATTCATATCGAGTCGATAACAAAAGTGGCCAGGGTTCCCTATTTTGACTCTCCACTCATTCCTAGGGTTCGCATTTACTGCAGAACTCAAATCATTTTCTCCGTAGGCTATGCCTGCAATTATTTGACATTTGTTTGCGCATTGCATTACTTGTGTGCTTCTGCCAAAGCACTTGATTGCTTCATCTCTTTGCATCCCTTGGTTACACAATCAAGACGGATATAGGATAACTTTCCCTTAGGACCGCTTGGTTAGGATAGCTCTCGAGCCTAGACATTAGGATTTATCTCCTTTGCATGTTGACATAGGTAGAGATTTCTCTTATCCTCAATCATAGGTCCAATCTTTGCATGACAACATTAGGGCTAGTACTAGTTAGTCTCCCTTTTGATGTTGCTAGTTTTTTTGCATCCTTGCATGTAATTAAAACTAAAACTTGCTTTATTTTTCTTTTGAAAACAAAAACACTTAATAATGGTTTGAAATCCTTTCACAAAGGTAAAAGCAACACACCAAGACAAACTCTTTTCGCCACGGACGATTTTTCTTTTGTGTTTAAAACCTTTCATAAGTAAAAACACAAACCCACCAAAACAAGTGAGCCGAACTACGCTTTGACTTTCCCATTGCACGAGGGAATATGTAGGCATCTTGTCACGGGCTCGATCGAGCACAACTTGAAAAACTTCCTTCTTTTCCCCGTGGTTTCTTTATTTTCCTTTTTTTTGCATGCATTTGTAGAGTTTGAGCATAAATAAGTCGATACCATAGAGTACTACGGTGTGTGGGTGCTAATACCCTCGCGTAACCAACTCCCTTACCTAGATTCTCTTGATCTCTCGGTCGTAAGACCGCGATTTCTCCCCTTTAGGTTTACTCGATGTTTTCCTTTCTCCATCGTGAGATAAAAGAAGTTTGATGGCGACTTCATTGATATACCCTTATCATTCGGAAGTTCAGTCGGGTGGTTCCAGATGGCGACTCCGCTGGGGACAGTTGACCTATTGATGGTCCGTCCAGGAGTTGATCCTAGCTTTTATTTTCATGTCTATTAGGTGTTTATCTATTTACTCGCTTAATCGCATCATCTTTTGTATGTTTTGCCCTGCATTATATGTGGCATTTTATCGCTTTCATATATCTTGTACATTGTCTGCTGCTATGATATTCTGGGGTGGGTGTTTCAAGAGGTAAAAGGCCCATTACCCAGGCCAGAGACATATAGGATAGACGGATGTTCATGTGAAATCCCGCGTTCCTTTGACGCGGGCGAGGACACATGAAGTACCAAATTTAATCGAGGTTCTTCCGATACTGCCATTGTTCTGCATCCCTTATGCATGGGCAAGGTATTAAACGGAGGATTGTCGACTCTGGATGCCACTTAGGGACCACCTGTTATATTTAGAATTACCCGTGAGTTGGGGCAGGATCATGATTATTACAGGTACCGTTGGTGACTGTTGGTGACTTGATACTGATGGTGACTTGGTATTTTCTATTGGTGACTATTGGTTCTCACCCAGTGGTATTTTCTAGCTGTCACTCTGTCCATGATCTCTGTTTTCTCATACCAGATCAGAACAGCACAACAGTTTTGGCAATATCATGGAAGTAGTAAACCCATGATCAATGCACCTTGTACTTTGCATCATATCATATTTACTTTCTAAACTAAATGTTAGAAAAATACATATGTATATAGCTACATGCATATTCATTCATTTCATGCATACATAACAGGAACTTGAAACTTGGGGACTTCTCTTATGCTCAGACCTGGTATTTTCTATTCAGAATTGCAAATCCTTGACTTCTCACCACTCCTTGATCAGATGGGCAAACTCCATGGGGAATCAAACCTATTCAAAAATCATATGGGTCCGTTCATTGGGGATATGCAATCTGCAAACCTTGATCCGTGAACACAGATTCTTGGGAAATCATCAGTTGAAGACTCAACTTAGGTTGGGTATGAGCAATTAGTGGATCTCTTTCACAATGTTGGGTTCGTGAAAATTTCTCATCAGAAGCTAGTTCCTAAACTTTAATTGAATCCATTGGGCAAAGCTTGCCTACCGATATAAAAGAAGTTTAAGAAGTCTGGGGACTTGTTACCAATACCTTGTGCCTAATTACTTTCCCTCCTGTTGGAAGTTTAATGTTTAAGCTTCATGTTTTGGGTCGTCCACCAATCAACATCTCTCCTAAGTCTGATTCATATGCCAGACGTGTCTCTCATCCTGGGGAACTTTGTCGTGACATTGGAGATTGCAAGAGGTTGAAGCTTAAAGTTCAGCACCTGTCTGACAACTTTGCTAAAAGTCCAATTCATGTTTGGAAGATTTCTTCAAGACTATTTTCTCTCAAATGAATATATCTTTCGTGCAGTAGAGGATGCTTAGCAATTCAGTATGTTGTTCGCTTGGTAGAGTGTTCATCTCATCTTCTGATAATCACCTGCAGATATCATTCAGGAGCACTCTGATCCTATTGTCAGAATTTGAAAAGCGTTAAAGGCCAACATTCGAGACCTATTTGATACAAGGGAATTGGTGGCTAATCCAAACATGGTGGACCTACAGGTCAATCTCATTCCATATCCAGCCGCTGGTCTAAGTATTCATTCTCAAGGAGTGTCTTTCAAACCTCATGCGCGACAAGTGTGTCTAGGAGACCATTTCCAACAAACTGGTGCATGTTCTAGGTCTTGATAATCAGATGATTAATCAAATGAGTCATCCATATGCTCAATCAGGCCACCAGGAGATAAGGGAATCATAAAAAGAGTTGGTTTCAATGCCTACCGCTCTGAATTAGTTGTTCTCTCTCCATTACTCGAGCTTTCATCGAAGTAAGCCAAGAAGATGGATCATGCCATCTCTCTTTAGTATGAGGGATTTGATCTCGACACCAGTGTGATTACCATGCATGGGCACCTGGCCATTCAGTTGAAAATAGACGTCAGCCAGAGACAAAGTCCAAGGCTTGATCAATTTAGAGACTATTGTGTTCACATCAGTTTAAAACAGGAATCTATGCCTCAGTGGTGTCCAGAATACAAAGTGCATCATCAAAAGCAACAAGTCCATACAGAGTCAAGTCTCCTCAACAAGGCAATTTCAAATTTCATTTGCATTCTCATTTGTAATCTTACTTGTTTGTTCTGTACTTACTTGTATGCAAAACATTTTCATCTTCTGAATGTTAATCATAATACATTTAATATGTTTGTCTTGAATTAATCCATTCGTATTCATTCTTAATTTTTTTTCAAATACTTTTGATACTTAACTCTTGTTAATAAAGCAAAACCTCTGTAGGTTGGATGACGAACAATATACCGAGAATCTCAAACAATATTGCTTTTGAATAAAAACCTTACAAACGATGTACAGGCCTTGTTTCAAATCCCCAAACATCAGAGATATAAGGGAATTAGACCCTCGCAACCCCTTTGAACCTTGAAGTAGGAGTTTCTTTTCTGTTCAAAAAAAGCCCTCATTCTTAACCAAGGACAGGGTAGTGTTCCGTTAAGCTGATCGAGCATTCAAAACTCATTAAGAGTGTGCACCAAAGGATACAACAATGGCTATCCTCCAAAGGTTGAGAAACTATAGCAGTCAAACTTCAACTGTCAACAATGTGCATCAAAGGAAGGCAATACCCCAATGGGTATTCCTCATCTGCAAAGGACTTAGACCTCCACAATCACCTCTAGCAAATCAAAGATGATGAGGAGATCAACGACTTGTTCAACAAAATTGGAAAGTTAAAAAAAAAAAGCTAAAAGGTCCGCTAAGTCGAACTTGGCAAATAAGTCGCTTATGCAAAAGAAAGATAAGGGAAAATGTTTGGAAAACAAATTGGAAAGTCGGAAAGGCGAGGATAATCAAATAACATCCTCAGTGAAGAACAAAGTCGTGTGATCAAGAACTAAAGCAAAAAGGGTGAGTGGCTGTCGTGTCCAAGAAACCTCGTCCTTAGCAAAGTCAGAGTTGTACGATCAAGAAACTGCAGTGGTTTCTCAACCATCAAATTCCTCTTGTGAGAGATGACTACTCGTATCAAGTTAATTGAACTTAGGTTTGGAGAACATCATGAAGGGGGTGGGAACCAAATATTTTGAGCCTAAAAATCCTTCTTTCTAAAAACCGCAAACCAGGCCACGTTACAACCCTTAAAAGTCCTAACTAAAGCAGGGTTAATTTGAAAACTAAACCGTAACGAGAGCACGGTATCTTGACTCCTAGGAGGTATGCCATAACTTTTGAGTTGGTATCACTCAATCTTTTGTTATCTTTTGCACAGAAAAATGCGTTGTTTCGACATTTTTTCAAAAGGTTTTTGTTTCAAGACAAGCATAGGATTTGCATTCGAATTATCATTCTTAGGATAAAACATTCTTTGCATATGAATAGGTGCTTAAACATCCAGGAAGCTTGCATAATGAGCATCATGTGAACATCTTGATTGTCCCGAGACTCTGTTAAATTTCCTTTTGAAGAATCATCTTAACCTAGGGCAGTTGTGCCAAGGTTAACCAATCTCTCCGAGAATCTGCAACCAGAGGAGAGTCTCTTCAGAATCCAAAGATGCAGGGGAAATTTGACTCTATGTGTTCCACTCTGGGTTTGAAGATATTTCGTGGTTGACATTTTGCAGGTGCCTAATTGTTCATCTATATGAGACTCCTATATTTTGGAGAGTGCATTTCATTACAGGTTTCTCCCCAGTGAGTATGTTCCTAGGAAGAAATGGTCTCCAAAAGTTTGTCAGGTTGATTTGTTCTCCTTGATCCAAGCATTGACCTGCTGATGTCTCTTTTCCACAGTGAGTCGCACGCTCTCTCTTCGTTTGTGCAAATCATCGGTTATCTTACCCGTGTTTGCATCATCGTTCCAGATATTTGGGTATCCATACTTTGTGTGTGGTAATCCAAGTGTTTCACATTCTTGAAGAATTATACCCCGCCTTTGGCCTGAGGGATATTATAGTTCTTTTGTTTTTGCAGACACCTTCCCCAGTGCCATCGTCCTGGCAATTTTTTGTTGAGTTCATCTTCGCTCGACGTTCTCTTCCCCTTGCAAGTTCATCTTCATGCAGATGTTCTTTCCTCTTTGAGTTCGTCTTCACCCGACGTTCTCTTTTCCTTATAAGTTTATGCTCCGACAATCCAGGTTCCTCATTAAGTCGTACACTTTTGTTACTTATGCAAGTTGTTGGTTATCTTTCCCATGTTTGCATCATCTTTCCAAATATTTGGGTATCCATACTTGGTGTGTGGTAATCCAAGTGTTTGATACTTTTGAAGAATTATACCCCGCCTTTGGCCTGGGGGATATTATAGTTCTTCTGCTTTTGCAAATACTTTCTTAAACGCCATTTCCTTGGAAATCCTCGACAGAGTTCGTCTTCGCTCGACGTTCTCTTCTCCCTGCAAGTTCATCTTCGGACATATGTTCTTTCTTCCCAGAGTTTGTCTTTGCCTGCCGTTCTATGTCTCTTACAAGTTCGTCTTCGTACAACTATATCTTTCTCCATCAAGTTCGTCTTCGCTAGACGTTCTCTCCTCCCTGCAAGTTCATCTTCGCATAGATGTTCTTTCTTTTTTGATTTTGTCTTTGCTCGACGTTCTCCTCCCCTGTGAGTTCACCGTCACCAGGTGTCTTCTCATTTTTTAGATTTGCGAAGTTAATAATGCTCTGCATACTAAAAATCTTCTTTAGAGTTCGTCTTTGCTCGACGTTCTCCCTCTTATGGATTTTCCGTTGTCAGGTATCCTCCCTTTGATCGGTGAAGTCAACAAGTGTGTTGTGCTAAGGACCATTGATTGCTCTTTTCTTCAGTGAGTTGCTCTTTTATGGGTGTCCTCTCATCATCCCTAATGGAGTTCATTATCTCATTCTCAGTGAACATGGATGAGAGATCTCCAAGTGAATCTGCTTTCTGCAAAGAATTAGATGTGACGAATGTCATCGGCATGGTATCCTTGACGAAATTCCCCAACGGATGTTGTTATTGGCAAAAATTATTACTGCAGAGCATTGTACAAATCCCCAGTGCGAGTTGTCAATGCCCATTTCGGTTGGAATTCCCTAGTGAATTCTCATTGGAGTTTCAAAAGTACTCTGATAGAAGATTGCAACTTTTTATCCCTTTTGGGGACGGTATTAGAACCATTGTTCACGGATGTTCATCCCTATTGAGTTCATACTTCCTGATGTCCTCAGTGTGTGAGCGCCAATATACTATGGTTCTTCCCAGTTGGAGTTGGAGTGTGTCTCTCATGGTATCTCCGGTGAGTCTACACATCATTTTCATCCCCAATCGGAGTCATGATGGGTAACGGTGGAAGCTCTTCTTCAAGTATCTCCTTTGGTTCCCCAGCGGATCATTGTCCGACAGACAGTTTCCCCATGAAATCAAGTCTTCAGTTTGTTCACCTGATGGCATTTGATTTCTCCAGGCAATTTCCATCTGGATCAGCATCTTGGTTGTATCTTTAGTTGCATACCCATGCTATCTTCCCTGTTGGATCGTCAGATTTGAGTTAATCGTTCTTTGACTTAGGGTTGCCGGTTACTTTTTATCTTTTTGTAAGCATGCATCATCTTATTGCATTAGTTTACACTAAATTCACACACTGCATAGAGTTATAAGCCAGGAAATATAAACTTTTTCCCCCAATGGTGTTCCTACTTCTCTCTGAAATCTCATCAAGAACAATTTCTTCGTGTGTGCCATCTCTTTGAATCAGTCCCGTCTCTCCGGCGCAATATTTCCATTGTATTCTTTTGTGTTGAAACGGCCAGATCTTACCCTGGTGCAAGATGTATTCAGCGTTCAAAGCAAACCCTACACTTATTTTCTCCCCTCCGCACAAGAGTTGATTCGGTACCAATTCTTGGTTAGGTATAAGTATTACGCTCTCTCCTATATGCATGATGCAGGATACTCTGTATTGTGTGTGGAGTCTAGTCAGCATTTCTAGTCTTCATCTTCGTTGAAACTGCCAGTACATGTCCTGGTGCAACATTTTTAGGACAGGTTCTCCTCCTGTACCTTTTCGGGAACAAGAATACACTTGTTTCTCTTCTCGTAGTACAAGATTCGAGTCAAGAAGCCTCAATGTGCACTTTCTAGCCTTCATATCACAAACCCTTTTGGTTATTCCCTGGTGTAATGGGGTTAGTCTAGTCAGTGTATCAAGTCTTTGCTCAGCTAGCATGTCAGCTTTCCCTTGGCATTTTGGGTTACCTTTCGAGAATAAGAATACACTTGTTTCTCTCCTTCGTAAAGATTAATTGGTGTTTCCGAGTCTTTGCATCACGATCGTCCAGTTCTTTTCTGGCGTAATGTGATTAGTCTGGTTAACGTATCTAGTCTTTGCTTTCTCTAACGTGTCAGCTCTCCCCTGGCATTGTGGATTGAATTGGGTAGAGGCCAATTTTTTTTAGGTCTGGATTACACTTGTACCTTTCCTGGCAGGCAGAATTCAGCATTTATTTTGTGCTCTCTCTTGTTGTGACCCAATTAAGACCTAGCGCAACATACTCGTTTCTCCATTGAGGCTCATTGGAATTTTCAAAGTCCACACTCATCTTTGGATACAACTATAGGGATTCAGAGCGTAAACTTTTGAGTCCATTTTGGTATTCAATCACCTCGCATCTTGTCGCTCGAAAGGCAGACACCAACCTTGCTCCAAAGTTCGATGATGATTAAATAGGGGCAGTTGTTGTATCCCAAAATTTACCCTCTTCTTTCTCGTATTTCTGGCTTATGATTCGATTGCATAAACATACATGTAGTTGCACACATAGAATTGATAATGGGGTTACTAGGTTCAAGGTATCCCAAGTGGTGAAAGAAATGACACATTTCGGTTATCTCAAATCACTTTGAGCCCGAAATCAATATTCTTTGGTTCGCACGCTCAATACAACGTATTCTGGTCAGAAAGCTATTTTGATGTGGTTCCATAAGCTCTGGGATTATTTCAATTTGTTCTCCAGTTTATTTGTTCAGATCGGAGGCCGTTTCATCAAAAGAAAGGAATTTATTCGCTTATTTCTCAATAAAGTGAATTTTGGGTTTTTAGTGTGTTTTGGGCACTCCAGAAGGCATATCTTTCAGCTCGTCGGGTATTTTCTGATGATTTTTTCCCGGCAAGTCCCTCTCATTATTATCTACAACTTTCGTTTAAAAGTCGAAAGCATATTATGTAACACCCTTCTAAAATACCCCGCGAATATTAATAATTATTTCAGAGCTAAAATGTAAAAACAAGGGTATTACAATTTATTTTTAAAAAAAATCTCATACAATTGTCATGCTTCACTGAAGAACTTCATTAAAATAATTAAACCAAAAGACATGTTCTACACAGCAGAAATTATCATCAAAATGGAATAAATGCAATCAATAATTATTCCCAAAATCATCCAAAAGAACAACAGAGTTTTAAAAGATATCTCGCAACCAAATGTTCCCTAGTGTTACAACTACCAGAGCATGACACTGACATGCGGATAAGCTAAAAGCATAGCTCAAGAGCCATCCTCACCAACTCCTAAGCAGCTAAGACTTCAATCTGAAATTATCAAAGTAAGGGTGAGACATTGTCATAATTAGAATGCATTATAAGTTCATCAAAAACAACAAAATATCATAAGACACCAGTCCACCCTATTCAGCATAATCAGACCTGCTTCATACACAAGTCATAAATATTTGTCATACACAAACAATAGACTATAACACTGGAATCCATCCTAACATGTTATAATCCAAACAAATAATGATGCAGACTTTATGTATGTAGTACTGACAGTGAACTAAATTCACACACTATTCTATTCCAACTCGGACACAACGTTAATCCTCGATTCGCCCATACATGATTTGGACACGAATCCAGCCTCACCACCATTAATCAACTGGGTACGGGTATTGGCCATACGAGTCAAATTCCATACAATGGGAATTAACTCCACCAGAATGCATATGCATGCACATCATAAAGCATGCAACATTCAACACAGGTTATGACCACATCAGACATTATAAAGCATCATCAACCACAACATGATATCATCACCTATCATGAAATAAATCATCACAAAGCATAAATATGTCAAATGCTTACCCTTCAATTAGTAAGACTATCACCAGTATATACAACAACAACAACTGAGATCAACAACTACCAAGTATATACAACATCAACAACAACATAAGATATCAACAACCATCATGAATATACAACATTGAAAACAACACATGATATCAATACAATCATGAATAAATAGCAGGAAATAGCATACAAGCTTCATTCCACGTTCAACCTGTCATAACAATCCAATACTCATTCATCCACCATTCCCATAACTCCCATTATTCACAAATTGGAAAAAAGACTCTTTTCAAAATAAAATCCATTAATTATAATTTTCTTCATTTTATAAAATAGAGTATTTAATTTAAGAAACAACGTCCCAAAACAGTGACTAAAACGGACTTACGGTTTGAAAGTTATGAATTTTTAAAGTTTAGTATTTTTCAAAAAGTAACAGTGGGAATGAGTTCCTCCAAAAAGGGAACCGGTTCTTGCAAAAAATGTCATTTTCATGTGTATAATTTGCACTGGGAACCCGGTTCCTCTCCAGGAGTAACCGGTTCATGCGTTCAAAAATCATAATTTTAGTGAGTTTTACAAAGGGAACCCGGTTCCTCCATACTGGGAACTAATTCCTGCGCATTCTGTAGCAGAAAATACTCAGTTTGACAACATTCTTCTTCCCAACTCAAACCCAATCATTCCTCTACGAATCAACACATCCAATATCACAAAAATCATCCCAACAATAGTATAATAGTGAGGTTTAACACCATTTAACCACATCCAACAATCTTATAACATGCATTTATTCTAATTCCATGCAATTGGGTAAATTTGGATCAAATCCTACAAACCTTGACAATCCTAAATTGGGATTTCTAACATGTTAATCAACTCTATTGGTTATCAAAACTCATAAGGCATAACAGTCAGACAAAATCACCCCTTACCTTAAGGATTCGTCGGATTCTGACACTTTTGGCTTTTCTCCTTCTTTTTCCTCTTCTCACTTTCACGTAGAATGAAAAACTTCCCAATTGGCTTCTCTTTTCCTTTTTCCTTTTATTCTTATTACTCTAAAATAATAAAAAACAATAAAACAAATACTGTGAGTAGATCCTTTTACCCCTCACACCCCCACTTATACTTCACACCACCAACAATTCCACTTCTTTTATTTAAAATAATAATTCCAATAATCCAAAAATATTAATAATTAAATTTCTAATTAAATTAATAATTAAAATTATAATTATTTAATAATCAAAATATTGGGGTGTCACATATTATGTGAGGATGGTCCCCGGAGAATTCGATTTCTCAAGAGGATTAAACTGAATTATAGTGTTGAACCGTGCGTTTTGCCCGCTAAATAGTTTGTATATCTTAGCTGGAAACTCGAAACTGAGCGGGGCCGATTTCTAAAATTATGTATCAGATCCCTCTACAACTTTCATTTATAACTCGAGAGCTTATTCCTCACCAATCAATACCAGAATTTTATTCTTCGAAAGCAAGTTTGAGTTGAACCGAGCAATTTTCATCTGATACGCGAACTTCAGATGATCATATCTCACTCGATTTTTATTGAAACGAGGTGGGACCAGTGCCAAAAGTTCACAAATTTCGTTAGCTTCGATTGATTGAGGAACACTCACTTGCAAATTTTGATCATAAGACCCTCGTTCGAGGAATTTTCTCTAAAGAGTACAAATCAAATTTTGCATGTGTCAGTCATCTGGAAACTGTGCTGAAACTTCAAAAATTCGTATCGCCTTGACTATTCATCCGATTAAGTCAAAAATTTGATTCACCCAAGCAAAATCACGTTCTCAACGGATCATCCTGTTTTGAACTAATTACGAAATTTATCCGGATAATCGTGATTTGCGCTTGATTATGGATCCAAGGCACTCTTAGGCCCAAATCCCAATACCATATATGTATTTTTGCCATCACAAATCATAACAACAATTTTATTTTCTCACTTTTCACAAAAAATATCAAAACTCTCTCTCTCTCTCAAATTCTCTCAACTTTCACTCAAATTCACAACACAAAAATCAAATAACACTTTCCCTCCAAGAAAACGCAACCAAACTCAGCCTTGCCGCCACCCTACAGTCACCGCGCGCCATCGTTTCAGCCACATTGCCACCAGCCTGCACGTGCTCCGTCCGTCGCCCGACGACGCCTTCCCTCGCTCGGCAAAGCTAGCGTTTTCAACACGCTCACCTAGCGACTTGTTCCTCCACCTGGCGATACAAGTCAGATTCCTTTCTTTTCTTCGCTCCCGCACTCTCGCCCGACGGCTTATTCCTCTCGCCCAGTGAAACTAGTCAGGAGCTAGCACTCTCATCACCCTCGTTCTTTCTCCCAATGACGCACGTTCCTCCACCTGGCGACCGCGCTTAGCCTGCTCTTCCTTTGCGCTTGGTCTTCACTCCGATCGGCCAATTTTCTTCTTCTCTCTTATAGGTGCTCATCCTTTCTCTCTCTCTTGACTGGATCAACCTAAGGAAGCTTCTCCTCCATTAATTCTCATCAATCTCCTTCAAAATTAAAGTTGATTTCATCCGATTTTGATTATTATCATCCGATTGAAGATTGATTTGGTATTTTTCTTTCAAGAGCACAAGGTTTTCCTCATCAATTTCATCAAGACTTCAAGTGCCATTAAGTGATTATCTCAAATAAGCACTTATTTTAATCAGTTTTCCGACTTTTGATTTTTATGGAATTGAATATTGAGATCAATTGCATTTTTCGTGTGGATTCCGATTATAACATTTGTTTCGCCGAATTCTTTGATCTCGATCCTATTATTGTGCCTTAAAGGTGTCAGTGTGAAACTTTTTGCACACTACACACACCTACACTTGTGACATTGACCATCTTTGCATATAGGTACATGTTTGGAGCATCTTCCATCCTTCATCACATGTTCATACATTATGCAACATGTAGGATCATAATCATGCATAGAATCATGAGAATTAGGAGCATCTTGCATCCTTCATCACATGATCATACATTAGGAAATGTGTAGGATCATCAACATACATTGATTTAGTAGCTTTTTGTGCTTCAAAGTGGTGTCGAAATGTAGGAAATTAGTCTTAATTTGCACTACACTAACACTTCACATACACACACTTTAACACACACTTTTCAATATAAATTACATCTTTATATATCCATGTACATGCATATATGATAGCTACATCGATTCGACACACTTTAACTCTTCTTTATGACATGAAAACATGCATCAAAATCCATTTTTCACACACAAATTCACATGCATGATAACACAACACCGACATTTTGTACACTTTAATTCTTGATCATTCATAAATTGTTTGCATCGTATCCACACACTACAATACATGCACTAGTACATGTATACACTCAAACACCATAAAACATCACATAAACCCCAAACAAGTTAAAATTTCATATACATTTTTATTTTTTTTTACTTGAAAAAGAAATAAACTTGTATAAAGCTTGCACATGATTTGTTTTCCTCTTGATTTGGCTTCTGACTTCATGTTATAGATTAATTTCCAAAACTTTTAACATTTCAAAACCAAATAGAAACTTGTGTCGGAATTTAATTCAAAACATTAAATTTTGCATTTCCATAAACGATTTTTGGTATTTTCACACTTCGGAACTCATTTTTTCATGAAAGTCCGAAGTAACGATATTTAATCCCCATGTTTTGACACGTTCCGGAATTGATTTTGGAGGTTTCGGAACCAAATTTCAAGTGCATCATGCTCAAACGGAGTTGTTGCCCTATTACTTTTTTGCTCAATAGGTACGACTTCCACTCGGAATTAATTAAAAGTGCATACATTTTTGAAACCGCTGACGTTTTTTCATGCAACTATGCGATTTTTAATCGATTCTGAGGAGTTGACTTTTTCGCCCCGATTTCAGAAAACCGACTTCCCATTCCGATTTTTCTGATTTTTCTGATTTTATTTCACTTCATGCATGCTTATACCATTTTTTAATCATATTTGCAATCGGTTTTGCATTCCGATCATTATTTCTACCACTTGCTTTGTTAATTTTGACACTTTATTTTGTGTGTGAGGTACTTGGACTCCTTTCTCATGAAATTTAGGCTTCTATTGCTTTTTCTTTCCGCTTGTATGCCCACACATACATTCTATTTGCTTGCTTCTCCAGTTTTACTCTGTTTTGTGAAGGTATTTTGCATTCGTACACACGCGTGTACGTCTTATTATATGTTTGTTGGGTCTAACTCCCTTTTGTTTTTGCTAGTTTTTTTGCATCCTTGCATGTAATTAAAACTAAAATTGATTTCTTTTTCTTTTGAAAACAAAAACACTTATTAATGGTTTGAACTCCTTTCATAAAGGTAAAAGCAACCAACCAAGACAAACTCTTTTGCCCACGGGCTTATTTTTTCTTTTAAACCTTTCATAAGTAAAACTCAAAACCCACCAAACAAGTGAGCCAACCACGGCCCGACTTCCCATTGACGAGAAATACGTAGGTATCCTGTCTCGGCTCGATCAACACAACTTGTAAACCTCCTTCTTTTCCCCATGGTTTCTTTATTTTCCTTTTCTTTGCATGCATTTGTAGCGCTTGAGCATATATAGATATAACACACTCTATATCTAGAAAATATAAGTGGATACCATAGCGCATTATAGGCGACGGGTGCTAATCCTCGCCAGAACCAACTCCCTTACCTAGATTCTCTCGATCTCTCGGTCGTAAGACCGCGATTTCTTCCCTTCAGGTTTACTCGATGTTTTCCTTTCTCCGTCGTGAGATAAAAGACGTTCGATGGTGACTCCATTGATCATCTGTCTATCTTGACTTGTTCCTTATGACTCTGACAAATTGATTCCCTACCAATAGAATGCAACAATGATAGAAAATAGGAAGGAAGTCCCCATACATACTCTTTCATCCGAAGTTAACATCACCGAAGTAAGTTGAGTAATTAAGAGTGGGTGTGTGCATACCCCGTTGCCACCAAAGCAGTCTATCGCTCATGTGACTACACGAAGTCCTATCGATGTTGAAATCACCCGGCCGAACCTCAGACTAATAGTGGTGTATTAATAGAGTCGCCATCGAACGTCTTTTATCTCACGACGGAGAAAGGAAAACATCGATTAAACTTGAAGGGAGAAATCGCGGTCCTACGATCGAGAAATCAAGAGAATCTAGGTAAGGGAGTTAGTTACGCAAGGGGAAGGGATTAGCACCCCTCACACCCGTAGTACTCTACGGTATCCACTTTCTATTTCTAGATAAAGGGTGTGTTATATCTATCTATGCTAAATCACTTTCATGCATGCAAAAGAAAAGAGAAAATAAAGAAACCACAGGGAAAAGAAGGAAGTATTTACGAAGTTTGCTCGATCGAGCCCCGTGACAAGATGCCTACGTATTCCCGTGTGCAATGGGAAAGTCAGAGCATCGTAGTTCGGCTCACTTGTTTTGGTGGGTTTTGTGTTTTTTACTTATGAAAAAGGTTTTAAACACAAATGAAAAGGTGTGCACGAAGGCAAATATTTTGTGTTGGTTGGTTGTTTTTACCTTGAAAAAGGAGTTCAAACCATTATTAAGTGTTTTGTTTTCAAATGGAAAAGAAAAGAAAGTTTTAGTTTTATTACATGCAAAGATGAAAAAGAAACTAGTAAAACAAAAGGGAAACTAGCTAAGCACTAATCCTAATGTTGTCATACAAAGGATGTGGATCCTATGGTTGGAAGCAAGGGAATCTCTACCTATGTTGACATGCAAAGGATGTGGATCCTAATGTCTAGGCTAGAGAACCTAGAAGAAACAAACAAACAAGCACAATCCACAAGTAGAATTTCCCTAAACGGTCATTAAATAAACTATAGGGGTTCTTGAACATGCTCCAGCTACGGAAGCCCCATCATGCATCTTTATTCCTACTTGTCATGGGAAAAGAAAGCTGTAAAGCCCTACTTCTCATGATATCTAGGAAAGCTGTAAAAGAATACGATAAATGGTGTAGAAACTACCGAACGGATTTAGAATCCGAAGAGCACTACGAGCTAAAGAAATACTCCAGAAAACTTCAAGTACTGCAACCATCCAATAAGAGTAAACCGGTGAGAATTGTTTAAAGCATCACAACAAGAGGAATACGTGTCGATACGCATCCAAAGCGATAATGCCTGCAAGAACGAGTTTAGACAGAGCAAAATAAGATACAAGAACTATACATGTGGGTGTACAAGCACACAACACCTGCAAGAGGGGAGTTAGACCTAAAAAGCAAGTAAAAAAATGTATACGCGGGTATACAAACATCTGAGAAACGTGTCATATGTATATGCAACACAAGCCCTCAAGATCAAAATGTAACACAAATAGTAGCTAGACATGGCTAGAAGTCCCACGCTTGTTGTTAGAATCAAGAAAGAACACAAAATGCATCAAGAGTCGCTAAGCTCGCTATATTACGCTAAGCGCGACCCAAATATAGACCATTGCGCTTAGCTCGCCTCGATCGCTAAGCGACCGCAAAATGTAAATCGAACATTTACGCTTAGCGCACTTTGGTGGCGCTTAAGCGACCGCAACCCGCAAAATGTTGTTTTTGGTCCGGATCACCTGTTCATGATGCTTTCATATTAAAACTCGACCCATGCTGTTAGGCCACAGTCTAGCAGATAAAAGTCAAGTGAACATGCGAGGAATGCAAATCGAATCGATAAAACCAATGCTCATGTGAAGAGTACATGCATGAACATGCGAGGAATGCAAATCGAATCGATAAAACCAATGCTCATGTGAAGAGTACATGCATGAACATGCGAGGAATGCAAATCTAATCGATAAAACCAACGCTCATGCGAAGAGTACATGCATGAACATGCGAGGAATGCAAATCGAATCGATAAAACCAATGCTCATGCGAAGAGTACATACATGAACATATGAGGAATGCAAATCGAATCGATAAAACCAATGCTCATGTGAAGAGTACATGCATGAACATGCGAGGAATGCAAATCGAATCGATAAAACCAATGCTCATGCAAAGAGTACATGCATGAACATGCGAGGAAGGCAAATCGAATCGATAAAACCAATGCTCATGCAAAGAGTAGATGCATGAACATGCGAGGAATGCAAATCGAATCGATAAAACCAATACTCATGCAAAGAGTAGATGCATGAACATGCAAGGAATGCAAATCGAATCGATAAAACACATGTTCATGTGAGAGTACATGCATGAACATGTTAGGAATGCAAATCGATATCATAATTCCAATGTTCATGGATGAAGGAACAATGCAAGCAATTTGTGCTTCCTAGAGGCATTAGAAGCTTTCATTTGAACCTAAGTTACCCATTAACACAAACACTTGGAATGCATGTGTAATGGATTCATGTACAATGCATTGTGTGCCTAATGATCGAGATGCTTGGATGTCTACATGTCGACTGCGAATTATGCCTCAAATCATCATGAGTCGATGCAATTAAATTGAAATAAATGCTCTCTAATGCATGAGCATGTGATAGATGATGCAAGATACATGAATTTGTGACTTATATGCAAGGAAGATACAAATGCACAAGAGTATATGCATGCTATATACGAAAATCCTCACACCGACGCAAATAAGGTTGCGAAATCTAATTCAAATCAAAGAATTCCAGAGGAACAGTTCAAGAACCAGAATCTACATTCATTTTGTATGCAATTTTAGTATCCAATTTCAAGAAAAGCTGAAAGTCAATAACAGCTTGAAATAAGTGCTTAATTGAACCTAACACTTACTTGAGCTTGAAGTTTGAATCAAATTGATGAGGAATTCCTTGTGCTCTTCAAAGAAAATACCAAATCAATAGCGAATAGATCATAATCTTCAGAATTAACCTTGAACTTTGGAACAAAACTTGAAGTCTTCAATGGAGGATTGAAGAAGATGAAGGAGAAATCCTTGAATCTTGAAATTAAGGAGAAATCAAGATGAAACAATTCCTTCCATGTTAAATTCGAACAAAAGAAGGAGAAGAAGATGGAGATTCAAATAGGAGAAGCTGCGATGGGAGAAAACCAGAAATCGCAGGGCACGCTTAGAGCGGGAGGCGCGCTTAGCGCGGGAGGCACGCTTAGCGCGGCCTGTGGCTGAGACAGGTGTTAGATGGAGGTCCGGTGGCGGTCTGTGGTGGTTGCTTGGAGGGAATGTTGTAGTTTGGACTTTGTTCTTGAGTTTTGGCTTTGGATTTTTGGAGAGAATTGGAGTGTGAGTGGTAGTGAAAATTAGGCAAATGATTGTGTTGTTGTAATTTGTGAAGAGAAAAATCTATGTATAGTTTTAGGAATTGGCCTAAGAACCATAATCAAGCCTAATCATGATTATCCAAATAATTTTCGTCATTAGTCCAAAACAGCCAAATCCGTGCGGAATTTGGAGACGGAATACAAACGGAAGTGTCCGGATCGGTGATTTTTCATGGAATCAAAATCCCGACTTGATCTGGTGAACGGTCAGGAAAATAAGAATTTTTGAAGTTTCAGCACCATTTTTAGACACCTGACACATGTATAATTTTATTTGCGCTCTTCCGAGAAAATGCCTCGAACGAGGGTCTTCTGATCAAAATTGGCAAATGAGAATTTCTGAGACAATCGAAGTTAACGATATTTATGAACTTTTGGCACTGGTCCCATCTCGTTTCGACAAAAATTGAGCGAGATATGATTTTTCGAACTTCACGTATCAGATGAAAATTGCTCGGTTCAGCTCAAAATCAACTTCAAAGAACCAAAACCTGGTATTAATCGGTGAGGAAATAGCTCTCGAACTGCAAATTAAAAGTTGTAGAGGATTTTGATACGGGTTTTAGAAATCGGTCCCGCTCAATTCCGAGTTTCCATCTAGGAGATAAAGACTATTTAGTGGGCAGAACGCACGGTTCAGCGCTAAAATTCAACTTGATCCACTGAAGAAAATAATTCCTTTGAGAACCTTCCTCATAAAATATGCTCTCAGCTTTCAAACGAAAGCCGTAGATAATAATGAGAAGTCAAAAATCAACAGAAAATACCTAAGGAGATGAGAGATACCTGAGTGCCCAAATGCCGAAGCCCAAATCTACTTATTGGGAAATGTTTAATAAGCTCTTTTTGTTGCCATTCGATACCGAACTCGTAATCCCTATGGTCAATGCCATGCATGCGACTACATGTATGTTTTATGCAATTGAATTATAAGCCAAGAATGCGGAAAAGAAGAGGGTAAATTTTGGGGTACAACAGCTGCCCCTATTCAATAATCCTCAAGCTTGAGAGCAGTTGCCGTCTGCCTTCCTGGCGATCAGACGTGAGGTGATTGAATACCGAAATGGACTCAAAAATTTATGCTCTGAATCCCAAAATCTTCACTGGGGAAGGAAAATGTTGCGCCAGAGCTTAACCGGTCAAAGAAGAAGATGCATAAATGTTATATTCTCATAAGATGCATGTGTATACCGTCTCCAAAGAAGAATTGGCCTCTTCCCAATTTAATCCATATTGTTAGGGGATAGCTGACATGCAAGTGGAGATAAAGACTAGATACGCTAACCAGACTAACCATATTACGCCAGAAAATAACTGGACAATAGTGATGCAAAGATCGGAAAACATCGATTAGACTTTACGGAGGAGAGAAACAAGTGTATTCCTGTTCTCAACGGATGACCCACAATGCCAGGGGAGAGCTGACATGCTAGTGGGGAGATAAAGACTAGATACGCCAATTAGAATAACCACATTACGCCGTCGGATTGGACAGGTTTGTGATGCGAAGACTAAAAGGTGTTGATTTGGCTTTACCGACTCAGAACGTTGTACTCTGAGGAGAGAAACAAGTGTATTCTTGTTTCTGAAAAGGTACTGGGAAGAACCTGTCCTAAGGACATTGCACTGTGGGATGTCAACAAAGATGTAGACTGAAATGTTGACCGTGATCTCACATATAATATAGAGTAACCTATATCATGCGTATAGGAGAGAGCGTGATACCTGCACTGCTCAAGAATTGGTAGCTAATCAACTCCCGTATGTAAAGAGAGAAAACAAGTGTAGGTCATGTACTAGGGCATGTACTAGCAGTTTCAACACCAATCAGGAGATAATGGACATATTGCACCAGGAGATACTGGACACAACGGATTCCAAGAGACACAGGACGCCACTGGGGATGAGAATTACGTTCCTGGATTATGATCCTATGAAATGCATGAGTTTCCAAGGAAATAATGCAGATGCTATGATGCATGTTTGCAAGAACGATAAATGAATTTGACATACCCGGTCACCGACCATCCAGTTGAATCGGAAAGCTCCATCGGGGAACAAAACATTAGTAGGCGACCGGAAATCACTCAAAGCGATCCGAACCTTGTCAGATAAGCCTGTTGAGGAATTGATGCCATGGGAAATTTGTCTATTGGACAGAGATCTGCTGGGGAATAAGGGAGATACTTGAAGAAGATATTCCACCGATACCCATCATGACTTTGGCTGGGGAGACAGGGGTGTGCCGACTTACTGGGGAAACCAAGTAGCAAAATGCGGACTAACACCCGCACACTGGAGAAGTCAAGAAAGACGTGTTTCAACTTCAACTAGGGATGAACCAAAGTAGACTGGCACTCATATCGGGAGTATTGTGAAATGCGAACCCATTGGGGATGACCGTCCAAAGACAAGGGGTTTAGATACAGTCTCCACAGGGGATAAGGGAAAGTAGCACACTTGAAACTTTAAAGAACATCCACTGGGGAGCTTCCTTTGGGATGGGCATGGCTGACCCGTACTGGAGGGCAACACCGGGGAGGAAATGAAAGGACTTCGATGGGGATGATAAGCTTTTGGAGATCACTTTTGTCCAGAGATAGACCTACCGTGGAGACACAACTGGGGAAACATCAAAGAGGATCTTGATCAATCTCCAAGTTAGTGCATCTGAATATCCTACAATGCTAGTGGAGTGTCCCTGGAATGATGTGACCGGTTTGCCTGCCATCTAGGTCACTCAAGTCTCAGAGCAATATTCAAAGGTTTCTGATCACGGTAAAACCAACAATGTTTAAATATGCAAAATTTTACCACAAAACTTTGAACGTCCTTTGCAAACAAATCAGTAAATGCAAGAAATTAATTGATACAAAAATTCATTTTATTAATTGAAGTAGGCCTGTAAATAGGCAAGTACAATAGGAAGCAATTCCTGAAATGAGGTAATTGCAAAAGTAAAATAAGAGGAAAACTAAAACGCATTGCAATGCGACAATGAATCCTCATTGGGTTTCAACCCTGCTATCATTCTTATAACTCCAACTATCTCATCACTTCGTTTTTCTCGAAAAAGGTAATTGGCTTGATCACTGCCCTTCGGAGTAGCTCGAGATGTTGCCACAAGGTACGACCACTGATATGTTAAGCACGTCTATACATAGTATCTCTTGACTACGTCTGCGTTTACGGGTAGTGGGAAATCGTATCCATCCATTGTTGCGAACATCATGGAGCCACCCAAGAAGACCTTCCTCACAACAAATGGCCCTCTATAATTTGGTGTTCACTTGCCCCGAGGGTCTCCTTGGGGAAGGACTATTCCCTTTAGCACGAGATCACCAGGCTGGTAATTTTGAGGTCGCACTCTTTTGTCATAAGCCCTCTTCATCCGCTGTTGATAAATTTGTTCGTGACTAATAATGCCAACTGCTTTCGCCAATGAGGCATAACTGGTCCAAGCGGTTCTACACCCACTCGTCTTCATCAAGCTCTACATCTTTCATGATTCTTAATGAAGGGATCTGAACTTCGATTGGAAGCACGACTTCCATGCCTTAGACAAGAGAATACGGGGTTGCCCCTGTTGAAGTGCGAGCGGTAGTCCTGTAACAATGCATGGCGAAAGGCAACATCTCATGCCAATCTCGATAGGTTACTACCATCTTCTTCATAATCTTCTTAATATTCTTATTCGCCGCTTCAACAGCTCCATTCATCTTCGGGAGGTATGGGGACGAATTGTGGTGCTTTATCTTGAAGGACTCACAAAGCTCCTTCATCATCTTGTTATTAATATTCGACCCATTATCTATGATAATCTTGTCGGGAATCCCGTAATGGTAGATGATATTGTGCTTGATAAAACGAGCAACCACTTGTTTAGTAACACTTGCATAAGATGCTGCTTCAACTCACTTGGTGAAATAATCTATTGCAACCAAAATGAAGCGATGTCTGTTGGACGCTGTTGGCTCAATCTTTCCGATCATATCAATGCCCCATATAGAAAATGGCCAAGGAGAGGTTAAAACATTCAAAGGCGACGGTGGCACATGCACCTTGTCAGCATATACTTGACATTTGTAATAAACCCGGGCATGATTAAAACAATCGACCTCCATGGTCGATCAAGAATACCCAAACAATAAGATCTTTTAGCCATAGTGTTCTACTAGAATGAGTTCCAAATGAGCCCTCATGCATCTCCTCGATGATCTTTACAGCTTCGTCTTTACCAACACATCTCGAGCAATAGCCCGCCATGGTGTCTACGGTATACACACCGTTGTTCGAGGAAGAATCACAGAATCTTCTCAAGAACTTCTTTATCTCACATGTAAGCTTCCTCTCGATACCTTTGAGTTTCAAGATATCGCTTGACATCGTGAGAACCAAGGATTTCCATCTTTCTCTACTTCAATCTCAAAACAAAAGGTCTGGCTCATCCAATCTCCTCGAATGGTTATCGGCGCCCATTAGCCCATTTGATTTTAAACATGGATGCTATGGTGGCCGTGAGCATCACCTGTGTTGTTCTCTTCTCGTGAGATATGGTCGAAGTGATTTCCTGAAGTAAGGAATCAATTCATCACATGCTCCCTGTGAAGGAATCAAGTTTGGGTGACGACCCCAATCACCGTTAATCCGAAAATCACAAGTGTAGTCCCCATACGCTTTCAGATGCTTAATTCTCAAATCAATTGCTTCCTCGATACCAAAGATGCAAGCCTCATATTCATCTATATTATTGGTGCAATCAAAGCAGATTCGAGCTGTGAACGGGATATGATGACCGTTCGGAGTAGTGATTACTGCACCAACACCATTGCCTAACGCAGTGGAGGCTCCGTCAAAAACCAAAGACCATTTGGATCCTGGTTCATGTCCCTCATTTGGACCTGGGATGTTACAATTTGGATGTACATGATATCCTCATCTGGAAACTCAAAGCTCATTGGCTGATAATCGTCCACAGGTTGATGAGCAACATAGTCTGCCAACACACTACTCTTGATAGCCTTTTGAGTAGTACACTGGATGTCATACTCTGTTAAGATCATTTGCCACCTGGCGATCCGGCCTGTCAAAGCTGGCTTCTCAAATATGTACTTGATCGGATTCATCTTGGATATTAATAAGGCTGTGTGGGTCAACATATACTCTACCTTAGTCGGCGAGCAGCCCACGCTGCACAACAAGTTTTCTCGAGCAGTGAGTATTTTGTTTCATTGTCGGTAAACTTTTTGCTTAGGTAGTATACTGCATGCTCTTTTCGACCAGAATCGTCATGTTGGCTCATCACGCACCCCATCGAGCCTTCGAGCACTGTCAAGTACATGATCACGGTCCACCCTCCACGGAGGCATGAGGACTTGAGGTTCCCGCAAATACTCTTTATCTTGTCGAATGCGACTTGACAATCGCCATTCCACTGGACCATCCGATCCTTTTAGCAACTTAAAGATAGGTTCACACGTACGCTCATGTGAGAGATGAATCTAGAGATGTAGTTTAACCTCCTAGAAAGCCACTTGACTTCTTTCTCGCTCTGTTCGTGCATTTTGAATTTCTTTTACTTTAGCAGATCAACCTCGATACCTCTCTTCACTTACCACAAAACCTAACAACTTGCCGATCATACGCCAAACGACATTTGTTTGGATTCACTCAACTGAGATTTAGCAATCATGTCGCCGATATATACCTCTATCTTCGTCGGATCATGTCATGAAAAACAGCTACCATCGCATCTGTATGTTGCCCGACATTTTTCAATCCGAAGGCATTACCTTATAATGTAAAGTTCTGGGGTAATGAAAGTTGTTTTACCATGTCTCCTACGCCATCTTAATCCGATTAAATCTTAAAACCATCCATGAACGAAAACACTTTTGTAATGAGTCAGACATCCACCAATATGTCATATGGGGAAGTGAAAGTCATCTTTCTGACATTCTGCTCGTAACCCTATAATCCACACACATTCTAACCTTTTCGTCTTTATTGGGCACAGGAACAATGTTGGCAACCCACGGAGGATAAGAAATGACTTTCAAAAAACATGCATCGTCGCTTCGACTCGCCTTTGATCTTCTTAGACATCCTCGTGATAAGTTCTTCAAGCTTTGTTTTACAGAGGATGCCTTCTTCAAAGGTAGCTTGTGCACAACCATATCGATATCCAAACTAGGCATATCTTTATAAGACCAGGCGAAGATATCTGAATACTCTCGAAGTAGTTCGATCAATCTCCGCTTCACGCAATCTTCTAAAGCGGCCCCAACCTTGATCTCTAATCACACGAACCGCATCACTTTCTCTCAATCTCTTCCCGATGCTCGAATAACCTTGCTTTGTTTAACATTCTTGCTATCTCTTTAGGGAGTTCACAATCTTCCTCACCTTCTTCTTCGCTTGGTTGATCGGATTATCAAGTCATAAAGAGTGATAGTAGAGTCATATTAAAGGGATCCATTAGGAATGTGGGATTTTATCTCGATGATTGATTTTAATGCCTATTTTAGTTTTCGTGATGATAAAAGAAAAATAAAGCATTGCCATTTTATGCTTCAAAATTGTGATGTAAAATATAAGGAAAGGGAACAAAACATTTGAATGAAAAGACGCTCTTTATTTCATGATAAAAATTGCATATGCAAACATGGTGGCTCTACATATGATTCATCGTGCTCGCGTAGCACATGAATTATTACATGATAATCTAAACAAGAGAAAATTACTCTTTGACCATCATGACACTAGGGCGGATCCACTTGTCAATATCGAACCCATTATCAGAATCATCCACGGCGTTTGCTTGTCCCGGATCGATGCCCTTAGAAAACCTCATGTATAACAAGTTGCTTTTAACTGACGGCATGTAATGTGGTCAAAGCCCAACCGAACTTGTTGAATTTGGTGCTACTCTCCACCACACGCCCCAACCTTCGTGGCCCACCGACTACGCCTTTTGCATCTTTCAAAGATGCCATGGAAGATCCCGACTTGTCTTTCTTAACCTCCTCCTGTTGAGGGGTCTTCAACATGTGTACTGTTTCGAAGCCTTGAAACGGAGTCTCGTGAATCTCACCATCAACCTCAACATACCGGAAGGAAGCAAGATGGCTCACAATGTATTCTTCTTCAGCGCAGACTGTGATAATTTTCCCTTCTATAGGTATTTCAGCTTCTGGTGAAGAGTGGATGTGACCGCTCCAGCTTTATGTATCCATGGACGACCCAAGAGGCAACAATAGGCAGACTAAATTTCTATGACAAAGAATGTTGTAACGAAAAGCTGAGGGCCAACTTTGATGGGGAGGTCCAACTCTCCAAAAACAGATCGTCTGGAACCATCAAATACTTTTTAAATCCGATCAAGGCTTGAGTTCGAGACCACACATAGTAAATCTTTATCGCTGATTTGGGAATTACATTGAGCGAGGAACCAAGATCAACCAACACTGGACAAAGGGTGCCCCGGATTCCATGGAAATATGCAACGCCTCTATGGTTCCGACCTCCGCAGAGATCACAATTAGTAAACCCTAATCCGTTGTTGGATGAGATACTTGCACACACATTTTCAAACCGCCCTAATGGATATCTCTTTATGCACGAAAGCAAAGGCTAGCGCTTCATCAAAGCATTTCTATGCACTTCCCGAATCTTGTAGCAAAGAAAGAATGGAAATTTTTGCAGCGCTCCGAGCAGCTTATCAATTACCCAAGTCACTTCCACGGATGAACTTCATGATTTCCTACATCCTTCTCTAGGTCAGGATTGGCGCTTTGCAAATCTGGTTGTTTCATAGGCTTCTTGCCCGTGGCTTTAGCAACAGCTTCTGCATTGAGTTGTATTGCCGGATTAGAGAAAATTCACCCACTTCGGGTCATACCACCACTTCCAGCAATGTTATTAGTATTAGCAACATCCAACACATCATCTTCCTTAGCAGAGGAGGAGACATCTTCTTATTTCACACCATGGTAATAAACACCCGACCCATAATGCCATGGCACAACTTTGTCACTTTCATATGGCAAAGGACCGGGCTTAGTAATTGCCAATGGAACAGGTTTTGTCGGTGCAGATATAACAATCAGAGAATAAGGAATAGTAATCACAGATACATCATGTATTCTAACCTTCTTACCCTTTCTGATCCGATCGAATTGCAACTGGCCATCATCAATCAAACACTGAATATCAACCTTCAGACTTGCACAACCATTCGAGCAATGTTCACACCTCTCACAAGAAGCTTCACAGCCATGAAAGACACCTCTCTTAATCAAGTATTTTTTGACAAAAGGCAGCGGTGTTTTCACTGAATCAACATCCATTATCAGATTAAGGACCTCTCTATCTTCCATCACAGCTTGAACAACCCCATGACGCAGCATTGGATTCTGGGTGACATTGGGTCCAGCAAATTGTGGTCGAGCCTCTAATTCAATAGTCTTTGAATCAATAAGGTCTTGCACTTTGCATTTGAATGCATAACAGTTCTCAATATTATGCCCCAATGTTCTGGAATGGAACTCACAGCTAGCATTAACATCATAGTTCCTAAGACGCTTATCTAGAGGAGGAGGTGCAAATGCAGGCTTTGGCACTACCAACTTGAGATCATTCAAACGAACAAACAGATCCGCATAACTCATAGGGACAGCATCAAATCTCTTGGGAGTACGATTCTCTTGTTGCCTCTGATTCTGTTGACAAGGTGCTTGTTGAGTTTGCGATTGAGAAGCGGATATAGTCATTGTATTAACTTGAGCTTTACTTCTACCACCATATACAGCACTGGCTTCTCCCTTTTGTTTCTTGGGATGGACATTGTATGCCTTCTTAACACCGGAGGAACTTCCTCCTTCAGAATGGTGGATTTTACCCGATTTCAGCCCACTCTCAATCCGCTCGCCATAACGGACCATTTCGGCGAAGCTTGCAGAAGTACTACATGCAACATAATAATGCCCCACAGAAAGGTCAGGAACATATCGATCATCTCTCGCCGACCATGGTGGTTGAACCTAGCAGAAGTTCTTCCACTTCTAAGCATATTCTTTAAATGTTTGCCCCGATTTTGAGATAAACCTACCGTAAAAGCGATTCAAGCCATGTCAATGTTGAACTGATATTGTTGAATAAAAGCATTCACAAGATCGCGCCACGTCCTGATGTGACCTCTCTCCAGATGCATATACCACTCTAGTGATGCTCCACCAAACTCTTGAAGAAATGCATAAGCAACCTCTCATTCAAGAACACGCCATCTTGCGTAAATAGGCGTTGATATGAGTTTTGGGATAAGTCGCCCCATTATACTTATCAAACACCGGTACTTTGAACTTTGGGGGAAGTCTCACTCTAGGTGCCAACCCCAAATCAGACAAATCCAGACCCGACAATTTCTGTCCCTCAACAGCTTCCAAACGCTCTTCAAGCAAAAGGTACCTGTGGTCATTGTCATACCCCAATTTTTGACCTAATATACCACCTTACATTTGCATCATTGCATCAATACGCTCGTAATGTAATTAATCGGGTGTGGATTTCACAGGTCAAAATTAGGGTTTCATCAAATTTTCATCTGATTCAAGAGGCAAGAAATTAGGGTTTGAGTTTCATTCACCTCATTTGATCTATCTTGATCAAACCATCAACCTCTGATCTTCAGATATCCTTTTTTTCTCATTGATCTATCTAGGGTCGACCAATTAGGGTTTTGGTCGAGGATGAGTAATCTCTGATTTTCTGATCAATGGATGACTTTTTGATTGGAGATTGATCTTCATATCTTAGATGCAATATGTTGACCTAATTTCTGGATTCAAAACATCACAGAAGTCCACAAGATTCATCAGTCAATTTCTGAAACATCTGATGAAATTTCATCTGCAAAGAAAAGTCAAACTTTGACTTTTGGTCAACTTTTTCTAGACAAAACTTTTTCAATCATCAAAATACTTCAAATGATCCATCATGATCATAAAAAACAAGAAATTTGAAAAGTCAATAAAAGTCAAAATTTCTAACACTTAGAAAATTTTCAGTGTTAAAATTTCTACTTTTCCAAACTTCATGGCATTTTTTCACATAGTTCCACTTTGAATTGGGAAAACTCAAACATGAAAGTTGTATCCTTGAAACAAGCTTTCCAAAATGTCCAAGAACTCTCAAATCCATGGAGTCTAGCTACACTTTTGATTTTGAAACATAGAGCTCAAAAATCTTTGATTTTCAAGTACAAACTTTCAAAATTATAGGTCATTTTGCATTTTCTTCTTCTAGAACACATGCCACCTTGCAAAGATAAGCTAGAGCTGATAAAAATCAGTTGAATGTAATTATGATGGATAAGATCAAGTTGGAAATTAACCATGGTTAAAAAGAGGGAAGGTTCCTTTTGCATTTAATGCAAAAAAGACTTCCTTGCCCTCTAAGGCAAGTTGAAACTACCAAAGCCAATTCTTTGTACTTACCATTCAGAACTCATGGCCTATAAATAGAGGTCTTATTTGCAATTTCAAACCACACCAAAGCCATGCAAGTACATGCTTTCTCTCTATTTTCTCAAATTTCATGAAACATAGTGTAAATTGAGTAAACTTGCATTTTTGAAAACTAATGAAAAACTTTGAGTAAATTGGTGTCTAATATGTTTTAACATCAACATGAAACTTGTTTGAAACTTAAAATCAACATAGGCAAAGCTAGAAATCAGATTTACATGCCATGCTCATAAGCTTGCTCAAAACTGCCTAAACTATCGAATTCCATCTTTGGCTCGAGCAAATTGAGATTTCTTCATCCAAACATCATCAACATACATCATAGGCATGATGCGCACTTTAGCAACAATCAGAATACCTCTAACATCAATTTCAAGTTTCCGCTTTGAACCATATGCAGTCGACTGGGTAGAATGATCCGCATAAGCTCATGATGTGCGCACTATTCATACACTTTCCATAACAAATTGCTGGTGCTAGAGGAATCATAAAACACAACTCGAAGATTTCAAACCGTAATCGATTCCATCAACAGTAAGAAACTCAAACTCGAACTCGTGATTTCTTGATTCAAATGAAAAACTCTTGGCCGCTTTTGTTTCGCACTATCCACGATCATTAACCCTCAATCAATTGAACAATTCATCAACCATACACGTATTTCAATTAGATTTTTCGCTTTAGGGTTCTTCGTGGTTCTTCGTAAATTCAATCATGTTAAACCAAAAATAAATGAAATTAACCATCGCCATCGTGTTCCTTGTTAAATTTCGTCAAGTTTCATGTTTACTTTGATCATGCATAAATTTCCCGAGATATAAGACCGAGGAGGGTTTGTAGACATCCCGATGGATCTCGATCGTGGCTATGAGACGCTTTATCCCATATAGTTTAATTCAGATAAGAGACCAAGTTAACCTCGATATGACCCGGACCTCTATCCGGCTAGGAGGGTGGATTGATCATCACGCTTATTTATGGGTCGGTTACGGACGCTACGTAATCATTAAGTAACGGTTTCATGTATTAAATTGACGGTTGCATCATTATGATCATTAGTGATGGCAATGTTATAAAAGAGGCCTTAGGGCCATGGGAAAGAGATCATTCTCTCATTCCTCTCTAAACTACACACTAAAGAGGAGATATCTACTCCATCTATAAGGGCTCCCAACAATGGGGTAAGCTAGACCGTAGTTTGAGGCCATGCGTCTTCAGATGAGCCTCCGAATCCCTTAAGATCATATATATAGTTTTTCCTGCAAGAACATTGGCGCCCACCGTGGGGCCTGGTAAAACTCTCCCAGGCTACACAAATCTTATCAAAATAACCATTTTTGTCATATAGTGGTCTAATTCATGATGTTTAGACATGATACCGTAAAGGTTTCCACGTTGGCATATGGTCAATAACTAATACGACGAATTTCATTGGAATAGCACTAGGACTTTCTAGATCTTTCGAACATTCTGACTTTTTGCATGTGATAAACTGGAGCACTGGATAAGTCAAGCCTGAATGTGGGGCAAGTAGATGGGTCAAGTAGTTATGATCGAACCATCCAGGCAGTCACGAGAGGGTCAAGCAAGTGATCGCGCGTGAGGTCAGAATCGACAAGCCCAGATGCTCACACGGAGGAAGGGTCGAGCCTAGCCGGCGATTATCCCAAACGTATCGCCATCATTTCAAATGCATCAGAGACATTCTTAACTTATCGCCAGCGTAACCTCGATCTGAGGTCTATCCCGAAGTCCCTCGCCGACCACGAAGAACATATTCAAGTCTGGAACAAACTCCCAAAGTCGGACTGGGGGAGATCAAAGACATTCTCGGTCGAGGTCGGAACACCATAAAAAGGGAGTGAGCGACTTCTGTGCGATTCGACGCTTCAACAACATGCAGGATCTTCGATTGATCCAACCTGAGGCTATTTACAAACTCTGATACGAGAGCTTAAACGCCAGATAAGTTTTTCATTTTTATTCTGTATATTGCAGTTAGACGCAGGGGAAAAATAGAATTATTTTATTATCGATTGAGGCATATGGCGGTTTCCAATGGAAAACTTGGTGTAATATGCTTGAACATCGTATCTGGTTCCTGGCTTGAATGATCAATTTGGGATTCTGGTTAATCTATAATGTTGATGGGTTTCTTTTCATTGAATAGGCGACTTTAATACAACCATCACAAAGAAGTCGATACAAGTCTATCGCTATTCAACGCATGGATTGAGGCTTACACAAACAACAGAAAAGAGGTCCGCTGGGGTGTGGAAGCCGAACAGTGATAGCCAGACCGGTTGTTCCTTCATCTTACATAAGACGGCAGCTGCTCAAATAGTTACATGGCAACAGAACTAGCGATGTACTCGGTGCACCCTCATCAAAGGGGCATTCATCCTTGGCAATTAATCCCACTTGTTCTATTCTGTTCTAAGGTGAATCAAATATGCCACCAATGTTATCCGAGTAAAATCAGAACAGACGGCGAGTTTATATCGGAAGGATCATCGGCTTCCCGATGAGTGAATCAGCGTGCCGACTTCGACGTTTGTAAAAGATAAGTAACTCTTATCAATTCTTTTACTCATTTTCAATTAACTGATACGTGTCTTTGAGCTAATTTCCAACAGTTGGCGACTTTACGTTATAGTATCAGTTACGTTATAATTATGTTAATGTTTGAATTATAATTGCCAATGGTTGAGATTTTACGTTATAATGTCCGTTGAGATTCATATCAATGATAAGTCTATCTCAACCTCTTTCTGTGTGTGTAAATTGAGATGTTTCTGTTAGACTCATCAAACAATTGAATTCATGCTTGTTTACATCTATATTGATGAAAAGGAAGTATATAAGAATTGAATTGTGGATTCAGGACTTTATGTTATTTAGTGTTGATATTTATTCTGTCAAAAACTGTGTTGTGATCTACATGATATATGACAGCTTCAATATGTTTTGGTTTAAGCTTGTCCATAATGCTATTACCAAAACATACGCACAACATGTGAAGACAAATAGGAAATGCTGAGTAAACCGAGGAGATATGAAGTCAGGATTCGATGGAGCTTGTTCACGGATTCTCAATAAAATACGGTGTTGGAATATTATCAATACCGATATGAAACTCAGTCTGGGGTCGCAATGGGTACTCGGACAGTTTCCAGTCAGCATCTATCACTCAAAACCATTGCAAATCGGAGACCCAGCATAAGAGACCGGCCATGGAAATTGCTTTTGATGTTAATCTCGGGGGCTAGGAGCTTATGAAGACATCCCCCATTTGAAGAGAACAACCCGGAGGTTTATTAGACAAACTCCGACATTATAATAAAACTCAGATAAGTTACTCATTTCATTTATTGTATCCCTTTTCATAGATTCAATCATCTACAGCAGTTACTGATAGTATTGCAATTATTGTCACCCTATTTTGTAACTGTCCGTGGGGAAGGTTGTTTAATATTAGTGTAACTGACCCTTTATACTTTTGTTTGGTAACCATCATCATGTTCGATTTCGGCCAGCTATCGCTCATGAGTCGCAAGATGGTGTTGATTTCTAATAAAAGATCCATCTGTTGATAAGTAGTGCCGACATCCTGCACAATTATGATGAATGTCCAACTATCACGAACATCCCGCAACAAACCGTTATGATTTCCAGACTGCTGCGAAAGTTACGCAGCGAGATTTGTTATGGAACTGCTTCTCTATAGATCAATGAAAGTCACTCGGTATTACACTCCAGCAAGGTAAAAGTCAAATGGCCTTGATGGTTAAGCCAAGAGGATTGATAGCTCACCAACATCCTTTCTTCCGCGTTATGGACGTCAACGGCATTCCAACTCAAGATAAGTATTTGTTTTTCATACTTTGCTAAATGATCACAATTAAGTGAGGCTTCTGTGTTCATTCTTAGTACAGACTTGTCTATGATTGCTTGAGGAGTAAAGGTTGTAATAAACCTTAAGTTGTTTAGAAATTGCATTTTTTAGCTACTCTGCTGTGATAACTACATGATACATACATAATGCCACACGCCAGTACCTGTTACTATGTAGCATTGTTGCATCATGTTCTTAATTTCGTAAATATTACGCAGTGGCAAAAGATAAAACAAATAAGGTCATAATCCAAGTGGCTAGGTGGCTAAAACAATAAGACGTCCGGGACGGTGAAAGTTACACACACCATAGCTGATGCATCATGGCTGTAAGTCTGCTAAGAGGGAGGAAAAACTATTACCTTGTAGTAGAATTGCAGATGTTGGTAATCAAACCGGTCCCTCCTTCACTGGAAGCTCCGAACTTGTACGAAACAATGACTACTCGAGTGGTTATGTCAAGAGGATGTCAGCCGCTATAACAACACAGAAAGATAAGTTTGTTTTTAAACCTTACGTTAACTACGTTATAAGCCTGTTCGGGAATGGGAGCCAGCCTCCTTACCCAGTTAAAGTTAGAACTTATTCTAAAGTGTTAGGTTTTTGCATTACTATATTCTATAATTTCCATATGAAATGTGTTTGGCTATAGCTCTAGTTTGATATCAGATCTACATTCGAATGCATGGTTTATGTAGTTACGTAAATTATGAGTACCGTGATAAGTAGTAAATGTTAATGTCTGTTTACTCATCGTTATCAAGAGTTGTTACAGCTGTTATCATTTGTTATAAAGGTGATAGTAATGAATACATAACCGGTATGACTACATTTATTACAGTTAGGCATATCACTTAAGGATGATGTTATACTGCAGGTTCATGGCTAGTGAATGACGAAAGCTATGCAAGGTTGTTTCGACAACACATTCATTCGACCGTTATGATATTCCCCGAGCTTGCTATCACAATTATGGTCGTCACTGTTAGGGGACAACCAACTCACAGAAACGGATAAAAGAGCAACAAGTTTGTTCATCTTCGAAACTATGGCTGTCTATTTTGGAATGGAAAGGGGGCGTTCAGAGTATATAATTTATTTAAATGCATAATAACGGGGAGTTCATTGACCAAAGCCTTTAATGTCTCAAATTTTTAAAATAAGGGGAGTTGTTGCTAAATGCTACAGTAGCTAAAAAGGATAACTTCTATAGGTGACGTCAAGGAGTAGTAAGCTGCATATCATGATATTTATCTAGATTTGTTATATTTTATTATGATTAACAAACGTTTTATTTATATCATGGCTATACGAGGCAATACCAACATTTCCGAGTCTATGGCATTGTTTGAAGCAAAGGACAATCTACAAACAGAGTACTGGAATGAATCGTTGGGCTGAATGTATGCAAATTTATGATTTAGTATTATTGTATAGAGCGAGTTAATATCTATGTTGTTTGTAATAAATCTTCGTATAATGTGTCATCCTTATCCCCACGTATGGAGACATCCTATTTTGTCATTATTAAAATAGGGAAGGGTCTGATAAAATGTAAGAAACTAAACAAAGTACCCAACATAAGTACCGAGGAGCGTAATCTATAAAAATGAGTCCTCCTTGATAAGGATGGCTTGGAATCAAGCACTTCATCTTTTTTCAACAAAGACTAAACGCTTGGGGGGCTCATATAACCATCCCAATCAAGAATGATAGAAGAGAAGACAGCGAAAATCCGGGTAGATTGAATTGTTGAAATTTTGTAAAAGATTACAATACCATTGTTTAAGGGTGTCGCCTTACTCTCCTATGTGGGCGAAGAGGCATCTGGGAAATTAAAAATAGTTTGTAAAAGACTAAATAGGATGTAACGGATAAAAGTGCTCTGCACCTCAAGACTCGGATATGGCGGGAATCAAAGGCATGGTGACGTACTGCTAAGCTCGGTCTAAGGATCGTCTTTCACCACGAAAGGCTCGCCCTATGCGAATACTCCTTGGTCAACCTCGCGAGGCTCGAACCAATTGGCGACGCATCGCTAAGCTCGCGTCTAAGGATCGCCTTCACCACGGAAAGGCTCGCTCCTATGCGAATACCCTTGGTCAACCTCGCTGAGGCTCGAACCCATTGGCGACGATCGCTAAGCTCTCGGTCTATGATCGCCTTCAACACGAAAGGCTCGTTCCTATGCTGAATACTCCTTGGTCAACCTCGCTGAGGCTCGAACCCATTGGCGACGCATCGCTAAGCTCGGTCTATGATCGCCTTCACCACGGAAAGGCTCGCCTTACGCGGAATACTCCTTGGTCAACCTCGCTTGAGGCTCAACCCATTGGCACGATCGCTAAGCTCGGTCTATGATCGCCTTCACCACGAAAGGCTCTATTCCTATGCGGAATACCCCTTGGTCAACCTCGGCAGGCTCAACCCCTCGGTCAACCTCGGCAGGCTCAACCTCCGGGTCAACCTCGGCTGGCTCAATCCGTCCCTGATCATCCCATACAGGCTCAACCTCAAAGGCTCGTTTACGCTGAACAACCTTCCGCCAACCTCGTTGGGCTCAACTGGCCTCGGGTCATCCCTATAGAGGCTCAACCTCAAAGGCCTGCCCTACGCTGAACAACCTTCCCACAACTCGGTCAGGCTCAACTGCCTTGATCATCCCTACGGAGGTTCCGAACCTGAAGGTTCTATATCTAACACGAAAAGCGTAAAAACTCAAGTGGTGTCATGAATAATTGTTATGTGCTTGAAAAGCCAATATAGCTCGCTTGATGCATCATGCGACTTGGGGCTGGTCTAGTCTATACCAATAGCCCGACAAAATTCGAGCCTGTGTCGACTAAAACGAGTGTTATGCTTGGTTTAAACTGAGTATCATTCACGATTTGTGATAGAATACATTGGCTAGAACAAATGTTTGCTACGCCCTATGGCTTGGGGATAGTAGCATAACATAAAACGCTCACGAGCAACCTTAAAAGCCTCGTCTGCATCTGCATGTAAGGCTAAGGACCCACTGATTCCGCAAAACATTTTCATCAAAGCCTTGATTCAAGATACTGGGGCTAGTCCGTCTATATATCTTATCGCCTCCGAGCCGAGATGTGAGGTCGAAGGAATTTTTTATCCCGCCATGCGTCCCGGATCCGCCCGCTAAAACGAGTGTTACGGAGTGTCGATCCAACGACGCATGCAACATTTAAAACCTCAAAAAACGAAGAATGGTAAAACACCGTGTGGTATTGAGGACCGCCGGTCAAAGTTTATGTTTCTATAAAATCGAGCATAAGGCTTCAAGGTCTAGAAACCATATGCTCGGGGCTTATGATCATGCATAAATTTCCCACCGAGATATAAGACCGGAGGAGGGTTTGTAGACATCCGGATGGATCTCGGACTGTGGCTATGAGACGCTTATCCGACATAGTTCCCTAATTCGGATAACTGCATCGGTCAACCTCGGATATGACCCGACTCTATCCGGCCAGGGCGGGTTGGATTAATCTCATACGCTATTTATGGGTTTGCTACGGACGCTACGAATCATTAAGTAACGGTTTCATGTATTAAATTGACGGTTGCATCATTATGATCATTAGTGATGGCAATGTTATAAAAGAGGCCTTAGGCCATGGGAGAGATCATTCTCTCATTCTCTCTAAACTACACACTAAAGAGAGATATTTACTCCATCTATAAGGGCTCTAACAATGGGTAAGCTAGACTGGGTAGCTTGAGGCCATGCGTCCTTCGTGATGAGCCTCCTAATCCTTAAGATCATATATATAGTTTTTCCGCAAGAACATATCATTCAATTTCATCAAGAAATGAGGATTCCATGGCTGATGAAGGATCGGGGAAGTAGAACAAGGCTTGCGCGCGTTTTTTTTTAATTCAAATATCATGTTTAAAATATATTTAACTGAATTGGCATAAGTTAATGGATGTATCACCGCCCCAGCGGTTTCCAGCTCACTCTTAAAACTCTCTTGCCACGCCTTGCCCAATGGTCCCGGGTTCGAGTAGCCTTGGGACCATTTTTGCCAAACTTTTTGTTTTTCTCTTCATATTTTTTTCAAACTTTGACTTCTTCAAAACCCAATCAAAACTCCTCATTTTGAGGTGATTTTTTGTACACTTGTCAATTAATATGTCTATTTTGAGATAGTGTCAAAAATTTCCAGAAAAAGTTTCATCCGATTATGTTTTTATCGAATAAAACGGTCGAGTACTTTTCAAAACACCTTTAAAGGTGATTTTTTCAAACTTTTGAAGCCCGATTCTTTTCAAAACTTTTCATAAGTAAACTTCACTTTTCAAAAACACTTTCAAATAACATTCTTCAAAACTTTTCATCAAACTTGCATCTTTTTCCATGATCGATCCGATTAAACGATAAACCGAATTCGCTTTTCTCTCGCTTTTCTTAACCGATCATGGGCCTCCTCACGGTGTAAGTCCCAAATTCTTTTATGTACATAGCTATTTCATTGTACATATCCAACATTCTTTATGTACATACATATTTTCCTTGTATATCAAATTCTTTTCATATACATGCAAACTTTACCGCATAATACAAACGTCTTTTGTAAAATACACATAAACTTTGATCGCTTGTTTGTGATTGTATATACACTGAATACCATTGGTATTAAAAGGAGCATTATTCCCTGTGAAACTGCTTTTAAACCAATGGGCCACCATCACGGTGTAAGTCCCAACCCTCCTATGTACATCCACAACTCCTGTACATAAATACTGCTCGTACATACTTACTTTCTTGTACACAATTCAAACTTGTAAATAATCAAGTTACGTTCGTTTTAAACGTTCGTTTCACATACACTTGTTTATATTTCCTTCATAAACTCTTGTACATAAACATCATGCATTGTTTATATTTCCTTCATAAACTCCTGTGAATACATATCACACGCACTTGTTTATATAATCGCTAGTTATAACATAACAACTAGTCTAACCAATAGGTTCCACAAGGTTAGCCTCCTCTGGCTTTATACAAGATAACTCATCCTCACGTAGTTAGCCTCCTCTGGCTTTATACAAGATAACTCATCCTCATTGAGTTTAGCCTCCTCTTGGGCTTTGTACAAGGTAACCTATTTCAACCGAGTTCAGCCTCCTCTTAGGCTTCATATAAGAAAACTCATTCATCTCGAGTTTAGCCTCCGCTAGGCTTCATATAAGACAACACTCCTGCTGAGTCAGCCTCCTCTGGGCTTCGCTCAAAAGAACTCCTCATCGAGTTTAGCCTCTCTTGGGCATCATACAAAGAAAGAGACCAGAAATCTCTTAACCCTCCTATTGGGCTTCCAATACAAAGAATCACCCGCTAGGATAGAACCCCGAGAGTATAATTTCCTTGAAATTGCTCTTAATTCCAAAAGGATGGTTTCCGGTGAAATCCCTTTAAAGCCAAAGCCACCCATACCCTATAGCTTCCTCTGAGCTTCATACAAGGACCTCGATGACCCCGAATGCCTCCTTGGGCTTACAATACAAGGACCCATGGGCTTAAAAGCATCCCTTAATCCAATCAATTTCTCCTAGATTTAGACGCTTATCATCTCTATGGAAGAAGTATCTCATCTATCACATCACATACAATCAAAACTTTTCAAACTCTTTTCAAACAAAACATCTATTAATCGTAAGTGGTAACGCTTGTACACTCAAGCAAAACACCCAATGCTTACATAAAAGATTCAATCATTTTTCAAACATCTTCTTAAACATGTAAGTGGTAACGCTTGTACACTCAAGCAAAACACCTATAACTTACGATGAAAGATTTTAATCACAAACTTTTCAAAATGTATGTGATGAAATAGATTAGATACATTTTTCATTAAGATGACATTCGTCTGTGTCTCTTACTAACATCCCGCTGTTTCCACCGGCATAAACTGGAACCACGATTGCTCGACTTTCTCAACATCCTTTGAGAATACGTAGGCACAAGGTCTCATCTTGCCGAGCAAATTTCTTTTCTCCTCAAACCAAACAAACCATAGATCCCTTTAGATCCGAGCTACAAATGCTCGATTCCCATTAAGGATATGTATGCAGATCCAAAGATCTTTATGAGCACAATAATAACAAACACTAGGATCCCTCATAATCTATCCTTCTTGAAATCCCAAAGGAGAAACTTTCCCAATCATAGAAATAGCAAATTAAAACACACAAACATATCAAACATATTCATATATAAAGCTATAGATAACTATATATATTTAGGTGCTCCATCTATTCCCTTTATATAACAAACCCCTTACCTGGTACACCCCCAATGCTAGTCTAGTTAGTTAGTCGTTACGCATATCAAAATCAATTGAGGGTAACAATTTTCCCTTTTCATAATCATTAAATCATCTTTTCTTGTGTTGAAAATAATAAAGCTTGATGCTCGCGACATCTTTATAAACGAATCAAAGAGTAATCGTTGCCGTAGAATCAATTCGATTCAATTCTCTAGCACGACACTTTTAACGCCAACACCATCACCGAAAATTAACTTCACTGACATTTATAGAATAAGCCTCTTCATTCTGATCAAAATCTGGTCTCTGGGAACGAGGACGACCCCGAACACGATGCCCTTGCATCCCATCATCAAAGAAATACGCCATGAGGTAGTAGGTGGTGGAGGCGAAACGACCATTGAGATGTAGACCCGACCATTAAGGTGGTCGTTGACACCAGATCAACATTATGTACCCCATGTTCAGCACATGGCTGACCCACGTAAGCGCCATCAAATGGATTGCGCCATCATCGACGAGATCTCTCAACCAAACCTCAACTCTTGTTGTCCTTGATTCATGTTAGTGATAACTTCCATGAATTGAGTCATCTCGCTTTCATTGCGCTATTTCGCCAGTTGTTCCATTTGTCGCTTCGTCTCCTAGTCGGGTAACGGAAATTTACAATTTTTCGCTAAATAAAAGTGTTGAGGATGAGAACCCGACCCAAACCTCGTTATGCATGGTATGTACATATATGAATGATATGTGTTATGCATGTAATGGCATATTTGAACATTTCCGTGACTCTTAACACTTTGACTCGAGTCTTAGGATTTAGCAAGATGATTTAATACTTAAAATTCTAATTATCATTGAATCAAGGAAGTTTACAAGCAATTGAGCAATTTTTTGCAAATCATAGAAAAAGGAGTAATCTCATCAACAAGCCTGATGGTGATTTTCACTCGAGACAAATAAAGCATAAATCTAAAAATCGACATAGAAATCTTTCCGCGCACATGCGATTGAACCTTGAGATGTTCGAACCTCCGACAAAGAAGGGATAATTGGGCTTTTCTCGAATACAGATTCATATACCAACTTCGATTATGCATTTGTTTCTTCAAGTCTTCGATTTGAGCCTTGTACTTCTTTTCCAAACCGATGACAACCTTCCGGTGTTCTTCCATGGAAATGGAGAAATCTTCAACTCTAGACCTCTTCTTGGTTGAATCAGACGCTTCCTCTTTGAAATACCTGAGCTCATGAGCCAACTGGTTCTTTGTTTGAGTTGCAACAAGACAATTTATTGCTAAAGTTTCTTTTTCTTCAAGAAAAAGGCGATTCTGAGCAAGCACTCGCTCATAATCTCCTTTAGAAACAACATCTAGAATTGACTCTTGAGGATAAAAAGCCGCAGCTCTAGTAAGGAAAGGCCACTGACGACCGCTATTCTTGTCTTTGATCCATTGGATGTAAGAAGCATAGACCGTGGGATCTTTCTTACCAAAATATTGTCCCCCTTCAAGACGGATGCTTTTCCATGCTTGAACAACCTTAATCATCATCCCAAAGAATATTAGGCACATCATAGTATAGAGTTTCCGACAAACTCGTGATCAGAGGTACCATCAAAGCATAACCCAACTACCTCAAAGAAAGAGTCGGATTATAATTGATACCCCCTTTTATGCCCATGAGAGGGATATTAGGAAAATCTCCACAACAGATAATAATATTCTCACTCTCGGTCTTGGACATCTCGCGTCGACTCCACCCGACATCCTGAGATGTGAGTCCCAACAATCTCGGTATCCACCTCATAGTATGCTGAGTGTCAACAAAAGCACCACTTCGAGGAAGAAAACCCCTAAACCATGGTATAACAATGAAAGTAATAGTTTACAATTCCATCTTTCCCTTTGAAACTTCTGGATTGTATGGAATGATAAACATCTCCCAACAGAGTTGGAACAGGATTCCGCTGGATGAAAATGGTGATAGCATTCATGTCAACAAATTTAGGCTCATTCGGGAATAGGCACATCCCATAGATGCAACAAGCTAGAATGGCATTGAAGCTCTTCCAATCCTTCTTGACAGCTTTGGCATTACCTTCCCATAAGAGAAAACCCAAATGCAAGCCTTTCACGGCACCTTTGCTTACAGCATTGGCGTATACCATAGATTTTTACAAATAAAGAGCTTTGGCAATTTGATCATCGGTCGGTCTCTCCATGGAGGCATGGAAAGGAACTTGATGCAAAATGGGAATGTCTAAGATGCTAGAATACTCTTCCAATGTGGGCATCAACAAATAATCAGGAAATACAAAGCACCTCAACTCACGATCATAGAACTGGAAAAGGGCTTGGAGCCCGTCCTTCTGGTAATCGGTCAAAGGAGATTTCAACCATGTCAGAATTCTTCCATAATCCCTGGTAAATGTGACAACATTCTCTGGTGTAGACTTGTTAGCCATCAAGAGGAGATTCTCAAGATCAGGAGTGGGAAATTTGTACACTGGATGACGTCTCTGATTGGTCTTCTTTTCAGTATCCATCTTCCAAAATAACCCAACAACTAGACTCAAAGGCAAAAATTCCTGGAAATAAACAAATATACATGTTAAAAATATGCAGATTAAAAGTTTTTTTATGAATGTAATGTTTTGAACCATATTTCCTGTATGTTAGACCACTGATGTACTAAAATCTCGAACAGATATCACAAGGTCTAAAGCTTGTCACCCAATCAAGATATCATGTAGAAACTGAATCTGAATGTCACAAGTTCAAAGGTCCGGCGTCAAACTGGAATTGCATAGAAAATACCAAAAAATACCGAGTCACCATCAATAACAAAGTCACCGGCAAGAATAAGTCACCAACACCAACAAGACTGTGATTAATGATATCCCGTCCCAACTCAGTGGTGATTCTAGACTCAACAGGGTCCCTAATGATAAATGTAGTCAATGATCCTTTATCGAGTACTACCGACTACACAACAGGTGTAGGGTGAAAGAACTGCCAATTGAATCTCGCTCGAAGTTTGGTACTTCATGCCTCTCACGCACGCACCGTGATGCGGATTCGACATGAACATCCATCTAGCCTATGTGTCACTGGTCGGGTAGTTGGCCTTTAACCTCAAGTAACTCCCACCCAAATCAAGAGATCAACCAAGACACCAATCCAAATACAAAAGTGATATATGAAAGTAGTAAATATGCCACATAGAATGCAATGCAAAGCATACAAAGGATGATAATGCGTGTAAGTAGATAAACACCCAATAGATATGAAAAAGAAAGCTAGGATCAACTCCTGATCGGACCAGCAAGAGGTCTGTAAGACCCCCAACAGAGTCGCCAGCTAAAATCATCTGGCTGAACCTCAGTCTGATAGTGGTGTATCAATAGAGTTGCCATCGAACGTCTTTTATCTCACGACTGAGAAAGGAAAACATCGAGTAAACCTGAAGGGAGAAATCGTGGTCCTACGACCGAGAAATCAAGAGAATCTAGGTAAGGGAGTTAGTTACGCGAGGGGAAGGGATTAGCACCCACACGCATGTAGTACTCTACGGTATTCACTTTCTATTTCTAGCTAAAGTGTGTGTTATCTATCTATGCTAAATCGATATCATGCATGAAAAAGAAAAGAGAAAATAAAGAAACCACGAGGAAAAGAAGGAATTATTTAAGAAGTTTGCTTGATCGAGCCCCATGACAAGATGGCTACATATTCTCGTGTGCAATGGGAAAGTCAGAGCGTCGTAGTTCGGCTCACTTGTTTTGGTGGGTTTTGTGTTTTTTACTTATGAAAAAGGTTTTAAACACAAATGAAAAGGTGTTCACGAAGGCAAAAAATTTGTGTTGGTCGGTTGATTTTACCTTGAAAAAGGAGTTCAAACCATTATTAAGTGTTTTGTTTTCAAATGGAAAAGAAAAGCAAGTTTTAGTTTTATTACATGCAAAGATGCAAAAGAAACTAGCAAAACAAAAGGGAAACTAGCTAAGCACTAACCCTAATGTTGTCATGCAAAGGATGTGGATCCTATGGTTGGAAGCAAGGGAATCTCTACCTATGTTGACATGCAAAGGATGTGGATCCTAATGTCTAGGCTAGAGAACCTGGAAGAAACAAACAAACAAGCACAATCCACAAGTAGAATTGCCCAAAACGGGTCTTTAAATAAACAGAGGGGTTCCCAAACATGCTCCAAATAAGGAAGCCCCATCATGCATCTCTATTCCTACTACATGGCAAAGAAAGTCAGAAAGCCCTACTTCTCATGATATCTAGGAAAGTTGTACGAGAATGCGATAAATGGTGTAGAAACTACCGAATGGATATAGAATCCGAAGAGCACTGCGAGCTAAAGAAATACTCCGTAAAACTTGGCACGCAGCCATGCAATAAGAGTAAACCGATGAGAATTGTTCAAAGCATCACAACAAGCGGAATACGTGTCGATACGCATCCGAAGCGATAATGCCTGCAAGAACAAGTTTAGACAGAGCAAAACAAGATAGAAGAACTGTACACGTTGGTGTACAAGCACACAACACCTGCAAGAAGGGAGTTAGACCCAAAAACCAAGTAAAAGAATGTATACGCGGGTACACAAACATATGAGAAACGCATCATATGTATATGCAACACAAGCCCTTGCATCAAACAGAAAACAAACAATAGCTAGGCATGGCTAGAACTCCTACTGTTTGCTGTTAGAATCAAGAAAGAACACAAAATGAGCCAAGACAGCTAGCCGCTAATTCGCTATACCACGCGACCCAAATAGAGACCAGCTGTTTAGCCTCGATCCGGATCGCTAGCGCCGACCGCAAAATAGAATTCAAAACATTTGATGCTTAGCGCCTTGGTGATGCTTAAGCGACCGCAACCCGCAAAATATTGTTTTTGGTCCGATCACCTGCTCATGATGCTTTCATACTAAAACTCGATCCATGTTGTTAGCCACAAACCATAGCGTATAAAAGTCAAGTGAATATGCGAGGAATGCAAATCGAATCGATAAAACTAATGCTCATGTGAAGAGTACATGCATGAACATGCAAGGAATGCAAATCAAATCGATTAAACTAATGCTCATGTGAAGAGTACATGCATGAACATGCGAGGAATGCAAATCGAATCGATAAAACCAATGCTAATGTGAAGAGTACATGAATGAACATGTGAGGAATGCAAATCGAATCGATAAAACCAATGTTCATGCAAAGAGTACATGCATGAACATGCGAGGAATGCAAATCGAATCGATAAAACCAATGCTCATGCAAAGAGTACATGCATGAACATGCGAGGAATGAAAATCGAATCGATAAAACCAATGCTCATGTGAAGAGTACATGCATGAACATGCGAGGAATGCAAATTGAATCGATAAAACCAATGCTCATGCAAAGAGTACATGCATGAACATGCGAGGAATGCAAATCGAATCGATAAAACCAATGCTCATGCGAAGAGTACATGCATGAACATGCGAGGAATGAAAATCGAATCGATAAAACCAATGCTCATGCGAAGAGTACATGCATGAACATGCGAGGAATACAAATCGAATCGATAAGACCAATATTCATGTGAGAGTACATGCATGAACATGTTAGGAATGCAAATCGATATGATAATTCTAATGTTCATGGATAAAGGAACAATGCAAGCAAGTCGGGATTCCTAGAGGCATTAGAAGCTTTCATTTGAACCTAAGTTATGTGTCGCACCCCAAAATTTCCCTTTGTTTTACTTCATTGTTTCAAGCATAGACGCTCATTCGCTGTGGCTTCGTGAGGAGTTTCTACTCGAAATTTTCATTAAAAAAATCGTGTTCGGTTTTATTTTGTTACTGATTCAATTTGAGAATAATTCAAAATTCAAGAGGTTTCGAATTATTTTTTTAAGAGGAGCGGTTTCGAATTATTAGTTCAAAGAGAACTATTTGGAATTATTTGTCCGAAAAGGAATTATTTGTCTTTTTGGGATTTGAATTCAAAAATAATTATTTATTTTAGAATTTAAATTTTAAAAGGAATTTTTTATTACTCGGGGAATTTAAGTTCAATGGAGGGAAAGATGTCGTTCTTGGTGTTTGAATTCACTAGCAAAAAATATATAGTTACAAGTAGTTATTCAATTCATATTGGATATGTTACTCGTTCCGTTCTTTTTGTGTGAATTTTCATTCGATCAAAATGTTGTGCAAATGGTATTCAAGCTTGTATTCATTTATCTCAAGATCTACAAAGTTATGGAATTACAAGTTTAATTTTGAAAAAAGAAAAAACATTATTTCACATCTAAACTTCAAATTACAAGGACTTATAAATTTCTCAAGCCTAAAAGGAAATTCAAAGAATTCAAACTAATTCAAAAGATTGTTATACTTTGGATTAGCAAGTGGTCACAAGTTTGAGTTCAAAGGAAATTTTGAATTCAACTCAAGGAATAATACAAGATACAAAGTTGGAATTAAAAGATTCAATGTTGAAAGAAGTTCTTACTATTATTTCATTAAAATTCCATTACAATTTTGAATTACAAGTTACAAAGAAGTACAAGATATCATAATTCTACAAGTTTCTAAGGTGTCCTAATCTAATGCTACAAGTTCTGAAGTTTGTTCGAGCGTATTTGTCTTCCTCCGAACTTTTCTTCACATATGGGTGTTCCTCTTCATCTTCATGCCTAACTACTCGACCGTTGCCGCCATTCATGAAACAAGGAAAAAAGAACATAAGTAGCAGTTACAAAACGAAACAAAATTATACGAAAATCAAAAGAATTATTCTTTTTCGACTCATCATTAGGTGTTCGGAATCAGTTTTAAATGCTAATCCTCATAATCTTGCTTAAGATTAATCATCATGAAAATACTATTTGCAAATCGCGAGCTAACTCGATTCACAAACAAGCCTAACTCAGACCATTCATCACGGTTAGTACAAGGCAACAGTTCGATTCCCACAAGCAGCAAGTATAATCCAACTGTATAAATCCCAACAGGTAACAGGGTCAAAATCAATGGAGCAGCATTAGGTAAAATTCAGAAAAGCAGAGCAGACAGCATGGTCATTAGCAACTAATGCAAGCCAAAAATTCAGAAAAGCAGAGCACACAACATGGTCATTAGCAACTAATGCAAGCCAAAAATTCAGAAAAGCAGAGCAGACAGCATGGTTATTAGTAAACAGCACAAGCAACAGAGACAGAAGAAGACACAAGTATAATATCTGTTCAAGATATATCATAGAAACACACAGAAAAACCAGCAGAAAAAAAAGATCAGTACAAAAAAGAAACATAACAACAACCCAAGCCAGAAAATCGTGTAGTATTTGTTCTAAGTTTTTGAAACACCAGCAAGAGTATTATAGCATCTGTTTTAAAACCAAAAAGCAAAAAGACCAAAACCAGCATCCATCGACACAAACCAAGAAAACAGATAAGAGTAGTATCATGTTCTGTCGATAGAAACCAGAAAAAACAAGCAAGCTTTTAATCATCATTTTCCTACGCCATAAACCTTCAGAGTCAATTTTCTCAGAAATCCTGTTTGAATATCGAGAAAGAAGAAGAGAGTTTCGAAAGGTAATACCGGTTTTTGAAGAAGAGGTTGCGAACTCTGTCGCCCTTCTCCTTCATTCCATTTTTCTCTCGTTTTCGCACCAGTATCATCATCACCGATTAGAAAACTAGGGTTTCCTTCCCCCTTTCCATTTCCAATCTGTAACAGAGAACGAAAAGTCAAACGTTTATCAGAAATCAAACATGCAATAACAGTTCGAGAGAGACAGAGAGCGATTTCCGGCGACGGTGAGAGAGAGACAGAGAGCGGTTTCTGGAGAGAGAGAGATGAGGAAGAGCGATTTTCGGCGAGAGAGCGATGAGAGAAGTGAGAAACGCGTGAGAGAGTGATGAGAGTGAGAAGCCAGCACGCGTGAGAGAAGAGAGAACAAGGTTTCATCTGTTTTCTGTTCTTGCCCATTTGGGCAATTTTTTTATATTTTATATTTTAATTCCTGTCACTTTTCTTTTTTTCTTGAAAAATATATAAAAACAATTTAATTTTTATTTTATTTTATTTCATATTAAATCTGGTGGTGACAAGTGTCACCACCTTGTTTTTTAATAGAAAAATCTTTTTCTTTCTCTTATTATTCTTAATTAATTTATTTTAGAAAAAATGTTAATATTGAATAAATATATATATGTGGTGTAATATTGCTATTTTCTTCGGGACCGCTGGAGTATTTTGATCGAAGTCGTGGTACTGGTTGTTAGTGCGTGGAGGTATTTCACTACCAAAGATCGATGGTTTTCTTTTTATACTTCACTAATCATCGTAATACGTGCTATTTCGAACTTATTTTATTTCCATTAATTTATTTTGTCATGAATAATATTTCGCTATGTGTACTAAATAATTATTGATCCGATAGTTTGTGTTTGATGATTTATCGATTAAACTATTAGCCGATTTTTCATCAAACAGATAAATCATCTCTAATAATCATTTAAATTTCCGATTGTATTGTATGGTATTTTGTCTGTTTATTTATTCATTCAGTATTTATTCACCAATGTACACTTTGCACACAATTAAAATTAAAATCGATTCGATTTCATCCTGATTGGCTCATATGTCGATTTCTTAAAGGGTCTCATAGTTGGGGATGGGCATGGCCATCCTCTCGAGATTGGTTAAAGCCCTCGTTGCTTTAATCGATCATAACCCGAAAATAACATTGGTCTATATACCAATCTCCATGCACGTGGTCTCATGGTTGGGGATAGGAGCACCTATCCTCACGAGGTTAATCAAGTCCATATACTTGATTAATCATAACCCGCTTCCATTTCATCTCAGCACGCGTATCAGAATGCTTTCAAAATTTAGGGTTCTAAACCTCGATCCAACGTCGAGTTTCTTTTCAAAATAATTTCACAAATATTCTACTTCTCCTCCCTCCCAAACATATGGTAGTCAATCCAAGATCGAATTCTAATCGTATGTTTGGTGTCTTAATTGAATTTAATTAACGTGAACCATGTTTCACCTCACCTTTTCTTAACAAAATTTTTGGGTAGAAAAAGATGATTCGGATGTTTCTGTCCACTCATCCGAGTAATTGGGGCGTTAGCCGTTGAACGCTTATGGTCCAATACTTGTCTCCCACATAAAAATAACTCAACTCACTCAAACTCTTTTATCGCTCATATGCGATCATTAAACTCTTTTCCGATAAAGAGTGTGCAATAGCCGTTTCAAACAAGAACGAGGACTTAAACTTTTCAAACAAACAAAACAAGTCCTAGTTCAAAGTATTTGAAATGTCTAAACGCACGATTTTTCTTATAAAATCAATACAACCAATTTCAAACCTTTTTAAGAGGAACTACGGAGTTTTGACTTTCCCATTGCACAAGGGAATACGTAGGCACACGGTTCCGAAACCGTGCCAAACTCAAAATAATAATAAACAAATTCTATTTCTTTTTCCGATTATAACTTAGAGATTAGGGAATACACACACACACTTAGAATTAAATGGGTCCCATCGAGTACGATGGATGTAAGAGGTGCTAATATCTTCCTCTTACATAACCGACTCCCGATTCCACTTTTTGGTCAGAGACCGCCTTTATCCGTATCTATGGGGTTTTATCTATATTTTCCCGTTCCTTTAGAACAAATAAAATTAGGTGGCGATTTCACTATTTTCGAAATTAAAATGATTTTTTGAAAATCGAGTATGTTAGTTACACTTGACTGGGAAAATTGACTAAGCGTGTCAACCCTAGTTTAGCTCTCCCAGATGTGTGTTTATTTTCGCTTTTTATCACTCTATTTTATGTTTGTGATTTAGTCATTTATTTCCTATCGCTTTAATTATTACCTTATTGATATATTATTGTTGTATGGGAATATTGGATGGGATTATAGGAAAAGCCCACTACCAAGGCTATAGAACACATAAATTAGAGTGGTTGCGTAGTATTGATTTGCTAGACGGAAATGTCTTGTAAGTTGGTGCGAAGACCACACCTAGGGGAGGTTCTTTCGAAGACATTATTGTCGATTGCAAGTTATTTTTGCATTGACGATAGTGTTGTTAGAAGGGATTTTTCCCCTAGTTTTGACCTTTAAGGAAACCTAACCTTTAGGCTTTAAGAATGCTCAAATGAGACGTTCTTGGATATATCATCTAATCACAAATTTATTTGCGGTGAAAATGATACACCCAAGTTGGGATCAATGATTTTGAGCACCCCGTTCAGATCCCGGTATTGAGGGTTACGTTTGTTAGATCGTTAGACTTGCTTTGTCTATTCGGCTAATACGTAACTCTCCCTCAAACCAAATTCTCTTGAAAAAATATGGTAGCGTTGTAAGTATCTTTATATGCACGAGAATTTGTGTTTGTTGTATCAAAACCCTAAGAGCCATCCTGGGGAATTGTTGGGTAGATGTCACAAATATATCCGACGCTTCTAAAAACTTTAACATGCTAATTCTGCATCACATTACATCACATCCAAAGATGCATGAATTAATCATCAACATAATTTGTTCCGATTTTGTAGGAATCCTAAAGACTTGGTTCGCATAAGCAAACAAGCTAACAAATGGATGACAAAAGGCATACCAACTGATCAAGGTCAAGTTGCCAAAGTCGAGGTTTTGTTATGTTTGAAGGAAAAGGTCAAGAAGGCCGATATGACCACTTTCACCGTAAGATATGGTCACATCTCAAGTCGTTGGATACAAATGTTGATGTACGAGCTATGGTTGCTTTGTACTAGTATTATGACTCTCCGTCCGATGTTTCACTTTTCAAGACTTTCAACCGACCACCATTGAAGAGTTCGAGATTTTGCTAGGATGGCCTTTGAAAGATGGCATCCCTTCACCAGCTTGGGAGAAATAGTAACATGACAAAGTTAGTCAAGTGTTGTATCTTCCGGTCGAGAAGTCGCCTTTGTGCAAGGCTAAAGGGATTCCCAAAGGCATTAGAGAGCAAGGCTAAAGAGTTATGTATCCGTAATACAAATGCTTTTATGTTGTTCTTGCTCTACTCATCTTTGGGATTGTTATGTTTCGAGTGGGGAAGAAGAGTTCTTGGAAGAGTACAGTTAATGTGTTTGTCTCCGTATGAACTGCTCCACCTGTGGTCGATGTGCTTGATCACCTTCATATAAGGCATGAGAAGAAGAGAGGTGTGGTTCTATGCTGTCCTCTGTTGTACTCTTGGTTTTGTCTCACTTACCACCGTGAGGTCCATGGTATGGCTGTTTTGAAAGATTTGTCATGGGCTCGACGCTGGCTTGCCTCACCTCGTGATGCTATAGTTTGGTACTTACCAAATTGGAATGTGGGAGAAATTATTACTAATCTGGAGATTTTCCTAATGTCCCGCTGATGGGATCTCAAGGTTGTATTAATTATAATCCTAGGTTGGCGCTAAGGCATGGGTTATCCTTTGAAACTAAGCCTAATGATGCAAAGGTTGGAGGAGCCCTGAAGACTTTGGGAGAGAAAATCCTCAGTTGTTAAGACAGATCAGAAGCGCTTGGACTCGAATCCATAGGAAGGGAAGAGAGTTGGGAAAAAGGGATTGTGTGGCCAAAGAACCCTATAAGCAATGGGTGATGGGTAGAGTCAAAGAAGTCAAACTTCCGTATGCTCCAGTGGTTTCCGTCAAGGCTCCAGAACTTGAAGCCACGCATGTTCCTATTAAGGAGTTCAACAAGCTTAAGCTCACCATTACTGAAATGAGGGCCGAAGAGGGGAGACAACAAGCAACTCTTACTCGTGTTTCTCGGGAAAGGGATGATTTGATGCAAAGTCTCAAGGAAAGAGATGAGGAGCTTCTGAAAAGTCAAGAGCAGGTAGAGAAGGAAAGAAAAGCAAAGTTCCGTGTAAAAGATAATCTAGATTCGGCAAACTTTGAGCTAAGCGAATTCAACCGTAAGTTAGCTAAGGCTGAGCAACAAAGAGGGCAAGCTTACGCGGATGAAGAACGAGCCATCAAAGCAAAGCTACATCCGAAAACAACTCTAACACTCGCATCCAAGACTTGAAAGTCGCACTAAGAAACATCGAATCTAGTTTGGCACGCGAAACTCGCCAAGGAAAAGCCTGCTTGGCACGTGACTTAGACTCAAAAACTAGCTCGGAAGATTCAAGATCCGATACCGCGAGACCTTGTGGTCTGGATGGGAAGCGTCTTATGGGGAATTGGAAGTCCAGTGCGAAGGATGGCAAGAAGAAGCCCGACGTCAGAATGAGCTTTGGGTGAATAGGGGAGAGAGCATTTTCACTTTGGATGAACAAAATAAAAGTTTGTATGACAATTACTCATGTTTGGTGGAATTCTGCAGGCAACTGATGGTGGAGGTCCCATGGAGACTTCAATCAGCCATCGAGGACTTAGAAGAGGACCAGGTGCCCCCGGCAGTGGAGTATTTCATCTACCTTTGCAGAGACATGGTGGATCGCTTTCAAAGGAGATAAGGAGTTCAAGCCCAAGAGGCCAACATTTCTAGTCTTTGTAACCTTTATGAATTTTCCAACCTTCATGGTATCTCAGAAACACTAAAAGAAGGCTCATAGTCTTGCTCTTTACTTTCTTCGCAAGAAACTGATGTTTGTGCTTTCACTTTTATAATTAGAATGAAGAAGCTGTTTATCCGTTTGTTGTGCTGTTTGCTTATAAGTGATTGGGTCCGATAAAGATTCTTAAGAATGGGAACCAATCATAATCATTTTGCATTAATCATACATAATCATGCGTGTTATTAAAAACGAGAACACCAAGCTCATTACATTTCCTCTCGCCAGATTCAAGATGACTACCCGACGCCTGTACGGAACCAGAGCTAACGTAAGAAGAGCAATGGATCAATACGAGACGAGACAGACGGCCATGCAAGATGACATCGACACTCTGAAGACCAAGATGGATCAATTGATGGAGATGCTCACGACTCAGAATGCAAGATAGGAATAGCGGGCCGCCGCTGCAGCTACAGCTAACAACGTAACTGCTATCGTTCCTCCCGTCGTCACCGGAAACGTGAGGACTCTCCGAGGCAATGCTCCATTTCCAGGAGTACAAGCACCTAATCCTCCGTTTTATGGGATGCAGGATGACTTCTTCAACGGAGCGGATAACCAAGGGAATGTTGCTGCCGCCCATGCCGCTACCCAAACTATGGGAAATGACGAGCACGAGCAAGAGGAGGATGAGCAAGAGCATCTGTGGACCACAGCTCCTCAAGGTGAGGAAGATCAAGAAGACAACTACATGAGGCGCTCTACGAATGGTGCTCATGGATAATCCAAACCTTTCTGTGACATGGCCATCAAAAGATGTGCAAGGAGCTCACGAGCAAATGAAGGAGCCGAGAGGAAGAATGTCAGAGGTATGAGCGCCATGGACATGTGTCTTGTGCCCGATGTTGTCATTCTCAAGTTCAAAGTGCCCGACTTTGAGAAGTACAAGGATGAGCTGCCCATACACCCATCTGAGATGTATTGCCGCAAGATGGCGCGCATGTTAAGAACGGTAGGTTGATGATTCATTGCTTTCAAGATAGTCTCTGGGCATCTTTGGATTGGTACATGCAACTCGAGAAGTCAAACATCCGCCTGGGATGACTCGCTCTAATGCTTTCTTCAAGCAAGCATCATTTCAACACCACTATGGCCCCTAATCGTGTACAACTTCGTAACATGTCTCAAGGAGAGGGAATCGCTTAAGGAGTATGCCGAGGTGGAGGGAAGTGGCCTCGAGGGTTCAACCACTTTTAGCGTAAAGGGAGTTGAATGATCTGCTCATGGAACTTTGCCGTGCAATATTATGAAAGATTAATTGAAGCACTTTTTCCTAATTCTCCAACTGTGATGGTAAGGAAGATCAAGAAGGTTTCAAGACCGATAAGATTTCGAGGGAATGTAGGACCGCCCGCAGAAAGAAGACGCTCAATGGTTTCAAGAGGAAGGAGGTCAAGCCAATGTCGATATGAAGCAAGAGGAAGAGGAAGGGAAGACCACCACCAGGTCTCGCCTCCCTGCTCAGTCCCATATATGTCATACCCCTATGTGGATACTATGCATTTCCCGATGTCGACAAGAACCCATGCAAATGCCAATGCCAGATTCAACTCAAGTTCTCGTAATCGTTCAACAACAACAACAACAAGTCAAGAGTCCGAACAAGGGTTTAGTTCAACAGAAGAGCCCACATTATCACAAGTACACCAAGGAAGAGTAAGCCTATTCCAATGACTTACACTAGTCTACTACCATATTTGATTCAAGATGGAAGAGTGGTGCCAAGGGAATTAAAGTCTGCTCTGTGGCCTCCCAAACCATGGTTTAATGAGAATGCTAGATGCGCTTTTCATGCTAATTCTCCTGGGCATACCACAGAAGACTGTTTCGCTTTTAAGTGCAAGGTCCAGGAACTAATTGACCGAAAGCTGTTAACTTTCGCTGATGTCCCCAACATTGCTAATAATCCATTCCCGAGGCATGGGTTGTCGTCAGTGAATGCTTTAATTGAAGAAGGAGGTCTAGTTATGGAGGTGGATCAGTTGAAGATGTCTTTGAAGAAGGTGTTTGAGGAATTGAAGAATGTCGGTTTATTGAAAGGAGGTCATGATAGCTGTTTGATGTGTCAGGACAATCCAGAACACTGCGCAAAGTTCAAAAAATATCTACAAGGATTAATGTGTCAACATTTGATTCAGTTTAGTCGAGTTCCCACTGAAGTTGAAGTGGATGTGGTGGTCCCTCTCATCAACAATAGGAGACTTCATGTATCTCCGACCATCCAAGAAGAAGAACCGGTTACGGCGGTGGAACCAATGATGGTTTACCCGCCCATCCGAATCCCTTATAAATATACAAAAGTTGTGCCTTGGAATTATGAACCTGAAGTCATCGTGGGTGGCAAGCCAATGGTTTTGGAAGAAACTATTATTGAGAACATCACCGGTATGAGTGGTATGACCCGTAGTGGTCGAATTTACCACCAAGATCCGATGAAAAACAAAGTTGTAGAGAAGGTGTCAGATGTTCCTCCGAGGAAAGATGGAGTTGCCGATTTGAGTGCGGAAGAGTTAAGGGATATCTTTAAGCCAAGTGATGAGACTTTAAATATCATCAAGAGGAGTGACTACAAGGTAGTTGATCAACTTAGTCAGACTCCAGCAAAAATCTCAATCTTGTCCCTATTGAAAAGTTCAGAAGCCCACAAGATGGCCCTGTTGAAGTTTCTCGACAACTCATACGTGGCTGAAGATATCACAATCAATCAATTAGATATTGCAATTTCGAGCTTAAATGATGGTAGTTGTTTATCGCTCACCGATGTCGATCTCCCCGTAATCGGAGGTAATCATAACATGGCTTCACATTTCTCACTGGTGGAACGACTCTTGCTAGAGTTCGCTGATAAGGTGTTCACTCTAAATGTGATCCCAAAGACGACATTGGCTCACTGGCAGTGTAAGGGCAATTATGAAACCTAGCTCTCTAATTGTGAAGGCTTCGATGGATCCCGGATGGCGTGGAGAGATTGATCTCCGGTACTTATCGGACCCCAACTATTCAACATTACCTTTCAAGTGATGGATATCTTCCCGCTTATAGCTGCTTGTTGGGAAGGCCCCGATACACGGTGTAAAGGTCACCTCGACTCTTCACCAAAATTGAAGTTTTTACCGAATAACTGTGGTGGAGGTTAGTGGAGAAGAAGACTATCGTTAGTCACTTGTCCGAGTTCAAGTATGGATGTCGGAGATGAGGTGCATGAGACCTCTTTCAAGCTTTAGAGATTGTTGGAAATGTGCAAAGGAAGTTAAGATCCTGAAAAGCCTAAGGGTAATATAACCCGCTAAGGTGGATGTCAAGGCTCTTATTGATACCGAACCTCAAGGTTGGGGAACGGTGATAAATGTTGCAGAAGAAGGACAAGAGCGGCTCGGCTATCAACCATCCTCCGTGATCGGAAGTTCGTAATAGGAAAAGGAAAGATCCTCATCTAGAGGATACTTTTGTTACGAAGGGTTTCCATCCAAAAGGCTATCAATGCCATTGGAGATGATGAGCACGCAAAGGGAGATTCTCGATGGTGTTCCGCATCTCCCAAAGGTGGCCCTCAAGAATTGGATCGCAAGGATGTTACCCTCTCATTTCATTTTCAAAGTAATTTCTTGTTTTAAAATTAAAAATCCCGTGGTTCGCCCAAGGCACAAAGGATTGCTTTGTAGGCTTGTTATATGAATTAATTTTTGTCTTCAATGAAAAGCGATTTTGTTATTCACTTTGAGATCCTTTTTATTGTTTCTACTTTTGCTTTCCAATGCATCTTAATAAAACAACAACACTTTCATCGCTTTTTCCCGCCAAAATAAACATGCATATCTAAAAGATAAAATCAATCATTTATGCGATCACCCAAACCGAGCTTATTGAACATAGCCATGCTATAACCCTTTTGACTTCGATTTCCGATCAACCGTCAAGATGATGGTGAAGAAGACTATGAACCCTCAAGAGTTAGCGTCTGGTTGAGCACAAGGATAAGATGATCCAACCTCATCAGAACCAGTGGATGTGATCAACCGCATCAAGAGGATCAAAAGGAAGTCAAAGTTGGAACCGCTTTGGGGCAAGAGATAAAAGATGAGTTGGTCAACTTATTGCGAGAGTTTGTAGATGTATTTTCCTGGTCATCAGACATGCCCTGACTTGATACGATATTATTGTGCACAAGTTGTCATGCTCCCTAAAGCATTGACCGAGGAGGACGATCCCGAGATGGCTAAGAAGATCGTAGACGGTCAAGAAGCGCTCGACGCCGGTTTCGTTGTCAGGGTATATCCAGATTGATTGCCAACATTGTACCTGTCCCCAAGAAGGATGGAAAGGTTCGGATGTGTAGACTACGAGACTTGAATCGAGCCATTAAAGGATGATTTTCCTTTGCCTCACATTGATGTCTTGGTCGATAGCACAACAAGGTTTTCTTTCATGGATGGTTTCTCCGGATACAATCAGATCAAGATGGACCCGACAGATATGATGAAGACGACGTGCACCACCCCGTGGGGCACCTTCTGTTACAAAGTCATGCCTTTTGGACTGAAGAATGCGGGGGCAACTTATCAAAGAGCCATGGTAGCTCTTTTCCATGATATGATGCATAAAGAAATTGAAGTCTATGTGGATGATGTGATCGCCAAGTCTCAGACTGAAGAGGAGCATATTGTCCATCTCAGAAAGCTGTTTGAAAGATTGAGGAAGTACAAACTTCGATTGAATCCTAACAAGTGTACTTTCAGAGTCCGGTCCGGGAAGCTACTTGGATTCATAGTAAGTCAACGAGGTATCGAGGTAGACCCCGACAAAGTAAAAGCTATTCAAGAAATGCCAACACCAAGAACGGAGAAGGAAATTCGTGGTTTCTTGGGACACTTAAATTACATTTCCCGGTTCATATCGCATTTGACAGCTACTTGTGAACCTTTGTTCAAGTTTTTGAAGAAAGATCAAGCCATCATATGGAATGATAATTGTCAGCGAGCATTTGATAAGATCAAGGAGTACTTACAAGAGCCACCTATCTTGATACCACTGTGTCTGAAGGCCTCTCATAATGTACCTCACCGTACTCGAAGGATCTAGGGTCAGGTTCTGGGCAAACACGATGAAACGGAATAAAAGAGCATGCAATCTATTATCCGAGTAAGAAGTTCACGTATCGTGAAAGTCGGTACTCTCTGCTAGAGAAAACTTGTTGCGCTTTAGCATGGGCTGCCCGTCGTTTGAGACAATACATGGTGTGTCACACTACAATGCTGATATCCAAGATGGACCCTATCAAATATATCTTCGAAAAGCCAGCTTTGGTTGGAAGGATTGACGCTATGCATGTTATCTCGAATATGATATTCAATATGTAACTCGTAAAGCTAATCAAGGAAGTGTGGTATCGTATATCTCGCCCACCAACCTATGGAAGACTATCAACCGATGAGGTTTGACTTCCCCATTTAAGATGTCATGTTTATTAGAGAATGCAACATTCTTGGACCAGGAGGGACCCGAGCCGTGATCCCGTGGACGCTCAGTGTTTGATGGAGCATCCAACGCATGGGCACGGAATAGGCAATTATAACTTCTCCAATGTGTTTTCATATTCCCTTCACCACCGTAATCTATTTCGATTGTACCAACAACATGGCGTAATATGAAGCTTGTATCTTCGGATTGAAGCGACTATTGATTTAAGGATCAAAATCCTTGAAGTTTATGGGATTCAAGACTGTCGCTTTCCGTGTCAAAGGAGAGTGGAACTCGAATGAAAAGTTGATTCCGCATGTAGATCATGTTTTAAAGTCGATACCGTACTTTGACGAGATTACTTCCACCACATTCCTAGAGAGGAAAACCGCTATCGACGCTTTAGCCACTTTATCTTCAATGTTCAAGGTCAAGGGCTAATGAAGCACCTTCCGTCACTATTGAGCCGCCTAGACGAACTCAGCACCAGATGATGATTGATGAAGAAACTGACGGTAAACCCTGGTTTTATGATATCAAGCAATACATAGAAAAGGGCGAGTACCCAAAAGGGGCATCTATCACTGATAAGAAGACTTTGAGGAAGTTGTCTGCCAACTTTTTCTGAGTAGTGGGTGTCAGACAAGCAAATTTTGATTTGGTCTTGCTCGATGCGGATAGACACGGCTGCATCAACTCATTAAAGAAATTCATGAAGGTTCTTTTGGTGTTCACACAAATGGGCATGCAATGGCGAAGAAGATTCTCAGGGCTGGTTATTACTGGATGACCATGGAAACAGACTGTGTTGTTTATGCAATGAGATGTCACAAGTGTCAGATTCACGCTGATAAGATGCATGTGTCACCCTCACCTCTGAATGTTTTGACCTCTCCATGGCCATTCTCTATGTGGGGAATTGATATGATCGGAATGATTGAACCGAAAGCTTCTAATGGACATCGGTTCATACTAGTCGCCATAGACTATTTCACCAAGTGGGTTGAGGTTGCCTCATATGCGAATGTAACGCGACAAGTGGTTACCCAGTTTATCAAGAATAATATAATTTGTCGCTATGGTACTCCTAGCAAGATTATCATCAACAATGGGACAAATCTAAACAACAAGATGATGAAGGAGCTGTGTGACACATTCAAGATCGATCATCACAACTCATCTCCTTACAAACCGAAGATGAAGGGTGCTTTTGAAGCAGCGAACAAGAATATCAAGAAAATCTTGCAAAAAATGGTAAAGATGTATAAGGATTGGCACGAGATATTGCCTTCGCTTGCACGGTACGTAACGCCTATTCGCACTGGATGTGAGCAACACCTTACTCTCTTGTTTATGGCATGGAAGCAGATTCTATAGAGGTTGAGATTCCTTCTCTCGTAGTTCGATGGAAACAGAGTTGGAAGAAGCGGAATGGGTTCAGAACAGGTATGACCAGCTCAATCTGATTGAAGAAAAGAGGTTGACAGCCATCTGTCATGGCCAACTCTACCAGAAAAGAATCAAGAGGGCTTTTGACAAGAAAGTACGACCCCGCGAGTTCAAGGTGGGCAAATTGGTGCTAAAAAGGATAATCTCTCCGCACAGAGACCCTCGTGGAAGTGGGTGCCAAATTATGAGGGACCATACGTGGTAAAGAAAGTTTTCTGGAGGAGCTCTGTTCTCACCAACATGGATGGAGAAGACTTGGCACACGCTATCAACTCAGACACGGTCAAGAAGTATTATGTCTATAAAAAAAAGAGAAAAATTAAGCCCTGTAAGTCGAAACCCAAAAGCGCGGCTTACAAAAAGGGTAATGTCCCGTGAACCAAGATCTTCCAAGATGGTTCACGCAAAAGTTAGGGAATGTATAAAGACATAATGTCAAAAGCCTGCGCTACAAACAAAAGCTCAAATGGAAAGGATTAGTTCAATCACTATCTTCGCGAAGTGATGAAGAATAGCAATGTGAAGGGAATAGCATGTTTTGGTTCAATAAAGTTCAATTTCAATTTCGTTGTTGTTTTAAGAAATGTATAGATTCACTTTTCCTCAGACGTTCCTCCTAAAGGAATGTGCATCTTTATGTACACAATCCCTACTTATGAGTTAGTCTTCTCATATTTTAAATAAATAATTGTTCAGCTTGAACTTCATTTCTTGTCCTACTTTTATCTTTTCCGTGATTAACTTAATGTTGTCATTGCTTTAGATAAAATTAAAATCATTCAAATGGTAAAACCGAAGTTTTCGCTTAAAATTGTTTTGATTTACGGAATGTTGGGGTGACTGACTTTCTAAGCATTACGCCTTTCCTCCGATTTGGAAATATCTCGTATCCATCATGATGTTTGTGAGTAGTCGATGTTGTCTCCCTATGAGAAGCCTCATTGCAATGACATTGGTGACTGGATTATGGCCAGGTTTTCATTTGATTCACAGTGGTGTCGGAATTCAGTTTGATAATCATACATCAACCAAGATATCCATGCATAATTCATTCATTCATTCATTCATTCATTCATGTCATATCACGGCATATTCATGTCCGAACCTTTGCCAAAACTGAATTGCTCAGAGTATGTGGATGCGGTGCCAAAGACTTTTCTTAGATGACAATCTAGCTTTTCTCCCCATGAGAAGACTTGGGTGAAAGACAATCGACAAGAGTGTCAACTCTCCAGGAAGTCTCTTCCCCAGAAGTGATCGGTCATCCCAAAGGATTTTGTGACAACATGATCAGTAAGTTGATTCCCAATGATGTCTTCCTCTCAACAAGATTGTGAAATCATATACTCTTTGCATTAAACAAAAAATCACCATGTAAATCATATCATGCATGTCATACTATGCATTAGTCGCTATTTGTTTTGGTGTTTTCAACTCGAACTGTAAATATCCTCGTAAGGATCAAAATTGAAGGATTAGTTCTATTTACAAAATTATCCTCTTTTCTACAAGCACAAGTTATATACTTGTATGGACCTCAACAACCGATGGTTTCTCCAATCGAGATTTCTTCCCAAATAAATGCTTGTCTCTTTCAGATGGACTCTAATGTCACAGTTATCAACCGAATCCTCTGAATTTTCCACATGGTTTCCTTACTAAGTTTCAATAAGCTTAATTTACTCCCAAGTGAGTCTCCTTCAAAAAGGATTACTACAATATTATTCTTGGTATTTTCCAAGGTTCCTTCAGACAAGAATCTTCCCAAAGAATTTCTACGGGCAATAATTCCTGATTTTGTTCTCCGAAATGTTCTCTAAAATTACATCAAACTTCCGTGTGTTTATTTCCCGAAGTTATCAACTACTCAACAATAAGTGTCCACCGTGGATGTTTATTCAATCACAGGATATTTCTCCAACTCAAACGTTGATCTATATATCCACTTGCTACAATGCATTGTCTATACAAATGCCAAAGCTCATTACCCTAGAAGTTTTTCACCGCAAGCACCGAACCGATTCTTCTATCACCCAGCTATTTGCATACAAATTGAAGATCTTGTCAACTCTAAGTTGTTCAACATGTCTCATGTTCAATAAGATCTCTCATCAACAAACGCCGGAAATAAGATCTACCGACTTCATAAACATCTATATCACACCAAGGTGCTGATATTGATTTGTTTATCCCCGAGAATTGTATTCTCGCGCGCATCGAATTTGTTCACCGGGTAACTTGAAGTTACATGGTCAAGACATTCAGATGCCATGGCTCTCGCACCTTCGCACCAACAATTCTCGATATTGTTCTAGCCATTCATTTTCGTAAAGTTTGTGGTATTCTTTAACCCTTGGGATCTCTTTATATTTCAATTTTATCTTCATAAGGTCCATGGTATTCCTTAACTTTTCTGGATTTCCGACAAATTTCGATCATTCTTCGTTAAAGTACCATCATCCCAAAGAACATTAGGCACATCATAGTATAGAGTTTCCCGCAAAACTCGCATCGGAGGTACCATCAAAGCATAACCCAACCGCCAAAAGAAAGAGTCGAATTGTAATTGATACCCCTTTTATGCCCATGAGAGGACATTAGGAAAATCACACATGATAATAATATTCTCACTCGGTCTTGGACATCCCGACTCCAACCGACATCCCGAGATGTGAGTCCCAACATCTCGGAATCCAATTAGTATGCCGATGTCAACAAAAGCACCACTGAGGAAGAAAACTCAAACCAAGGGTATAACAATGAAAGCGCAATGTAGCATAATTCCACCTTTCCTTTGAAACTTCGGATTGTATGGAATGATAAACATCTCACAACAGAGTTGGAACAGACTACCGATGAAAATGGTGATAGCATTCATGTCAACAAATTTAGGCTCATTCGGAATAGGCATATCCCGTAGATGCAATAAGCTAGAATGGAATCAAGTTTCCATTCCTTCTGATGCCTTTGGCATTACCTTCCCATAAGAGAAAACCCAAATGCAAGCCTTTCACGGCACCTTTGCTTACAAAGATTGCGATAACATAGATTTTTCCAATAAAGAGCTTTGCAACTGATCATCGGTCGGCTCTCCATGGAGGCATGGAAAGGAACTTGATGCAAATGGGAATGTCTAAGATGCTAGAATACTCTTCCAATGTGGGCATCAACAAATAATCGGGAAATACAAAGCACCTCAACTCACGATCATAGAACCGAAAAGGACTCGAGCCCGGCCCCTCTGGTAATCAACAAAGGAAATTTCAACCATGTCGAATTCTTCCATAATCCTGGTAAATGTGACAACATTCGTGTAGACTTGTTAGCCATCAAGAGGAGATTCTCAAGATCAGGAGTGGGAAATTTGTACCATCGATGAAGTCTCCGATTGGTCTCTTTCAAGCATCCAAAATCACAATAACAATAAGACACCGAATACCAACAAAGTACCATGTACTAATGATATCCCGTCCCAACTCATGTGGTGATTCTAGACTCAACGGGGTCCCTAATGATATATGTAGTCAATGATCCTTTATCGAGTACTTCAACAACAGGTGTGTGGGTGAAAGAACTCACACTGAATCTCGCTCGAAGTTTGGTACTTCATGCCTCCTCGCACGCACCACGGATGCGGATTCGACATGAACATCCATCTAGCCTATGTGTCACTGGTCGGGTAGTTGGCCAACCTCAAGTAACCCCACCCAAATCAAGAGATCAACCAAGACATCAAAGAATCCATACGTGATGAAAGTAAATATGCCACATAGAATGCAATGCAAAGCATACAAAGGATGATAAGGTAGCAGATAAACACCCAACAGATATGAAAAAGAAAGCTAGGATCAACTCCCGATCGGACCAGAAGAGGTCCAGACGATCCACAGTAGTCGCCAACAAATCACCGCCGAACCTCGGATCGATAGTGGGTATCAACAGAGTTTCCATCGAACGCCTTTATCTCACGATCGAGAAAGGAAAACATCGAGTAAACCTCAAGGGAGAAATCGTGGTCCTAACGACCGAGAAATCAAGAGAATCTAGGTAAGGAGGTTACGTGAGGGAAGGGATTAGCACCCCACACGCATGTAGTACTCTCACGGTATCCACTTCTATTTCTAGCTAAAGTGTGTGTTATCTATCTATGCTAAATCGCTATCATGCATGAAAAAGAAAAGAGAAAATAAAGAAACCACGGGGAAAAGAAGGAAGTATTTAAGAAGTTTGCTCGATCGAGCCCCATGACAAGATGCCTACATATTCTAGTGTGCAATGGGAAAGTCGTGAGTCGTAGTTCGACTCACTTGTTTTGGCGGGTTTTGTGTTTTTTACTCGTGAAAAAGGTTTTAAACACAAATGAAAAGGTGTTCACGAAGGCAAAAAATTTGTGTTGGTCGGTTGATTTTACCTTGTAAAAGGAGTTCAAACCATTATTAAGTGTTTTGTTTTCAAATGGAAAAGAAAAGCAAGTTTTAGTTTTATTACGTGCAAAGATGCAAAAGAAACTAGCAAAACAAAAGGGAAACTAGCTAAGCTCTAACCCTAATGTTGTCATGCAAGGATGTGGATCCTATGGTTGGAAGCAAGGGAATCTCTACCTATATTTACATGCAAAGGATGTGGATCCTAATGTCTAGGCTAGAGAACCTGGAAGAAACAAACAAACAAACAAGCACAATCCACAAGTAGAATTGCCCAAACGGGTCTTTAAATAAACCGAGGGGTTCCTAAACATGCTCCAGCCACAGTTCTATCAGTGCATCTCTATTCCTACTATGGCAAAAGAAAGTCCTACTTCTCATGATATCTAGAAAGTTGTAAGAGAATGCGATAAATGGTGTAGAAACCGAACGGATATAGAATCCAAGAGCACTACGAGCCAAAGAAATACCCGTAAAACTTCAAGCACGCAGCCATGCAATAAGAGTAAACCGTGAGAATTGTTCAAAGCATCACAACAAGCGGAATACGTGTTGATACGCATCCGAGCGATAATGCCTGCAAGAAGTTTAGACAGAAAGCAAAACAAGATAAGAATCAGACACGCTGTGTACAAGCACACAACACCGCAAGAAGGGAGTTAGACCCAAAACCAAGTAAAAGAATGTATATGCTGGTACACAAACATACGAGAAACGATCGTATGTATATGCAACACAAGCCCTTGATCAAATGTAAAACAAACAAGAGCTAGCATTGCTAGAACTCCTACTTTTTGTCATAGAACCAAGAAAGAACACAATTCAGATCATGATGCGCTTAAGCTCGCTATAATCGCTAAGCGCCGACCCAAATAGAGACCAGCGTGGTTTACTCGCCTTGTAATAAGCGACCGCAAAATGTAAGTCAAATGATGCTTAGCCAAGACTGTACGCTAAGCGCGACCCCAACTCCGCAAAAATATTGTTTTGGTCCGATCACTGCTCATGATGCTTGCATACTAAACCTCGATCCGTTGTTAAACATCCATACAGCGATAAAAGTCAAGTGAATACGAGGAATGCAAATCAATCGATAAAACTAATGCTCATGTGGAAGAGTACATGCATGAACATGCAAGGAATGCAAATCAAATTGATTAAACTAATGCTCATGTGAAGAGTACACATGTGAACATGCGAGGAATGCAAATCGAATCGAGCAAAACCAATGTGAAGAGTACATGCATGAACATGAGAATGCAAATCGAATCGATAAAACCAATGTTCATGCAAAGATTACATACGAACATGCGAGGAATGTAAATCAATCGATAAAACCAATGCTCATGCAAGAGTACATGCATGAACATGCGAGGAATGCAAATCGAATCGATAAACCAATGCTCATGTGAAGAGTACATGCATGAACATGCGAATGCAAATCGAATCGATAAAACCAATGCTCATGCGAAGAGTACATGCATGAACATGCGAGGAATGCAAATTGAATCGATAAAACCAATGCTCATGCAAAGAGTACATGCATGAACATGCGAGGAATGCAAATCGAATCGATAAAACCAATGCTCATGCGAAGAGTACATGCATGAACATGCGAGGAATGCAAATCGAATCGATAAACCAATGCTCATGAAGAGTACATGCATGAACATGTGAGGAATGCAAATCGAATCGATAAAACCAATGTTCATGAAAAGAGTACATGCATGAACATGCGAGGAATGTAAATCGATCGATAAAACCAATGCTCATGCAAAGAGTACATGCATGAACATGCGAGAATGCAAATCGAATCGATAAAACCAATGCTCATGTGAAGAGTACATGCATGAACATGCGAGGAATGCAAATTGAATCGATAAACCAATGCTTCATGCGAAGAGTACATGCATGAACATGCGAGGAATGCAAATCAATCGATAAAACCAATGCTCATAAGAGTACATGCATGAACATGCGAGGAATGAAAATCGAATCAATAAAACCAATGCTCATGTAAAGAGTACATGCATGAACATGCAAGGAATGCAATCGAATTGATAAGACCAATGTTCATGGAGAGTACATGCATGAACATGTTAGGAATGCAAATGGATATGATAATTTAATGTTCATGGATAGTGGAACAATGCAAGCAAGTCGGGACTTTGAGGCATTAGAAGCTTTATTTGAACCTAAGTTATGTCTAATCTCAAAATTTCCCTTTGTTTTACTTCATTGTTTCAAGCATATACTCATTCGCTGTGGCTTCAGAGGAGTTTCTATCGGAAATTTTCATTAAAAAAAATGTGTTGGGTTTTATTTTGTTATCTGATTCAATTTGAGAATAATTCAAAATTCAAGAGGTTTCTAATTTTTAAGAGGAGCAGTTTTAATTATTAGTTCAAAGAGAACTATTTGGAATTATTTGTCCTAAAAGGAATTATTTGTCTTTTTGATTTGAATTCAAAAATAATTATTTATTTTAGAATTTAAATTTTAAAAGGAATTTTTATTACTCTGGGAATTTAAGTTCAATGAAGGAAAGATGTCGTTTCGTGTTTGAATTCACTAGCAAAATTATATAGTTACAAGTAGTTGTTCAATTCATATTGGATATGTTACTCGCTCCGCTCTTTTTTGTGTGAATTTTCATTCGATCAAAATGTTGTGCAAATGGTATTCAAGTTTGTATTCATTTATCTCAAGATCTACAAAGTTATGGAATTACAAGTTTAATTTTGAAAAAAGAAAAAACATTATTTCACATCCAAACTTCAAATTACAAGGACTTGTAAATTTCTCAAGCCTAAAAGGAAATTCAAAGAATTCAAACTAATTCAAAAGATTGTTATACTTTGGATTAGAAAGTGGTCACAAGTTTGAGTTCAAAGGAAATTCTGAATTAAACTCAAGGAATAATACAAGATACAAAGTTGGAATTAAAAGATTCAATGTTGGAAAGAAGTTCTTACTATTATTTCATTAAAATTCCATTACAATTTTGAATTACAAGTTACAAAGAAGTACAAGATATCATAATTTACAAGTTTCTATGGTGTCCTAATCTAATGCTACAAGTTCTCAAGTTTGTTCGACGTATTTGTCTTCCTCCTAATTTTTCTTCACATACTGGGTGTTCCTTTCATCTTCATGCCTAACCACCGACCGCCGCCATTCATGAAACAAGGAAAAAGAACATAAGTTAGCAAGCATAAAACGAAACAAAATTATTATAAAATCAAAAGAAGTATTCTTTTTTTCGGACCATCATTAGGTGTTTATGGAATCAGTTTTAAATGCTAATCCTCCTAATCTTGCTTAAGATTAATCATCGGCGTAAAACAAATTATTTGCAAATCGCGGCTAACTCGGTTCACAAACAAGCTTAACTCGCACCATTCATCGGTTAGTACAAGGCAAGCCTCGATTCCCACAAGCAGCAAGTATAATCCAACAGATAAATCCCAATAGGCAACAGGTCAAAAATCAATGGAGCAAGATTAGGTAAAATTTAAAAGCAGAAAGCAGCATAAGATGGTCATTAGCAACTAATGCAAGCCAAAAAATCAGAAAGCAGAAAGCGATAAAGATGGTCATTAGCAACTAATGCAAGCCAAAAATCTTAAAAGCAGAAAGGCATAACATGGTTATTAGTAACCAGCACAAGCAAAAGAGACGTAAGAAGACACAAGTATAATATCCGCTCAAGATATATCATAGAAACAAACTAAAAACCAAAGTAAAAAAAGATCGCTCAAAAAGAAACATAACAACAACCTGCCGTAAAATCGTAGTATTCGGTTTAAGTTTTTGAAACACACTTGAAGAGTATTATAGCATCTATTTTAAAACCAAAAAGCAAAAAGACCAAAACCAAAGATCCATCGAGACAAACCAAGAAAACAGTATAAGAGTAGTATCATGTTCTCGTCGATAGAAACCGAAAAAACAAGCAAGCTTTAATCATCATTTTCCACGCCAAACCTCAGAGTCAATTTTCTCGTAACTCGTCCGAATATCGAGAAAGAAGAAGAGAGTTTCGAAGGTAATACCGTTTTGAAGAAGAGGTTATGAACTTTGTCATTTTCTCCTTCATTCCATTTTCTCTCGTTGCACTCAAAGATCATCATCACCGATTAGAAAACTAGGTTTCCTTCCTTTCCATTTCCAATCAGAAGTAGAAACGAAGTCAAACGCTTATCGTAAATCAAACATGCAATAATTACCGAGAGAGAGAGAGCGATTCCGCACGGTGAGAGAGAGAGAGAGATTTCTTACGCATTGTAGAGAGATGTAGGAGCGGTTTCCAAATGGAGAGAGATGAGGAAGAGTGATTTCCCATGAGAGAGCGATGAGAGAAGTGAGAAACGGCGGAGAGAGCGATGAGAAATATATAAAACAATTTAATTTTTGGGCAATTTTTATATTTTCTATTTTAATTCCTTTCACTTTCTTTCTTGAAAATATATAAAACAATTTAATTTTTATTTTATTTTATTTCATATTAAATCGGTGGTGACAAGTGTCACCACCTTGTTTTTTAATAGAAAATCTTTTTCTTCTTATTATTCTTAATTTATTTATTTTAGAAAAATGTTAATATTGAATAAATATATATATGTGGTGTAATATTGCTATTTTTTCGGGACCATCGAGTATTTTGGATCGAAGTCATGGTACTCGGTTCGTTAGTGCGTGAGCCATTTCGACCAAATAAAGATCGATGGTTTTCTTTTATAACTACGTAATCAACGCACATGCTATTTTCGGAACTTATTTTATTTCC
>CM038794.1:70819748-70886900 GCA_021764765.1 Vicia sativa | reverse complement strand
CTGTTTGGGAATACTGGTTGGAAACGAAGAAAAGAAAAAGTATCTTTTGTTTGGAGGATATTCTATTTGAGAACGGACTTACATACTCGTATGAGTAAGCATGATTTATACGGTGATTTGGAAGCAAACATTTGAGAGATGCAAAAAATGCAATGAATGATGCTATATGTATGAATATCATAGATGTTATATGCATACTAACTTATAGAACAAAGACACTAAAGGGATATTTGGGAAAAGGACCGCGTCTGATTCGAACAAATACTTGGTGAAAATTGCAATAGTGCGGATATTCACTAATGAAGATTGAGTTGCATGTTTACACTTTCAGGAGGTATTTCATTGGCAACTTGATGGGATTCTTTTTGGATAAGAATCGATCCTTTGATGATTTCCGATGAGGAGAAAACTGCTATATGAGTTAGCGACTCAGAGGATCAAAACTCTTGGAGAAGCGGTTGAAGTTATTCCGTGTTCGTAGTTTCAAGGAGAATTTTGCTTTTGTTTCAAAATTTTGAAGTAAAAATTCATTTAAAACATTTTAGTTTCAAAGTGATTTTCCTGATAAAGCGTTATTTTGCAAAGCAGAATAAAGTAGGAATTGCAAACAAAGGCCTAAGGCTCAAATTTATTGATAGAATGGTAATCGAAAGCGTGATTCCATGAACTATTTACAAAGTTGGAAATGATAATTTATTGGGAAAAGGCTACATTGAAAGAAAATAACCACTTCTTATCCTAACAACTTTGAATTTCAACTGGCTTGTTGAGGAAGAGTTGATTGAAGATCGTTGATGGAAAATTCTTCATGTGGACAAAATCTGGTATTACTGATTACTTTGTCATTTTGTATCCTTGTTTTGCCTAGATACGCCGCTTTCGGTTTCGATCTATCGGGATAATTCACATTTGTCTAATTTTTACTGGATCGCCTTTTCGGGTTTCGATCCATAGGGCGCTCATTTTGCCTAAAAGCCCACCGGGTTTTAAACTTACAGATTGTTCTTTTGTTTTAGACAAAGTATTTTTATTTGTCGGCATTCACGGATCTGAGGAGTTCATCGCGAGTCCATGGTTGTGAGAGTCGTATGCCTTGACTTAACGGCGATGTATGGGCCTTCGTAATTAGAGTCCATTTGCCCTAGAATCATTTGAAAAAGCGAGAATCTTTTTAAACAGTCGCCTTCTCGAATTCACGGGAGGACCTTTTTGTCGAGCTTTCTTCATTCTTCTTTGATAAAGTTGTCAGTGACCGGACGGTCGGTGACTTTTCTTGATTAAGTTCGGTTGGTGCGTATACGCTTTGACACCATTCGATACTCGAGATAACTTAGTTTCCATGAGAACTCTCGTTGGCGGGATCTCGACTTCTACAGAACTTTGCTTCCATACCGTATACTAGAGAAAAGGAGTTGCCCTGTTGAAGTGCGTCTTGTGGTCTGATACCCATCGGAGCAAATGGCATTCGTGCCGGTCTTTGTAATTGATGACCATTTGGATGATCTTTTGATGTTCTTGTTGGCGACTTCAACGGCGCCGTTCATCTTTGGCGGTAAGAGGCGAGTTATGATGCTCGATCTTGAATTCCTCACGGATTCTTTCATCATTTTGTTGTTCAAGTTGGATCCATTTGTCGTAATGATCTTGGAAATTCCATATCGGCGAATGAGGTTGTTCTTGATGAACCTCATGACCACTTGTCTTGTGACGTTGGCGTGAATCTTTGCTTGACCCGTTTGGTGAAGTAATCAATAGCCAGAATGAAGCGATGTCGTTGGGCGCTTTTGGTTCAATCATTCAATCGTATCGATACCCGCATGGAAGCGGCCACGGAGAGAAGAGCGTTGAAGTAGGTCGGAGGCACGTGGATCTTATCTGCGTAGATCGGCACTTGTGACATCTTTTGGCGTGTTGCGTGATCGATTCCATCGTTATCCATAGTATCCACCTTTCTCAAGATTTTTCGGACATTGCATACCCGTTCGAATGGGTTCGAAGGACCCTTCATGCACCATGGATGATGTATGCCTTCATGCAGCCGACGCGTAGGCGAGAACCATGTCGAAGTTTCTTTTGTATAGCACATCTTCATTGAGGAAGAAATTCTGGAAAGCCTCCTTAGAGTTTTCTTATCCTTGTCACGATGCCAGAGTGGGCTACTCGTGTTTGAAGGAAGCGTTTGATGTCGTGGAACCACGGCTTATCGTCGAAGCTATACATTGCAAACACATGTCACGGTCTTTCAAAGGCGTCGATCACAATTCTAGGCATATCATTCAATCATTGACTTTGAACATGGAAGATAGAGTAGCGGGCGTCTGCCATCAGATTTTGATCTCGGGGATATGATGCGGTTGACTTTGTTGAAGAAAGTCAACAATCGTCTGCATAATCTGTAAAGTTAGACCAAAATGATGAGTTTCATACTTGTCTTTGATTTGATTGATCACAAGTGAGTCTCCATATATCAAGGATCTTGATCCTCAAGTCGATCTTCTTGATACAGCGATGCATGCTTCATATACCTATGTTGTTGGTGCGATCAAATAGCAACTGGCGGAAAGCAGGATATGAGAACCCTCGGGAGTGATGATGGCCCCGATTCCATTGCAAAAACATTTACTCCATCGAAGTAGGCCCCATCGGGATTACGGATCTGGTCCTTCTCAGTGGCGGTTAGTCACGATCTTTCATCTTGATACATAACATCCTCGTGCAGAAATCAAATTTGAGATTGGTATTGATTGGTGATAACCAGTGATCGGCGAGAATGCTTCCTTTAAGCTTTACGAGCGGTATTGGATGTCATATTGGATAGTAGCATTTGCCATCGGCGATTCTCCGGTTAAGGCGGGCTTCTCAAATCGTGCTTGATGGATCCATTTTGGATATTAACGAGTCGTGTGATTGATCATGTATTGAAGGCGTTTTGAGCCCAAAGCTGACATGTTTTCTCGAGCATGGAGTAGCGAGTTTCACGATCTGTGAATTTCTTACTCGGTAGTAGATGGCATGCTCCTTCTTACAGGTTTCGTCTTGTTGTCCAATCTGCGACCCATGGATTCTTCTATCGGTAGGTATATGATCAATGGTCTTCCTTCTTTGGAGGGATCGATGTGGTGGTTGACGAATTATTCTTTGATCTTGTCAAATGCTCTTTTGCAATCTTACATCACACTTTTGATCTTTGCGGAGAAGCTTGAATATCATTACGGGTGAGTCATCGAGAGATAAATACGGAGATGTAATTGACGTCAGAAATCCTCTCACTTGCTTTTCGTATGTGGTGTAGGCATTTCTGAATAGCCTTGACTTTGTCGAGTCGACTTGATTCCTCTTTGGTGACGATGAAACCTAGGAGTTTTCTGATCTTACCCAAGGTACATTTGTTAGGATTAGGTGGGGAGCTGAAACTTAGTCGTTGAAACAACTTTAGAGATAGTCATATGTTCCTCTTGATTGTCGGACTTTGCTATCATATAGTCACGTAGACCTCGATCTCTTTGTGCATCATATCATGAAAGAGAGTAGTCATTGCCCTACGGTAAGTTCTTTGCATTCTTTAATCCAAATGGCATTACCTTGTAGCAAAAAGTGCCCATGGCGTGATGAAGATGTCTTCTCCATGTCTTGGGGGCCATTCGATCGATTATAACGGAGAAACCATCCATGAAGGAAAAGGCGTTGAATTTGGCGTACTATCCTAGCTATCGATATCTGAAGTGGGAAATCGTCTTTTGGACTAGCTTTGTTCGGATCTCGTTAGTCGACACACGTTCGACCTTTCCATCTTTCTTGGATCTGGGTACTATGTTGGCTAGCCATTGAGGATACTCGAGTGACAAGGAAACGGTCATATTTTTTTGGACTTCCTTTTTAATTTTCGACCATTTCGGATGAACTCTCCTCGTTTTTGTAAGCGGCGGACATTACGGTTTTAACAATGATGATGCTCTATCTTTGGTATCAGGCGGCATGTCAGGTAGGACCAAACAAACACATCAACGTATTCTTTGAGAAGACTTATCGGTTTGCCTTTGACACTTCTTTGTTGGTGAAGCTCGATATTGACTTCTTTTATCTTCCTCGGAACCAGTTGATTGCTTACAGGTTCTTTGTGAGTGAATGATCCTTTCCTCGTGCTTTAGCGATCTAGAAATTTCATCAGGATCTCTTCTTCAACTTCTTGGTGACTTCGCGAGGATTTCAAAGTTGAGAGAGGCGTGAATTCTTGCTGATGGATTTGTCCATTTGTTTAATCTGCATTTTTATTTATGTTTGATTAAAAAAGTTTTTATCATCATTTTTTTGAAAGTTAATGTGAAAGTGTTGCGATTAATTTTTCATTATGATTTTTTTGAAGATTTTTTTATGTTTTTTTTTTAGGATTATCATTTCGGAAAAGGGTAAAAATGAAAATAAACACAGGGTGGAAACAAAACAACGTGTTTATTTATGTTTCACAATATGAGCAGGCCACTAAAATACAAACTCATTTGTCTTGGGCAAGACAAAGAGAAATTATTTAAAAGCTAAACCATAAAACATCTCTTGACTTTGGGCGAGCGAGTTCAAAACAAAAAGCAAAGATAAACTACTTAGAGCTATGAACATTAGTCCAACGCGGGTTTCCAATAGTGTGAACTCCTTGGAAGTCGAGTACTCAGGTAATTTTAAGCTTGGTTTAACCCTTGAGTAAACTTTGATTCTTTGGTGACGAGGCTTTGAAGACTACGGACGATGGCCTTTGCCTTTGGTCTTTGCTAAAGCGATCTTCTTGATTAACAGATCGGGAAGTATGAGAGATAGCCTTTGTACTTCTGTTGATCTTTGTGTTGAATCTTGGGGATGTTCCTTCCAGTCTTGGTGAAGAGACTCGTTGTCGACACTTTCCGCATCGTATCTGAATCATACTCTTGATCTTGATGATCATGTAATGTAGTGGTAACGGGATGCGGCTTGGTGAAATCCACGGCGTGTTGAAGAGAGATCTTCATTTGGGACCTCGATCATTGATTAGTTTGAGAAGCAGTATTCCTCTTACGATTGACTAGGGTAGTCAAGTCATCACCCCATCAGTGGGTTGGATATCTTCAATCCGGATTTTCGAGCTTTACGGCAGTATTTCACCATGTAGTCGTATTTGCCACTTGGTTCTCCCAGGTATCCCAATTCAGCGAGTGGTGGATTTTCATGTTCTTTGAGGACATGTCTTTGAATTGATCGGTCGGTGCATATGATTCCTCTTGAGACATACTCGATTTATTCAAATAAGTGCTCCATTCTTGATTGGATGGATCATCTTCGTCCTCTTCAATGGTTTACAACATTAACCTCTTGCGGAACGGGGTTTAAGAAACCTCATTTGAAATACTTCCTTGATCGGGAAAGTGTTTCATCTTCATTTTCTTTGGAGGATACGGTGAGAACAGTCAAACTTCGTTTCATTCTTGTGGGTTTGATAACTTGTCCCGTCCTCAGTATTGCCATCTTTCACCATTTGTGCAGCTTCTTTATACGAAGAGATAGATGATCTTTTTAGTAGATTCATCCTAGCGGTTTTACGGGAGATGCGGCGCTTGATTAGCGATGAAGGAGCTGGATAGATGACTTACAAGTAAAGCTTGTTCCTGTGATGGTCACCACTTTCCATTTCTTGTGAATTTTAATTTACGATGGAAGTAGAAGTTCACCCGCATCGTGGATCGAGGTCTTCGTACCAGTATGCATGCGTGAGTACGTCCGTGACTTGGAGCGTAATTTTGAAAGTGTGAGGCGATTGTCATTGGGAGATCAACTTCCCGATAAGCGACTTTCTCGATCCATGGCTCTTACTATGATGTCGTTGAACTTCATTGGCGTTCCTTTGTAAGCTAAGCGAGCGGCGTCGTTTTGGCATTACATTTAAAGGCGAACTGTATCCACGATACATTGGATAGGGAACATGGCGAATCATCGAGATGTGCAAGGCGAGTTGTGATCTTTCCCTTCAGGAAGTTCTTCGTCACTAAAACTCAGTTATTGCGGTGTTATGTTGGAGGCGATCCCTCGAATTAATGCGTAGTCACATACGTGATCCACGTAAACTGGTCTATACTCTCATCAAAGCTTCTCGGTGAGCTTGAGTTAAGGAGTAAAGGCATATTGAAATTTTTGAAGTGTGCATCAATTGATCTGACTCGATATATTCTTCTTGATTAGTTTGGGATCTCGTCAAAGTCGAGTTGATGTTGGTTCCATTAGTAGAATCAATGTTTGTGCTTAGGTTAACAATGGGAATCGTTGCGAGTTCTCGGAGGATATGTTAACTTGGTTTTGTTTAACAACGAGGTGAAGGCGATTTTGGTGGCAATGGGCGTGTACTCGTCCTTGGCGTTACTCGTCCGATTTACATTATATTGACATTAGCTGGAAGTGTAGGCATGGGTTTCTCTTTCCCGTCCTCTATCAAGGTTGCATTGTCTTGGTAAGGAATTGCTCTAGTAGGCTATGCGGACAGGACCGGTGGGCAAATCACCAAAGGAGATGTTGGAATGTTGGAACCAGCATGTCACGATCTCCACATGCTCGGGTATGTTGAAACAAGGGATCTAGCGTTTACTTGGAGTTTTCAGAGTTGATATCTGAGACTAAAAGCTCATGCGGAAAATGCCCTATGGTATTTACGTCATGGTCATCTCGGTTTACGTAGATTTGTAAATCACCAATGTCTACAAATGTTGAATATCTGCTCTTATGGTGGGACATCCATGGATATTCTTGGAGCAGATATAGCAAGGTGCATAATCATGCTTAGTGAAGGTGCTCGTAGTCTTGTATGCTTCATGAAGATGCAAAGTTTCCTTTGACTAAGTTTACATACGTGACAAGGTACACATCGTATTCCTTAGCATTAGATTCTTTGAGTGTCCTTTATGGTGGGAAGTGGATTGGCTTGCACATTCGGACTTGTGTTTACGAGAGGAAAGATTAGCCTTCACTAATCTACGTATACGCCTTGATGCTATCAATACTCGAGTCATGGCTGGTGCCCCTTGGTGAAAAAGGGCAAGACATGTCGACTTTGTACCACCGTGGTAGTTTTCGGGGAGGAGGTGGTAACCTTATGCATTAGATTCCTTTCTATCGGTAGCGAGGTAATTACGTATGCGTCATGGGAATTGGGTCGAGCCCAGGTAACACGTGCGGTTTTGGTTGTGGCTAGCGAGCTGTTGGCGAGGCTGTTGAGTTTGTTGACTTTGTTGAAGTGCGGAGCAATTCACGGAATTGATTGGCGATGTTGGCTATGGCGGCTACATCGTTGTTGAATGACATTCTTGCGTGGTTTCCTCGGGATACCATTCCTCGTCATGTTCTTTTTCCTTGGGAAGCTGGTTCCAACTTTCTTGGTATTCTAGAAGATCCTACTTCCTTGGTTGGGCGTCTGTCAGAACCCTTCTTAATCGCATCCCATACTTACCATTTCGTTGAAGTCTCAGGGCGCTAGCGATCATTACGCTCGTAGTAGAATGAGTTTAGAGTATTCAAGAATACCTTAGTCATCTCTTTCTCTTCCAGGCGGGTTGACTTGGTAATTTCCCTCCATCGTTCGCGCATATTCCTTGAATGTCTCTCTCCTTTTGAGACATGGGCGGAGTTGATCCTATCAGGAGCCATATCAAGTTGAATTTGTATTCTTGTCTGAAGGCTTTACCTAAGTCGTTGAATGTTTGGATATTCGTCTTTGTCTAAACCAGTACCACTTTAGTCTTACCGGTGAGACTATCACGGAAGTAATGAATTAACGGTGATGATCCTCGTTGTGCGTAGACATTTTCCTAGCATACATTGTAAGATGACTCGAGGACAAATTCCCTTTGTACTTTTCAAAATCAGGGTTTTGAATTTGTGATATTTTCACGAGGGTAGCGGAGATCTGGCGCTTTTCCCAAACAATTCTTTCCTTGAATCGTTTTATCTCATTGCATTTGAGGAGTTGTTCACGGAGATTCTCCATTGAACCACGAGCGTTCGTGCTATTTCTGAGTGTGATGAACTTCTTCGTGGTGGTAGTGTACTTCTGGTGAGTTCAACATGATCGGTTGAAATCGACATTGTTACTTGTGGAAAAGTTATTCCACGTTGTGGAGTGAGCGTGGCGTTTTTTTGCCAAAGTAGGTATTTCAAGCGAGGTTGTTTGAGAAGTCGGTTGGCGAACTCAATGCGAAGTTAAAGGCATTCCCATGGATAGCCCTCGGCATCTTTGAAAGGTGAACTCTTGCAATTTGGCCAGATAGTAGTATCCTCTGAGATTCTATTTGGTTTTATTTGCTTTCGATCTTTGCTTGTTGACTTTCTTGTTGTGTGGCGAGTTGACCAAAGATGTGAGTCTCTCCACTTCTTCTTGTAGCGTAGTTACCGTACTCTGAGTTCAACGTTTTCTTGCTCAAAATTCTCCATTACTTTTCTTCTTTTGATGGTGATGCGTTCGAGTTGGTATGATCGAGAAACTCTAAGCGACGACTTGACAATTTTTCTATCTGGAAGCCGGTTCAAAGCGTGAATGATTAGACTCTAGATGGTAGACTTAAATGCAAAGTATGATGCATGAATATGATTGTAAAGAAAAGAAATTTCCAAAGAATTTATGCTAAAGAGATATTTACGGCAAATATTTGGATGGAAAACACAAATTTTATTGATTAATGAAGGAAGATTACAACAATTGTTTTTTGTTGGAGCATTGCTCACACAAATGATACAATAAATGATAAAATTACAAACTAAATTAAACTAATTAAACATCTTAGTCGGATGGCGATCCAAGGCTTGATCGACTTGACGAGTTTCCTTCCATAGTGAGCTTTTAGTTTGGCTTTCTCGATTTTAGCTTGCTAATGACTCTTTTCCACTCGTTGGGGCGGGCTTGCTGGTTGTCATTTCCTCGAGCTTTCTTTTCCTTTCTTTGGCGTATTTACGGATGGCGTTATCCTTCGCGAATCTTCTCATCTTTCTCCATGAGCCATTCATCACGGAAGTAGGCGTCTTTCATGATCTTTGACTTGCTTCTTGAGCTTCTCATTCTCAGGTTAGTCTTAAGGAATTTGCTTTCCAAGCTTCTTTCTCAAACCTTATCTTGGTCGAGGCTTCTTGGTATTCTCCCACGGCTTGATGGGAAAATTTGTTGATTTGGGCGGTGAGAACATGGGATCCTCATAGCGTAAGGCATTGAAATTCCTTAAGCTCTTTTCTTTATCCAAGTGTAGGTTTCCATGGCTACACAATTCTTTGCCTTACCTTTTCCTTTCTTTCGGATGTGATGCCAAGCTTTGATCATCCAGCCTTGATCCTTGGGAATCCTCTCCTTCATGATAGAAGTAGCTTTTGTAAAGGGAGGTTTACGAAATTCTTGTATCAAGTGACGTTTTGCTAGGAATGGGTTGTAGTTGATTCCTCCTTTCGTAATAAGGAGAATACGTTGGCAAATTCTCCATGACTCTCGATGATTTCCATCTCATTGTTTGCCAAGGTATACAATGGATATCGTCGTTTGTAGAGACATGAGTCTTGGACCAATGCCACTCGTCTTTGTTTCGCGGAAGATAGGAGATTTAGGCGGTGTGAGACAATCCATTTGAAAAGCAGTACCTGACACACGATAGTTTCGTCTCCTTGCGATTCCTATGATGAATAGGGCGTATCATCACCGAGGGGTGGGAGCAGGATTTCCATCGAGAAAGATCCTTATGGCGTTGATATCAACGAAATTTGGGACGTTGAAACAACACCAATCCATAGAGGAGTAAAGCTAAAATAGCTTGAAAGCTACCATACTACCGGAGGAGATTTGAGAGCCTTCTCCATTAGGAACTTTGAAGTTAGTCTAAGAGTTTTCCTCTGGTAGTTAGGTTTTGTCTATCTCGGTTTCTTTAAATGAGTCATTGTTGCAATGACTTGTGACTTGAGAATGGCTTCGAACCATTGAAGGCACTTTGTCGATCTTGATTCCTAGGATATCGCATACTCTTCCAAAGTAGGCATCGGTGATGTCGAGGAAAGTGAAGGTTTGAGAAGTCCTTCATCGACGTTAGCGTTCGGAAGGGTTAAAGAGTTCCATAGCGTTTTAAAATCAGGGATCTTACCAAGGATGCTAACTCTTTCCACTTTCCTACATCGAGAATTCTAAAGCTGTATCTTTTGGTGAATCTTCCTCGGCGTCCATCACTCACAACCTAAAATATTTTCAAAGAAAAATCTCTAAATTCTTTGGAAATGGAAAGAAAAATGAAGTTTTTTGTTTTTTGAATGAATGAATGCATGAATGCAACAAACATGGTTAGTAGTTATACACACGGCAAGCGTTCGAAGTCACGAGCATGAATAACGATAAGAATCAGCGGGGTTTAAGTTCTAAGGGCTTATTCATCGTGAATCGGGTTCTCGATGTCTGAGCTCAACACTCCCCTTGAAAACATTATTGGATTTGTTGAATACTCGATGGTCGATAATATTTTCAAAAGAAACTACTTTGATCGTAGTATCGCATGACAATTACTCTAGGCTTACGAATAATTTACACTACATCCTAATGGCGGGATGGTTTATGTGTTCTCTGATCCACTCGACTTCTTAAGTTCTCCAGAAAATACGTCTTAGCAATTACTTGCTTAAACACAATACCCTCAAGACAACCTCCATTCTTGCGGAAATATTAACCGAAAGCATTGAGCGCTCACGTATTAATACCTCCACTAGATCTTAAAATGTTTCTTAAATTGGTTAGGATTTCTTTCCATCAGTGAAATCGCGAAACACATAAAGAAAGCAGATATATGCAAAATATGAAAAGCTTATCCCTTTCTTTTCTTTTGAAAACAAAAAAAGCTTGGTGCTCGGACGAATGCGTTTTCTTTTTGAAAATCAAAGTTTGTATACTCCCAGTGAGGCCATTTTCTGTTCGCGTTAAAGGTGGCCTTTGAGGCTCGAACATGAGTTCGGATCTTCCGTGCATAGCATTTAAATCTTTTGATTTGTTTATAAAGATGCGAGCATCGAGCTTTATTATTTTCAACACGAAAGATGATTTAATGATTATGAAAAGGGAAAATTGAAATACCCTCAATTGATATTGGTATGCGTAATAAGCGCAAACTAGACATAACGCATTGGGAGATTCGAGTAAGGGGTTGGTATATAAAGGGAATAGATGGAGCACCTAAGTATATGTAGTTATCTGACTTTATATATGAATATGTTTGATATGTTGTGTGTTTTTAATTGCTATTTCTATGATTGGGAAAGTTTCTCCTTTGGATTTTAAAACGATGAATTATGTGGGATCTAGTGTTTATTATTATTGTGCTAAAGATCATGGATCTTACGCATACATATCCTAGTGGGAATCGAGCATTTGTAGCTCGGATCTACGAGGTTCTATGGTTTGTTTGGTGCGAGGGAGATAGAAATTTGCTCGCAAGGATGAGACCTTGTGCCTACGTATTCTCAAAGGATGTTGAGAAAGTCGGAGCAAGTAGTTCCCACTTATGCTAGTGGAAAGCAGCGGGATGTTAGTAAGAGACAGACAAATGTCATCTTAATGAAAAATGTATCTAATCTATTTCATCACATACATTTTTGAAAAAAATTGATTGATTAAAATCTTTCATAGTAAGTATTAGGTGTTTTGCTTGAGTGTCTGGCGTTACCACTTATGTTTAAGAAAGATGTTTGAAAAGATGATTGAATCTTTTAAGCTGTAAGTATTGGGTGCTTTGCTTGAGTGTACAAGCGTTACCACTTCTTGTTAATAGATGTTTTGTTTGAAAAGAGTTTAAAAAGTTTGAAAAGTTTTTGTTGTATGTGATGTAATGGATGAGATACTTCTTCCATAGAGATGATAGATGTCTAAATCTCAGGAGAAATTGATTGGATTAAAGGGATGCTTTTAAGAAGTGGGTCCTTGTATTGTTAGCCAGAGAGGCATTAGAGGTCATCGAGGGTCGAGGTCCTTGTTATGAAGCTCGAGAGGAAGCTATAGGGTATGGGTGTCTTTGGCTTGAAAGGGATTTCATAGAAATCATCCTTTTAGAATAAAGCAATTTCAGGAAATTTTACTCTTTGGGAATTTGAAAGTGATTTCAGGAAACCATCCTTCAGGGTTATCTTAGCGGGTGATTCTTTGTATTGGAAGCCCAATATGAGGTTGTTAAGAGATTTCTGTCTCTTTCATTGTATGATGCGAGAAGGCTAAACTCGATGAGGAGTTCTTTTGAGCGAAGCCCAGGAGCTCAGCGGGAGTGTTGTCTTATCTGAAGCCTAAGCGGAGGCTAACTCTATGGGAGAGTTTCTTTGTACAAAGCCAAGAGGTGACCCATCTTTGAGGATAAGTTATCTTGTATGAAGCCAAGGCTAAACTCAATGGTGATGAGTTGTCTTGTATGAACCAGCGGAGGCTAAACTCAATGGTGATGAGTTGTCTTGTATGAAGCCAAGCGGAGGCTAAACTCTGGAAACCTATTGATTAGTCTAATTGTTATATTATTTATTAGACATTTTGTATAAGCAATTGTGTGTGTGATATGTATTCACGAGGAGTTTATGAAGGAAATATAAACAATGCATGATGTTTATTTGACGGTTTATGAAATATAAACAAGTGTACGTGAAGCGAGCGTTTAAAGCAGCGTAACTTGATTATTCACAAGTTTGGGTGTATACAAGAAATGAATATGTACGAGCGAGTTTTTATATACGACAAAGATGGATGTACATAGGAGGTTGGGACTTACAGTAAGGAGGCCCATTGATTTGAAAGCGATTTCCACGAGAATAATGCTCCTTTCAATACCAATGGTATTTAGTGTAAAATGTACAGATGAGCGAAATTGATTGATCAAAGTTTATACATAAAAAGTATTTTCAAAAGAAAGTATACATGTTATATACGGATAAAAGTTTTGAAAAAATATACGTGTTATGCAGATAAAAATGTGTTTTAAAGTTTTGATATGTACAAAGAAATATTATGTACATAAAAGAATGTTATGGGACTTACAAGTGAGGAGGCCCATTGGTTTAAAAGAAATCTTGCTCAGGAGAAACCTTCCTTTAGAACCAATGGATTCGGCGTATAGACAAACGAATGAAAACAAATGAAAGAAATTTGTTTACGTTTGAATATTAACAATGATAATTTGAATATGTACAAGTAAAACTAAGTATGTACATAAAGGATTGGGACTTACACCATAAGGGTGGCCCATTATCGATCGAGAAATTCGAGAAAAGACGAAATCAGTTTTATCGTTTAAATCGGATTGATCATGGTAAAAAGATGCAAGTTTGATAAAATGTTTTGAAAAATGATTTGAAAATGTTTTGAAATGTGAGGTTCATTTATGAGAAGTTTTGAAAAAAATCGGAAGTCGAAAACTTGAAAAATTCACCTTTTAAGGAGGTTTGAAAAAGTGTTCAGAACATCGTTTTCGGCTCGATTAAAATTTAATCAGATGAAAGTTTTTTTGGATTTTTTTGACATAATCATAAAATATATATATTAAATGACAAGTGTGCAAAAAATCATCTCAAAATGAGAAGTTTTGATTGGTTAAAAAAATTGTTGAAGTTTGATAAAAAAAACATGAAAATATTGAAGTTTTGTGAAAAAAGAGTGAAAAAATGGTCTTGCTGGGTTTTGAACCCATGACCTTTGAGTGGGACGCGTGTCACAAAGCCTTAAGAGCAAGCAACCAACCAACTGAGCCAAACACACTGAGTGTTAGTGGATTAGAAACACGCGTAGATAAAGGATTGGATAATTTAAAAATTTGAAAAAATGAAGAACACATGAACACGCGCGAATTCTGGGTTTATAGTTTTTGATTTTCAGAATCTTTGATCCAAGCTATCTCCCTCGTTTCTCAATGGAATTGGACGATGTAAACATCAAAATGACTCGGTTTTGAACAAGGAATACAACTGTGGTTGTTAATTTTATTTATTTTAAGCCTAACGTGTTTTGATTTTTGGAAAAGCTAAGAACCCTAAAACTGAGAAATCAAATTAAATGACTTGTAGTTGATGATTATTTGATTTTTGAGGTTAAGGATCGTGTTAAGTCAGAAAGAGAATGGCCAGAGTTTTTGTCAAAAGATTCAAAGAATCATGAGAACCAAACTCGTGTTCATACTGGAAAAGTGAAGATCGAATTCGATGCAAGCGTGTTTCGATTCTTTGTTTCTCGATTGGTTAAGCTCACGGCATGTAAGGATGCTCTATGGATAGCTGCTTGCTACGAACTTGCTTGATCGAGCTACACAAGTCAACCTGCATACACTCAAAATGAAATCTGGAAATCGTGTTAATGGTGTTACGGTTTGTTGTTCTTGTTTTGGATCACTCCTATGATGTTTATGGAAGGTGTATGGATGATCAAAACTTCAGGAATCAAACGAAACTCAATTTCGATTGCTATGGCGGTTTGTACAAGTTTGAAAAATGCAAAATGATTTCTGATTTTAGCTTATACAGGTTGATTTTAAGTTTGGAACAAGTTTGTTAATGATTATGGAACATGTTGGACACCAATTTTCATCATGTTTCCATTGGATTTTCAAAAATGCTATGTTTGGCAATTTTGCTCTATGATACTGATTTTCAAGAAAGAAGAAAAGCATGGATTTGTGTATTGATTTTGGTGTTGATTGAAGCTTGAACTATGATCCTTTTATAGACAAAGAGGCTCGAAATGTTAGGCGAATGTCCATGGCATTTGGATATTCAAAAGCTTAGAGGGCAAGATTGTCATTTGTAAAGCAAAGGAACCTTCCTTTTTACCATGTGTGAATTTATCAAACTTGATCAATCTTCAATCATCACTTCTCACTGATGTTTATCAGTTTGATGACTCAATTTGGCAAGGTGGCAAGTGGTTTAAATGAAAAAACACAAAATGACCTATAATTTTACAAGTTTGTACTTGAAAATTATGGATTTTGGAGCTCTAATTTTCAAATTCAAAAGTGTATCTAGACTCCATGGATTTGAGAGTTCTTGGACATTTTGGAAATATTTTTCCATGATCTACAACTTTCATGTTTTGAGTTTTTTCAAATTCCAATTGGAACTAGGTGAAAAAATGGCTTGAAGTTTGAAACAAATGTGAAATTTCAACACTTAGAAATTTTTCTAAGTATAGAAATTTTGACTTTTTGTTGACTTTTCCAAATTCTTTGATTTTTTATGATCATGATGGATCATTTGAAGTATTTAGATGATGGAAAAAGTTTTGTTTTGAGAAATTTGACCAAAAGTCAAAGTTTGACTTTTCTGTGCAGATGAAATTTCATCAGACATTTCTGAAAATGACTGATGAATTTTTGTGAACCTCTGTGATGTTTTGAATCCAGAACTTAGGTCAAGATGTTGTATCTAAGATATAATGACCAATCTCATCCAAAAAGTCAATTCTTGCTCAAAAATCGAGAAATGCCTACGCACCAAAACCTAATTGGTGATCCTCGATTGATCTGTGAGAAAATTTGATATCGAGGATTGAAGGCGATGATTTGATCAAGATAGATCAAATGGAGTGAGAAAATCTCAAACCCTAATTGGTTAGCTCTTGAATCGGATGAAAATCGATGAAACCCTAGTTTTGACACAGTGAGTGCTATACCCGATTAATCTTATCGAATTTGTAGTTATCAGAGATGCAAATGTAAGGTGGTATATTAGGTCAAAATTTGGGGTATAATGATAAAACCACAATGTCTTGAATGCATGGAAACTCATAGCTTTGAGGAGGAGCTTTCTTTATAAATTTGGCAAGAAAACCCTTAACTCACTTCTTGTTTCCCAATTAGCTTGATATGCGGCGCTTTAGATGTAATATTGATGCAATGTCTTCGTACTGGAGCTTTTAGGCGGTGAATGATATCGATCAAGGATAGGTATCCCAGTAGCTTAGAACTCTTCCAGTAGGAACCAACTTGATAATGGGAATGTAAAGCAATGGTGTTTCGGATCGAAGAGCTGGAATAAGGCGTGCATCATATCTTCTTCAAAATCGGAAATAACCAAATTAAGCGAGATGACCATGTCTTTTGATAATGGCGTGATCGAATTTACGAAACCAATTCTTTGAGTTGAGAAGGTATACCCGTAAAGTTGATTCGGATGGTCTTTACGGGCCGTAATGCCTACAAAATAAACAAACATAAATCCTAGGTCCTTGAAATAGTTAGAAATGATATGCAATATTATGATGTCATGATGTCATGTTTAAGCGGATAACACACAAGAAAGTCACAATAGCCCTAGGTTTAAAGGCTTGCATGAGGTATAGGTGTCTACCACCAAAGTTTGATGGGTTCGTCACATCTATAATAATGCAGGGTTCTAGGAATCTCATATCATTGATCTTTCTCGTAGGCTTTATTTCAACACGACTAGAGAGAGCAGGATTCTCGAATATGTATTTTATCGGATCAATAAGGTAGTGTGGGTCAACATATATTGTCTTAGTCGGCGAGCAGCCCAAACCAAAGCACTGCAAGTTTTCTCGAGCTATGAGTATCTTGTCTCACAGTCGATAAATGTTTTGCTAAGATGTATATTTCATACTCTTTTCGACCAGACTCGTCATGTTTCCCCAACACACACCCAATTGAATTATCTAATATTATTAAGTACATGATTAGAGGTCTTCCTTCAACTGGTGGCATCAGGATAGGAGGTTCTTGTAGGTACTCCTTGATTTTGTCAAAAGTTGTCTGGAAATCGTTGTTCCATTCTACTACTTGATTTTTCTTTAGTCTATCAAACAACTTACGTAAATGATCAATACGTTCTTCTTCGGTTTGTGATCGAGCTATCATGTAGTCAACATAGACCTCTATTTCGTGACGGATCATATCATGGAATAAAGCTACCATAGCACGCTGATATATTGCGCCATCATTCTTCAACCCAAACGACATGACCTTGTAAGAAAGTGCCCCTGCGTGCGTAACACGGTGGGAGACCCGACTTTGGATTATTTGCTTTTGATTGCAAATGTTGCGGATAGCGAGTCGCCACCGACTTTTCTTTTATCAATTAAGGGAAGGTGAAAAGAATGAAAAAGACCTTCGTTAGATTACGAGTAAGGGAGAAGGTTATGAAAAGGAAAGTATTAGCACCACTCCATCCATAATTATCTATGGGCTCTTAGTTGCTTTAGCTCGTCTTTAAAATTTTGCTTTACGTGTGTGTATTTGAAAATGTTTTTTTGAAAAGGCATTTAGCTTTGACCGTAATGATTCCCATTGGAATGTATCGAAGTGTTTGGAAATATTCGTTTTGGAAAAGTGTTTTAACTTTGTAAAAGTGTGAGGTGTGAAAAGATGTTTTGATGGAGCAAGCAACTAAAAGTCTTATTACCTACTTAGAAGGTCGTTTCGTGTTGTTTTACTTTCCTTTAGAATAAGTTATCCATACCCTTGGTTGGTAGGTAACCACCGTTGGATGTAAAGGGACATTCGAAGGGACATCGGATGGTCGTAGAAGGCAACTTGTAGGTATCCTAGCACATTCGAAGGACGATCATCACTTTCGTGGCAACAATCAAGGGGCGAGATCATGTATTCGTAGGCATCGAGGGACTATGATCTTTGTATCGAAGGGACTATGATGATATGTTTGTAAACAGCGGTGCTAGGATACCTCACGTTCGAGGACTTGACCATTTATTCGAAAGCGAGAGAGAATACTCAGGGGTGCATGTGTGAAAAGAGTGTGTTGAATTCGGATATATTATCTTGAAATTAGAAGTGATCTATGTTCATTTTATCTTGCCATACACGCTAGTTACTAGCGGTTTATATGGGTGCAGAAAGTAAATTGCGAATGTAAAGTGCAGTAAATGCGAGAATGTAAAGTGAGAAAGTAAATCCTGCTATTACATGGCTTTGGGCGATTACATAATATAGGTGTGCGGAAAGTAAACCCTAATTAGCTATTACATCCCATGAGCAGTTACATAATATTGGAAAAAAGAAATGCGAGAAAATTAATCCTAACTATTACAACCTGGAAGTAGATACATAATAATCGGAAAAGAAAAGAAATTCGCATAAGAGAAAAGGTGTTAGTAAAAAGGATTTTTGAGTTAGGAAAAAGTCTTTAGGTTAGTAATCCTAATTAGATGATAAAACAATTTTTTTTTTTAATTTTCTGGATTGGTTTTAGTAAAGAAAAATAATTAGAAGTCAAATTTATGGTTAATTAACAATTAATTAAAATATGCATGGAAAAATATAATTTTTTTATGTCAAAAATTAAATAATTATTTTTCTGACCTAAATGCAAAAAGAAAATATTTTTTTGTGATTTTTTAATGCATTAGAAAATTATTTGAAAAGAAATTAAATTAAAAAAAAGGAAAATATGAAAAAATAAGAAAAAGGGAGTGCTTCTAGATGGAATTCTCCCGGAAATGGAGCTTCAGGAGACCTCTTCTTGTGGTGCCCAAAAGTGAGCATGGGGGCTCTTGCGTTGGAGGTGCCAGAATCACAGGAATTTTGGGGCTTCGGCTGAGATGCCAGTATGCCCCGAGGCTTCGCTTGCGCCAGTGGAGCTTGGGGCATAGCGTGGCATTGAGGACCGAAGTTGTGGCTTACAGGCAAGTCTTGGAGAACGAAATTCACAAAATAAGAATGGAAATTATGGCAAAAGGGTTCGAACCCATGCCCATGAAACAAGTGACTTATCTGCATGAGGTTAACGGGGAGAGGAATACATCCATGAATTAAATTACATGAATTAACACATATGCAAGGTTTTCTCTTGGTTCGAGCGAGAAAACCCCAATCGAACCTCTGGTCATCTTCTCTTGTTGGGGATTTTCAAACACAAAATAGAGAATTCAAACAAGATATCAAAGCTACTGCCCCTAAATCGACCCTGAGTTCAATGGTGGTATCGACTTGCCTAAAGTCCCTATATTTTGAGCTTGAAGGTCTCAGCAGTTTTCCTAACAATGGCAAATCATGCTCGGTCGTTAGGAGCATCATGTCATCGGATCGTTCTATGATGTCTCGGGAACACATTGCAATGGTTAGTTTCATACAAAACACAATGAATATTAAAAAATGAATTTTAAAAAGATATGTAAATGTATGTTCATGTATGGCACGATTCAGGCATGGCTGGCCATAGTTCTTGGCTTGGACTTACTCAATGATACCTCAGGAGCACAATGGAGTGCTTGGAATGAGCTGGCAATTTGGAAAAAGGATTTCGAATTTTGCAAGTTTATGAAAAATTTGTGAACTTTAGGGTTGGTGTTTGAGGCTAGGGTTTCTCCACTTGTGCTTTTGAATGCATCATGTATTTATAGAGCATGCAATTTGATCAGAAATAAAGAGAGAACATATTTCTTTGAATGCAAAAATATCCCCTTGCAAATATTCATCAAATTTTTCCAAAATTGCCTTTTTTCTTCCTTGTAGCATCTTGCACGAATTTGGCATGTTTTTTGGACTTCCTTGGTCCTCAAGATAGGTAGAAATCAAGCCCAACTTATCTTATACCTTGATTTTGTATTTTATTTAATTTAAAATTGAATTTAATGCTTTAAATCCAAAATAAATTAAATAAATTAGAAGGGAGGCGTGGCAAGGTGTATGGAGACCATGGACAATGTTAAGATCCAGTTTGGATCATAAAATCATAAGCCCAATTGAAAAATATTAGCATTTGTCAAGTATTTCTCTTTGTGCACCTCTTCAAAAATGTTCAACTTGTGCAAGGTGTGTCTTGCTTAATTTTTGACATTTTTGGGTGTTCTTGAACTTTTTAGGAAGCTCAAGATGTCTTGTAAATAGCCTTTTTAGTTTCATCTTCATTGGAGTTTCCATGCTCATGAACACTTCTTTACAAAAAGTTGACTTTTTGTTGACTTTTAAAAAGGACCTGTAATGTTTTGATCCATAACTTTCAAATGAAGCATTTTATGCCCAAGCTTGTGAGACATGAAGTTGTAGAGAATGGAATTCTCTTCAAAATGAGCTGTGGTGGAAAAATTTCTAATAAAGTATGTGAAAACCTAATTTAGAATCTTTGACTTTTAATCAATTCTTGACTTTTCTTGATGAATCATGATCAACCCTTTATCAAATGATGAATATCACTTCAAAATATTGATGTTGACCAAAAATTATGAAGTTTGACTATATGTTGACCACAGTTGACTTTTTGTCCAATACAACTGATTTTCAACCATCTGAGCAATTGTCTGAGGAAACTTGACTTGTAAGGCTTGAAACTTGACATGGAGATTCTTTGATGCATATGGTGAGGCATGATGACTACTTGAAATGTTGGAGGCCCACCTTGGTTTAAGGATGGCCAAACCCTAGTTTGGGTTGATTGCTTAGGAGAGGATTTGTCTGGTTAATCCTTATGAAATCCTTGAGCATGGATATGTGAAATGTCCTTGAGATATAGGAGGGAAAATTTTGGGGTATAACAGTAACGAAAGTATTCTTTTCCATGTCTTCGGGAGTCATCTTGATCTGATTGTAACCGGAGAAGCCATCCATGAAAGAGAAAACTTTATGCTGAGCGGTGTTGACAACCAGAACATCAATATATGGGAGCGGAAAATCATCTTTCGGGCTCGCCTTATTCAGATCTCGGTAGTCTACACACATACGCACTTTGCCATCCTTCTTAGGTACTGGTACCACGTTCTCAACCCACTGTGGATAGGAAGTAACGGCTAAGAAACTAGCACTGAACTGCTTCATGACTTCCGGCTTTAATTTTCTCAAACATCTCAGAACGCATATGATGAACCTTCTACTTCACAGGGAGAAAACATTCTTTCGTTGGTAGTCGGTGTACCATAATGTCGATATCTAAACCTGGCATATCTTTGTAATACCAAGCAAAAATCTCAATGTAATCTCGCAACATCTGGATCAATCTTTCCTTAACATTGTTCTCAAGAGTCGCTCTTATCTTGATTTCGTTTTTGTCTTCTTCGCCACCTAGATTCACAACCTCAATCGGTTCTTCGTGCGGCTGTATAGCTCTTCCCTCTTACTATAGTAGTCTTAAAAGTTCTCCTGGCACTTCAAAATCTTCCCTGCCTTCGTCTTTGGCTTGGTAGATTGGATTATCGAAGTCATATTTAGCAATAGCAGAGTTGTTATCGATGGGATCTGGAGTGAATATGGATCTGCAGTTTATTATGTGGGTATGTGTAAGAGCACATAACTTTTGAAAAGGTAATAAAGTAAAAAGAAAGACAGAGAGCACAATATTTGAATGCAAAAGTCCAATGATTTATTGAATGAAAATATGCGAATGACAAATAACAACCCTCACAAATGAGCCATGGTGCCCCAGGCAAGGCACTAGGCTTAGAGTCTTTTTATTCAAAGCTATAAAACTTAAAAGCATAAAACAGAAAAAATAATTACTCCTGACTAAAGGAGATTGGCATAACATCCTTAGCCCTCCAATTGCTGAGTCCATCGTCGGGAGTTGGGAAGATCCAATTGTTGATGTCGAAGTCACCATCATTGTCTTCTATAACATGAAATCCATTCCTGTTGATGCGGAACAGAGGTCCACCAGCACGTTCGCGGCGTATCATCTTCTGTCCTTTGGAAGTGAATCCTAAACCAGTCTTATCAGATTTGAATGGAAACTCATGTAGCTAACCCCAAACAGTATAATCTCTTTCTTCTACTACACAGCTCTGGCGTCTTTCAACGAGGCCATCTTTGGTGGAACTGTAGTAATCTTAGGAGTGACTGGAGAGTCGACAGGCATGACTCATGGAACTACTTCAAAAGCTTGACAGGAGGTCTCGATAAATTCGCCTTCCATTTTAATGTATCGGAATGACTACAGATGGCTTACCATATATTCTTCTTCTCCGTACACTGTAACGATCTTCCCCTTCACTGGGTACTTCAGCTTCTGATTCAAGGTAGAGGTAACAGCGCCTACCCCATGTATCCAAGCGGGTCCAAACGGGCAAAAATAAGTTGGGCGAATATCCACCACAAAGAAAGTAGAGTCAAAAGTATTGGAACCCACTTTGATCGGTAGGTTGAGCTCTCCAAGTATTATTCTCTTCGAACCATCAAAAGCTCTTACGATTATGGCACTAGGTTTCATGATCACTTCTTTAGCATCAAGTCTGTCGAGAGAACTTTTTGGCAAGACATTCAGAGCGGAGCCAATATCCACTAATACGTGAGACAATGTAGTGCCCTTACACCCTATAGAAATGTGCAAGGGTTTGTTGTGTTTCCTTCCAGTAAGAGTCAAAGCAGTATCAGAAAAGCCCAAATCGTTGTCTGCGGTCAAGCTAGCAATAAAACTTTCGAATTGGTCATCAAAAGTGTCTTGCGGTATGTGGGCATTTTTCAGAAACTTTACCAAGGCTTTAGCATGAGCCTCGGAGCACAACAACAATGCTAGCATGGAAATATTGGATGGGGTTTGTCCCAACTGCTCCACAATATTGTAATCGCTCTTCTTAATGATCTTCAGAATTTCCTCCATCTCTTGCTTGGAGGTGTCTTCAGCAACTTCCTTTGGTAATTTCGTCTGACCAAGTTGAGTCACTTTCTCTTTTCCTCGAGTCTCGGGAGTTGGATCAACAGTAGGAATGTGAACTGGTGCAGTAGTGTCTTTTGGAGGAGAGATATCTAGAGAAAACACTCTTTCAATTCTGGTTACTTCGCTCGATCCGGTAATATCATTGACATCGGGACTAGTAACTTCAATCGTACTATCTTCAATGGTTAATGGTTCTTGTTTTACGCCATAGTAGTAAACTTCGGCTCCATAATTCCAAGGTATAACTTTGTTAGAGGAATATGGAACCGGTTTGGGTGAGTAATAATCAGAGGTTCCACTCTAGGTTCAGGATCGGCAGAGGTGATCCTTATTGTGTTCACATTAGCATATTCTTCGGAGTAGTGATCATCTCCCTATCTGGTAGCTTTGATGTTTTCAATTGCAATCTTTTAGCTTTCAGGGGAGGTACATCTCACCATGAAATCAAATCTACCACTTGGCTGTCTCATGGTATCCCAGACTTCTGGTATGACTTCGTTTACGTCTTCAATTTTCAAGCTTTTGGAAACATCTTCGTATAAACTCTCTACAAATGGAGTTTTAATGAACAACACATCTCGGTTGTCCATTAGGAGCTGAACACCTCTCTTCAGCCAGGCACATCCATTGGGTTTGGATGCGCAGTAACAATAGTTGTCAAAACATCTTGGAAATAAACCGGCTTGTAGCATATTCTTCTTAACAGACATCAAGGGAGTGGTTAACTCATTCACAAAAAAGACATAATAGACGTTATCAATGGTGTTGGCACTCTTACCACGATCAGGCATTAGTGCATTGATCACATTCAGAGTTTTGACAGGAGGGTCGAATTCAATTTCTTGAGTTTCAATCATGTCTTGGATCTTGTTCTTTAGGACCCAACAGTTGTTGGTGTCGTGCCCATAGCTATTGGAGTGGTATGCACACCTTGCATTGAGATTGTACTTTGGAGAAGATGTGTTAACCTGGTGAGGCGTATCCTGTAACACCCGTAATTAATTAAAGTAATTTAATTTAATATTATAGAGTATTTCCGATTAATCCGTGATTAAGTCGAATTTGTAGGTAGAATCGTTAAGTTATTAATCGGGTAAAATTAGTCGGAATGAAAATAATATTAGAATTTATTTTATTATTGGAATTATTAAATTAAATATAGTAGATTAATTATGAGGGTGAAATATCATTTTTAGGAGTGTTATTTAGTAGACCAAAATTATGTTGGAAGCCCATATTTAATTAAATAACCTAGTAAAGTAAGGAAGTGACATTTGCTTGCAAAACCAAAAAAAAACCAAAGCCATAGTCGTAGCAGAGGAAAACAAAAGAGAGAAAGGAAGTGAATTGGAACCAAGGTGCTAGCAGAGTCAATTTTGGTCTGAGAATTCGTTTTTTCCGATCAATTTTCTGAGTTCCCTTTGATCCAAAGGTAAGGGGTGGGGTTCGATTTATATAATCGATTGTAGGATAATTTTTATGTGGGGTTTAGGGCTGCATATTACACTGCTAATCGTGTTTCGTCGATGAATTATGTTGCTGGAATGAGTAATATTGCTTCCTGTGTTAAATTATTCTACTATGTGTGGTTATTGTGTGTAATTGGTTGCGATTTTATTATTCTGCTATGCGTTGACGTCCTGTGTAATTGGTGCAAATTGTGTTGAGTCGTTGCTGTGGGAGGCGACCTTCCCAGTGTGGAAGAAGAGGAGAGGGAGGTGACCGCCCCCCATTGAAGAAGAAAGAAGAGGCGACCTTCTGGGGAGAGGGAGACGTCCGTCTACTTGGGCCATTAGAGAAGGGAGGCGACCGCCTCAGGTGCAGGGTGGGCGTCTCAATCCTTTCCCTGTTTGTTTGTTCACGTGGCTTACTGGCTTAGGAGTATAATGTTTTAGGAGTTGAATTCGTTGCATCGTACATAGAATGTGCATTATTAAGTTGGCCTGGATTGGCACCACGTTGTAAATTGAAGGCTTATGCCTTGTTGAATGCCTCGATAACCTGGCATGACTTTAAGTTGGGAGTTTACTCCAAATGGATCCACATGCATTTGCATTTGTCGAGTCGCATTTGGGTTGCATTTTAAGTTGTTGTTGATTATTATGTTGTTTTGTGGATATCGTACGTTGTTGATTAAAGTAGTAAGTATGATTCTTTACCTAGCATATGAATTATCGTACTTTTACTTATGTATTTCGATATCTCACCCTTTCTATTTTGTTGGTCGTTAACTTTATATTGGTAACATGCAGGTAACGAGGAGTAGAAGGTTTAGTAACTTATGGCGTTGTCGCTCGATCGTAGCTTTCGAGAACGAACGCTTGTTTTCTTTTATGTTTACGCATTTTCTTCCGTTGAACTAAGTTGTGGTTTTTGAGAAATAATATGTGGTTTTCCGTTGTTTCAAAGATGTTATGCTATTTTGAAATTATCATGTTGAGAATCCGCTGCGGTTTATTATTTAAAGTTGAATTGTTGAAGACTAATTATATTTCAATTGTTCGTATTCATTATGTGCTATGTATCCGCCAAGAGTTAAGTTGTTTTAATGTTGATTTCAAGTTGTGAAAAGTGTAATGCCTCAAGTTTTCATTTGAAATTTTGGCACTCTGATTTATCCCTCAAAGTAATCAACTCTGATTTTAACATGTGTTGTAATGCTTGAGTCAACGACATGTTGATCTTCATAAACTGCCTTCTTGACGCGTTCTGCCTACCGTGTTGTCTTTTTGAGGTTGCATTGGCGTGGGATTGGAGATCGGGAATACCCTCACAGATTGGTGACGATTATTTTTATCATGGCTCTTCTGAACATACACAACATTGGCTTCTTTCTTCCCATCAAAAGACCTCTTCTTAGCATTTGAAGATGTCTCGGATTAAATCTTTCCACTCTTGATTCCAGCTTCAATATGTTCTCCTGTCGATATCAGCTCGGTGAATCCGGCCGAAGGATTTCTGATCAGATGATTGAAGAATAGGCTTGTCAGTGTTCCCATAAACATGTCAACCAATTCCCTATTAGACAAGGGTGGTTGAACTCTACCTTCTATATCTCTCTATTTCTGGGTGTACTCTTTGAACTTCTCATCACGGCCCATAGACATACTCTGCAGTTGCATGCAGGTTGGTGCCAAGTCAGCATTGTACTGGTACTGTTTGTAGAAAGCATCTTCCCAAATCATTCCAAGTATGAATGTGAGTATTCTCAAGCTGATAATACCATTCTAACTGTGCTCCGGACAGACTCTCATGAAAGAAATGCATCCACAACTTCGTATCAATAGTGTGTCGTTGAATCCTCTGAACATAGGACATCAAATGAAGCTTCAGTCAAGAAATTTCATCGTACTTAGAAAAAGTATGAACTTTGAACTTGCGAGGAATGACCACTCCAGGAACCAAACTTATGTCATCAAAATTTAATCCTGAAATTTTTAGATTTTCCACAGCATTCAGACGGTCTTCTAGTTTCTTATACTTCTCATCATCAGGAGGATATTGCTCGCTCATATAGTCTTCTCCCTCTTCTTCTTGAGACCCATGATGGTTTCCTTCATTGGCCTTGACACTTCCTTCAGTTTCGCCGCTCCTTTTTGAGAATTCAAGTTGTCTAACTACCTTGACTGGACCTATGAACCTTCTTCCGAAGTTGAGAACGCCATGTACTTTCTTCTTCTTCTTGGTGATGAGATCTTTCAAATCTTTCTATCCTTGGGCCAAGTTGGTGACCATCTCATGGAACTGAGCATTCTGAGCCTGGAGATCTTTGACAGTTTGTTCGAGAGTCATTTCTACTAAAATAAACAGCGAGAGAATGAGAAAACCGGTCTTCAGAGTAACTGTTATTAAATGATATGCTATGATATGCAATGTTATGCCATGCAATGTTTTCAAGGACCATAGGAATTTAAATTTGGTAAACAAGCACGAACAAACTTTTTATTAGTCTGATTAGTAATACAAAAGAAAGTTTTAGTATAAAAATAAAATTCCTAATGCTTAGGCCTTCCAAGGGTGCTTCCTCTTTGTGTTGACGTAGGTGTTAATGCTCTGTTCTTCGTGAGCTCCAATACTTCTTTCTCGCTTGTATAGCACTGAGCTTCAAAGGTATCCCTTTCTTCTTTAAGTTGAATCCAAGATCTCTTTAATTCTTTGAAATCGGTAGGCATGTCTGGATGGAGAATGGTATAAGATTCTTCGCCTTCGGCAACAGGTCCCATAATTATTGGTAGGATAGCAACATATGGCATCATGATATTTTGAGCACGAGCCCACACCCATTTGAGGTAAGATTCCCAAGGAATGGAATTTTTATGCCCCAAAGTCTTGGTATTAGTTTTCTTCACCATGCCCCAAGGTCTTCGTATCAGTTTTCTTCACCATACCCCAAGCGTGCACAAATCTTCAACGGTAATCATGGAGATCGTTGTCGTAGTCAAATACAATACCTTGGATAAGCATGTCATGAGGACCATCTCTTCAAGCATAACCAAACTTTCGTAATGCAATAGAAGTGTTGTAAATGATGCATGTTGTCAGTATATTTGATGAATCAAGTATTTCAATTATCGTATCCATAGGGATTGATGTGATATTGTCGTCTTTCAATAGTAAAAGCGTATTTTAAGATTAAGTAACAAAAGGGTTTTGTTTTCTAACTACTAGTATCATAAGTTTCAATCAAACACTTTAGTATCCTTTTCAAAGAGAGATATGTTTGGATTCAAAAGAGTTTTGGTTTGTTTTCAAATGATGGAAGCATGTCAAGATTAGTTTCATTAACCTAATTTCATATACATTCTATTAACCAAGTGATGAACTAGTTGATGATTGCTATAAATACGTATCCTCTCAATCTTGTTGATTTCAAACCAAGATTGTGAGTTTTATCATGTAAATCTTTGAATGATTTCGCACTTCAACTATTAACATGATAATAATGAAGTTCAATACAATTAAACACTAACTCACAAATCTATTTATAGCATTTGTTCATTAGTGGAAGAATATCCTAGGTCAACTTTGAAACATCCTTTTTCAATCATGATTCAAAGAATAAAGAGATAGTAGAACAAAGATATTCAACATATATAAATCATCAACCATGTTCATACACAAAGAGATTAAAAGAAATACATCAACGTTAGGTCAACTACCTCTAATATTGACACAAAAGAGCTTAGCTACTCATTCTCATGGTTGCTTTGCTTGCAAGATTTTTGGAGAAGATGATGAACATAGAAGAAAATCAAGAAGAACAAGATTCAAATTACAATTTCTATGCCCTAGATTACAACAATGATGAATAATGAAGAAAAAGTGTGTTTTTTCTGGTTTTTAGCATAGCAAAGTGGGTGAAAACAGAGAGTAGGTGAGCCAAAAGCTGGAGGCATGGGTCACTGTCCTTTTTCTGATTTCGCAGACCGCGCTAAGCCCGCTTATCCGCGCTAAGCGCGCTCATGCTGCAACCGCGCTGAGCGCGACCTGTAGCATACTTCTTCTTCCAAAAATTTCTTCAAAAAGTCCCAAGAGCTCTTCAAGTTTCCTTGAATCCAAGCTTGAGGGAATCAACATCAAAAACCTACAATTTAAATATAAACTAAGTTAAATAATATATTATAAACAAAAACTAAATAAAAACATAATTAGACCAAAATACTATATTAAATACTACTAATTAATCAAAAGACATTGTAAAGGACCACAAAATGATCTACAAAATATCCATAATTTGGTCCTTAATAATGCCTTCCCTTATGCCAAGGAGTGGTACATAAGGGAATTCCCCACAACTATCAATGAAAGTGAAGTCTTTTTGAGAATAGAGACACCAACAAATATCTGAATGAGACAGTGACATAAACCATTGAGACCACTTCAGACCTTGTTCATTCTTCATCACTATTCGAGGAAGGTGCGAAATAAACCACCTGGATAATAATGGTATGCAACACATGAGAGTTCCTTGTCTTTTCATAGTACGAGTGTGGAGAGAATGCATAATATCTCCAGTAAGGTAGGCACCGTTATGGTGAGGAATATCTTGATGGCGTTCATATCATGAATTGATGCGGATTAGAAAATAGAACCAAAGCATAAATTAGCAAAGCGAGAATGTCTTGACGTGAAACTCATAGCCTTTAAGAATTCTCGAGCTTTGTTCATCGACTTAACAAGCAAACCCTTAACTCCACTTCTTGTTTCCCAATTAACTTCGATGTCAGACCGCTTTAGATGTAATGTTGATGTGATGTCTTCAAACCTCGAAACATTTTCTAGACCAATGAAAGGTATTTGATCAAGAATGGGTATCCTAAGTAGCATAGAGAACTCTTATTGTAGGGATTAACTGATAATCGAGAAAGTAAAGCAGTGATATTTCGGATCAAAGAACTGGAATACGATGCTCATCATATATTCTTCAAAACTGGAGGTAACCAAGTCGAGTAGATAACCATGCCTCTTGATGAACTGAGCGTGATCGGGAACTTGTGAGACTAAGTTGTTTCGGATAGCCTTCCTGGAAGCCTAGGTCCTTGAAATGGTTAGAAATGTTATGATGTTATGATGTCATGATGTCATGTTTAAATAGAAAGCACAATTAATTCACACAACAACCCTAGGTTTAAGGCTTGCATGAGGTATAGGTGTCTACCCTACCAAAGTTTAAGTTGGTTCAACTTGTCCTACAATAGTAATCGGTTTATAGGAATCTCATATCATGGATCTTTCTCGCAGTATTTATTTCAGTACGGCTACCAAATGGTCGACCGAAACATCCCGAAAGTAGAATCTCAATGAGTGTAGCATCGAGTATCAACCAACCTCAGTCTACACCAAAGTCGGCTATCTCACTACCTTCTAATGGCTAAGATGGGTTAACTAGGGTTCTAAAAGTTTAGTTAGTGCTTGATGACACCATGCATATGCCAAATATTTCCTCAACTGAACATGAGGAACATTAGGACATCCAAAGTGTCGCACTAATCGCAACCATCATTTTAACCGTTTCGGTCAACATCGAACAGTCGCGATGATCTATTGCTACTTACGTAAGGAAACCTGGATCCGGGTGTAGGATCCCACAAGTATAATACCTAAGTAACCCTTAAAAATAAATCATACAAAGCAAACAAAAAGCAATAAAAGTGATCTATAGCCCTAAGGTAACCTCTCTTTGGGTTTTATCCCCAGTAGAGTCGCCAGTTCTATAACACGGTGGGAGAACTGACTTGTTTGTTTTACGTTTTATCGCAAATGTTGCGGATAGCAAGAGTCTCCACCGACTTTTATTTTATCCAATAAAGAAAAGGTGAAAAGTACAGGAAAGACCTTTTATCGATTCTGAGTACGGGAGGTAATTATGAAAAGGGAAGGTATTAGCACCCTATCCATCCGTAGTTATCTACGAGCTCTTAATTACTCAGCTCACTTTTTGAAAATTTGCTTTCTGTGTGTGTGTGCTTGAAAAATGTTTTGAAAAGCATTTTGCTTTGACTTCTTAATGATTCTTGTATCAGTCCTCAAGAATGTATACAAAGTGTTTGGAAATGTTTCTTTGAAAGTGTCAAGCTTTGTAATGATTCTCGTTGGAATGTATACAAAGTGTTTGTTTGAAAAGTTTTTGAAAAGAATTGTGAGGTTTGAAAAGCATTTTTGATTTGATTGGAGAAAGCAATTTAGAGTCTTATTACCTACTCAAAAATGTTGTTTCTTGTTATTTTCCTTCTTCTTTAGGATAGTGCTATCCATACCATTAGTTGGTAGGTAAACATATTCGTTGGGTGTGAAAAGGACAAGCGTAGGTTCATCGTATAATCACTGAAGGCTACATTGTAAGGATACCTTAGCAATTCGAATGGACGATCATCACTTATTTGTAGGCAACAACCGAGGGAAGAGATCATATATTCGTAGGCAACATCGAGGGTCATCGAGGGACTATGATCTTTGTGATGATTAATCTGAGATACTTTGCTAATGGTACCCCTACGTTCGAGGGACATGACCATTGTTTCTGAAGGCAACAAAGAGAGTACCCTAGGGGGGTGCAAGTGTGAGAGTGTGTTGTTTCATATATTTTATCTTAATTGTTAGGGTAATCTAAGATTGATTGATTATTCTTGCCATACAATCCTATTAGTCATACATCTAAGCAGTGTATATACAGTTTTAGAGTGCAGAAAGTAAAAGCAGAAAGTAAATGCTAAGCTATTACAAGGCTTTGGGACAAATACATAATAGGAGGTGCAGAAAGTAAAGTGCGAGAACTTAAATCTACGCTATTACAAAAATAACCTTGCGACCTATACATCGATTTGTAGAATTTAAAATGCGAAAAAAAACAATAAATAAATAAAAGAAAAATAGTTTTGATGTTAGTACAAATATTTTAGGGTTAGTAAATCTATTTCGTAGAAAGAAAATATTTTTTGTGAATTTTGGATTGATTTTAATTAGGAAAATAAATTAAAGTTTAATTTTAATGTTAATTAAATAATTAATTTAATTTAAAGAAAAATAAAATATCTTTTGGTGTCAAAAATAAAATAAAGATTTTTGTGACCTAAATCTAAAGGGAAAAATATTTTTGTGTATTTTAAGAAAATTTAGAAAAGAATATTAATTAGAAAAAGAAATTAGAAAAACAAAATGAAAATATGAAGAAAAATGGTTAGTGAGAAATTTGGCAAAAATATGTGCAACTCTGGGATCGAACCCAGGACCTTGTGGTTACAAATGCACGTCTCCAACCATCTAAGCCTTGTGTGCTAACTATTAATGGAATGGAAAACAAATAATATATAATAAAACAGAACTTCAAAATATATATTTTTAAAACGCGCGCCAGGGGTCTTCGTCCCCAAATTCAAATTTTTGGTATCTTTACCGAAGATCAATTCGTGGGTAAACCTTTTACCTACGGTCACGTCTGTAGCTATAGCACCTGCAACTTTCAAAAATCAAGAATACACAATCTAAATTAAAGGTGAGACCATGGTTCGATTGAAAATTTCCTTCTGAGCACGACGGTACCATCGATTTGGTCCAATTTTACCTCTAACTAGGTTTTCCTAATTTGAAGCTTTGAAACCCTAACAATGGCGTAATTCGATCCCGACACTTAAACTCAAATCGGACCATCCAGGTAGCTTGCAAACCTCATTCTAAGAATGAATATACAACCGAAACATGTTAAATATGTCAGTATGCATGAAACTGAAATTGAAATAAAAGTGTGCAAACCGTGATCTTGAAATCGAATTTCAAGAGGTGCTAGTGATTTGTTGTGGCCTGGAACGATTCATAGAGCTCCAAAGAATGTTGTTTGATGCTTGAAATGGCCTGAATCGAAGCAAAACTTGATTTGCCACTTCATTGTTCAGTTAATTCCGTATAACTTTGAAAGTGTGTGGCACTGAAAGTTGCGGGAAAAATTTATCATTGTATATGTTTAATTAGTTTCCTATGATAAATATTGTACTTTTATTAACAAAAAAAATGAGACTTAAAAGTCCGATCCTGCTCTATTTTTCTTGGGGGGCTTTTATGGACATATCTCTTTTATCATAATTTTATGTATTTTAGACTTCAAAATAACCGCGTGTGCAGGCCAACCTCGGCAGTTCTATTTTTTTCTTACTTTTTTTTTACAGAAGACTTAAACGAAGAAGAAGATATATTTGTTTGCCACCCTTATCTATTACTACCTCCGTTCCTATATATAAGAGACAATTCAATTTTTAGATTCATTGAATAATCAATGTACCTAGTCTATAAATTGACCAAATACATTGATTATTCAATGAATTTAAAAAATGAATTGTCTCTTATATATAGGAACAGAGGTAGTATTAAGAAATCAAAAATAAGGAAATTTTGTATTGAAAAAGGCAATACACATATTAATTATCAATTTCTATTTAAAACAATGCATAATTTTCATTAAAAAGTTTTCACATTTAACACTATTGATTTTTTTTCTTACATTCAGGACCGGAGGAGTAATATATTGAAGGGTTAATAGCTATTTATCCTATGCAATATATGAGAGTTTTAATTTACTCTTTTTAAAAATATTTTTTGTGATTACTCCTTATAATTTTTAGGTACCCCTAAGTGTGTAAAACTCAGGGTTAAATCAAAAAATATATATTTTATAGGGTAATTATTTTTCCACCTACGGAACAAAAGACTTTTAATTTTAATATTTCATGAGGATGAACAAACTTTTGTTTAAAGAGGGATAAATCAAAACTCGTCTATATTACAGGAAATAAATAAAATAGTTAATAAGAAAAATGCTATTTGATAAATGTTTTACTGTTAACAATTCTCAAGAACTAAATCACAAAATGTTAATGATGTATCAAGAAAAGAGCAGTGAAAAAATAACAATACTTCAATAATTACTTATTATTTATACTTTATTATACAATCTTATGAATAATCACAAAGACAAGACAATAGTTTATGTACGTAGTATATTAGTTTATACAAGAGTATATGTGTTAATAAAGATAGATTGTTTTATTGTTGATAAATGCGTGTGGTTAACTTTAGCCACATATGTGTTGATAAAGATAGATTATTTTATTGTTGATAAATGTGTGTTGTTAACTTTAGCCACATATCCCTATATTGCTATTCATATGGTACAAAAGTTGTAGTACTAGTAAGAAATGTTTACTTTCATGGTTCAGAAATGCTTTCAATTTTTACTTAGTAGTACCTTTAGCTTTTTACTAATAGAATACATCACTACATTCTTGATGATGTATCAATTAACACCAAAGTCAAAAAGCAGAATCAAGTCAATCAAGAGCTGTAACTGCTCTTAAATTATGAATTAAGTTAATCAATAGTTTAATATTAATTTTTTACTGTTGCATTCATGATTATGAAATTCTTATTCTACTATATAATTTTCAATATATGTTATTACCTGGGTCTTATATTCAATCCTCTATGTTTTTCATATGTGTAAACTAAGTATAAACTTAAGTAATCTGCTTAATGTAGACTATTTTTTTACACCTTAAACACTTAAACACTTAAATCATCTATAAAATATGGTTAGTTCATTTAAGGAATTGGTTATTACAACTCTCATTTAAAATTATGATATCCTCACACACTTGTATTAATTAATGAATGAACACCAAGCATTAAGAACATGCACTTCCATATCTCTCATGTATGTGATGCATGAATGTCAACTCTAATATTTACTCCAACTAAAAATCTAGATCAAACATGTAGAATTGTAAACTATTCCTTAGAGTTATAATTTTTTCCACTTACCCCCAATATCATTAATTGCATGGAGCTATCAACATTAATAAAGTTGTACAGTACAGCTAGAATTTGGTTCTCATATTTTCAATTATTAGGTATCTAGAATTTAAGTTGTCTACGTTAATTTATCTGTACAGCTAGAATATTGTTTTGATATTAGCCACAACTTATCTATATACCTTTTTTACCTTCTTATGCATTGAATATTAATAACAAACAATGAGAAACCAACATTATTATTAAAAAAATTAATATTTTTAAATGAATAATATATATTTTTAAATTTTTTATTAATAAATATTAATAATATTTTATAAATATATATTATTTTTAATACATATAATTAAAAAGCTATATTTATAAATAAAGAATATATATTTTTTCTAAACTATAATTATTTTATTATTTTTCATTAAATAAAAAATATTTAATTAAAATATTACATTTTGAATGAATATTAAAAATAATAAATAATTCAATTTATTAATAATTTCACGTGATTTTTATTGGTAAATTATTTTATTAAATTATTTTTTAATATTCATTAATAAAAATGTAATATTTTAAATAAATATAATACAACTTTATTTAAATAAAAATTATAAAATTTAGCTTAGAAATAAATAAAAAATATATATATTCTAAAATAAAGTTTGATATTAATAAATATAAAAAAAATTTAATAAATATAGTCTGGATCTTGTAGAAAAGGACAATGAGGGGGACTATTTTATGTGGTTCAATAAACATTCGAAAGCCCCTATATATTCAAGAATAGATAGAATTCTTGGTAATAAGGATTGTCGTTTGGATAATATGCGAACTGTGCTGAGGGTAATGGAGTTTGGGGTGAGTGACCATGCTTTACTGTCTTTAGATGGCCAAGGTGAGCAGAACAGAGTCAACAGGGCTTACTTTAAATTCCACAATATCATCACTTCTGTACTTGGTTTCAGGGGAGTTGTTGTTAGGGATTGGTATAACAACATTGAGGACACGCCCATGTATACCTTATGGAGGAAACTCCACTAATTGAAGCATGTTATCAAGAATATAGGAGCCCCATTTAAAGGCATCCAAAATCACCTGAACATTGTGAGGGCGATGCTTGGGATGTGGAGAAAGACTTACTGAAAGATAGAATAAATGAAGACCTTATAATGAAGTCTAAGCTATTGTCAGAGGAAGTACTTAGGATCAGTAATATTGGAGAAAGCATGTTGCAGTAACGATCGAAAATAAACTGGTTGCCTCTTGGGGATGGCAGCAACAAGTTTTTTCATGCATCCCTAAAATGCAAAGGCAGAAAAATTTGCATCCAGAGTTTAGTTAAGGCCAGTGGGGACCTTTTGAGCAAGCAAAAGGAGATAGAGCAGGGAATTCTGCTTTTTTATAGAAGTCTGGTTGGCTCAAGGGCCACTAGTATGCAAGGGGTTACTCTAGTTACGATGAGGGGTGGGAAGCAAGTCTCTGATGACGCTGGGAGTATATTGGTGAACCCTGTGTCTGAGAAAGAGATCAAAGAGGCCCTTGATAGCATTAATGATAATATAACTCCCAGTATTGACCTGTATGGGTTGAAGTTCTTCAAGAACACTTGGGATGTAATCAAACATGACTTTATCCATGTTGTCTAAGAGGTGATGGCTAATAGGCTTAGCAAGGTGTTAAATAGTATTGTGAATAGCATTCCCTATAAAATTATCTAAAAGGTGATGGCTAATAGGCCTTGAAAGGTGTTAAATAGTATTGTTGATAGTAGCCAAAAAGCTTTTGTTTCGGGCCTGCATATTGATATGTTCCAAAATTTAGTTATTTCGAATATATGTTTTGTGGCACTTATCGGTTCTTTTGTTGATATTCTTCGAATAAATCCCCCGCTTTTTGTATAAATGTGTACTTAATAGAATAATTGAGTTTTTGTGTAAATATTGTATCATTTGATAGTTTTTCATCTCTTTTATAGGTATTCATTCATAATTGGAGCATTGAGTAATAAAGTGTCGAAGACACGGCTTCAAACGCGCGATTTGAACAACTCATCAATGAATAAGGCTCAAAATCAAAGAATAAAAAATCATCAATTTGGTTTATATTTTTTTTATGGTTATATAGGAAATTGAATAAGCTTTTCAACGCTTCAAACCGGGCGCAATTCCGAGTTACGGTTCTTAAGTTATGGCAAAAACAAGATGCTGATTTTTTCAAAACAGCACAGACCGCGCTTAGTGCCACAGACCGGGCTAAGCACGCCATGCGATTTCAGAACTCTTTAAAAGAGGCTAAAAACACATTTTTAGGGTATGGGTTGGGTATTTTTGAGTCCCAACACCATCAACATCATTTTTTTGATAGATTTGCTTAGAAAACAACATTGGAGCTTGCATTTGGATGATCCGGAGTCGAAGCCCTCGTCGATAGGTGTTGACAAACCAAGAAATGTTTGGTTCCTCTTCTTCTATTATCTTTGTAATCTCTTTTGTTGGGTTTTGTATGTATATCTACTCTTACTCATGTATATTTTTCGCCCTTGGCATTGTATAAATTTTGCTTTACGAATCTGTGTTGGTGATTGTCTTAGATTTTTACTCTATGTTAGGGGTTTGAGCTTTGCTAGAGATAGATCGCTTAGATTCTTACCTAGGTTGGTTATCTGTTAGTTTCTGAATGCTAGAAATGGGTTTAGAGCTGACATTCACTTAGAGTATCTGATCTTAATGCCTCTGCGTTGGTGAAGTATTCCAGAGATGGGTATGGAGGTGACGCAGTTGACTTCTAGTTGTCGAGGTATGCCAAAAAATGGATATTGAGTTGATTCGGGAGAATTCTCAATTTGGGTTAGAAATAGCTTAGGTTGTGAGAAGTATGTGATGACACGGACGAGTATCGTAGGCTGAGTATAACTAGACGGTAGATTTAACTCTATGACAGGTAGTGTGCATTCGTTCCAGACAAGTTGTCTATCCTTTATACTTTTTGTTCATTTACTTTTTGTCTTTTATTTTCAACCTATTTAATCCCAAACTCATTAACGATAAAGTTTTCGAACGAAGAATCAATAACCAATCTCTGTGGACACAATACGATATAATCTTACTGGTATATATCACCCAGTAAAAATAAATACTTTACTCTTTGCTTGCCGCTCAAATACCGCAGCAACACATATATACGACCATATCATGTTAGCCATCGAGCTTCTAAAGGGGTATAAGAGCAAAAGTGGGCCTCCTGAGTGTATGTTACAAATGGACTTGTAAAAAGAATATGACACTGTTGAGTGGTATGCGCTGGAGACTATTCTGCAGGAGCTGAGCTTCCCTCCCAAGTTCATCAGATGGGTGGTGCTAGATGTGACGACGGTGTCCTACAAGTACAAAATTAATGGTAGTCATACTGAGATTCGCAAGCTAAGAGAGGTCTCCGGCAAAGGGACCCTTTATCCATGTTAATTTTCGTCATTGTTATGGAATACTTGTATAAAACGTTGCAAAAGCTTGAGCAGAATCACAATTTCAATTTCCATTCGAAGTGTGAAAAGTTGAAGATTATCAACATGAGTTTTGCGGGTGATCTTCTCATCTTCTCTAGAGGTGATCCAAAACCAGTTTAGCTGGTGCTTAAAGCATTTAGGAAGTTCTCATTGTCGACAGGTTTGGTTGTTAACCCAGCAAAGTGCAGTGTTTATTTTGGGAATGTCAACTTTGATGACCAAGAGGAAATTCTTGCTATGTCGGAGTATGGGGCTGGGAGTTTACCATTCAAATATCTTGGCATCCTCATGTCAAGCAAAAAGTTGTCTATCAATGATTGTATGGTGTTGGTTGACAAAATCACGACGAGAATCAGTTATTGGAGCTCGAAACTACTTAGTTTTGTTGGGAAGTCCAGTGGATAAGGACTGTGTTGTTCTCTATTGTGAACTTCTAGATACAGTGCGACCCGTTGCCGAAATGTATTATTAGGGAGATTGAAGCTAGACGTCGTTCGTTCTTATGGTTTGGAACGAGTATTGTTACCAATAAGGTCCCCATTTCCTTGAAGAAAATTTGTTCTCCTAAAAACTAAGATGGTCTAAACCTTATTTCTTTGGGCGATTGGAATCAGGTCAACATCATGAGAAATCTATGAAACCCTACAAGCAAAGCAGACATCCTTTGAATCAAATGGGTTCATGCTTGTTATACAAAAGGATTAGATATAATGAATGTCCATATCAAAACTAATTGTTATTGAACGTTAAGAACAATTATTAAGCATATGGAATATGCTAGAGCAACTTAGAGTGGGATAGTATGAGGCAGCATTATTATTTTGATACTAAGCGTATGTATTGTGAGCTGATGGATATCCATGATAGAGTTACTTGGAGAAAGATGATGTATAGTAACTGTGCAAGACCTAGAGCCATTTTTATACTTTGGTTGGCTTGCCACCAAAGATAGAATGAAGAAGTTTGGATTCATAGATGATATGAAGTGTGTTTTTCTGCAGGGGTAGAGACAATTCAAGATCTTTGTTTAAACTGTAGGACCACGTATAACATATGTGCATGCTTCATTGGATGAATGTGATCCATGAACCCGAGGAGTTGGGATGAAAAGTTAAGCTGAAATGTGAAGAGGTGCAAAGGTAAATGGGTTATACCTACTCTTATAAAGTGTGCCTTGGCTAAGACTATCTTTGAATTTGGCGTCGCAGTAATGATATCAGTTTTGGGAATATTGTTAGCAATAGGAAGGTGGAGGACATAGTTATAAAAAACCCATTAATAGAGTTTGGATGATACCTAAGTGTAGAAATTACATTAGTAGTCTCATGATGCCTTAGTTTTAGTTATTTGTGGTTGGATTGGTTAGATCGCCTTCTATTATCTGTTTTTTATTGAATATATATTTCTTTTCTAATAAAAAAATTAATATAAGTTTAATAAATTTTTATATTTATAAATAAATACATGAAAATGATATTTATTTATATTTAACTATGAATAAATAGTATGTCCAATTATATAATATATTTTTAAGTCCATTAGTATATAGATATATATTTTATAGTAAATAGACATCTATATATTATATTTATTTATATGATAAATTTATAGTAATTTTTGATATATTTATCTATTTCTTATAACTATATATATTTAAATATATTTTTTTAATTATATCTATATTATTACACCGAAATAAAATTTTCATATATCATACTATATTATATCTATATTATATTTATATAGCTTAGTTATATTATTTTTAATATTTATTATTTAAAAAATGTATTATTTAAAATAAATAAAATTTATCTTTATTTAAATTAAAAATGGTAAAAAATTTGCTTAATGTTCATAAAAAACTTCTTTATTTAAAAATAAAGTTTTGTATTTATAAATATTAAAAAAGGTACAATTTTAGTGAATTTTAAATATTACTTAATAACTACTCGAAAATTATATTTATTTTTATTTAATTATATCTATAAAGTGTGTTCAGTTATATAATTTTTTTTAAAGTTTTATAGTATATCAAAATATATTTTTATAGTAACTTGACATTTATATACTATATTTATTTATATTCATCAAATTAATATATATATATATATATATATATATATATATATATATATATATATATATATATATATATATATATATATATATAATGTCTATACATATTTATTTATTTATAAATAATTATAAATATATATATTTATATCTAATATATTTCATATATGTCACCTAAATGCAATAATAAAATTCTTAATTCTACGTGTCTGTATATACTTAATATATTTTTTTCAACCAACAATGATATTTATTTGAGAAGTAAAACCTTTATTTGTAAAAGTTATTTCTGTATATAGTTCAAACTCTTTTTATGATATTTTAAATTTTTTAAAAAATTTTGTTTTTGATGAATATTTTAAATGGTTGTTTTAAAATCTAATGGATTAAAATTAAAAAAAGTGGAACAGCCACTTTTTTATTTTGTTATAAAATCATTTAAAACATCCACTACAAAAAATCTTGTATCGTAATTAGCAAATATTTTAAAAAAAAATACCTTAAATATTATCTCCTTCATTATTTTTCCTTTCCCACCTTATTTAAGTACATTATTTAGTCAATTATATTCAAATTTTAAATTTCAAATTTTTTCTAATTATTTTTTACACTTTTGAAATTCAAACCTTTTATTTTTTCACATTTATATCATCACTTAAATATTTTAATAACATATTACTGTAAAGATTATTTTTTTAATTATATATTGCCAAGTCTATATTTATGTAAATATGAGTTTGTAAAATTTTATTTTGGTTTTTACCATATTTTTAATCAATTTTATTTGTTTATTTTCGCTAAAAATATTAATAAGTATATTTTATAATTTTAATAAAATTAAAAATTTATTTTATCACAAAATTTGTTTTGTATCTCACATGCTACTATATCATATTTTATTTTAATCAATTATTATCTTTATTTGAAAGGCAATATTTCAATTTTCATTACACACAAATAATAATGTTACCAAATTCGATTTAAGAAGTATGCATTCTTTTACCTTCTTTCTCAGAATACATTTTTATTACTATCTATTGACATTAAATAGAAAATCTTGAGTATTAAATATTCATATCATATTTTAAAATAATAAAATATTTTAATTCACGGGTCACTATTAATACAATACATATTTTATTTAAATTAATTCAATTTATATGATCATAATTTATATTTAAATATATTTTATATTTTATCCAAATAAATTCATCGTGCGGACGCACGAGTATCTTACTAGTTTTTGTTTAAAACAATGAAAAATTTCCAATAAAAAATTTCCACATTTATCTCTTAACATATACTCTTAGGACAATGTAATTATTAACTATATCAACCTCTCACATAGTAACTAATCACTTGCCTACATTAAATATCAAGTTAAACGACTACCATATTAATATATTTTACCAGGATGTTAGATCTAAATAAGAACATATGTACATCCAATTTTTATTAAAATAGGGTGTAAATAAAAACATATGTACGCTCGATTTTTATTAAAATATCGTATAAATAAGAAATTTATGTACACTCAATTTTTATTAAAATAGGGTGTAACTAAGAACGTGTTTACACCCATTTTTTAATAAAAAGGATTTAACGTAGAACGCATTTACATCCAATTTTTATTAAAATGATGTAACGTAGAATGTATTTACAACCATTTTTAAATGGGTATAAACACGTTAGACATTTCTCATCCGAAAAATATACACAAGAATTTTATTAAATTTGATGTGTGTAAATTTAATTAAAAATGGATGTAAATTGACCTTTTTTACTAATGATAATAAAGTATCGTAACTGCTCTTACTTTATGAATTAAGTTAATCAATACCTTAATTTTAATTTTTCACTGCTAATTCATGATATGAAACTTTTGTTCTACTATATGATTTTCAATATGTTATTATCTGGGTCTTATATTCATCTCTATTTTTTTCATATTTGTAAACTAAGTATAAAATTAAGAAATCTTTTTAATGTATACTATTTTTTTACACCTTAAATATTTAAATTAGCATGTATAAAAATATGGTTAATTCATTTAAGGAATTGGTTATTTCAACTCTCATTTAAAATTATGATATCCTCACACACTTGTAGTAATTAATGAATGAACACCAAGAATTAAAAACATGCTCTTCAATATCTTTCATGTATGTGATGCATGAATATCAACTCTAATATTTACTCGAACTAAAAATCTAGAACAAACATGTAGAATTGTAAACTATTCCTTGGAGTTATAATTTTTTCCACTTACCCCCAATATCATTAATTTCATGGATCTATCAACATTAATTAAGTTTTACAGCACAGCTAGAATTTGGTTCACATATTTTCGATTATTAGGTAGCTAGAATTTAAGTTGTCAACGTTAATTTATCTGTACAGATAGAATGTTGTTGTAATATTAGCCACAAGTTATTTCCAACTAGTATAATGCTAACATGCTACGAAGCCCAAAAAAGGAAAATTTGTTTGAAAAAGACAATACACATATTAATTATCAATTTTTATATAAAACATGGCACAATTTTTAATAAAAAATTTCCACATTTATCTTAACGTATATTTTTAAGGTACATGTTAGCATTACACTTTCAACTACTGTTTATCATTAACTACATCGACTTCTCACATAGTAAATGATCACTTACCTACATTAAATATCAAGTTAAACGACTACCGTATCAATATATTTTACCAGGATGTTGTAGTATATCTATTTAAATAATATATTAAACTTAATACATACTAGTAATATACTAAGATGATTCATTTCTTTGTCACTGTTATAAAGTAAAAAAGTTAATTATTACTAAATTATTTAATCTTTTAATTTTTAATATATCTATCTATTTCATTTTTTAACACTCCATTAAATTTAATATAGAAAATATTATAGTAAATTTGATTAACGTTTTCACCAAAATCTAAAAACTTAATTACACTTGATTGAGTTTTTAAATAACCGTGAAAATCATTTTTGTTGCTTATAAATGTGTTCGGATGATGTATTATTTATTATAAGATAAATTCTTATCTATCCAACACATCAAATTGGGTTGAGTTACCTTTAGTATAAAATGCATTGAAAAAATAGATAATCGTGTTATTTAAAAATAATTTAATAAGTTAAAATTAAATAGTATTTTGTGATGAGTTGAAGGTACACTACTCAATTTTTTGTGATACGTAGAGAAGTTGCGCTCTAATTATAACTCTAAAATTTGCCACATCACACTACATAATTTTGGCTCTCCATCAAAAATTTTAAAACTCATTTTTACTTTTAAAATGTCAAATACAATACTTCTATAAATTGGAGGTCACATGTTCAAACCTTTGCAAAGACGAAATAACATCTTATATTGAACAAATTGATCTAATAAACTAATCATTACTCCATATATATATATATATATATATATATATATATATATATATATATATATATATATATATATATATATATATATATATATATATATATATATATATATATATATATATATATATATATATATATATATATATATATATATATATATATATATATATATATATAGTTAAACATATTCTCTCAAATTTTAAAAATAAAAAGATATAAAAATTCAAGCACATTAAAATACTTTTGTTCTTCTGAAATTATTTTTTTTTTTATAAGCAACTTGGATTAAAACAAGTCTAGGGTCTCAATAGATACAAATATATTATATACAATAAAATCGATCCAAACATAAAGCTGACAAATCGATCCAAACTATAGAAACAAAAATAACACTTGAAGATGACAAATAGAATGCCAGTACCCCTTTTCGTTGCGATACGACACGATGTGATTCTTTCACTTTCATATTCTACTTCTAACATGGATGGTTTCCTGATATTATCTTTACTTCAACCATTCCAAGTTAATCTTAAACATCCATCGTCTAGAAACATGAAAATAGTTAATAAGAGAATTACTATTTGATTATTAAGTAGTTAATATTTTACTGTTATCAATTCTCAAGAACTAAATTGCAAAATGTTAATGATGTATCGAGAAAAGAGCTGCGAAGAAATAACACATACTTCAATAATTACTTATTATTTATACTTATTATACAACGTTATGGATAATCACAAAGACAAGACAATAGTTTGTGTATGTAGTATATTAATTTTCTAGACATATTTATAAATAATAAAAAGTTTTTTTTAGATATATTGAATAATTGATTTATCTGATATAAAATAATAATTAGATATATTATTTATTAAATGAATTTAAAAATATTTTGATTGCTTATAAATGTGTATAAAGATAGGTTATTGTATTGTTGATAAATGGGTGTTGTTAACTTTAGCCACATGTCCCTATATTGCTATTCATATGGTACAAAAGTTGTAGTACTAGTAAGAAATGTCTACTTTCATGGTTTAGAAATTCTTTCAATTTTTACTTAGTAGCAGTACCTTTAGCTTTTTACATGACATTTGGTATTTGCCACAACCCACGGCACAATTTTTAATTTTTCTAATTCGCCTTGCTGTTATATAGTAATATGACTGAAAAATAGATGCGGCATTTTCCCTTATATTGAATTATATAACGCAGCTCAAAGAGAATAATGGAATATAACCCTACCTTTCTAATGAAGAATCAATCGACACCAAACTCAGAAAGAAGAACCAAGTCAACCAAGAAACTTGTGAGGAAAAAAATTAAAAATGAAATATTATGACTTCTTAGCACATGAAATATGATATTTATGTATGACTTTTTAGTACACCCGATTTTAATTAAAATAGGATGTAAATAAGAACGTATATACACTCAATGTTTATTAAACTGGGTGTAACTAAAAACGTATTTACACCCAATTTTTAATAAAAAAGAGTGTAATGTAGAACACATTTACATCCGATTTTTATTTAAAAATGGTGTAATGTAGAACATATTTACAACCATTTCTTAAACGGGTGTAAATGCGTCAGACATTTCTAACCCAATGAATATACACTAGATTTATATTAAATTTAATGTGTGTAAGTTTAATAATAAAATGAGTGTAAATTAACTTTTTTGTACTAGTGATAATAAAGTGTCGTAACTGCACTTACTTTTTGAATTTAGTTAATCAATAGCTTAATTTTAATTTTTCACTCCTACATTCTTGTTCTATTATATGATTTTCAATATATTATTACCGGGATTTTATATTCATCTCTATTTTTTGTTTCATATGTCTAAACTAAGTATAAAATTAAGAAATCTACTATTTTTTTACACCTTAAATACTTGTAATTAGGATGTATAAAAATGGTTAATTCATTTAAGGAATTGGTTATTTCAACTCTCATTTAAAATTATGATATCCTCACACACTTGTATTAATTGATGAATGAACACCATGAATTAAGAACATTCTCTTCCATATCTTTCATGTATCTGATGCATGAATATCAACTCTAATATTTACTCGAACTAAAAATCTAGATCAATCATATAGAATTGCAAACTATTCCTTAGAGTTATAATCTTTTCCACTTACCCCAATCTCATTAATTGAATGGGGCTATGAACATTAATTAGGCTGTACATTACAGCTACAATTTGGTTGACATATTTTTAATTATGAAAAAGCTAATATATATGTCAAGCGTATAAATTATTAAATTATTTATAAAAATATTTTTAAATGCAAATATTCAATGTTTAAATATAAATTTTTTATTTATACTTAAATGTTTTTAATTATAATATATTGTCTTAAGAGTATTTGTTAAGATGACCCTTTCAATTTCAATTACTGTTATCATTAACTACATCGACTTCTAATAGAGTAAATGACCCCTTACCTACATTAATTATTAAGTTATACGACTACCATGGAAATATATTTACTAGTAGTAGATTTAACGGATGTTGTAGTACATTTATAATAATTATTAGGTTTCAAAAATCTATAGGAGATATAATCATTTACTAAGTTATTCTAATAAAATTTAAAGTTTAGGGTTCAGAGCAAGAAAAGTAACCTTGGAGCGTTACATGTATTGGTGGACTTAATTTCTTGTTTATATGTTAGTAGTTGGTTATGTATTGGTGGACTTAATTTCTTGTTTATATGTTAGTAGTTGGTTTTGTGGTCTTAGGTACCCTTCTATGTCTTATATCAGATGTATTACGAGAAGTGGATTTTAGTTATATTCTTGTTAGAGTATATATGATATTAAAGAGTGTAAATTCAACAAGTGAGAAATTATTATTATTATTATTATTATTATTATTATATATATAGAGATTAATCAAATAATTTTATAGTTCATTTAATTGGATGTAAATAGATGCTAACTTACACTTTTTTTAAAAATGAAAACGAGTGTAATTTAGTACGTACGTATATATATATATATATATATATATACCCCATAAAAAATGAGGGCAAAATAATTAACTCTTACTATGAATGTCAACAAATTGACACCCTATTTTCTTTAAATAGGGTGTAAGAATATGGTATATTACACTCTGTTTTAATTATTACGAGTGTAAGATATTTGTTAATGATGACCGAAGGAAAAAGTAATTTGATTTTAATCCTAAAATAAAAGTAAAGGGACCACGTCACTTTAATAATGAATAAAACACAATAGTTGGCGCTCGAATCGAAGCTTGTCCCTGAGGAATCTTTCACGAGGGTTGGTAATACCGTTTAAGGAAAAAGTCACTTAAAAATAAAATGAAAGAAAGGTTCCTAATGAAATAGATTTTACCTCGATGAACTTACCGGCCAAGGTAAAAGTTCATTAGGAAATGTATAATTTGTTGAACTGGTTAAATTTTAATAAAAAATATTTTGGAGGATATTGAGTTTAACACATCTTTGATTTTGAATTGACCAAACATTGATCTTATCAAGAACACACAATACTTGTGGTGATAATCTTTACATAAGGTTTATCTTCCTCTAAATTTAGAAGAGTGTAACATCCCTTATCTAAAATTTCCATCAATTTTCTTTTTTTTCTTCAAGTTGAACACTTTAGTCTCCATTAAGATAAAGTCACTCACATGAGGAGTGCGATGGACATCCTATCACCGAAGATACATCATGACATGTCGATCATGCCATTGAGAACTTATGCATGCATCACCTCACTAATTCTTCTTTGATTATTCTCCTTACTATAAAGTGATTGGTCGATGTCAATTATATATAACTGTGGTTGGGTCCTGATTTTAATAATAGTTCATAGTTCTTGGAGCATGAGATCTCTAAGTGAAACCTGATGAAAAAAATAGTATTGTTCAAAATCTCTATAGGACAAGACATATAAGCGCGAAGTGATCAATCAACATATATGATTTTTCACAGTTCCTCAAACATGAGGTTTGTAAGGGTAAAGTGATTAATAAAAACATATTATAGTTCACGGTCCCTCAATGATGAGGCATGTCCAAAAGAAGTGATTAATAAAGAGATATGAATGTGCATAGTCCATCAAACAAAAGGCCTATACAAGACTAAGTGATTCATCCATAGATATGTGTAGGGCCTCGAACAATATCGAATAATAAAGTCACCATCGAGATTTATTTGTTCCAAAAGGAACAGAAAAATATCGAGTAAAATCCATTTTAGAAATGGTCATCATAACCAAAAGAAAGGGTGCGAGATTCGGTTATGCAAGGGGAAGATATTAGCACCCCTTACATCCATCGTACTCGATGAGAACTATTTAATTCATGTGTCACTATACCATATAAGGGAATAGTCAGTGTTTTTTTTGCCATAGACAGCGCTTTAAAGCATTTCCTATTCATGCGCTGCTATAAGTAAAGTCAGCGCTTTTTGTCAATGTAAAAGCGCTGCCTAATATCGCCTTTAGGCAACGCTTTTTTCTATAAGCGTTCTATAAAGTCCCCTATAGGGATCACTTTTTACTTCATAATCGCTTTCTAATATACCCCTTTAGACAACGCTTTTAAATGCGTCGTTTAATGTAAATTTTAGTTCACTTTTTTTTTCTGTTTAAGGCATCACTTTCTTGAAAAGCGTTGTCTAAAGTCCCTTTTAGGCAGCGTTTTTTACTTTGGAAGCGCTTTCTTTTTCTCACTATAGGCAGCGCATTTTTGTTTAAAGCGATGTCTAATGCATATGAATTTTTAAATATATGTCGCTTATATTTTAAGCACTCTCTACAAATAATCACTTAAAATAAGCATTATCTTTCAAACTTTGCACCAGTTTTCCTAAATATGCAGCTTCAACTCATAAATATGCACAAAATTTGCATAATTTATATATATATATATATATATATATATATATATATATATATATATATACTTCATAAATATGCAAATTTGCATAATTTATATATATATATATATATATATATATATATATATATATATATATATATATATATATATATATATATATATATATATATATATATATATACGAAAATACATATATAGTTAAATCATTAGTTTTTGGTATATATATTCAAATACATATTACTATCTTCTAGAGCTGCTAAAAAACAAAAACAATGAACTTGTTATCTCGATATCTTCTACATATGCATCTACTTGAAACAAAACCAAGAAAAGCATATTAGAACCACGCTATATAACACTTAAATCTTATAACTATTATAATTTAACACAAATCAATGTAAAAAAAACAAATCAAGAATCTGTTATAACCTTCCAATACTATCAAATAACCTTCCACATAACAACAAAAATATTGCAACACAATTTATTACCACACTATATAGTATGTCATTAAAACTCAAACTTATATATACTCAAAATTCTCATCAATGAAAGTGTCACAATACCTTATAAAATTCTCATCTCAGCAATGAATTGACACCATTCCTCCTTAATTTCATCCAAATTATCTTTCAACTAAGTAGAAGACTTGAATTCATCAAAGTACTACATAATATAATATAATATGATTTAGTTAAAACTAATTAATAAAATGTGTTAAATATTAAAATAAATCATAATTTAGAAATCCATACCATAGTTGAAATCTCTATTTGATTCAAAAGAATAATTTCTTTCATAAACCTCGGCATGAAATAACCAGAATCTATACCATTACGCTGCTGAGGATACTACACATGGAAAAAATACGAATATATATCAGGATATATAGTTTAACTTGTTTTATCAAGCAGCATCTCTAATATAATCAAAATTGTGAAAATGTACCTGCACTCTGATCCATGTAAAGTTGTTTGCTTTACTCTTTGGTACTCGAGTGTCTCTTTGGGATCGAAAAAGTTGTATAACTCTAGAAAAATATAAGAGAATATTTAGAACAATCTCACATAAATAAATAAATATACAAACGGTTATTTAGAATAATCTCACTTACGTATCAACAATCATCTTCATATTTGGGTATATTGTCCAATCACCTTCTAACGAATCTAGATAATATACAATTTTTCTTATAGAATTAATTGCAACCAACAACCACTGTCCACTGTAAGATTAACAAAGGTTAAATGGAAACTTTCTACACAATGTCAAAAAATGAAAAAATAATAATAGATGAAGTTATAATGAAAATCTTACTTACGATCAATATTAAATGGTAAAAAAACAACTTTTTTGAATCTTTGTTGGCCATAAATGCACAGACAAAGTACTCTTTGACTTCATCTGGTCTTTGACCGATTAATAGTGAGTTGATACAGCTGGGAGATAAGAAACAAAATCTTTGTTCCAATTTATGTGGGCGCATCAATTTATCATACATGAACCTTAAATAAGAACATCATAACATTAATTAATACTATTCATACAAGAACCTTAAATAAAAAACATCATTAAAGTTGATCGGAGTATACCTGATGTATGTATTGATAACACCGAGGCCTAATATCATATATTCTGGTTTTAGCACGGCAAAGTGGGTGAAAACAGAGAGTAGGTGAGCCAAAAGCTGGAGGCATGGGTCACTGTCCTTTTTCTGATTTCGCAGACCGCGCTAAGCCCGCTTATCCGCGCTAAGCGCGCTCATGCTGCAACCGCGCTGAGCGCGACCTGTAGCATACTTCTTCTTCCAAAAATTTCTTCAAAAAGTCCCAAGAGCTCTTCAAGTTTCCTTGAATCCAAGCTTGAGGGAATCAACATCAAAAACCTACAATTTAAATATAAACTAAGTTAAATAATATATTATAAATAAAAACTAAATAAAAACATAATTAGACCAAAATACTATACTAAATACTACTAATTAATCAAAAGACATTGTAAAGGACCACAAAATGATCTACAAAATATCCATAATTTGGTCCTTAATAATGCCTTCCCTTATGCCAAGGAGTGGTACATAAGGGAATTCCCCACAACTATCAATGAAAGTGAAGTCTTTTTGAGAATAGAGACACCAACAAATATCTGAATGAGACAGTGACATAAACCATTGAGACCACTTCAGACCTTGTTCATTCTTCATCAATAATCGAGGAAGGTGCGAAATAAACCACCTGGATAATAATGGTATGCAACACATGAGAGTTCCTTGTCTTTTCATAGTACGAGTGTGGAGAGAATGCATAATATCTCCAAGTAAGGTAGGCACTAGATTATGACTGAGGAATATCTTGATGGCGTTCATGTCTATGAATTGATCCGGATTAGAAAATAGAACCAAAGCATAAATTAGCAAAGCCAAAATGTCTTCAAAAGCGTGGAAACTCATAGCCTTTAAGAATTCTCGAGCTTTGTTCATCAGAAACTTAGCAAGCAAACCCTTAACTCCAATTCTTGTTTCCCAATTAACTTCAATGTCATACCGCTTTAGATGTAATGTTGATGTGATGTCTTCAAACCTCGAAACTTTTTCTAGACCAATGAAAGGTATTTGATCAAGAATGGGTATCCCAAGTAGCATAAAGAACTCTTCTATTGTAGGTACCAACTGATAATCTGGGAAAGTAAAGCAGTGATATTTCGGATCAAAGCAGTAATTGTCTTAGGTTTTTACTCTATGTTAGAGATTTGAACTTTGCTAGAGATAGATTGCTTAGATTCTTTCTTAGGATGATTATTTGTTAGTTTCTGAATGCTAGAAATGGGTTTAGAGCTGACATTCACTATAGAGTATTTGATCTTAATGCCTCTGCGTTGGTGAAGTTTGCCAGAGATGGGTATGGAGGTGATGCAGTTGACTTCTGGTTGTCGAGGTATTCCAAAAATGGATATCGAGGTGATTCGGGAGGATTCTCAATTTGGGTTAGAAATGACTTAGGTTTTGAGAGGTATGGGATGACACGGACGAGTATCGTAGGCCGAGTATGTGATGGGTGGTAGATTTAAGTCTGTGACGGGTAGTGTGCATTAGTTCCGGACAAGCTGTCTATCCTTTATATTTTTTAGTTCATTTAATTTCTGTCTTTTATTTTTAGATCTTTTATTCTCAAACTCATTAACGGTAGAATTGTCGAACGACGAATTAATAACCAATCTCTGTGGACACGATACGATATAACTTAACCGATATATATCACCTGGTAAAAATAAATATCAACTCTTTGATTGTTGCTTTACCGCTTCAACAATGCACTCACTAGTACAAAAATGTTGATTTACACCCATTTTTGATTAAATTTACACCCATTAAATTTAATAAAAATCAGGTGTATATTCATTGGGTGAAAAATGTCTAACGCATTTACACCCGTTTAAAAAACGGGTGTATGTACGTTGTAGATATATGCTAATTTACCCACTGTTTAACAAAATCGGGTTTAAATTACACATTTTTAAATAAAAATGAGGTGTAACTACACCCTTTTTAAATATAATTTTACACACTTTTAAATATAATTTAAATCCTATTTTATATACTACATTACACCCTATTTTAGTTATCACATTTTTTCATATTTTAAGTACTAAGAAATTCATAATATTTCAATTATAATAAAATACTTATTTGTTTGACAATATTAGTAGACAATGGTGACTTTAACAAATAAATTTGCAATTTATTCATATTGAATTAAACAATTAACAATGACAAACTTCAATTATAATAAAATACTTATTTGTTTGATAGTAGACAATGGTAACTTTAACAAATAAATTTATAGTTTATTCATATTGAATTAAATAATTAACAATGACAAACTTGCACAACTTCAAAACAATAAAAAGGGGCATTACGAGAATCGAACTCGAGACCTCTCGCATCCAAAGCAAGAATCATATCACTAGACCAAATGCCCTCATATGAAAAGTTTTAGTTTGTAAATCAAATAGTTGGGACAAATGTTTCGTGGAAAAAATTGAAGTACATACCTTTTATTTTCTCATATGTGATCAATAAATTAGTGGAAAATGGATGACAAGATTTATTTGATGTCGGGGATCCGTATTCCACTGCACATTTAAGAATTCAATCCAATTAATCAATCAAATGTTGGTCAAGTTATTATTCCATACGAGACAACACTATATTTTTTTAAGCAAATAGGATTAGAAAGTAATTACAGAATACTACATAGATATACGGAATACTACATCCATTTGATCTCTCAATTAGTGAGGCAATAACCATGCAAATCCCAGTTAAATATTTAATTATGCCATGTTGTACGTAAACTAAATATAACATGTACAATAGTTGGATACCTGATTCTAAGCAAAATTATTAAATATTTCTTCTACAAGAAATTCACTACAATAATTGAGTTCATCATCCCATCCTCCTAGATTTTGAAGAACCCATTGTCCGTACAAGAAAAGAAGCCAAATTTTATAGAGTCGCAATAATAAGTTACTAACACTAAATTATAGCGCCTAGAATTGCACAATATTTCCTACAAGACAATAAAATGTACAGAAAAAACTGTGAGGGACTTAGATTTGTGGAGATGATGGGAGAAACAAACCTTCCTATGAGACCATGCATGATACAAACCTGCTATCTGGTGAACTCAAGTTCACTATATCTAGCTTCAGGTCCTAATTTCTCAGCAACCCATCGTCTATGATGCCCATAAACATCTGGCAAGATCAATGCAATGATGTGTATGAAAAAGAAGTTAAATAAAGTTCGTTCATCTTCCAACACTAGATGATAAAGAATGCTGGAAAACTGCCTCAACTGCCTTAGCGAGCCAAGCCGACTCTAACTTCCGCATAATTTCAAAAGGATCTTCCTCATCAGAACTGTATTTTCTAATCCTATTTTTGTCATCTGCCTTCTTAACTTTTGACTTCGATGAAAATTGACAACAACCTTCTTGCTCTTCTTTTAGCTTATCTCTTTCTACCTTGTCTGCTATTTCATCTATCTTTTAGCTTCGTTGTATCACAGGGTCATTCAATTCGGTATAAGCGTTACAGATTTAAAAAGCAACAAAAACGTTGATCAGAAGTCACAAGCGTGAATACTTTTTGTAAAACATCAATCATCCAACCGACATGATATTACCTCATGCTTATCAATCAATCATTCATGATAGAATGTATATCTATCATTCATGCATGGGACACACTGGTCAGATGTTACGATGGTGACGCATCAGTGAAGAAGGTGAAGCTTCAGTCCCTGAGAAAGTAATATGAGAATCTCAACATGAAGAACAATGAAAAGGTTTCAGAGTATATCTTCAGAGTAATTCTAATCACTAATGAGATGAAGGCTTGTGGAGAAACTCTTTGTGAACAAGTAATCATAAAGAAGGTATTGAGGTCACTTACTCCTCAATTTGATTACATTGTTGTAGCAATTGAACATTCTAAAGATCTGGAAACCATGAGAATAGAAGAGCTGCAAAGTATTCTAGAAGCGCATGAGTTGCGTCTGACTGAAAGAACTTCTGAGATGGAAGTTGAGCAGGCTCTGAAGGCTTCTTTTGTCAAGAAGGATCAGAAGCTGAAAAAACATGGTAGGTCTCAGAAATCAGAAGTCTTCTATTCTGATGAGAAACATCAGAAGGGAAGGGAGAAGTATGACAAAAGAACGGTTCAATGTTACAGTTGTAAGCAGTTTGGTCACTTTGCTAGAGATTGTTGGTCAAACAAAGAAGGAGCAAAAATAGCCAGAGGTGATTTAGATGATGAACCTGTGCTATTGATGGCTTATGATTTTGACGAGGAACCTATCAGATTGTCCTTTTTTGATTCTGAAGGGGATGAAGATGACTCTAAATATTCTGATTCTGAATGAGTGTTTCTTTATGAGATAGAGTCAGAAAATGACATTGAAGATTCTGAAGATGAGTTAGAATCTGAGGTCTTAGAAGAAGAGTCAGAGTTAGAATATGACTCTGAAGCTGAAGACAAGTGAGAATTCGAAGGTGAAGACGTAGGTTCTGGAGGACAAGCTTCTGGAGATGATCATACTTTTGGTGGTAATCATGACTCTAAAAGTGGACCTTATGAATGAGGAGCTTCTAAAGATAGTACAACCTCTGGTGTTGGTCATGATTTTGAAGGAGGAACTTTTGAAGGTGATGGTTCTGGACAAGGTCCAGAAGTTAACAAAGGTGGAACTTCTGGTGGAAGTAAAAATTCTGAAGAAAGTTTAGAAGGAGATACAGTTCTAGAATTAGAAGGAGATTTTGAACAAATGGGTATTGGAGAAGTTCTTAAGAAGAAAGTGTGGCTGAATGTCATGAAAGAAGAACTTGCAGCCTTAGAAGAAAACAAGACTTGGAAGTTAACTGAGCTTCCAAAGGAGAAGAAAACCATCAGCGTCAAATGAGTTTTCAAGGAGAAATTTGCATTTCTGAATGGAGTTGCACACTGTAGCAACAAGAAGAAACTTGCAGATGTTCTGATGAAGGATGTCAAGACTGAACACCTTATTTGTTTGAGGGATGAAATTGGTGTTGTAGATTTTGGTTAGCAGAATATGAATTAAGGGATAATGTTGAAGAGTAATTCATATTCAGAAGCTAATGTTAGAATTTGAAGTTCATATGTTGTTACTCAGAAGCAGAGTTGTTCAGAAGCAGTAAAGCTTCTAAGGTTGTTAGTCAGAAGCAGAAGCTTATGAGGTTGTGTCCAGAAGTATGTTTAACTTCTGGGTTCTTTAGCGTAGTTGATAAGGTTAGTTTTAAGGATACTTTAATATTTTCTAGTTTGTACTATTTGTTTAGTTATTAAATTTACCTTTATTAAGTCCTATGTGGAAATTTTATCCTTGTATAAATAGACTAGTAGTAGATGTCATTTATAACAACAATCTTTATTTCTTTCTCCTTTTTGAAAGCCGTCATTCTCTTTTATTCTTCCATTATTTCAATCATCTTTGATTTTTGTACACCAACAAATATGATAGTCAAATATTAATTCTTTTAGTCTTGCTTTCATGTTGATATATATTTGCGAGGATTTGTGGAGAGCAAAGGCCAGGATTAAAATTCCATTGACCCCATATTTGAAAATAACTTAAAACACACATACTAAATTAGAACTACTAGGAATATAAGGAAAATTTTTATGGATATGGCTGATAAGACAACATATTCAAAATTTTCGTTGACGTTTCTAAGCGGTGTCAATTTTTGCTATAGTGTAACTATATTCTGGACAATCTTCATTTTTTTTACGTTATTGCATTGTGGTAAATTGTATTGACTTCATAGCGAGGCCAATACTCCTTGTTGAGAACATCAAAACAACATTTGTGGTAAGCTCTATACACATTGATAACTTTTTACACTTCTAATATCTGCCCTAATTTTGTTGTTGTTGAATAGTAGAACATGTCACAATGACATGTGAGAAAGTAGCGTGGAAAACTTTTGAAATATGCAAAATTAATTTTAAAAGTGTAGAATTGATTTTGAAGTGTTTAATTTTTTTATAAATTAGAATTAATACTATTACAAAATTAATTTTACTGGAAACAAGAATTTATATTTTAAGATTTAACATAATTTTTTTCATCAAAATTTATTGTTCAACTCACTTCTACATTAATTTATCCAAAAATAAATCATATTACACTTCAACCCATTTTTAACTAGAATCAATTTTACATAATCAATTCATTCCTCGTTTAAACCAAATACATCCTGAGAAAACCCTTTCATTCAAACAATGTATAAAAGTTTTGACATATAAAGTAATAAATAAATTAAGGAACAACGGTCCTGCAATTGTACATAACTTGTGTTTACAAAATAATTTACGCTTCTTTGTGTTAATTATAAAATTTTAATTTATCTTCATCTGGTTTGACATATTACAGATGAAATTAGAAATCCAAAAATTTGGGAGACTCCTATGCATATATATTTTAAATTTAGACTTGAACATGGTTTTCTCGATTTTATTACTGGTCATATGTGATTCCATTAGCTATAGTAATGGTAGTGACTTGTCTTCATTCTTTTGGTATTTTGTCTTTGGAGGACCTTTTTTACATGATTATTATTATTTTTTTTAAGATACTGTTATGTAATCTTCTATAACTATTTTTTTTACCTTTGGGGTGATATATATATATATATATATATATATATATATATATATATATATATATATATATATATATATATATATATATATATATATATATATATATATATATATATATATATATTGTATTTTATTTTATAGTTGGATGCATTTAATGAGAGCAATTGAACATCTTAACCCCATAGGTATTATAGCACAGTACCCCCTAATATTTTTCCTATTATTGAGGATGGCAAAAAAGTTCTGGCATATATTATGGATGTGGCAGATAAGACGGCATATTCATTAGAATTGATTTTGGCGTATTTGAACTTTTTAAAAATTAAAATTAATACTGCTACAAAATTGATTTTAATTGAAACAAGAATTTTTATATTGAGATTTAACATAATTTTTTTTATTAAAATTTATTATTTAACTCATTTCTACGTAAATTAATACAAAAATAAATCAATTTATCCTTCAATTTATTTTTAATTAGAATCAATTTTACATAATCAATTCATTCTTCTGTTGAACCAAACACTCATATGCTCTAGAGAAAACCCTTTCATTCAAACAATGAAAGAAAGTTCTGGCATATATTAATAAGTGTTGTATTCTATTTTATAGTTGGATGCAATTAATGAGAGCAATTGAACATCTTAACCCCATAGTTATTATAGCACACTACCCCTAATATATATATGTAATGCTATTTCCATATTCAAGATAAAGCTTAAAACAAAACCTTCACAAGAAAATGGTAACCGTTAGGGCTTCTTACACTGTGATTCCAAACGAACCAACTCCACAGGGTCGTTTATGGCTCACTGATATGGACCAAATTGTACGTGTTCGATACTTACCCTCCATTTACATTTACAAACCAAAAGAAAGCCAAGAAAATGCCATGGAAACCTTGAAAAACTCTCTCTCCAAAATTCTAGTTCACTACTATCCTATTGCTGGAAGATTGTGTTATACAAAAGGTGCTAGATTAGAATTGAATCTTAATGCAAAAGGTGTTATTTTGCTAGAAGCTGAAACAACTAATACAATATATGATTATGGTGACTTTTCACCTTCTGACTCCACCCAAGAGCTTGTTCCATTAATAGATTATAATCAACCCATTGAAGATATTCCATTATTTGCTGTGCAACTCACAAGGTTCCAAAACAACAATAAAGCATTTGCAATTGGTGTTGCTTTTTTCCATACTTTATCAGATGGAGCTGGAGCCATTGGATTCATCAACTCATGGGCCAAAATAGCTAGAGGAGAAACACTTGAGGCTAATGAGTTACCCTTTTTGGATAGAACATTACTCAAATTTTCACACACTCCATTGGCACCTCGTTTTGAACACATGGAGTTAAAGCCACTACCTCTCATTCTAGGAAGAACAGACACAAGTGAAGAAAAAAAGAAGAAAACTTCAGCAACATTATTGAGACTTTCACGAGAACAAGTTGAAGAGTTAAAGCAAAAAGCTAATGAATATAATATGAAGAAAAAAGGGTCTAGGGATTTTAGTAGATATGAAGCAATTGGTGCACATTTATGGAGATGTGTATCTAAGGCACGTGAGCTTGGAGAGAAACAAGAAAGTGTTATTAGATTCCCTGTTGATGTTAGAACAAGAATGATCCCACCTCTTCCTAAAACCTTTTTTGGGAATACTTTAACACAAACAGCTGCAAAGGAGTATGTTGGGGAAATCACGTCAAAGCCTTTGGGTTATGTAGCACAGAAAATAAGAGAAGCAACTGAGTCTGTAACAGATGAATTTATAAGGTCACAAATTGATATTATTAGGGGATTTGAACATTTGGATGATGCAAGGGCTTTGTTTTCAAGTGCTGAAGGTGATAATTTTCCATATTATGGAAATCCTAATTTTTATCAAACTAGTTGGATGAGTATGCCTGTTTATGAAGCTGATTTCGGATGGGGAAAGCCTGCTTACTTTGGAATAGCTCGTGTTTTTCCAGATGATAGGGCATTCATTCTTCATAGTCCTGAAGGAGATGGATCTATTCTTGTGTGTTTGCATTTTCAGATTGCACATTTGGAGCTTTTCAAAAAGTTCTTCTATGGCTATTTCAACTCTCATTAAAAATTATGATAACCACATTTGCATTTCAATTCTGTTTGAAGTCAAGTTTTTTTTTTTTTTATTCTAATGTTTCACTGTCTATTTTGCTTGTGAGTTGCATGAATTTTCATATTTATGATTTGTAATTCTGTTTGATTTTCAATATATTATTACCTTGGTATTATTATTTTCATCTCTATTTTTTTCAACGGCCAATTATATTCTGTTTGATGTATACTATCTTTTAACTTTTAGACACTTAATTTAGCATGTTTAAAAATATGGTTTATTCATTTAACTAATTGGTTATTTCAACTCTCATTCAAAATTATGATATCCTCAATTTTTAACTGTCATTTAAAATAATCAATAGCTTAATTAAATTAATCCTATTTAAAAAATTGTCTAACTAATTGTTTACTTGATTTAATCACATTTGCAATTTTGTTTGTGATTTACACTCATTTGAATTTGAGGGGGGAGTATTAAAATATATACAAGGCATGGTGGTTATAGTAAGTTACGGCTAATTATAACTAATTATAGAAAGTTAGTTAACAATTGTAAAAGTTAGTTAAGTTGAGTTACACCATTATAAGATAACCTCACACGCATATGTATGCGTGAAAATCATGCTCTTCCATATCTCTCATGTCTCACATACATATGAATATCAATTCAAATATTTTACTGAAACAAAAATCTAGATAGGAATAAACGTATAGAATTGTGAACTAGTATTCCATTGAGTTATCATTTTATTCCACTTACCCCGATATCATCAATTGCAGGGAGCTATCAACATTAATTAAGGAGGATCTTTTACACATAGTAATAATAATTTTCACCACCGAGAATTCAAAAATATTATGCACATGCGAATACACCTCTTAATATATTTATTAAGAATGATTTTCTCACATGAATATCAACTCTAATATTTACTCCAACTAAAAATATAGATCAAACATGTAGAATTGTAAACTATTCCATAGAGTTATAATTTTTTCCTCTTACCCCCAATATCATTAATTGCATGGAGCTATCAACATTAACTAAGCTGTACAGTACAGCTAGAATTTGGTTCACATATTTTCAATTATTAGGTATCTAGAATTTAAGTTGTCTACATTAATTTATCTGTACAGCTAGAATATTGTTTTGATATTAGCCACAAGTTATTTTCAACCAGTATAATGCTAAAATGTTAATAAACTAAAAAAAGAAAAATTAGTATTGAAAAAGACAATACTCATATAATTACCAATCAACTATCCATTCATTAAAAATAATAGATATGAATATTCTATAATGTCATTTTGCAATTTTTAAAAGACACAATACAAACAAATAAAACAATTATCAATAAAACATAAATTTTAAATCCATGTGGCCAAACATTTCCATAAATCTATTACCAAAAAATTTATTTAATACAAACACCCAACAAGAAAAGCTTATTTATATACTTTTTTACCTTATTATGCATTGTATATTAATAACAAACAATAACAAACCAAGATTATTGTTAAAAACTTAATATTTTTAAATGAAGAATATATATTTTTAAATTTTGTTATTAATAAATATTAATAATATTTTAAAAATATATTATTTTTGATACATATAATTAAAAATCTATATTTATAAATAAAGAATATATATTTTTCTAAACTATAATTATTTTATTATTTTTTATTTAAATAAAAATATTTAATTAAAATATTACATTTTGAATGAATATTTAAAATAATAAACAATTCAATTTATTAATAAATTTCACGTGATTTTTATTGGTAAATTATTTTGTTATATTATTTTTTAATATTAATTAATAAAAATGTACTATTTTAAATAAATATAATATACTTTTTTTTAAATAAAATATTATAAAATTTAGCTTAGAATTTAAAGTAATTATTATATTCTAAAATAAGTTTTATATTAATAAATATAAATTTTTTCTTAATAAATATAGTCTGGATCATGTAGAAAAGGACAATGAGGGAGACTATTTTATGTGATTCAATAAACATTCGAAAGACCATATATATTCAATAATAGATAGAGTGTTTGGTAATAAGGATTGTCGTTTGGATAATATGGGAACTGTGCTACGGGTGATGGAGCCTAGGGTGAGTGAGCATGTTTTACTCTGTTTAGATGGCCAAGATCAGTAGAATAGAGTCAAAAGGCTTACTTTAAATTTCATAATATCATAACTTATGTACCTAGTTTCAAGGAATTTGTTGCTAGGGATTGACATAACGACATTAAGGGAACACCCATGTATACCTTATGGAGGAAACTTTACCGGTTGAAGCAAGTTATCAAGAATATAGGAGCCTCCTTTAAAGGCATCCAAAATCAGCTGAACACTACGAGGGCGAAGCTTGGAGATGTGCAGAAAGACTTACTGAAAGATAGAATGAATGAAGACTTGATAATGAAGTCTAAGCTACTGTCAGGGGAAGTTCTTAGGATCAACATTATTGAAGAAAGTATGTTGCAGTAACGATCAAAAATAAACTAGATGCGTCTTAGGGATGGCAACAACAAGTTTTTTCATGCATCCCTAAAATGCAAAGGCAGATAATGTTGTTAGAACAAAGTTTGTTTCTAAATATATATTAAAGTTTTGGTGATAACAAGCATAATAAATTTTGTATGAATGAATATGATACTTTGACTTGTACATGTTTTTATTTCAGAAGATGTTCTGACTTTAGCGCAATATGGAGAATATATCATGCTGAGCAGAAGATGAAGTTAGAAGTTCTAATGAGAGCAAAACTTCTAGACAAAGCACACTCAAAGCAACTGCTGATAGAAACACGTTATTAGAAGTTCTAACGAAGACAGACCTTCTGGTCACGTTAGCTAGGAAGCAACTTCTGATAGAAGCACAACGCATGACCGATAAGTAACCCGATAGAAGCGAAGAGTAAACTTCTGATGGAAGCACCAACAGAAGTTCTGATGAGAAGATATTCTAACAAGGCTTACAGAAGATCATTATCAATATGTACGTTATCTTCTAAAAGACAAAACCTTCCAACAGTAACGTAAACCCACTAAGCTAAAAAGGCTAAGTACTTAAGTGGCACAACTTCCAAGGTTCATTGGTTAAGCAACATTATGTGGAGATTAAACAAAGTAATTACATTTCTCATTCTTCAAGACACGCTACCTCCAACGAAAAGTTTTCCTAGAAGGCTCTACAAAAAGTCTTCAATTTCAAAATGGAAGATTACAACACTGTACGAACAACTCACAACGAAAAAGTACAACAACACAGTACATCAACAAAAAACAATTCACATCAAATTATTTCAAGTAAACTCACGCTGTAAGTACAAAGAATTATTTTTGTAAATTAGTTTACTATTCATTTGAGCTTCATTTCTGTGTAAACTTCACTTTGTGAAGAATAGCTTTTCTAGAAGCATTATTGTACACAGTCAGTCAGAATTAATTTTCTGATAGTTATTCCTTGAGAAGACTAGTTTGGTTAGTATTCTTGAGAGGGCTAGGACTAGTTGAGTCTTAGAGGTGTTAGTCAAAACGGTTGGTTGTGCAATTTGTTCCTTGAGAAGACCTGTTGGGCCAGTATTCTTGAGAGGGCTAGGACTAGTTGAGTCTTAGAGGTGTTAGTCACAACAGTTCGTTGTGCAGTTTGTTCCTTCATAAGACCAGTTGGGTCAGTGTTCTTGAGAGGGCTAGGACTAGTGAGTCTTAGAGGAAGTTAGTCACACCAATTGGGTAGTGCACTCTGTAATCGTTGATTATAGTGGATTAAGTCCTCGTTGAGAGAGGCGAAATCACCTTGACGGGTGGACTGGAGTAGTTTTTGTTTCAAACGAACTAGGATAAAAATACTTGAGTATTTGATTTGTTGTTTGGGTAAAAGATCTAAAACGTAAGAAAAACTTATTCAACCCCACCCCCGTTCTAAGTGTTTTTCCAAGCCTTCAAATGTTGCATCCAGAGTTTAGTTAATTTAATGGGGACCTTTTGAGCAAGCAAGAGGAGATATAACGGGAAATTCTATTCTTTTACAGAAGTATGGTTGGCTCAAGGGCCACTAGTATGCAAGGGGTTATCTGATTACGATGATGGGTGGGGCGCAAGTCTCTGATGACGCTGGGCGTATGTTGGTGAACCATGTGTCTGAGAAAGAGATTAAAGAGGCCCATGATAACATTAATGATAATACAACTCCCATTATTGACTGTTATTGGTCGAAGTTCCTCAAGAACACTTGCGATGTAATCAAAGATAACTTTATCCAAGTTGTCCAAGAGTTTTCTGAGCAGGAAAGGATGTACATGGTTGTTAATTCAAATTTGGTCACCCTTATCCCTAAGGTTGCTAATGCAACCACGGTGAAAGAATATTGTCCCATTTCGTGCTGCACTATTCTCTATAAAGTTATCTCAAAGGTGATGGCTAATAGGCTTAGCAAGGTGATAAATAGTATTGTGGAAAGCAGCCAAACATCTTTTGTTTCAGGCCTGCATATACACGACCATATCATGTTAGCCTTCGATCTTCTAAAGGGGTATAACAACAAAAGTGAGCCTCCTAAGTGTATGTTACAAATGGACTTGCAAAAAGCACACGAAACTGTTGAGTGGTATGCGTTTTTAGTGACCAAAATAGTAATCGAAAATCAAAATAAATCAGTCACTAAATTCATTAGTGACTGAATTCGCGATCACTATTTTGCAGTAGTGAAAACCCTAGTCGCTAGTCTCTAGTGACCATTTTAGAGACCAATTTTTTGTGACCGAATTTAGAGGCCGAAATTATAGACCGAAATCAGTGACCGATTTTAGAGACCAGTTTTGTGACTGATTTAGAATTAATTTTTCTTGAACAAATTGATCTTTATATATCAGTCTCTGAAGTATCATATTTTAGTGGCGATTCAATCTCTACAGTGACCAAAATTTATCGGTGCCTAAATTGATCGCTATAAGCGATCTTTTTAGTAGTGTATATCATCACACACTTGTATTAATTAATGAATGAACACCAAGCATTAAGAACATGCACTTCCATATCTCATGTATGTGATGCATGAATATGAACTCTAATATTTACTCCAACTAAAAATCTAGATCAAACATCTAGAATTGTAAAGTATTCCTCAGAGTTATAATTTTTTCCACTTACCCCCAATGTCATTAATTGCATGGAGCTATAAACATTAATTAAGCTGTACAGTACAGCTAGAATTTGGTTCACATATTTTCAATTATTAGGTATCTAGAATTTAAGTTGTCAAATTAATTTATATGTACAGCTAGAATATTGTTTTGATATTAGCCACAACTTATTTTCAACCAGTATAATGCTAACATGTTAATAAACCTAAAAAAGAAAAATTAGTATTGAAAAAGACAATACTCATATTAATTACCAATCGACTATCAATTCATTAAAAATAATTGATATGAATCTATTACCAATAAAACAATACAAACAAATAAAACAATTATCAATAAAACATAAATTTTAAATCCATGTAGCCAAACATTTCCATAAATCTATTACCAAAAAATTTATTTAATACAAACACCCAAAAAGAAAAGCTTATTTATATACCTTTTTTCCCTTATTATACATTGAATATTAATAACAAACAATAACAAACAATAAAAAACCAACATTATTATTAAAAAATTAATATTTTTAAATGAAGAATATATATTTTTAAATTTTGTTATTAATAAATATTAATAATATTTTAAAAATACATCATTTTTAATACATATAATAAAAAATTTATATTTACAAATAAAGAATATATTTTTTTTTAAACTATAATTATTTTATTATTTTTTCATGCATCCATAAAGTGCAAAGGAAGATAATGTTGCACCCAGAGTTTAGTTAATTCAAGTGGGGACCTTTTGACCAAGCAAGAGGAGATATAGCGGGAAATTCTATTCTTTTATAGAAGTATGGTTTGCTCAAGGTCCACTAGTATGCAAGGGGTTGATCTGATTACGATGAGGGGTGGGAAACAAGTCTCTGATGACTTTGGGCGTATGTTGGTGAACCATGTGTCTGAGAAAGAGATTAAAGAGTCCCTTGATAGCATTAATGATAATACAGATCCCATTAATGATTGGTATGGGTCGAAGTTCCTCAAGAACACTTGCGATGTAATCAAAGATAACTTTATCCAAGTTGTCCTAGAGTTTTTTGAGCAGGAAAGGATGTACAAGGTTATTAATTCAACTTTGATCACCCTTAATCCTAAGGTTGCTAATGTAACCATGGTGAAAGAATATCGTCCCTGTAATACGGTGGGAGAACTGACTTGTTTGTTTTGCGTTTGATCGCAAATGTTGCGGATAGCAAGAATCGCCACCGACTTTTATTTTATCCAATTAAGGGAAGGAGAAAAGAACAGGAAAAGACCTTCGTTAGATTCTGAGTAAGGGAGGTGGTTATGTAAAGGGAAGGTGTCAGTACCCTTTTCATCCGTAGTTATCTACGGGCTCTTAATTGCTTAACTCACTTTAAATTGCGTTTTGTGTATGTGTTTGAAAAAACGATTTGAAAAGGGCATTTCGCTTTGACTTCATAATGATTCACGCTGGAATGTATACGAAGTGTTTGGAAATGTTATGTTTTGGAAAAGACTTTGTAATGATTCACCCTGGAATGTATACAAAGTGTTTGAAAAGATTTTGAAAAAAAAGTGTGAGGTGTGAAAAATATTTTAAGGAAGCAAAAGAGACTTATTTTACCCACTCAGAACGGTCGTTTCCGTGTTATTTTGCTTTCTTTTAGAATAAGGCCATCCGTACCATGGATTGATAGGTAACCTTATTCGTTTGGATGTGAAGGGAAAATCGAAGGGTCATCGTATGGTCATAGAAAGCAACTTGTAGGGATATCCTAGCATATTCATAGGGACGACCATCATTTTTCGTAGGCGACAATCGAGGGACGAGATCATGTATTCGTTGGCAACATCGAGGGACTATGATCTATTAAGTCAAAGGGACTATGATGATATTTCGTAGGCAACCGTGCTAAGATACTCCCACGTTCGAGGTACCTGACCATTTTTATAAGTCAACGAGATAGGATACCCTAGTGATCTATGTTGATTTTTGTCTTGCCATACATGCCTATTTACTAGCAGTTTAATAGGTGCAAAAAGTAAATTGCGGAAATGTAAAGGTCCTACGCTATTACATGGCTTTGAGGTAGATACATAATAGGAGGTGCGGAAAGTAAATGCGGAAAATAAAATCTACGCTATTACATGATAAAAACTTGCAACATATACATCCTTTCTAGAATTTAAAAATGCAAGAAAAAATAAATAGTAGGAGAGAAGGTACGTTCTAATATTTTTTGGTGTTTTGAAATTTAGGGTGTATGTGATAATCCTAATTCTAATTGATTTTAATTTAATTAAGAAAAAGAATTAACCTAAATTAGACTAATTAAGTTAATTTAAAAAAAGGAAAAAGTTATTGGTGAAATTATCTAATTAACCTAATTAATTAACCTAATTACTAATTAAATTAATTAATTAATTAAAATGGAAGGCAGAAAATAATTAAAAAAAAAGAAGCAAAAATAATAAAGAGAGCTTAGGAAAGCTACCTCAAAGAAGCACGAGTGGAAGCCTTATGGGCATCCACTGGAGTTTCGGGATATCTATTTGAACGTGTCCAGAAGTTGTGGTTTCTGCATCTGAAGGTCCGAGTTGGAGCTTTGGAGGTTCTGTATTGGGCGCCGTGGAGCTTGGGGTTATAATGGAAAGATCCAGTGGAGCTTAGGTGTCTGGATCTAGGACGTCTAGAAGCTGGAGTTTCTAGGGACTTCTCATCTGGGGCCATCCAGTGGGAGCCTCGGAGGATTCCAGCAGGGGGACCCGAAGTTGGAGCTCGGTCTTGGGAGACCCAGTGGAGCTCGGAGGCATTCCTTCTGGAGATTTGAAAACCTGTAAAGAAAATAATGAAAATAAAAGCAAAGGTGGGTTTGAACCCACGACACGAGATAGAGAATGACATAGGGCGCCAAGAGGTGAACCAGGCGTGATACATCCATTCATATACGGACTCATAAACATGTAAGTGTTGTTGTCCACGAGTCGAGCGGAGCAAAGAAAGCTCCGGTCGTCTTCTCCGACTTTCTGGGATTTTAGATCCTACAAAATAATCAAGATAAATGCAAATAAAGGACCCTACCCCCTAATTCAAACCCTAGGAATCCAATGGTGGTATTTTTATAGCCTGAAAGTCCCTGTATCAGTGGGTTTGAAACTTAGAGCTCCTATGCCCTAACAATGGCATCATGGGATTTAAGCCCTAAAGCTCACATGTAACACGTTGTACCTGTTCTAAACAACATCCTAAGATCATACAAACACAGAAAAACAGTTAGTAATGCATGGATCGGAGCAGCGTGGGATGCTTGATCTGGGGTCGTGTAATGATGTGAATCAACCCTTGGGAACTTCAGGAACACGAATGAATGGCTTGAATCTTCCTGGAAACTAAAACAAAATTTTGCAAGTTTTGAGAAAAATTTGAGAGATTTCTAGGGTTTGTAAGATGCTAGCAATCTGTGTAAGAGGCTGCAAATTCGTCCTTGTGTCTTGTGTGAATGTTAAGTATATATAGGACAAGAAATTAGGTCAACAAACTTGGTAAAATATTTTGCATTGAATGAAAGATATTTGATTGGAATTTTTGAATTAAATCTTTCTTTTCCTTGCTCAATCTTCCTTAAACTCTTTTGCACGAAATTTCCAGCTTGCGTTGTCAATCTTGGACCTCAAGGAACTTGGATATCAAGCCCATATGCCTTGTAATTGTAATATTTTATTTTAATTAAAATTAATTTTAATGGTTAAATTCAAAATAAATAAAATAAAAGGAAAGGAAGTGTAGCTGGGCTTTGAGGCTCTTGATAGTTAGAAATAAGTTTGAATCATAAAATCTTAGGCCCGTTTGAAAAATATTTGCTTTGCTAAATATTTTCTTCGTACCTATCTTGAAAACATGACTTGCATAATTTGTATCTTGCCGTTTTCCACATTTTGGGTGTTCATGTTTTTAGAAATCTAAAGATATCTTGAGCAGCCTTTTGAGACAT
>CM038794.1:70697587-70819648 GCA_021764765.1 Vicia sativa | reverse complement strand
ACTTTTGTCCACTGATTGATTTTCAACTATACGAGCCATTATACAACAACATAGACTTATAAGCTTGGAACTTGATATGAGGATTCTAAAGGTATATGATGAGATATGATGGTGACTTGTGGAATTCTTGAATATAGAGCCATAGATTGTTTTGAGAGAAAGGAGGACAAATTTTGGGGTATATGATTTCCCATGTTCAATCTTCTTGTACGGAGAAGGGGTTAGATTGGGATGCTTGCCTTTCATTGACTGAAGGTAGAAGATGATTGAACACTCTAACTACACAAATTTGCACTCCTTTGTTTGCGGAATGGGCTTATAGATACCATTTGGAGAAAGGTGGTCTTTGGAGAGTAGGTAATATGCTAGACTACTGTATTAAATCTTTTTGGTGAAAAGAAATGGGAGATGGCTTAAAGATGCCATCCAGATGAAGATATGTAATCGGAGATGGGCTTAACATGCCATCAAAATCTGATAATAATGGAAATCGGAATACCTTCGTCTTGGCTACTTAGGAATGAATACTTGGGAATCGGATAGTCTTCAGTCTTGTTTAATGTAATCCATGATGATCCATTAAATCCGGAAATAATTTGCATGATCGTTTAGAATAGTTCTCTCTGTCTTGTTTGGGTATTAATCTTTGACCTACATTTGGAAAATAAACATTACTGTTTAGAATTTTAGCTTGAAAGGATATGATTATTTTAATGTGATTATGATGCATGTGAGCATATGATAATGCACATGTTATGTATAATGCATGAATGTAGATGTTATGGTATTTCAAAACATATCCATCTTGAAGAAACAGAAAACGTTCTTTGGGGACTTACGATATCCGCTTAGGGATAGGGGTTCTTTGAAAACCGGCTAGGGAATAAGAGATGATTGATTCCCAGATACCTTTATCGACCAAGTTTCGAGTCTGGATAGAAATGATTGAGAGATATTTGGCTGGGGATCTTGCGTATAGACCTTGCTGAATATGGTATGAAATAACTATTCTTGCATATGACTGATGTAACACAGGTGATAGGGTCATTAAAAGCGTGAGCTTAGGATCATTAAAGCGGTAAGTGATAGGGATCACTTGAGGTGATGAATCGATAGGATCAACTTTCGGGGACTAACATGATGAAGTTGAAGGATCATTGCTCAGGGACTAACGCGATGAAGTTGAAGGATCACTACTCGGGGACTAACGTGATGAAGTTGAAGGATCACTGCTCGGGGACTAATGTGATGAAGTTGAAGGATACTGCTCGGGGACTAATGTGATGAAGTTGAAGGATCACTGCTCGGGGACTAACGTGATGAAGTTGAAGGATCACTGCTTGGGGACTAACGTGATGAAGGATCACTGCTCGGGGACTAACGTGATGAAGTTGAAGGATCACTACTCGGGGACTAACGTGATAAAGTTGAAGGATCACTGCTCGGGGACTAATGTGATGAAGTTGAAGGATCACTGCTAGGGGACTAACATGATGAAGTTGAAGGATTGGAATACTGTTGGGAGAAGATTGTAGTTCTTCGTTGAAGAAGATTTGTCTTTGTAGGGAAAGCAATGTCTACGTGAAGTTGATGATCCTGTGAGATGTCTTGCTCTATGAAAGTGACTACGTAGGGATGTATAGGTGACTTTGGTCGTCGTCTCGATTCCTAGAGCACAGTAGTAATTATTAGTGCTTTCATATGTTTTCGGAATAAATGTTTATTGTCGGATGTATATAATCATTCAAAGCAATCATTGGACTTTATTGCAAACAACAATAAAATTAGCACTATAAAGAGAATTTCATTAATTACACGAAAATGGCCTAAAGAAAATTGTCGAATAGTAAAAAGCTATCTTGGGAAATAATCAGTTGAGTTTCAACGATGCTATTACTCATATATTTTTAACTATCTCATCTCCTTGTCGGAAGAAAGTGATTGAATTGATTCACATCATTTGAATCTTGAATGTTGATGAGTAGTACGGTATGTAGGTAGGTGATCTGGAATGAGACATAGTAAATGCGCAAATCCTAATTTTTCCTAGACATACTTTCAGTTTTCGGTCTAGGGATGCCCTTTTTCCAAAGCCGCCTTTCTGAGTTTTCGGCTTGGAGTGTACATTTTTTGTATATCTTTAACTTTTGCAGAACCTTTTTGGATTCGCTAGGATCTCTTTTACCTAGGCGATCGACTAGGCGGGTCTTATTCATCGTAGTATTTTGACTATATACGTTTGGTGTGGAAAGTCTTCTCCATCCATAGTGCTTAGTATCATAGCTCCTCCGGAAAATACTATTTGACCACAAATAGTCCCTCATGGGTGAGTCCACTTGCCCACAGGATCACCTTGTGGAAGGATGATGCGCTTGACTCTAGATCAGCTTGGTAGACTCGATGTTTGACTTTCTTGTTGGAATGCTTTGATCATTCGCTTTTGGTATATCTCTCCATGGCATATGGCTACGAGCCATTTTAAATCGATTAGGTTGATCGGGTCGAAGTGATGCGGACCCGTTCGTCTTCGCCTTTAACTGCGTCTGGAGGACTGGTTGAAATACTCCCGAACCTCGATTGGTAGGACGCTTCATACCATATATATACAAGAGAGAGAGTTTTCCCAGCAGATGTTAAATCTGTAGTCACGATAACCGTGGAGAAAATGGCAACATCTTATACCATCCTTATGAAATCCTTGTCATCTTACATATGATCTTCTTGAGATTCTTGTTAGCGGCTTCAACTGCGCCGTTCATTTTTGCCGATATGGAAGAATTGTGATGCTTAATATTGAATTGCGTGCGAGTTGATCATTTGTTATTGAGGTTGGTACCATTATCGTGTATCTTCGGGGCGCCATAAACGAGATAAGATTATGCGATAGATCGAGCTACAACATTCTTGGTAGCGGATCACGAGCAGACCCTACTACCAGCGGATTAAGTAGTCAATTACAGCAGATAAGCGATGTCCATTGAAAGCGGTGGGCAGTTTCCCCAATCATATCGATGCCCACATTGTGAAAGGCCATGGAGGCGGTCGAGGAACATTTAAGTAGTGCGGAAACACGTAAACTTAAATAAGTAGAACCAAGGTTTCTCTTACGTATCAAGTTCACAATAGTATGTTGGTTCGTCCAATCTTTCGATGATGATTTGGGGAACTTCGTTGTCCCATCCTCCTTTAACCTGGATGATCACTAAAGATGAGTCTCCATATACTTGCAAGAATTTGATTCTTAAGTCAATAGCGACTTTGATACCCATGATGCACTTAGTATTCGGCCATATTGTTAGTCTTGATCCTCAACATAGTTTGGCGGTGAAAGGCATGTGTCCTTGTAGGAGACATAATGATGGCGTAATGCCATTTCAAGTCGTTTAAGGCTAATTAAAGACCATGGTTATCGAGATCCTAGTTCGAGTCCTTAAATGCGGTCAGGTTCTTTGCAATCGATGACTAACAAAGCGTCCTGTCAAAAACATGAAGTGTATAGATTGATAGTCATCTATGGCTTGATGGGCCAAGTGATCGGTTACCACACTTTCTTTGATATCGCCTTAAAGTAGTATATTGGATCATATTGAGTCAAGATCATTTTCCATCTTGCTATTCTTAGGAGAAGGCGGGTTTCTCGAATATGTATTTATCCGATCCATCTTGGAGATCAACAAGGTAGTATGAGTCAACATATCTTGTCTTGAGTCGGTAAGCAGCCAAGCCAAATCATTTTAAGTTTTCTTAAGTTGTGAGTATCTTGTTTCACAGTCGGTAAACTTTTTGCTAAGGTAGTATATTGCATACTCTTTTCGACCAGACTCGTCATGTTGCCCCAACACACACCCCATTAAGTTCTCTAATACTGTCAAGTACATGATAAGAGGTCTTTCTTTGGCAGATGGCATCAGGATAGAAGGATTCCGTAGGTACTCCTTGAATTTGTCAAAAGTTGTCTGGCAATCGTCGTTCCATTCCACTACTTGATCTTTCTTCAGTAACTTAAAGATTGGCTCGCAAGTAGCAGTTAAGTGGTGCGATGAATATGGAAATGTAGTTTAATTGTCCCAGGAAACCTCTGACTTCCTTCTCGATACGGGGAGCTGGCATTTCTTGAATGGCTTTAACCTTGGCAGGGTCAACTTCAATACCTTTACTACTGACAACAAATCCCAGGAGTTTTCTAGATCTGACTCCAAAGGTGCACTTGTTGGGATTAAGTCTTGTCTGTACTTCTTGACCTATCAAAGCGACTTTACGCAAATGATCGAGATGTTTCTTCCTCGGTTTATGATCGAGCTATCATGTCATCGATGTAGACCTATCTATTGATGAACTATGTCATGAAGCTACCATAGCCGCGTTGATATGTGGCGCTTGACGTTCTTCAATCGAGCAGCATGACCTTGTAGTAGAATGTGCCTTTATTATAGCAAAGTAGTCTTTTCCGTGTACGGAGCCATTTGGATCGATTGTAATCGGAGGAACCATTCATGAAGGAAAACTTTATGTTGGCGATGTTTTCAACCATAACATCGATATGAAGTGAGGAAATCGTCTTCGGACTCGCTCTATTCGGATCTGTAGTCCACACACATTCACACTTTACCATCCTTCTTGAATACGGGCACCACGTTCCAACCTTGTGGGTAAGAAGTAGCAGCTAGGAAACTAGCATTGAACTATTTCATAACTTCGGCTTTAATTTTCGACATCTCGGAATGCATCGACCGGACCTTCTACTACGGGGAAAACCTTCTTTCGTTGGTAGTCGGTGTACCACAATTTCAATGTCTAGACCTGACATGTCTTCATAGGACCAAGCAAAAACCTCGATATAGTCTCGTAGCATCTGGACCAATCTCTTTTTAACACTGTTCTCAAGACCTGCTCCAATCTTGATTTCTTTTCTTTCTTCGTCAGTACCCAGATTCACAACCTCGACTGGCTCTTCGTGTGGCTGTATAACTTGTTCTTCCTATTGTAGCAGTCTGACAATTTCTCCTGGCACTTCACAATCTTCCTCACCTTTGTCTTCGGCTTGGAAGATCGGATTATCAAAGTCATATTTAGCAATAATAGAGCTGTTATCAACGAGATTCAGAGTGAATTTGCAGTGTACCACGTGGGTATGTGTAAGAACACATAGCTTTTTGAAGGGGTGATAAAGTAAAAGAAAAGAAATAGCACATTATTTAAATGCACAAGTCCAATGATTTTATTGAATGAAAATATGCAAATGACATGCAATAACCCTCACAAACGAGCCGTGATGCCCCGGGCAAGGCACTAGGCTTTTAAGTTTATTGTTCAAATGTAATGAAAATGAAAAGCATAACAGAAAACAAAAAAGAAATTACTCCAGTCTAAAGGAGATTGGTATGACATCTTGATCCTCAATTCTTGAGTACATTATGCAGGTTAGGAAAATCGATTGTTGATGTTGAAATCGCTGTTGTCGTCTTCTATGGCATGGACTCCGCTCTTGCTGATGTGGAAAGGAAGTTTGTCGGCACGTTCGCAGCGTATCATCTTCTGACCTTTGATAGTGAAACCTAAACTATTCTTGTCGAATTTGAATGGGAGATTGGGGAGCTGACCCCAAACGCCTGACCCTCCTTCCAGCGCATCTTTGGCGTCTTCGGTGAGGCCATCTTTCTTTAGTACTTTTGTAACCATGGCGGAGAGTCAGCGAGGCATGACTCGTGGAATTGCTTTGAAAGCTTGACAAGGAGTTTCGATGAATCCTCATTCCATTTTGAGGTATCAGAATGACTGTAAATGGCTTACCATATATTCTTCCTCACCGCATACTATAAAAATCTTCCCCTTCACTGGGTACTTCAGCTTCTGATGCAAGGTAGAGGTGACAACGCATGCCCCATGTATCCAAGGGGGTCTAAGTAGGAAAGAATAAGCTTTGGACAGATGTTCATGACAAAGAAAGTAGAGTCAAAAGTCTGGGAACCGACTTTAACTGGCAGGATGAGCTCTCCAAGTACTGTTTGTTTAGAACCATCAAAAGCTCTTACAATTATATCGTTGGGCTTCATGACCATTCCTTCAGCATTAAGTCGGTCGAAAGCGCTCTTTGGCACAACATTTAGAGCAGAACCAGTATCCACCAACACGTGAGACAATGTGGTACCCGTGCATTCAACGGAGATGTGTAAGGCCTTGTTTTGTTTCCTTCTGGTAGAGTCAAATCAACATGTCGAAGAAGCCTAAACCATTATTGGCCAGTCGAGCTAGCAATCAACCTTGAATTGATCGGCGGTGGTGTCTTGCGGTATGTGAGCATTCTTGAGAAACTTTACTAAGGCTTTAGCATGAGCCTCGGAAGATAACAGCTAGCATGGATATCTTGGGCAGAGTTTGTCCCAATATTCCACAATATTGTAGTCACTCTTCTTGATGATCTTCATAATTTCCTCCATTTCTTGCTTGGAGGTGTATTCAACCTTTGGTATACGTATGAGTAGGATGAGTTCACGGTTCTTTCCCTCTCGCTTGAGGCCCGGTTCGATAGTAGGAATAAATTGGCGTAGTAGTATCCTTTAGAGAATCTACAGAAAATACCCTTAGGTTGGTCACCTTGCTTGATCCGGTGATGTTTATTGATGTCGGATTGGTAGCCTCGGTGCAATGTCTTCACTAGTTATAGGTTCTTGATTAGCGCCATGATAATAAACTTCACTCCATAATTCCAAGGCATAGCTTTGTCGGGAGGAATATGGAATTGGTTTGAGGAGAATAATGATGAGAGGTGCCGCTAAGGCGAGGATCGGAGGTGATCCTTATTATATTTATCGACATAGTCTTACGAAATCATCTCCCCATCGGTTTCCTTAGCGTCTTGATAGGAATATTGTAACTTTGGGGTGGTATAATTAACCATGAAATCAAACTTTCCACGGCTGCCCCAAGTATCGGTACTGACTTATTCTATCGTCTTGGATCTTCAAATTCTTAGAAATGTCTTATACAGATTCTCCATAGATGATGGTTTCAGAAATAGCACCTCTCGATTGTCCATCATGCGTTGAATATGCCTCTGTCATACCCCAAAATTTGCCCTCCATCTATTCAAGAGATTTCATACATCCCTATCAAGATTCCTCGAGGTTGATCGACAAACTCTCTCTGACAATCACCCAAATTAGGGTTTGGTATCTCTCAAGTCAAGATGGACTTCAACATCTCCAATGGTCTTCATGCCTCCTCAAATGCTCAAAGATTCTCCATGTCAAGTTTCAAGCTTCAGATCAAGTTTCCTCAGAACGATTGCTCGGATGGTTGAAAATCGGTTATATGGACAAAAAGTCAACTGTGGTCAACATACAGTCAAACTTCATAATTTTGGTCAACATCCTCATTTTGAAGTTACATTCATCATTTGATCAAGGGTTGATCATGATTCATCAAGAAAACTCAAGATTTGCTCAAAAGTCAAACATTCTAAATTAGGGTTTCGGTGAAAAGTCAATGAACTTTGGTGATCATAACTTTCTCATACTTTCTCAGAAATTTTTCCACCACCTCTTGTTTTGAAGGAAATTCAATTCTCTACAACTTCATGTCTCACAAGAATGTCCAAAAATGCTTCATTGAGAGGTATGGCTCGAAACATTCAGGTCATTTTAAAGTCAACAAAAAGTCAACTTTTTGTTTTGAAGATATATTGAGCATGGAAACTAAAATTGATATGAGACCAAAAAGGTTGGTTAGAGGACTCTTAGAGCTTTCCAAAAAGTCCAAGAACACCCAAAAATGTGGAAAATTGAGCAAGATACACTATTCGAAGTTGGGCGATTTTGGAATTCCAAAAGGACATTTTGGTCAAAATGCAAAATTTTCCAAATGGGCCTATAATCTTTTGATCCAAACTTGTTCATGACATGATTCTTGACCCATAAATGCTTGGCCTTGGTAATTTTCTATTTTTATGATTTATATTTGAATTTTATAACATTTAATTCAAAAATAAATTATATAAAATATGAAAATTAATTATTTTTTCAAATGAGTTGGATTTATATCTACCTTGAAAACCAAGAAAGCCGAGACTCTTGCCAAATTCGTGATTCATGCATATGGAAAGGAAAAATCAAGTTTTAAGAAAATATGATTTGTTTTAAATGGAAAATATTACACTGATCAATGTCCAATCTTTTTGCTTGCTTTTCCTCTCTCGATTCCTCTATAAATATCAAGCATTGTACACAATACAAGGGCCGAAACCCTAGCCAAAGAACCAACCCTTATTTTGCCAAAATAATTTTCAAAGTTGCAAAAAATCGTGTTCTTGTTTCCGGCCTTTTCGGTCAAACAAACCATTCCATCGTTGCTCGAGGTAGTTTTGAGTAAGAATGCATCATTACCATTGATTAAATCATCCGAATCGATGCATATACATACATACATATTCAATTTCTTTTGATTTTTGCATTTGATTATCCTAACGTGTTAATCGTTTTGATGGTTTGAATGTGTTCATGAGGTTCCATGGATTGATCGGTCATCGTTTTGGTGTTTGCGTTAAAATCGATTTGCCATTCTTAGGGTTCCTAAGCGGAAGCTTGAACCGGCCATGCGGCCGGTTGATCAAAACTAATACCACTAATGGACTCGGAAGGTCCGATTTAGGTGGACAAGGTCTTCCTTTCTTGTTATTTGTTGTTTGCGAGGTTTGAGCGTGGAACTCATCGGAGAAGGCGATGGAGCTAGGGCTCCGTCGTTGAATGTTGACCGGCGAGGAGGCGGCGTAGCGGAGAAGCATTCGATTCGCTCATTCATAAGTCAAAGGACCCCAGTGGTGTGTTTTGACCTTCAAACGGCGCGTGTTGCTCAGTCTCACGTTTTCATTCCATAACATCAAATACAGCGTGGCCTATGGTTAAGGCATTCACATTCTGGATCCTCTCACATGTCCTGTTCGAATCCGCTAGCACGGTTTTCTTTCTTTTCACAAACTCAATTTCTTTTCATATTTTCTATTTATTTAATATTTGCATTTATTTTAATTCTTTTCACATTTTATTACCTTTAAAAATCATCAAAAATTATTTTCTTTTTGCATTTGTTTTAAAATCTTTATTTAATTTATAAAATTAAAAAATACAATTTGCATGCATATTTATTATTCATAATTTTGCATTTAATCACTTTTAATTCATTTTAAATTATTAAATTGCATCAAAAATCCCAAAATTATTTTAGCATTTACATTATTCGACATGTCATATTTTTCCAATTAAAATTTGCATTTTCTAATATTTTCTCTTATTTCGATTTCATCATATTTTCCGATTTATCTCATCGTTTCACGGTTATTCCCAGGCGTTTCTTTACGTTTCAATTTTTCAATAATGTAATTGTATATGGGATGTAATAGTTTAAAATTAGGACTTTATTTTCCGCATTTTAAATTATGTATACGCCCAAAGCCTTGTAATAGCGTGGGACATTTACCTTTCCGCATCTTTACTTTCCATGATTTACTTTCCGCTATCATTTGCTAGTAACTAGGCGTGTATGGCAAGATAATAATGAACATAGCCCACTAATTTTTAAGATAACATATTCGAAATCAACACACTTCTTTCACACATGCACCCTTAGGGTAATTCTCTCTGTTGCCTACGATTAAAATGGTCATGCCTCGACGTGGGGTATTCTAGCCGTTGCCTTCCAAATAAATCATCATAGTCCCTTGATACAAAGATCATAAGACCCGTGATGTAGCCTCCGAATACATGATCTTGACCCTCGATTATCGCATCTGAAAAATGATGATAGTCGCCGAATGTGCTAGGATACTTCTTACAAGTTGCCTTCGATGACCATCCGATGTCCCTTGAATGTCCGCACATCCAACGAATGGAGCTACCTGCTAACTAATAATGGCTAAGCTATTCTAAAGGAGCGTAGAAATCAAGCGACCAATTGAGGTGGGTAATAAGTCTTTTAGTTGCTCGCTCAATCAAATGCTTTTCACACACACTCTTTTTCTCAAAGTTTCAAACTCTTTTCAAAGCGAAACATTTCGAACACTTTATATACACTCCTACATGAGTCATTACAAAGTCAAAGCGAAATGCCTTTTCAAAACATTTTGTCAAACACCGAAGCACATTTTAAAGTGATCTAGAGAAACTAAGAGCCGTAGATAACTACGGATGGAAAGGGTGCTAATACCTTCCCTTTTCATAACCATTCTCGAACTCGGAATCTAAGCGAAGGTCTTTTACGTACTTTTACCTTCCCTTAATTGGATAAAAATAAAAGTCGGTGGCGACTCTTGCTATCCGCATTTGGATACAAAAATCCTACAAAGTCAGGTTCAAGTATGATGGCGACTCTGTGAGGACTACACCACAAAAAGAAGGTGCCTTAAGGGATTTCTAGATAACTTTTATTGCTTTTTGTTTGACTTGTATGCTTTATCTTTAAGGGTTGCTTGGGTATTATATTGTTGGGGATCCTACACGGATCCGGTTTCCTTTAGGTAAGTAGCATTAGATCATCGCGACCGCTAGGCGTATAACTAAGCGGTCAACATGATGGCTACGTTAGCGTGACACTTTGGTTGTCCGATACTCTTCATTCCAAGTTGAAGATAGTATTTGGCTTCTGCGTGGTGTCATCAGCGCTAACAACTTTTAGAACCTTAATTGACCCATCTTAGCCATTAGAAGGTAGTGAGATGGCGGCTTTGAATGCAGACTAAGGTTGGTTGATACTCGATGCTACGCTCATTGAGATCGGACTTTTGGGATATTTTGATCGACCACTTGGCGTCGTATTGAAATAAGCGCCTGAGAAGATCGATGATGTGAGATTCCTAGAACCAGTTACTATTATAGGAGGGATGAACCAACTCAAACTTTTGGTAGGGTAATCACCTATACCTCATGCAAGCCTTAAACCTAGGCTCATTGTGTGAATTGTTTGTGTGTGCTAAACATGACATCATGACATCATCCATTGCATATCATTTCTAACTATTTCAAGGACCTAGGGATTTATCTTTGCTCTTTTTGTAGGGATCATGGCTTCTAGAAAGATTATCCGAATCAACTTCATGAGTATACCTTCTCATTTCAAAATTGGTTTGAAATTCCCGACCATGCTCATTTCATCAAAGACATGGTTATCTACTTGATTTGGTTATCTCGGTTTTGAAGAAGATATGATGCATGTCCTATTCCGGTTCTTGACCGAAACACCATTGCTTTACATTCCCAGTTATCGGTTGGTTCCTACCTTGGAAGAGTTCTCTAAGTTACTTGGGATACCTATTCTTGACCAAATGCCATTCACCGGTCTAGAAAAGGTTCCTAAATCTGAAGACATTACATCGACCTTACATCTTAAGCGTTAGGATATTGAAGCCAATTGGGAAACTAGAAGTGGAGTCAAGGGTTTACTTTCAAGTTCTTAATCAAGAAAGCAGGAATTCCTCAAAGTTATGAGTTTCCATGCATTTGAGAACATTGTGGCCTTGCTAATTTATGGTTTGGTTCTATTTCCTAACTCGGATCAATTCATAGACATCAATGCCATCAAATTATTTCTTACCCATGATCCATGCCTACCTTACTTGGAGATATCCTACATTCTCTCCACACTCGTACTACTAAGAACAAGGAACTCTCATGTGTTGTATACCGTTACTTTCAAGGTGGTTTATTTCGCACCTTCCTCCATCAGTTTGAAGAGCGAACAAAGGTTGAGATGGTCTCAAAGATTGATGTCACTCTCTCTCGGATATCCGTTGGAATCTTTTCTCTCAAGGACTTCACCTTCATCGGCGTTGTGGAGAATTCCCTAATGTACCATTACTTGGTATAAGGGAGGTATTACTTAACCCTTCTTTAGCTCTACGTCGGTTTGGTTTTGCTCGAAAAGATGGTCCATATGATATGCTTCTCCAAGATGTTGTGTTCGACTACAACCACGATCTCAGTGCAAGCGAAGGTTCATACACGCTTGGAGCATGGTAAAGAAGGCGATACAAGACTTTGGGGCACCAAAATCCCATTCCTTGGGAATCTTACCTCAAATGAGTGCGAGCTCGAGCTCAAAACCTCATGATGCCATTCACTCTGTTCTACGGTAATTATGGAACTGTTGCTATAGGTGGCGTACCTATCTTATTCTTCATCTGACATGCCTACTGATTTTGAAGACTTGAAGAGATCCTGGATTCAACAAGGAAGAAAGGATACCTTTGAAGCTCGATGCTATGCAAGCGAGAAGAAAGTGCTAGAGTTGACAAAGCTACTTCATGAGGAGCGAAGCATCAATGCCTACATCGACACCAAGAGGAGCGCCCATGGAGACTTAGAGCTTTAGGATGTTTATGTTTTCTTTTATTGTTTGAACTATCTCTTGTACTTAAAAAGAAAAAGGAATAATAAAAGAGTACTAATAAATGTTTGTTCATTGCTTGTCTAACAAATTTAAATCTCTAAGGTCCTTGAAAACATTGCATTGCATTCGCATAAACATTGCATATCATAGCATAACATTGCATCACGGTACATTGGAGATTGGTTTTCTCATTTGCTCATTATTTATTTTAGCGAAATGGCTCTTGAACGATCATCAAAGATCTCCAAGCTCGAATGCTTAGTTTGATGTTTACCGACTTGGTCCAAGGCCAAGAGGATCGAAGAAGCTCATCAACGGAAAGAAGGTTGTTGGTCTCCTCAACATGGGCGAGGCCTACAAAGGTGGTCCTAAGAGAGTCATCGGATAGAGGCTTTCGAGGAAGGAAGTGTCAAGAAGGAGGATGAACAAAGTAACAGCAGTAATGGTGAAGCGATCGGCTGAGCTTGAGAATGACTATGATAATGGCCAATACTCGATGAGGATGACAAGGACAAGCAACTTGAAGACCGTCTAAATCTTGTGGAAAACACGAAGATGTCCGGGCTGAATTTTGATGATCTAAGTCTTGTCCCAGTGTTGTGATTCCTCCCAGTTCAAAGTTCCTACTTTTGCTAAGTATGATGGCATGTCTTGCCCTAAGCTGCATTTGAAGTCCTATGTCCGAAGATCAATCCCCACACGATGTGAAAGTTGTGGATGCACTATTTCAAGAGCTTATGCGGAACTCGGTTGGAGTGGTATTATCACTAGAGAATGGCCGTATCCGTACTTGGGTGACTTAGCGGATGCTTTCTGAGACATATGAGTACAATCTTTGAATTGACACCACTCGCATGCAACTACAAAGCATGTCTATGGGTCGCGATGAGAAGTTCAAGGAGTATGCTCGGTGGAGAGATTTAGCGAGGAGTTCACCACCCTTGTCCAATAGGGAGTTGGTTGATATGTTTATGGGGACACTAACGAGGCCCATTCTTGATCATCGATTGGAAACTCTTGACCAGATTCACGCGTCTTGACGGCGTATCGAAGGCTGGTATCAAGAGTGGAAAGATTCGAGATAGAGACATCTTCAATCTGCGAAGAGATCTTTTGGCGGTAAGAAAGAAGTTAATCTTGTGTATGGTCGGAAAAGCCGAGCCAAGACCAACCGCGCTCAATCGTGGGGCGGTTGTGATCTCGATCCTACATCGGCACAACCTCGGTGAGACAAGCGTAGCGGGCAGCGCCGAAGGCGTTCTGAAGATCAACATGCCTTTGTGCATAGCTTGCAACACATGTTGAAAGCGGTGATTACTTTGAGGATCCTCCTCGGAATGTCAATACTTCCTCTCGAGATACAACCCTAATGCTAAGTGTGCTTACCACTCCAATAGCCACGGACATAGTCTTGATGATTGTTGGGCTCTGAAGAACAAGATTCAAGATATGATTGAAGCTAAGCAGATTGAGTTTGATCCTCCTTTGAGACTCAAATGTGATCAGCCTATGCTAACCGATAAGAGTTCAATCTTTGTGGGTGTGATACTTATGTTTTCAACATAGATGACTTGACCATTCCTCGATGGTATTAAGAAGAATTTGCTACAAGCGGTGTCAATCCGGGATGCCGGAGAATTATCGTTGGTGCCCATCGCACGATGGTTGTGCTTGGTTGAAGGCGTGTTCGATGCATGATGAATAAGTGAGATACTATTCTAAAACCACCTTTCTGAAGTGTGTGAAGAAATGTCTAAGTTGAGGATTGACAATGCGAATGAAGCGTACCATCATGTGGGATACCTTGGGGCAGCCAAGTGGAAAATATGATTACATGGTGAAGTACAACATCACGATAGTTACAAGATTCCTATTGAAGATGTTAAGGCGACCCGGATGGGGTGCGATTTCCACGAAGACTATCTTTGATGTTAATGCCATAAGTTTCCTCTGTTGATTACGTGCCTAGAGTGGCACCTCTCATTATTACTTCTCCAGACCGGTCCATATTCCTCGACAAAGCTATCCCTTGGAATTATGGAGATGATGTTTACTATCATGGCGTCAAGCAAGACCTCGACTATTAAAGACCTTCTGTTGAAGCCACCATTCCGACATTGACAACATCAGGATCAAGTAAGGTGACGAGCCAGGAAGGTATTCTCTCGGATATCTCTCCTCCAAAGACACGCGACTCCGGCTCGCATTCCACTATTCAATCCATTCCCCAAGCTAGAGGAAAGAACGGTGACTCATCACGCTCGACGGAAGTACAAAGGAAATTCTTGAAGATACCTCAAACAAGAAATGGAGAAATTATGAAGATTATCAAAGAGCAACTACAATGTTGTGGAGCGATTTAGAGACAGACTCAATCCAAGATCTCCATGCTTGCTCATTTTTATGCTCGAGGCTCGTACTAACGCCTTGGTGAAGTTTACGAAGAATGCTCGCGTGCCTCAAGATACTACTCTTGATCAATTCGAAGTTTGTATTGCTAGCTTTGGCTGCCAACAACGGCCTAGGTTTCTCGGATCTGATTTGACTCTGCGGAAAGAAACATAACAAAGCCTTGCATCTACTGGAATGCAAAGACACTACACTATCCATGTTTTGGTGGATACGGTTACGCTCGAATATCCTTCGAAGATTGCTTTTGATCGGCTTGATGTCGAAGGTTGGTTCTAAGACCAGTGACATTATTGTGAGAGCTTTTGATGGTTCTAAGCGGGCGATTGCTTGGAGAGCTCACTCTGCTGTCAAAGTCGGTTCCCGGACTTTTGACTCTATTTTCTTTGTCATGGACATTACGTCAAACACTCTTTCCTACTTGGGCCTTGGATACATGGGCTGATACCTCTACCTTACATCGAGAAGTTGAAGTACCGGTGAAAGGAAGGTTGTTACAATGTCGGTGAAGGAATATATGGTCGATCATCTGCGATCGTTCGTTATCTTGAGATGGAAGGCGAATTCTTGAGACTCTGTCAAGCTTTTGAAACAATACCAGTCGTACTGTTGACTCCCCGTCCTCACGAAGTTACAAGTTCGCCTAGGATGGCCTCGATACAATTTATATAACATATTTGATGTATTTTCATAAATAATATTAATGTTTTTATTTAATTATTTCACTTTATTTCTATATTACGTTGGTATTTTCTATGTTTCGGTATTTGCGTTAAATAAAGATAAATCGAGCAAAGAAGTAAAATCGAGGAAAAATCGGATTAAAAGCAAAGATATGAAGCAAAGGTGTGATATAGTAAAAGGGAGGTGTTAAGAAGAAGAAAACAATTACAAAGGCCAAGACTAAGCCCGGCTCAAACACGCGTGGCAATGATCCAAAGCGACCCTGCCACGTCGCGGTGAGCAGTCGTCTCAACCTCCACGCCACGTGGGCGCCCGCCTCCTTAGCAAGTGGGGTCCACCACTTCCCCTGATTGCGGGCGCGTCTCAAAGTCAAGAACCACGTGGGCGCCGCCTCCCTCAGTGGGGCCCTCAATTTTCCTGACGATTGAGGCATGCGTCTCCATTCCAAACCTATTCTTGAGGCGTCCGCCTCTCGCTCAAGGCACCTTTTTCTCCACGTCTCGCTTGCGTCAGATTTAAGAAATTGGCGATTACCAAATGCATCTATAAATACATGTTCGGTTCGAATTAAATTGGCATTTCACCGAACAACAGCTATTTTTACGTAATTTTATTCGTATTGTATTTTCCGGTTTTCAACGATCTAACCTTACGTTAGAGATGTTATTATTCCTTTTATTTTTCCTTTCAATTCAAGTCAAGAACAAGATTATTTCCGGCATTCTTATTTCCGGGTTTTATATATTTATTTATTTTATTTTATTTTATTTATTGTTGCACGATATTATTTATTTAATTGTGGAAATGTTTAAATATATTGATCCATTTATTTATGCATATAAATTAATTAATATGTCGCTAAGTCTTTGATATTGGTATGTAAATTAATCGATCCTTAGGAATCTAAAATAAAGCGGCATAATGTTACGTTGTTAAAAATATTCTTTCGACTTAGATATCTAATTTAATTTATTAAAGTTTAGAAACCAACAGGCGAAAGTTTGAGGTTAATAAACGACTAAGATTAGAAACCAACAGGCGGCAGTTTGAGGTTTAGAGTCGATAGTAGATACTAGGTATTGTTTTAAAAACATGACAGCATTTAAAACCAATTAAACTTTATTTATTTTCAAAAAGTGTTTTATATTCGGTGGGATAAGCGGAAGCATACGTTAGGATTTAATTACATGATTCTTATCAATGAAGCGACAGTTTGAGATAGGATCTTTAGATAAGTATTGTTTTGAAATAGGATTTTTATCAACATGAGTAACACGTCGGTGGAAATTTAGATCCTTAGGTTAGGCAATTACGTCGATATCTATTTATTTATTTATTATATTTTCCTTAACCAAAAATCCTAAAAATTATTACATGGGTATCAGTAACATAGGATAACAATAGGTCGATTTATAGTCTGTGGGTTCGATATCTTTTAAAACTACGCGATAGGATGTGCACTTGCGATGCGATTAATAGACGATAAAGTCGCGATCAAGTTTTTGGCGCCGTTGCGGGGACTATTTAAGTCGATATTGTAACTCGATGTTACGTATAGACTAAGGCATTTTTATTTTATTTACCATGTATGACCCAAATTTTCCTATGCCCATTATCGGTATTATGAGGAACCACAAGAATCCCATAGATCCACCTTGAAATCGATGGAAAACTTTAATGCTTCACAAACCTACTCTTACCCAAACTACCTCCAAAACTACCAATCCCATATTTTGAGGAACCACAAGAAACTTATAATTTCAACCAAACTTTTCCTCAACCCAATTCTTCCTACAATTATCACACAATATTTTGAAGAATCACAGAACCATATAAATCTGATCTCGAAATATTAATGGAAGATTTTAACGAATCATGTAGGATGTTAGAACGCGCCAGGCATTAGGGAAACACAAAAAGAGACTTTAACTTACTTTCAAGACTCTGAAGAATCACAAGATTTTAATTTCGAAACATCAATAGAGGATTCCGATGAGATGATAATTAACTCTAGGTTAGAGTCTATGATTGAGCACTTTGTAGAGGCACAAATTATCCAAAATGAAGCACAAACTATCCATAATGAAGAAGTGCGAAAACAAAGTCTTCAAATTAATGAAACCCTTAGCCAACTAACCATTAAGGTAGAATCCCTCGCGTCTCACAGCATGTTCTTAGAGACTCAAATCTCCCAACTCAAACAAAACCTTCTAGAACCTCAACCTGAGGAAGATGTGGATGTTGAAACAACCATTATGAAAATACTACTTGGAAATCTAGAAAGTGATGGCGAGTTTGAGAGAGTGATATTGTGGCGAGAAAATTCGGCGAGAAAATAGTGGAGATTGAGAAAAATGAACCAATAATGTTCGAAAAGGAGGTTGTAAAAGAGGCAGAAAAGGAAGCATCTATTGTAATCCCGAATCACTACATCCCACTAATTCCCTTCGAAAATTTTATGGAAACTCAGTTGACTCCCAATCTAAAGCGTACGTTGCGGTATTGAAAAATATCCATACTAATTCACCACCATTTGAAGTCTTACCTAAAAGAAAATTAGAGGACCATAAAATTAAGGATATAATTACATTAAAGGGTAAGGTTAACTTATGAGGAGATGGATGAAATCACTAAGCCTAAAATTGAAAAACTTATACTTAGGATAAATCCAGGACCACTACCAAAATTTCGAAAGAATAAACACGCCCTACAAGCGTAAGAAAAGAAAAGGTGAGGATATGTGAGATGGCTTGATAAGTGGCCATGGAAAATCAACAAATAGTCATTCTAGTTTCTAATTTTAATTTTAATTTTTTTTTCGTATTTTCAATTTTCTATTTCATGTTAAATTTTTAATTTTTCTATTTTATCGGTTGCACCCTTTTCATCGATGCTTGAACTACTTCCCGAAATACCGATAATTATATTCAATTAAATGATCTACATTAATATTTATATAATAATTGAATATTCTAATTATCGTATTCTTCTACTAATATACTGAATTAATACTTTAATATTTATTATATTAATTATAAAGCATTATATACTAGTATTATATATACTAATTAAAAAATTCTAAATCATCTTTATATATATATATATATGCAAGTATATAATATGTATGCATGTTAAAAAAATTGTTCCTATCTCTATTACCTAAGTCACATGCATCTCTCCTAAGATGATCACCTACTCTTACGATTTCTCTGGTTTTATCGCATTGAGGACAATGCTTATTTTAAGTTGAAGTCGGAGCATTTCTTTATTCATTTTATTTTCTTTGCTCTATTTAGTATTTCTTTTTGTTTCTTTTCTATGTATTGCAAAATTTCCATTCAATAAAATACATGTTTATGAAATTTTAGTCTTTTATGTTTAAATTTCGTGCTTATTAAATTTCTCCTTTTCTTGAGCCATAACGACAAATTTTAACAAAAATTAAAACATATATATTAACACATTCAAATAATACTAAGGTTGCTTATTTTTAATTAAAATTAAAACCTGACTTAGCAAAATTATTATCGTCCTAACACTTTAAAACCCCACGTGTTAGATTGATTTAAGTACTTATTATACCAACACCTTAAGACTTAGTTTTAAAGTAATCCCGAGTAGTTTATTAAGCAGTCGGCACCGCCTTAAAACGACAAACTACGTGGAGAATCGATGAATATAAGTGTTTGATCAAGTTATTTAAAGAAAATTTTTATTAGCAGATGCACTTATTAAGTTAGATGGTCCTTACCAGATCATTTAATCCAACAGTCGCAGAAACTATAAAATATTTATGCAAACATCCATTATGAATTGGTTCGATGGTCCACAGTCTTTGAACTTGGTAGGCGGATGACGATCCGATCCCAATTTGTAATTGGTAAAAGTACCAAATATAATTACGGGACTCCTATTGGATTATAAAGATCAAAGTCACTAACGGTTACTCCACTATGCGCGTAAGGTAATGGGCTTAATGTGATTGCGCGAATGAAAGCGGGTGAAACAAAACAAAAGTACTAGGTCGAGCTATAATAACATGACTTAAATTGGTACGCAAAATGGGGTTATCTAGTGTTATTACGGTAATTTTGGTGTCAAAGTTCAAACTCGAGTTATCCAACAAATAAGTGAATTGCAACCAGTACAAATTGAATTGTGTTATATATCTGCGTTGACATATCTCAGTGATTTTTCATTTTACTTTTTGCTTGAGGACAAGCAAAGGTTTAAATATAGGGGAGTTTGATAACACAATTTATATAACATATTTGATGTATTTTTCATAAATAATATTAATGTTTTATTTAATTATTTCACTTTATTTCTATATTACGTTGGTATTTTCTATGTTTCGGTATTTGCGTTAAATAAAGATAAATCGAGCAAAGTAAAATCGAGGAAAAATCGGATTAAAAGCAAGATATGAAGCAAAGGTGTGATATAGTAAAGGGAGGTGTTAAGAAGAAGAAAACAATTACAGCAAGGCCAAGCCCGCTCGAACACGCGTGGCCAGTCCGGCAAGCGACCTTGCCACGTCACGGTGAGGCAGTCGTCTCAACCTCCACGCCACGTGGGCGCCCGCCTCCTTAGCAAGTGGGGTCCACCACTTCCCCCTGATTAGAGGCGCGCGTCTCAAAGTCGAAACCGCGTGGGCGCCCGCTCCCTCGCAGTGGGCCCTCAATTTTGACGATTGAGGCGCGTCTCCATTCAACCTATTCTTGAGGCGTCCGCCTCCTCGCTCAAGCACCTTTTTCTCACGTCTCACTTGCGTCTGATTTAAGGAAATTGGCAGTTACCAAATGCATCTATAAATACATGTTCGAGTTCCAGAATTAAGGGTCGGCATTTCACCGAACAACGCTATTTCATATTTAAGTAATTTTATTCGATATTGTATTTTCCGGTTTTCAGATCTAACCTACGTTAGATCGATTGTTATTATTCCTTATCGTATTTTATTTTTCCTTTCAATTCAAGAAGTCAAGAACAAGATTATTTCCAGCATTCTTATTTCCAGGTTTTATATATTTATTTTATTTTATTTTATTTTATTTATTGTTGCCTGATATTATTTATTTAATTGTGGAAATGTTTAAATATATTGATCCAATTTATTTATGCATATACGAATTAATTAATATATACAGCTAGTCTTTGATATTGGTATGTAAATTAATCGATCCTTAGGAATCTAAAATAAAGCGGCATAATGTTACGTTGTTAAAAATATTCTTCGACTTAGATATCTAATTTAATTTATTAAAAGTTTAGAAACCAACAGGCGAAAGTTTGAGGTTAATAAAGCGACTAAGATTAGAAACCAACGAGCGAGTTTGAGGTTTAGAATCGGATAGTAGATACTAGGTATTGTTTTAAAAACCATGACATTTAAAACCAATTAAACTTTATTTATTTTCAAAAGTGTTTTTATATTCGGTAGGGATAGCGGAAGCATACGTTAGGATTTAATTACATGATTCTTATCAATAGGCGACAGTTTGAGATAGGATCTTTAGATAAGTATTGTTTCTTTGAAATAGGATTTTTATCAACATGAGTAACACGTCGGTGGAAATTTAGATCCCTTAGGTTAGGCAATTACGTACCGATATCTATTTATTTATTTATTATATTTTCCTTAACCAAAATCCTAAAAATTATTCGCCTTAGCGTATCGTAACATAGGATAACAATAGGTCGATTTATAGTCTCTGTGGGTTCGATATCTTTTAAAACTACGCGATAGGAATGTGCACTTGCGATCTGGCGATTAATAACGATAAAGTCGCGATCAAGTTTTAGGCGCCGTTGCGGGACTATTTAAGTCGATATTGTAACTACGGTGTTACGTATAGACTAAGGCATTTTATTTTATTTACCATGTGACCCAAATTTTTCCTATGCCCATTATCGGTATTATGAGGAACCACAAGAATCCCATAGATCCAACCTTGAAATCTTGATGGAAAACTTTAATGCTTCACAAACCTACTCTTACCCAAACTACCTCCAAAACTACCAATCCCGTATTTTGAGGAACCACAAGAAACTTATAATTTCAACCAAACTTTTCCTCAACCCAATTCTTCCTACAATTATCACACCAATATTTTGAAGAATCACGAACCATATAAATCGATCTCGAAATATTAATGGAAGATTTTAACGAATCATGTAGGATGTTAGAGCACGAAACACAAAGAGACTTTAACTTACTTTCAAGACTACGAAGAATCACAAGATTTTAATTTGAAACATCAATAGAGGATTCGATGAGATGATAATTAACTCTAGGTTAGAGTCTATGATTGAGCACTTTGTAGAGGCACAAATTATCAAAATGAAGCACAAACTATCCATAATGAAGAAGTGCGAAAACAAAGTCTTCAAATTAATGAAACCCTTAGCCAACTAACCATTAAGGTAGAATCCCTCGCGTCTCATGTTCTTAGAGACTCAAATCTCCAACTCAAACAAAACCTTCTAGAACCTCGACTGAGGAAGATGTGGATGTTGAAACAACCATTATGAAAATACTACTTGAAATCTAGAAAGTGATGACGAGTTTGAGTAGAGTGATATTGTGGCGAGGAAAATTCGCGAGAAAATAGTGGAGATTGAGAAAAATGAACCAATAATGTTGAAAAGGAGGTTGTAAAAGAGAGAAAAGGAAGCATCTATTGTAATCCGAATCACTACATCCCACTAATTCCCTTCCGAAAATTTTTATGGAAACTCGGTGACTCCCAATCTAAAGCGTACGTTGCGGTATTGAAAAATATCCATACTAATTCACCACCATTTGAAGTCTTACCTAAAAGAAAATTAGAGGACCATAAAATTAAGGATATAATTACTGTAAAAGGGTAAGGTTAACTTATGAGGAGATGGATGAAATCACTAAGCCTAAAATTGAAAAACTTATACTTAGGATAAATCGGGACCACTACCAAAATTTGAAAGAATAAACCGCCCTACAAGCGTAAGAAAAGAAAAGGTGAGGATATGTGAGATGGCTTGATAAGTGGCCATGGAAAATCAACAAATAGTCATTCTAGTTTCTAATTTTAATTTTAATTTTCTTTTTCGTATTTTCAATTTTCTATTTCATGTTAAATTTTAATTTTTCTATTTTATCGGTTGCACCTTTTCATCGATGCTTGAACTACTTCCCGAAATACAAATAATTATATTCAATTAAATGATCTACATTAATATTTATATAATAATTGAATATTCTAATTATCATTCTTCTACTAATATACAATTAATACTTAATATTTATTATATTAATTATAAAGCATTATATACTAGTATTATATATATCCTACTAATTAAAAATTCTAAATCATCTTTATATATATATATATATATGCAAGTATATAATGTGTATGCATGTGTTCGACAAAATTGTTCCTATCTCTATTACCTAAGTCACATGCATCTCTCCCTAAGATGATCACCCTACTCTTTTCGATTTCTCCTGGTTTTATCGCATTGAGGACAATGCTTATTTTAAGTTAGAAGTCGAGCATTTCTTTATTCATTTTATTTTCTTTGCTCTATTTAGTATTTCTTTTTGTTTCTTTTTCTATGTATTGCAAAATTTCCATTCAATAAAATACATGTTTATGAAATTTTAGTCTTTTATGTTTAAATTTCGTTATTGAATTTCTCCTTTTCTTGAGCCATAACGACAAATTTTAACAAAAATTAAAGCGTATATATTAACACATTCAAATAATACTAAGGTTGCTTATTTTAATTAAAATTAAGCACAACTTAGCAAAATTGTTATCGTCCTAACACTTTAAAACCCCAACGTGTTAGATTGATTTAAGTACTTATTATACCAACACCTTAAGACTTAGTTTTAAAGTAATCCGAGTAGTTTATTAAGCGATCGGCAAAACGACAAACTACGTGGAGAATCGATGAATATAAGTGTTTGATCAAGTTATTTAAAGAAAATTTTTATTAGAAGATGCACTTATTAAGTTAGATGGTCCTTACGGATCATTTAATCCAACGATCATGAGAAACTATAAAATATTTATGCAAACATCCATTATGAATTGGTTCGATGGTCACAGTCTTTGAACTTGGTAGGGCGGATGACGATCCGATCCCCATAATTTGTAATTGGGTAAAAGGAGTACCAAATATAATTACGGGACTCTAGTTGGATTATAAAGATCAAAGTCACTAACGGTTACTCCACTATGTGGCGTAAGGTAATGGGCTTAATGTGATTGCGCGAGAATGAAAGCGGGTGAAACAAAACAAAAGTACTAGGTCGAGCTATAATAACATGACTTAAATTGTCGCAAAATGGGGTTATCTAGTGTTATTACGGTAATTTTGGTGTCAAAGTTCAAACTCGAGTTATCCAACAAATAAGTGAATTGCAACCCAGTACAAATTGAATTGTGTTATATATCTGCGTTTGACATATGCTCAGGTGATTTTTCATTTTTACTTTTTGCTTGAGGACAAGCAAAGGTTTAAGTATAGGGGAGTTTGATAACGCGAATTTATATAACATATTTGATGTATTTTTCATAAATAATATTAATGTTTTTATTTAATTATTTCACTTTATTTCTATATTACGTTGGTATTTTCTATGTTTCAGGTATTTGCGTTAAATAAAGATAAATCGAGCAAAGAAGTAAAATCGAGGAAAAATCGGATTAAAAAGCAAAGATATGAAGCAAAGGTGTGATATAGTAAAAGGGAGGTGTTAAGAAGAAAACAATTACAAAGGCCCAAGACTAAGCCAGCTCAAACACGGTGGCCGGTCAATGACAAGCTTGCCCGTCACGGTGAGGCAGTCGTCTCAACCTCCACGCCACGTGGGCGCCCGCCTCCTTAGCAAGTGGGGTCCACCACTTCCCACAATTACGGGCTTGCGTCTCAAAGTCGAAACCCACGTGGGCGCCCGCCTCCCTCGCAGTGGGGCCCTCAATTTCCGAGCGGTTGAGGCGCGTCTCCATTCCGCAACCTATTCTTGGCGTCCGCCTCCTACGCTCGGCACCTTTCTCCACGTCTACGCTTGCGTCTGAAGTTTAAGAAATTGGCGTTACAAATGCATCTATAAATACATGTTCGGTTCAAATTAGGGTCGGCATTTCACCGAACAACCGCTATTTCATATTTCGTAATTTTATTCCAGTATTGTATTTTCCAGTTTTCACTGATCTAACCTTACGTTAGATCAGTGTTATTTATTCCTTGTCGTATTTTATTTTTCCTTTCAATTCAAGAAGTCAAGAACAAGATTATTTCCAGCATTCTTATTTCCAGGTTTTATATATTTATTTTATTTTATTTTATTTTATTTATTGTTGCCTGATATTATTTATTTAATTGTGGAAATGTTTAAATATATTGATCCAATTTATTTATGCATGTCTGAATTAATTAATATGTCTGGCTAGGTCTTTTTGATATTGGTATGTAAATTAATCGATCCTTAGGAATCTAAAATAAACTGGCATAATGTTACGTTGTTAAAAATATTCTTTCTGACTTAGATATCTAATTTAATTTATTAAAAGTTTAGAAACCAACAGAGCGAAAGTTTGAGGTTAATAAACTGACTAAGATTAGAAACCAACAGGCGACAGTTTGAGGTTTAGAATCGAGATAGTAGATACTAGGTATTGTTTTTAAAACCATGACGACATTTAAAACCAATTAAACTTTATTTATTTTCAAAAGTGTTTTTATATTCGGTAGGGATAAGCGGAAGCATCGTTAGGATTTAATTACATGATTCTTATCAATAGGCAGTTTGAGATAGGATCTTTAGATAAGTATTGTTTCTTTGAAATAGGATTTTTATCAACATGAGTAACACGTCGGTGGAAATTTAGATCCTTAGGTTAGGCAATTACGTGCCGATATCTATTTATTTATTTATTATATTTTCCTTAACCAAAAATCCTAAAGAATTACGCCTTAGCGTATCCGTAACATAGGATAACAATAGGTCGGTTATAGTCTCGTGGGTTCGATATCTTTTAAAACTACGCGATAGGGCGTTGCGATCTGGCGATTAATCGCGATCATCATGAAAGATGCTCGAATCTGTTGAAGAAGGAAGAGTTTGGGGACAACTTCACCTTTCATTTGACAAGATGGTTTATTCACCCATCGAGCGTGCGGCCAACTTCCTTTCGCATCGGCCAGTGGAATCCATGCTATAGAAGACAGCGCAATGACTTGACATCGGCAAGTGGATCTTCGACTCGGATCATGGGCTCGCAATTGGAAGACCGAAGATGTCATACCAATCTCCTTTAGTCGGGAGTAATTGCTCTTGTTTTGTTTTGCTTTTCGTATTTCTTTTTGTTTTGAACAATAAACTTTGAAAGCCTAGTGCCTTGCAGGCATCATGGCTCGTTTCGAGGGTTATTATCTGTTGTTGCGTATTTTCATTCAATAAATCATTGGACTTTTGCATTCAATTGTGTTTTTCTTTCTTTTACTTTATCACCCTTCAAAGGCTATGTGTTTCTTACACACCACGTGATACAACTGCGGAATCACTCGAATCTAGTTAACAACGCTATGCTAGTGCTAAATATGACCGATAATCCGATCTACCAAGAAGATGAAAGTGAGGAAGATTGTGAAGTGCCGGAGAACTTGTCGATTACTACGGCAAGAAGAAGCGAGTTATCTGACCACCACGAAGAGCAAGTTGAGGTTGTGAATTTGGAGTGCTTGACGAAGGCAGAAAAGAGATCAAGATAGGAGGCGGGTCTTGAGCGATGTCAAAGAAAGGTTGATTCGATCTGCTACGAGACTACATTGAGGTTTTGCTTGGTCATACGAAGACATGCGAGGTTGGACATTGATATCGTGGTACAGATTGCCGACAAAAGGTTTTCCCGGTGAAACGAAGGTTAATCGTATCGTCTGAGATGTCGAGAGAAAATCAAAGAGAAGTTATAAGCGGTTCAACTGGTTTCTTATTTGTCACCTCTTATCCCGATGGGTTGCGAATGTGGTACCCGTACCCAAGAAGGATGGCAAAATACGAATGTGTGTGGATTACGAGAGATACGAACAAAGCGGTCAGAAGGCGACTTCCCTTCCTCATATTGATGTTACGGTTGACAACTTGCTTTCGACATAAGGTTTTCTCCTTCATGGATGGTTTCTCGGTTAATCGGATCAAAATGGCTCCGAAGACATGGAAGACTACTTTTGTTACACAATAGGGCACTTTACGCTACAAGGTTATGCCGTTCGGATGAAAGCGGGTGCCACTTAGCGTGCTATGGTGACATTATTTCATGACATGATTCATCACGAGATAGAGGTCTCGTCGGCGACATGATAGCTCGATCCGCGAAGAAGAACATCTTGATCATTTGCGGCTGTTTGTGATTGAAGAAATGCAGGTTGAGACTCGATCCTAATAAGTGCACTTTTGAGTCGGATCTGGAAAACTCCTAGGGTTTGTCGTCGATAAAAAGGTATTGAAGTTGATCCGCCAAGGTTAGAGCCATTCAAGAGATGCGGCCCCTTGCAGAGAAGGAAGTCGAGAGGTTTCTTGGGCCGACTAAACTACATTGCGATTCATTGCACACTAGCTGCTACTTGTGAGCCAATCTTCAAGTTACTTAAGAAAGATCAAGTAGTAGAATGGAGCAGCGATTGCGGATCGCTTTGACAAAATCAAGGAGTACCTGAATCCTCTATCCGATGCACTTTGCCGAAGGAAGACCTCTTATCATGTACTTGCGGTGCTAGAGAATTTAATGGGGTGTGTGTTGGGGCAACATGGCGAGTGCGGCGAAAAGAGCATGCAATATACTACCTTAGCAAAAGTTTACCGTGAAACAAGATACTCACGGCTCGAGAAAACTTACAACTTTGGCTTGAGGCTTTCGCCGACTAAGGCAGTATATGTTGACTCACACTACCTTGTTAATTTCTAAGATGGATCCGATAAAATACATATTTGAGAAACCACTCTCTCAGGAAGAATAGCAAGATGGCAAATGATCTTGACCGAATATGACATCGGTACACTTCTCGAAGCGATCAAAGGAAGTGTGGTAGCCGATCATTTGGCTCACCAAGCCGTAGATGACTATCGATCTATGCGGTTCGAATTCCAGATGAAGATGTTTTACTAATTCTGATTGTGAAGAACGAGGCCCGGACAAAGGACTGAACAAGGATCCCGATGAACTATGGTCTTTGATGGAGCCTCAAGCGCACTTAGCAATGGCATTGGCGCCATCATTACATCCCTACAGGTGGACATCGCCTTTCACCGCCAGATTATGTTTGGTTGCACTAACAACATGGCGATCGAAGGCGTGCATCATGGGTCTTAAAGGCTGCTATTGACTTAAGAATCAAGTTCTTACAAGTGTATGGAGACTCGACTTTAGTGATCGATCGGATAAAGGCGAGTGGGATCTGAAGCATCCGAATCTCATTCCGTATCGAGCATGTTACGAGTTTGATCCCTACTTGAAGAGATTACTTTTGATCATATTCCACGAGAAGAGAATCGGTTAGCGAGCGCATTGGCTACTATGTCGTCTATGTTCGGTTAGATGGGACAACGAGGCTCCCGGATCATCATTGAGAAGTTCGACGAACGGTGTATTGTTATGAGCTTGGCCTTGAAGAGAGACCTTGGTACTATGGCGTGAAGAGGTATCTTGAGACTCGAGAATATCCAGCGAGGGCATACATTAACGATAAGAAGTTCATGAGAAGATTTGCATCTAAATTCTTCCTTAGCAACGTCTTATACAAGCGCAACCACGATGCTTGCTCCCTTTGTGAACCGAGCGACAATGCGTATCATGGAAGAGTTACGAAGGGGCATTTGGTACCCTCCGATTGGACATACTATAGCTAAGAAGATTTTGAGCAGGCTACTATTGGTCCACCATGGAAGTGATTGTCACCGCTATGCTCGATCTTGTCACAAGTGCTAGATTTATCCGACAAAGTGCGTACCTCGGTACCTACGAATGTTTAACTTCTCCTTGGCCTTTTGCAATGTGGGGCATTGACATGATTGGAGAAATCAAGCCCACGACTTCCAATGGACATCATTTCATCCTTGTGGCAATTGATTACTTTACCAAGTGGGTAGAAGCGACCTCGTTAGCATCATTACCAAGAATGTAGTGGCTCGATTCATCAAGCACAATCTTATCATCGATATGGCACTCCCAAAGGATTATCACGGATAACGGCTCTAATCTCAACAATAAGATGATCATTGAACTCGCGATTCAAGATCAAGCATCATAATTCTTCTCCTTATCGGCCAAAGATGAATGGCGCGATGGAAGCCGCCAACAAAAACATTAAGAAGATTATCTGAGAAGATGATTGTGACTTACAAGGATTGGCATGAGATGTTACCATTTGCTCTTCATGGTTATCACTTCTGACGAACATCAGAGGCAACCCTTCTCTCTTGTGTTCGGTATGGGCGATCCTTCCCATCGAGGTTCGGATACCCTCAACGAGTCCTCGGGACGCGAGTTAAGTGAAGATGATTGGGTTCGAACACGACTTGACAGATTAATTTGATTGATGAGAAATGACTCGCATCCATTTGCCATGGACAGTTTATCGAGACGAATGATCGGAGCATTTAACAAGAAGGTCAAGCACGAGTCTACCAAGTCGGTGATCTAGTAGTCAGCGCATCATTCTTCCACAAGGTAATCGAGGGCAAATGGACTCCCACCTACGAGGGACCATTTGTAGTCAAAATATTTTGGCGGAGCTATGATACTTAGCACCATGGATGGTGAAGACTTCCACACCACGTGAGCGAGACATAGTCAAAAATACTACGCATAAAAGACCCGCTAGGTCGGTGGCCTAGGCAAAAATAAGGGCATCTGGCGAACCAAAGGTTCGGGAAAAGTTAAGGATATATACAAAACATGTACACCGCAAGTCGAAAACACGAAAAGGCGGCTTGGGCAAAAAATATCGGTGGCGAAAACCGAAAAGGCGGTCTAGGCAAAGTTAGGGATTCAAGCGTACGACTATGTCTCTTCGGATCACCGCTTCGAGACTACTATCGGCATTCAAGGTTCAAAGAGATCAATTCACTCACTTTCTCGGCGAAGAAGATGAGATAGTTGAAATATATGAGTACTATCAAGTTGGAACTTAACGAGATTGTTTCCGCATAGCTTTTACCTTTCTTGTGTACAAAACTACTTGGCCATACGCATTTCAAATAAATGCAAGTTCTTTCTCTTTACAATTTTCCTTTGTTGTCGTTTGCAATAAGTCCAACGTTTGCTTTGAATGATCATACGCACTTGACAATAAGAAGCTAATCCAAACATATGAAAAGTGAACATACAAAAGTACTTACTACAGGCTCGGGGTGAGATGACGACAAAAGTCACCAACACAACTTCCCGTGAGCAAAGGAATCCACGGCGGCAATTCCACTTGACCAAGCAATGTTACATCGATCTTCAAGCGATGCGCCTCGTCTCGGTCAGTATTTATCCCAAAGGGACATCCCTCGATCCCTTCTCTCTTCGATGGCGATATCCGGACTCGAGACTTGGTCGGATAGTGCATCGGAGAAACTTCATCCTCATCCCGGCCAAAGATCTGGCAGGATCGACTCTCAGCTCGGTCTCCTCGGCAACTATCAATTGCTCTCGGTGAGATCTACACTCTGAATCTCTAGTAAGCGCCTCTAAATTTCCTCGGCAGGATCTACACACAGGTCCCCACGGATCGCCTCCCAGACTCTCCTCGGTGAGGTCTGAGATCCCAACAGCGAGCTTCTCAATCTCTACCTTCCTCAACAATATCTAGGCCCAGACTTGGTCGAGATAGTGCATCGGAGGAGTCGGGATATCTTTCTTTTCCTTCAAAAGCGGGGTTCTCACCTACTCGATTCCCCAGCGAGTCGAAATCTTCAAGAACATCACATCTTCTTCAAGATGGATATGTTTTGAAATACCACAACATCTATCATTCATACATTTCTCATAAAGTCATAATTCATGCATATGTCATTCATATACACTATCATGCATCATACTTTGCATAAAACTAACCAATATTCTATCAAAGTTTCTCTTGTTTTTCCAAAAGCAGTGTGATCACTTAAGCAGGTCGAGTTAAGCCCCAAATCGGGAAAACTATCGAAAGACCGCCCATGGTTGTCCTCGACGGTAGTCGAGATTAAGCCCGAACCGGCAGGAAAACTATCGAAAGACCGCCCATGGTTATCCTCCGATAATGAGCAATGGATCAACACCGATGCACAGGAAGCTATCCACATTTTGCCAACTACTATTTCCCTCGAGTGTCGGCCACGAAGATTTATTACGATTCCTTATTATCAACGGTATTGCAGTCTAGCGTCGACTCGGTTGCCTTGGATGGCATCTTAAGCCCATCCCGACTACTTGTCAACATTTCTTCGCTTCGAATGTTGCATATATGGTTAAAATCAATGCAAACCAATAACTTCATTCAAAATGAACACGAAGTCTAACATCGACTCCTCAGGATGGCATCTTAAGCCCGTCTCCTCTCCATTTCAGAGCATACGGAGCCTAGCGTGCGGCTCACTTTCAGCAATCCTCACGATATCAAGTCTAACGTCGACTCATTCCCGACTTCTCCAAATGGCATCGTAAGCCCGTTCCATCATCGACCAACGCAGTGCAAATTTTCGGTGTACTCGGTGTTGAATCATCTTCCACCTCCGGTCACGAAGACAAGCGTGTCAATCTAACCCTCGTACAAGAAGATTGAGCAGGGGCAGCTATCATACCCCAAAATTTTCCCTCCATCTATTCAAGAGATTTCATACATCCTACAAGGATTCCTCGAGTTGATCAGACAAACTCTCTCTGACAATCAACCCAAATTAGGGTTTGGTATCTCTCAAGTCAAGATGGACTTCAACATCTCAATGGTCTTCATGCCTCCTCATATGCTCAAAGATTCTCCATGTCAAGTTTCAAGCTTCACGGATCAAGTTTCCTCGAGACGATTGCTCGGATGGTTGAGAATCGGTTGTATTGGACAAAAGTCAAGCGTGGTCAACATACTGATCAAACTTCATAATTTTGGTCAACATCCTCATTTTGAAGTTACATTCATCATTTGATCAAGGGTTGATCATGATTCATCAAGAAAACTCAAGATTTGCTCGAAAGTCGAACTTTCTAAATTAGGGTTTCTAGGTGAAAAGTCAAGCTGAACTTTGGTGATCATAACTTTCTCATACTTTCTCGAAATTTTTCCACCACCTCTTGTTTTGAAGGAAATTCAATTCTCTACAACTTCATGTCTCACAAGAATGTCCAAAAAGCTTCATTGAGAGGTATGGCTCAAAACATTACAGGTCATTTTCAAAGTCAACAAAAGTCAACTTTTTGTTTTGAAGATATATTGAGCATGGAAACTCAATTGAGATGAGACCAAAAGGTTGGTTAGAGGACTCTTAGAGCTTTCCAAAAAGTTCAAGAACACTCAAAAATGTGGAAAATTGAGCAAGATACACTATTCAGAAGTTGGGCAATTTTGGACAATTGCACAAAAGGACATTTTGGTCAAAATGCAAAATTTTCCAAATGGGCCTATAATCTTTTGATCCAAACTTGTTCATGACATGATTCTTGACCCATAAATGCTTGGCCTTGGTAATTTTCTATTTTTATGATTTATATTTGAATTTTATAACATTTAATTCAAAAATAAATTATATAAAATATGAAAATTAATTATTTTTTCAAATGAGTTGGATTTATATCTACCTTGAAAACCAAGAAAGCCCAAGACTCTTGCCAAATTCGTGATTCATGCATATGGAAAGGAAAAATCAAGTTTTTATGAAAATTTGATTTGTTTTAAATGGAAAATATTGCACAATCAATGTCCAATCTTTTTTGCTTTCTTTTCCTCTCTCAATTGCCTCTATAAATATCAAGCATTGTACACAGCCACAAGGACGAAACCCTAGACAAAGAACCAACCCTTATTTTGCCAAAATAATTTTCAAAGTTGCAAAAATCGTGTTCTTGTTTCCAGCCCTTTTAGGTCCAAACAAACCATTCCATCGTGCTCAGGAGGTAGTTTTGAGTAAGAATGCATCATTACCATTGATTAAATCATCCAGAATCGATGCATATACATACATACATATTCAATTTCTTTTGATTTTTGCATTTGATTATCCTGCTTGTGTTAATCGTTTTTGATGGTTTGAATGTGTTCATGAGGTTCCACTGGATTGATCTGGGTCATCGTTTTGGTGTTTGCACGTTAGAAATACGATTTGCCATTCTTAGGGTTCCTAAACGGAGAAGCTTCGAACCGGCCTGTACAGGCCGATTCAGTCAAAACTAATACCACTAATGGACTCAAAAGGTCTGATTTAGGTGGACAAGGTCTTCCTTTTCTTGTTATTTGCGCTGTTTTGCAGGTTTGAACGTGGAACTCATCGGAGAAGACGACCGGAGCTAGGGCTCCGGCGTCGTTGAATGTGTTGACCGGCGAGGAAGGCGTGGCGGGGGAGAAGCGTTCGATTCGCTCATTCATAAGTCAAAGGACCCCACCGGCTGACTGTGTTTTTGACCTTCCCAAACGGCGACGCGTGTTGCTCATCATCTCACGTTTTCATTCCATAACATCAAATGCATCGTGGCCTAGTGGTTAAGGCATTCACTGTTCCTGGATCCTCTCACATGTCCCCAGTTCGAATCCTGCTAGCACCGGTTTTCTTTCTTTTTCCACAAACTCAATTTCTTTTCATATTTTCTATTTATTTAATATTTGCATTTATTTTAATTCTTTTCACATTTTTATTCTGCTTTAAAAAATCATCAAAAATTATTTTTCTTTTTGCATTTGTTTTCCGCATTTTAAATTATGTATCTGCCCCAAAGCCTTGTAATAGCGTAGGACATTTACCTTTCCGCATCTTTACTTTCCGCAATTTACTTTCCGCACCCTATCAATTGCTAGTAACTAGGCGTGTATGGCAAGATAATAATGAACATAGCCCACTAATTTTCAAGATAACATATTCTGAAATCAACACACTTCTTTCACACATGCACCCCTTAGGGTAATTCTCTCTCGTTGCCTTACGATTACAAATGGTCATGTCCTCGAGCGTAGAGGTATTCTAGCACCGTTGCCTTCAAATAAATCATCATAGTCCGCCGATACAAAGATCATAAGACCACGATGTCGCCTCCGAATACATGATCTTGACCCTCGATTGTCGCATCGAAAATGATGATAGTCCCCGAATGTGCTAGGATACTTCTTACAAGTTGCCTTCGATGACCATCGATGTCCCTCAGATGTCCCGCTTACATCCAGCGAGATGGAGCCTGCTAACTAATGGTGCGGCTGGCGCTATTCTAAAGGAGCGTGAAATGAAAGCGACCAATTCGAGTGGGTAATAAGTCTTTTAGTTGCTCGCTCAATCAAATGCTTTTCACACCACACACTCTTTTTCTCAAAGTTTCAAACTCTTTTCAAAACGAAACATTTCCGAACACTTTGTATACACTCCTACATGAGTCATTACAAAGTCAAAGCGAAATGCCTTTTTTCAAAACATTTTTGTCAAACACACAGAAAGCACAATTTTAAAGTGATCTAGAGCAACTAAGAGCCCGTAGATAACTACGGATGGAAAGGGGTGCTAATACCTTCCCTTTTCATAACCATTCTCCCGAACTCAGAATCTAAACGAAGGTCTTTTTCTGTACTTTTACCTTCCCTTAATTGGATAAAAATAAAAGTCGGTGGCGACTCTTGCTATCCGCACATTTGGATACAAAAATCCTACAAAGTCAGTTCACCGTATTACAGCCTCCTCAACCAAGCACATCCGTCAGGTTCAGATGCACACCAACGACAGTCATCAGGGCATCCTTGAAATACACCGGCTTGCAACAAATCTTTCTTGACAGTCATCAGAGGAATGGTCAGCTTGTTCACCTCACAAACATAAGAGTCTTCATCAATTGCATTGGAACCTTTACCATGGTCAGGCATTGGTGCATTGATCACATTCAGAGTTTCGACAGGAGGGTCGAACTCAATTTCTCTTGCCTCAATCATGTCTTGGATTTTCTTCTTCAGAGCCCAACAGTAGTTGGTGTCGCGCCCTGGACTGTTGGAGTGGTACACACATCTTGCATTAGAATTGTATTTCGGAGAGGAAGTGGTGACGTGTTGAGGAGGATCCCTCAAAGTAATCAGTTCCTCTTTTAACATGTGTTGCAACGCTTGGGATAATGGCATGTTGATCTTTGTGAACTGTCTTTGTGGCGCGTTCTGGCTACGCACGTTGTCTTGTTGAGGTTGTGCTTGTGTAGGATTAGAGATCACAACTTTCCCCACAGATTGAGTACGATCAACTTTGTCACGACTCTTCTGACCATACACAACATTGGCTTCTTTCTTACCACCAAAAGATCTCTTCGCAGCATTTGAAGATGACTCTACATGGATTTTTCCGCTCTTGATTCCAGCTTCAATACGCTCACCTGTCAATATCAGCTCGGTGAATCCGGGTGAAGATTTTCCAATCAGATGATTGAAGAATGGGCATGTTAGTGTTCCCATGAACATATCAACCAACTCCCTATTGTACAAAGGTGGTTGAACTCTGCCTGCTAAATCTCTCCATTTCTGAGCATATTCTTTGAACTTCTCGTCGCGACCCATAGACATGCTCTGTAGTTGCATGCGGGTAGGTTCCAGTTCAGCATTGTACTGGTACTGCTTGTAGAAAGCATCTACTAAGTCATTCTAGGTGTGAATATGGGTATTCTCTAGCTGATAATACCACTCCAACCGTGTTCCAGATAAACTCTCTTGAAAGAAATGGATCCATTGTTTCCTATCTTCAGTATGAGGATGGATCTTCTGAACATAGGACTTCAAATGCAGCTTTGGGCAAGAGATGGCATCGTACTTGGCAAAGGTAGGAACCTTGAATTTTCCGGGAATTACCACGCCAGGAACAAGACTCAGATCATCAAATTCAGCCCGGACATTTTTAGATTTTCCACAGTATTCAGACGGTCTTCAAGTTGCTTGTACTTGTCGTCGTTAGGAGGACACTAATCGTTCACATAGTCTTCATCTTTGTTTTCATACCCATGATGGCTTCCTTCACTGTTCTTGATACTTCCCTCAGTTCCACCGCTCTTGTCTGAGATCTCGAACTGGCTGACCACTCTTGCTGCACCTTTATGATTTCTTCCCATGTTGAGGATACCGGTGGTCTTCTTCTTTCTGGTGATGAGCTTCTTCAAATCTTTCTGGACTTGGACCAAGCTGGTGAACATCTTTTGGAATTGAGCGTTCTGAGCCTGGAGATCTTTGACAGTCTGCTCAAGAGCCATTTCTGCTGAAATAAACACCGAGAGAATAAAAAAACTGGTCATCAATGTACCTGTTATGAGATGTTATGCCATGATATGCAATGTTATGCAATGCAATGTTTTCAAGGACCTTAGGAATTTAAATTTTTTAGACAAGCATGAACAAACTTTTTATTAGTTTACTTTTAGCATGTACAAAAGAATGTTTAAACAAGTAAAAATAAATTCCTAGAGCTTTAGGTCTCCCATGGGCGCTTCCTCTTGGTGCTGAAGTAGGCGTTGATATTTCGCTCCTCGTGAAATAGCTTTGTCAACTCTAATATTTTCTTCTCGCTTGCATAGCACTGGGTTTCGAACGTATCCCTTTCTTCTTTAAGATGAATCCAGGATCTCTTCAAGTCTTCGAAATCGGTAGGCATGTTCGGATGGAGAATGGTATAGGCTTCGTCACCTATAGCAACAGGTTCCATAAGCACTGGTAGAACAGGTGTGAATGACATCATGAGGTTTTGAGCTCGAGCTCGCACCCATTTGAGGTAAGGTTCCCAAGGAATGGAATTTTTTTGTCCCAAAGTCTTGGTATCAGTCTTCTTTATTATGCCCCAAGCGTGTACAAATCTTCGATGGTAATTCTGGAGATCACTGTTGTAGTCAAACACAATGTCTTGGAGAAGCATATCATGAGGACCATCTCTTCAAGCATAACCAAACTGACGTAGAGCTAGATAAGGGCTGTAAGTGATACCTCCCCTTATGCCAAGTAGTGGTATATTAGGGAATTCCCCACAACGCTCAATGAAAGTGAAGTCCTTTTGAGAAGAGAGACACCAACGGATATCTGAATGAGAGAGTGACATCAGCCTTTGAGACCACTTCAACCTTTGCTCGTTCTTCATTACTGATTTAGGAAGGTGCAAAATTAACCACCTGGAAAGTAACGATATGCAACACGTAAGAGTTCCTTGTCTTTAGATAGTACAAGTGTGGAGAGAATGCAGAATGTCCCCAGGTAAAGTAGGCACAAGATTACGAGTGTGGAATATCTTGATGGCGTTCACGTCTATGAACTGATCTGGATTAGGAAATAACACCAAGCCATAGATTAGCAAGGCCAAAATGTCTTCGAATGCATGGAAACTCATAGTTTTGAGGAATTCTCGAGCTTTCTTTATCAAATACTTGGCAAGTAAACCCTTAACTCCACTTCTTGTTTCCCAATTAGCTTCAATGTCTGATCGCTTTAGATGTAACGCTGATGTGATGTCTTTGTATTTTGGAGCTCTTTCTGAACCGGTGAAAGGTATCTGATAATGGATAGGTATCCCAAATAGTTTGGAGAACTCTTCTAATGTAGGTACCTGATAAGTGCCAAAATTTAGTTATTTTGTATATATGTTTTGTGGCACTTATCGGTTCTTTTGTTGATATTCTTCGAATAAATACCTCGCTTTTTGTATAAATGTGTACATAATAGTATAATCAAGTTTTTGTGTAAATATTGTATCATTTGATAATTTTTCATCTCTTTTATAGGTATTCATTCATAATTGGAGCATTGAGTAACAAAGTGTCGAAGACACGACTTCAAACACGCGACTTGAGCAACTCATCAATGAATAAGGCTCCAAATCAAAGAATAAAAATCACAAATTTGGTTTATATTTTATCATGGTTACATAGAGAATTGAATAAGCTTTCCAACGCTTCAAACCGCGCGCAATTCCGAGTTACGGTTCTCAAGATATGGCAAAAACAAGATGCTGATTTTTTTCAAGACAGTGCAGACCACGCTTAGCGCGAAAATACCAGGCTTAGCGCGCCCTGTGATATTAGAATTCTTTAAAAGGGGCTAAAAACACATTTTTAGGTCATGGGTAGAGTATTCTTGAGTCCCAACACCATCAACATCATTTTTTGATAGATTAGCTTAGAAAACAACATTGGAGCTTGCATTTGGATGATCCCTCGTCGAATCCCTCGTCGATTGGTGTTGACAAACCAAGAAATATTTGGATCCTCTTCTTCTCTTCTATTTGCAATCTCTTTTGTTTGGTTTTGTATGTATATCTACTCTTGCTCATGTATATTTGTCGCCCTCAACGTTGTATAAAGTTTGCTTTACGAATCTGTGTTGGTGATTGTCTTGGGTTTTTACTCTATGTTAGGGATTTGAGCTTTACTAGAGATAGATTGCTTAGATTCTTACCTAGGATGATTATCTGTTAGTTTCTGAATGCTAGAAATGGGTTTAGAGCTAACATTCACTATAGAGTATCTAATCTTAATGCCTCTGTGTTGGTGAAGTAAGCCAGAGATGGGTATGACGGTGACGCAATTGACTTCTATGTTGTTGAGATAGGCCAGAAATGGATATTGAGATGATTCGGGAGGATTCTCAATTTGGGTTAGAAATAGCTTAGGTTGTGAGAGGTATGTGATGACACGGACGAGTATCGTAGGCCGAGTATAATTGGGTGGTAGATTTAAGTCTGTGACAGGTAGTTTACCTTCGTTCCGGACAACCTGTCTATCCTTTATACTTTTTGTTCATTTACTTTCTGTCTTTTATTTTCATTTCTTTTAATCCCAAACTCATTAACGGTAGAATTGTCGAACGAAGAATCAATAACCAATCTCTGTGGACACGATACAATATAACCTAACCGGTATATATCACCCGGTAAAAATAAATACCAAACTCTTTGCTTGCCGCTCTACCACCGCAGCAACAAAATGGCGCCGTTGCCGGGGATTGGTTTTATTATTTCTGTATTGCGATAATTCCGTTGTTTTTGAGTTTTGTAATTAATGTATATGTTGTATAGGCTTGGTATATGAACTTGTATATTATTACTTGTACAAGTTGTGTTTACTTTCCATACTTGTCCATATTTGTGATTTTCTTAGTTTTCACGTATTATTGTGAAATGTCTCGTACTCGTAACGTTTGTTGTGTGAATGTTAGGACGCTTTCTTTAGATTTACGGTGTGGCAATACCATGGCATGACGAGAGAAGGTTACTAGTGCTCCCACAATAAAGGCGTCGAGCTTACGACGTAAAACAAGCATGTTTGTTTATGTTTGTTTATGTGTGTGGTGGCTTGTGTTTTAACAAGTTGAAATAGGAATTGTTCTTAATTTTAAATCTTCACTTTTCAACTTGTTAATTCATTTTCACCAAGTTTTTGTATCGTTATTTGCTTTTGTTCTGTTATGTAATTTGTTGTTTTTTCGCAAGCTCGTCGTGTTTAGCTTGAGGAGTTTTGATGGTTGTAAATATTGTAAATTTTGTTTTTATAATTCTTTTGTTGTTGTTTGGACTCAAATTTTGGTCCGATAACTTGAAGACTTTTGAGGTGATTTTCCGAGTTTGATCGTTTCAACTCGCGGATGTATGGTAATGATAGTTTAAAGTTGGTACACGTCAGGTACTCGTTTATCGCTTTCTATAGCATAACATGTTTAGGAAATTTATCATTTGTATAATTACCATGCTATTCATTCTTTTTGCATTACTTACTCATGAATTGAATCACTTTAGTACCATTTTTAACCATAAATGTGAGGAAGCTTTCCATTGTTTACATATGAGAGTCCACATTCTTGTTTTAACTGGATTTTATTATGCTTAATCTTTTATTTTGTGTTGATTGTATGATTGCAAGAAAATGATCAAGGCATTTTGTTGATTTTGAGCATAACTACCTTACCAAAGTTTGGGTTGGTTCATCCTGTCCTATAATAGTAACCGGGTTCTAGGAATCTCATATCATTGATCTTTCTCGTAGGCATTTATTTCAATACGACTACCAAGTGGTCGACCGAAAATATCCCAAAGTCGATCTTAATGGCGTAGCATCGGTATCAACCAACCTCGGTCTACACCGAAGCCAGCCATCTCACTACCTTCCAATGGCCAAGATGGGTCAATTAGGGTTCTAAGAGTTGAGTTAGTGTTGATGACACCACGCAGACGCCAAATACTTTCCTCAACTGAACATGAGGAGCATCGGGACATCCAAAGTGTCGCACTAACGTAGCCATCATGTTGACCGTTCTGGTATACGCCTAACGGTCGTGACGATTTATTGCTACTTACCTAAGGAAACCTAGATTCGGGAAAAGGATCCCCCACAATTATAATACCCAAGCAACCCTTAAAAGTAAAGCATCCAAGTCAAACAATTTTAAGTGATCTAAAGACCCTACGGTAACTGTAATACGGTGAACTGACTTTGAGATTTTTGTATCGCAAATGTGCGGATAGCAAGAGTTGCCACCGACTTTTCTTTTATCCAATTAAGGGAAGGTGAAAAGAACAGGAAAAACCTTCGTTAGATTGAGTAAGGGAGAAGGTTATGAAAAGGGAAGGTATTAGCACCCCTTTCCATCCGTAGTTATCTACGGGCTCTTAGTTGCTCTTAGATCACTATAAAATTGTGCTTTCTGTGTGTTTTGACAAAAATGTTTTGAAAAGGCATTTCGCTTTGCCTTTGTAATGATTCATGTAGGAATGTATACAAAGTTTTCGGAAATGTTTCGTTTTTGAAAAGAATTTGAACTTTGAAAAAAGTGTGAGGTGTGAAAAGTATTTTTATAGAGCAAGCAACTAAAAGTCTTATTACCTACTCAGAATTGGTCGTTTTCGTGTTATTTTACTTTCCTTTAGTATAGTGCTATCCATACCATTAGTTGGTAGGTAACCCCATTCGTCGGATGTGGAAGGGACATTCGAAGGGGCATCGGATGGTCATAGAAAGCAACTTGTAGGAAGTATCCTAGCACATTCGAAGGGACTATCATCATTTTTCGTAGGCGACAATCGAGGGTCAAGATCATGTATTCGTAGACGACATCGTGGGTCTATGATCTTTGTATCAAAGGGACTATGATGATTTGTTTTGTAGGCAACGGTGCTAGAATACCTCTACGTTCGAGGGGACTTGACCATTTGTATTCGTAAAGGCAACGAGAGAGAATTACCCTAAAGGGTGCATGTGTGAAAAGAGTGTGTCAATTCAGGTATTTTTTATCTTGGCATTATGAGTGATCTATGTCCAATTTTATCTTTCCATACACGCCTAATTACTAGCAGTTTATAGGGTGCAGAAAGTAAATTGCGGAAATTAAAGTGCGGAAAGATAAAGTCCTACGCTATTACATGGCTTTGGGGCAGTTACATAATAAGAGTGCGGAAAATAAAAGTCCTAATTAAACTATTACATCCCATAGGCAGTTACATAATATGAAAAGAAAAGCAAGAAAAATCGTCCGAAACGTTACAACCTGTGAACAGATACATAATCGGAAAACAAGAGAAAACTGCATAAGAGGAAAAACGTTAGTAAAAATAAGAATTTTGAATGGAGAAAAATGTTTTGGGTTAGTAATGACAATAATATGATAAGATAAATTTTTGGTAATTTTCGGAATCGATTTCGATATTTAAAAACAATTAAAAGTCATTCAAATGGTTAATTAATAATTACATAAAATATGCATGCAAAAATAAAAATTTTAATATTAAAAATTAAATAAACATTTTTTGATGATAATGCAAAAAAGAAAAGTATTTTTGTGATTTTTTAAATGCATGATAAAATTAGTTAAAGATTAATTAAATTATATGAAAAATATTAAAGAAAATAAGAAAAGGAAAAAAGTTAGTTTTTCAAAAGAGTAAAAAAAGAATGGTGTTGCCAGGGATCGAACTGGTGACCATCTGGATGAAAACTCACGCTACCTTGCCTTTACCACTGAGCCAAAGCGCATTTGGTGTCATAATGTTGGAACACAACGCTTTTTACGAAAACGCTTCCTGGAAATTCAAATCACGCGCGAAGAACACCTGCTTCTTCGTTTGAATTTTTGAAAACTTAGCGTCGGCTGAGTTCGACACTATAGCCCCTGCAAATTTCAAAAACTTCGTACAAGCAATATAAATGAGTTATGAGTACATGAATCGATTGCAAACAAGATTTTAAACACACTGGTGGCATTGGTTTTGTCAATTTAACGGTTAGAAACCCCAATTCGAACGAAAACCCTAGCAATGGTGATTCTCGTTGAGCCATTAAAATGCAATTAAATCATCCAGAAAGCTTGCAAACTTTGTTCTAAACACAAAACAAACGTCAAAACATGTTAAAGATGCATGAATAACAGAATTTGAATTTGGAAAAAGTATGAACAAACCAAAACTGGATTTCGTGATTCTTGATGGTTTTGAGAGTTGTAAAGGTCTGGAATGATTTAGGAGACTCCAAGGGATGTGTTTGGATGCTTGGAATTGGCTGAATCGAAGCAAAACTATGGCTGCAAGTTGCTTCAAAACACAGTTTTGGCTTTAGGTTAGGGTTCCTCAAGCAATTTTTGTTCTTTTCATTTTGTATGCATTGTATATTTATAATGGATGGATTTTAATAATTCAAGAGCAAATATTGATTAATCAATGTAAAAAATATTTGATTTTGTATGAAATCAAATCTTCCTTTTTTGATCCAATCTTCATCAATTTCTTGCCAAATCAATGTAAATTTCGTAATTTGCCAGCTTTGATGAGTTGCTTGGACCTCAAGAATGAGAGAAAAAATCACTTTGCATTTAATTTTGATTTTATACCTTATTTTTTAATTTAATTTGTTTTTAAATGAATAAAATCCAAATTAAATAGAAAAATAAAGACAAAATTCGTGGCATTGGGCTTGAAGTTTCCAAATAGGATAAGGAACAAGTTTAAACCAAGAAAAAGTAGGCCCATTTGCAAAATTTTGGATTTTGACAAGTATTTCTCTTTGTGCACCTCTTCAAAAATGGCCAACTTGTGCAAGGTGTATTTTGCTCAATTTTCCACATTTTTGAGTGTTCTTGAACTATTTAGAAAGCTCTAGGTGTCCTCTAAACAACCTCTTTGGTTTCATCTTAATTGGAGTTTCCATGCTCAATAAAACTTCATTACAAAAAGTTGACTTTTTGTTGACTTTGAAAAGGACCTGTAATGTTTTGATCCATACCTTCCAAATGAAGCATTTTTTGAACATTCTTGTGAGACATGAAGTTGTAGAGAATTGAATTTCCTTCAAAATGAGAGGTGGTGGAAAAATTTCTGAGAAAGTATGAAGAAGTTATGCTCAGTCAAAATTCAGTTGACTTTTCATTGGATAACCCTAATTTGGAAAGTTTGACTTTTGAGCAAATCTTGAGCTTTCTTGATGAATCATGATCAACCCTTGATCAAATGATGAATGTGACTTCAAAATGAGGATGTTGACCAAAAATCATGAAGTTTGTCTGTATGTTGACCATAGTTGACTTTTTGTCCAATACAATTGATTTTCAACCATCTGAGCAATTGTCAGAGAAAAGTTGACTTGTGAGGCTCGAAACTTGACATGGAGAATCTTTGAAGCATATGAGGAGGCATGATGACCATTGGAAATGTAGGAAGTCCATCTTGATCTGAGAATTGCCAAACCCTAGTTTGGGTTGATTGTCTAGGAGAAGGTTTGTTTGATCAACCCTTGAGGAATCCTTGAGTATGGATGTATGGGATGTCTTGAGGAATAGGAGGGCAAATTTTGGGGTATGACAGCTTCCCCTGTTCAATCTTCTTGTACTGGAAGGGTTAGATTGGCATGCGTGCCTTTCGTAACCTGAAGGTAGAAGATGATTGAACACTCAAGTACACCTGAAAATTTGCACTCGCTGTTGACTGATGATGCGGGAATGGGCTTATAGATGCCATTTGGAGAAGCTTTGAGACTTCATTGGGGAATGAGTCGTACACTAGACTCAAGAATATAGTCTGAAGAAAAACGTCGGAGATGGGCTTAAGATGCCATCCGGAGAGACCGATGTTGGGGAGTGAGCCGTACGCTAGGCTCGGTAGATGTTCCTGAGAATAGAAAGGACCACGGAGATGGGCTTAAGATGCCATCCGGAGAGAGTCGTACGTTAGACTTCGCGTTCGTCTTTGAATGAAGTTATTGGTTTGTATTGGTTTTTAACCAAATATGCGATTCGAAAGTAGAATCTTGTGAAGCGATCGGAGATGGGCTTAAGATGCCATCCGAGGCAACTGAGTCGTACGCCAGACTCTGTAGTTGCTGTTGATAATAAGAGAGAGTCAGAATAAATTTCATCTTGATTACTCTGAGAGGATAATAGTCGGCAAAATGTGGATAGCTTCCCTGTTGTGCTTTGGGTATTGATCGATGCTATCGGAGGATAACACTGTGATCGTTCGGATAGGGTTTCCGTCGGCAGTATTAATCCGGATCGTCGGAGGACAACTAGGATGGTCGTTCGGATAGGGTTTCCCGTCTGGCTTCGGGTATTAATCCTGGACCTGTTTGTTTCGGAAATGATTTTCACCTCTTTTGGGGAAAACAAAACAAACTTTGATAGAATATCGTTAGTCTTACGCAGATTATGATGCATGACAATGTGTATGAATGACATTATGCATAAGCTACGACTTTCATGAATAATGTATGAATGATAGATGTCAATATTTCAAAACATATCCATCTTGAAGAAGATGTGGATACTCCACTTGGGGATGAAACGGATGGAAAACCCCGAGAAGAAAGATAACCTTGATTCCTCCGATGCACTATCTGACCAAGTCTTGAGCCTAGATATTGTTGAGGATGGTGGGAACCGAGAGGCGTGCTGTCGAGGATCTTGTGTGCAAACCCTGTTGGGGAGACTCTTAGAAGGCGCTCTGCTGGGGATCTTGTGCATAGACCCTACTGAGGAGTAAATAGTCGCATGTTGGGAGGCAGTGGGAGGACACAGACTGCTTTGAAACCTCGGTGGGGAATAAAGGGTGTAGGTTTCCTCCGATGCACTATCTGACCAAGTTTCGAGTCTGGATACTGCTGCTGCCGGGGGATGATGATTGTTGAGATATTCTGCTGGGGACAAATACCTCTTTGTTGATGAATCGTTCGCTTGAGACGGATGCAACATGGTTCGATTGAGTGGAATCCTTTGCTCGGGGCGACGTGATGAAGCTTTGAATATACGGACTAGTGGAGGAAGATGTGTACTCAATGGGGAAGATTTGTAGTGGCGACATCTCTGGGGATTGTACTCCAGAGCGTTTTGGTGACTTTAAGTCATCTCGATTCCTAGAGCATGTAGAATTATCCTTGTTCGTTCACTTTTAAGTTTGTAAATAGATTTTTATTGTCGATACATATAATCATTCAAAGCAAGCGTTGGACTTTATGCAAACAACAATAGTGGGAATTTGTAAAGAGAAAGAACTTGTATTGAAATGTGGTATGGAAGTAGTTTGTACATAAGAAAAGTAAAAGCTATCTTGGAAACAATCTCGTTAAGTTTCAACTATGCTAGTACTCATATATTTCGACTATCTCATCTCCTTCTGTCGATGAAGGTGAGTGGATTAATTTTCGCCATTTGAATCTTGAATCTTGATAGTAATGCGGAGATAAGTGATCGGACGAGACATAGTTATGCGCTTAAATCCCTAACTTTTGCCTAGACCGCCCTTTCGGGTTTTCGTCTGGGATACCTTTTTGCCCAAGCCGCCTTTTCGAGTTATCGACTTAGGGTGTACATGTTTTGTATTTATCCTTAACTTTTGCCCGAACCCTTTTGGTTCGCGAGGATGCCCTTATTTTTCCTAGGTCGATCGGCCTAGCGGGTCTCGTTATCGTAGTATTTTTGACTATATCTGCGTTCACGGGTGTGGGAAGTCTTCACCATCCATGGTGCTAAGTATCATAGCTCCACGGAAAATACGTCTTGACTACAAATGGTCCCTCATGGGTGGAGTCCATTTGCCCACAGGATCACCTTGTGGAAGAATGATGCGCTGACTACTAGATCACCGACTTGGTAAACTCGATTGCTTGACCTTTTGTTAAATGCTCGATCATTCGCTTCGATAGATCATCCATGGCGGATGGATGCGAGTCGTTTCTCATCGATCGGGTTGATCGATCATAGTCCGATCAATCGTCTTCGCTAGCTCTGCGTCCTGAGGACTACGGTTGAGGTGTCTGAACCTCGATTGGTAGGCGCCTCATACCGTATACAAGAAAGGGGTTGCCCTGTGGATGTCCGTATTGTAGTGCGATGTGGAGAGCAAGCGGTAAAATCTCATGCCAATCTTTGTAAGTCCTTTGTCATCTTACGTATAATCTTTTAATATTCTTGTTGGTGGCTTCCATCGCGCCATTCATCTTAGGTCGATAAGGAGAAGAGTTGTGATGTTTGATCTTGAGCTGCGTGCGAGTTCGGTGATCATCTTGTTGTTGAGATTAGAGCCATTATCGTGATAATCCTTTCGGAGTGCCGTAAGCGAGATAAGATTATGCTTTATAAATCGAGCCACAACATTCTTGGTAACAGATGCAAACGAGGCTGCTTCTACCCATTTGGTGAAATAGTCAATTTCCACAAGGATGAAACGATGGCCAAGGAGAAGTTAAAACATTCAGAGGTACCGGAGGTATGTGCACTTTGTCTGCATAAATCTGGCATTTGTGACAAGATCGAGCATAGCGGTGACAATCAGCTTCCATGGTGGACCAATAGTAACCTGTTCTCAGAATCTTCTTAGCCATTGTATGTCCACTAGAGTGGGTACCAAATGCTCCTTCGTCCAACTCTTCCATGATACGGTCTGCAGTTTTCTGTTTTACACAGCGGAGTAAGCACAAGTCGTGATTGCGCTTGTATAGGATGCCGTTGCTGACGAAGAATTTGGATGCAAATCTTCTCAAGAACTTCTTATCGTTGACAGATGCCCCTGCGGGATATTCCTGAGTCTCAAGATACCTCTTCACATCGTAGTACCAAGGTTTCTCTTCTGTATCAAGTTCATAACAGTATGCCGGTTCGTCAAATTTCTCAATGATGATCTGGGGAGCCTCGTTGTCACATCTAACCTTGAACATAGATGACATAGTAGCCAATGCGTCTGCCAACTAATTCTCTTCTCGTGGAATATGATTGAAAGTGATCTCTTCGAAGTAGGGGATCAAACTCAAAACATGCTCTCGATACGGAATGAGATTCGGATGCTTCGTATCCCACTCACCCTTAATCTGACTAATCACTAAAGCTGAGTCTCCGTACACTTGCAAGAACTTGATTCTTAAGTCAATAGCAGCTTTGATACCCATGATGCGCTTAAGTACGGCCATGTTGTTGGTGCAGCTGAAACATAATCTGGCGGTGAAAGGCGTGTGTCCGCTGCGAGGATGTAATGATGGCGCCAATGCCATTGCCAAGTGCGTTTGAGGCCCCATCAAGACCATGGTCCATCGGGATCCTTGTTCGGGTCCTTCGATGCGGTCTGGTTCTTCGCAATCGATAACTAACAAAACATCTTAAATCGAAATTTGAGCGCATAGCGAGATAGTCATCTACGGCTTGATGAGCAAATGATCGGCTACTACACTTCCTTTGATTGCTTCGAGAAGTATCTTTGGATGTCGTATTCGGTCAAGATCATTTGCCATCTTGCTATTCTTCAGGAGAAGTTGGTTTCTCAAATATGTATTTTATCGGATCCATTTTGGAGATCAACAAGGTAGTGTGAGTCAACATATCTTGTCTTAGTCGTGACCCAAGCCAAAAGCTGCAAGTTTTCTCATTTGTAAGTATCTTGTTTCACGATCGGTAAACTTTTGCTAAGGTAGTATATTGCATACTCTTTTCGACCGGACTCGTCATGTTGCCCCAACATGCACCCATTGAGTTCTCTAACAACATCAGTATATGATAAGAGGTCTTCCTTTGGCGGGCGGCATCGGGATAGGAGGATTACATGGGTACTCCTTGATTTTGTCAAAGCGATCAGCGATCGTCGTTCCATTCCACTACTTGATCTTTCTTTAGTAGCTTGAAGATTGGCTCACAAGTAGCGATTAGATGTGCAATGAATTTGGCAATGTAGTTCAATCGCCCGAAACCTCGACTTCCTTCTCGGTCTTGGTGGCATCTCTTGAATAGCTTTAACCTTGGCGAGTCGACTTCAATACCTTTACCCGACAACAAACCCTAGGAGTTCTGGGATCGACTCAAAGGTGCACTTATTGGGATTAAGTCTCGATGCACTTCTTCAACCTATCAAACAGTTTCCGCAGATGATCAAGATGTTCTTCCTCTGCCTGTGATCGAGCTATCATGTCGTCGACGTAGACCTCTATCTCGCGATGAATCATATCATGAAATAATGCCACCATGGCACGTCGGTAAGTGGCGCCTGCGTTCTTCAGTCCGAACGACATGACCTTGTAGCAGAAGGTGCCCCACTATGTAACGAAAGTAGTTTTCTCCATGTCTTCAAGAGGCATTTTGATCTGATTGTAACCGGAGAAACCATCCATGAAGGAGAAGACCTTATGATGAGCGGTGTTGTCACCCAGAACATCAATATGAGGAAGTGGAAAATCGTCTTTCGGACTTGCTTTGTTCAGATCTCTGTAATCCACACACATTCGAACTTTACCATCCTTCTTAGGTACGGGCACCATGTTTGCAACCTTGTGGATAAGTGTGACTAAGAAATCGGCGTTTGAATTGCTTAACTTGACTTTGATTTTCTCGACATCTCGGGGCCGACGAACCTTCATCTTTCTTTGGGAGAAAACCTTCTTTCGTCGTGCGTGTACCACAATGTCAATGTCAAACTGGCATGTCTTCGTATGACCAAGCAAAAACCTCAATATAGTCTCGTAGCATCTGTACCAACCTTTCTTTAAAAGCATTCTCAAGACCGCTCTATCTTGATCTCTTTTACATCTTCATCGGTACCCAATTCAACCTCAATTGGCTCTTCGTGTGGTTGTATAACTCGATCTTCTTCTTTGTAGCGATTTGACAAGTTCTCTGGCACTTCAATCTTCCTCACCTTCGTCTTGACGGTAGATCGGATTATCAAGTCATATTTAGCAATAGCATATTGTTATCGAGATTCGAGTGATTCTAGCTGTATCACGTGGGTGTGTGTAAGAAACACATAGCTTTTTTGAAGGGGTGATAAAGTAAAAGAGAGAAAGAAACAATTAAATGCAAAAGTCCAACGATTTTATTGAATGGAAATATGCAAATGACAGATAATAACCCTCACAAACGAGTCATGATGCCCCGGGCAAGGCACTAGGCTTTAGAGTTTATTGTTCAAAACATAGAAAACGAAAAGCAAAACAAAAACAAAGGCAATTACTCATGTCTAAAGGAGATTGGTATGACATCTTCAGTCTTCCAATTGCTGAGTCCGTTGTCGGGAGTTGGGAAGATCCACTCGTTGATGTCGAAGTCATTGTCGTCGTCTTCTATAGCATGGACTCCATTACGGCGATGCGGAGAGGAAGTTGGCCGTTCGCGTATATCATCTTGACCCTTGATGGTGAAGCCTAAACCGGTCTTGTCGGTTGAAAGGAAGATCGTGGAGTTGACCTAAATAGTACTACCTCCTTCTTGCTTGAGCATCCTTTAGCGAGGCCATCCTAGGCCGGTGTAGCCGGGGAGTGATGGGAGAGTCAGCAGGCATGATTACGGGATTGCTTGAAAACTTGGAGGGTCTCGAAGAATTCACCCTCCATCTCGAGATATCGGAATGGTTGTAGATGGTGACCATATATTCTTCTTCACCACATCTGTAACAACCTTTCACCGGGTATTTGACGATGCAAGGTAGAGGTAATAGCGTCGCCCATGTATCAAGGCGTCCAAGTAGGCAAAATGGACGGATGTCCATGACAAAGAAAGTGGAATCAAAAGTCGGGAACCGACTTTAACAGGCAGGATGAGCTCTCCAAGTAGTGTTCGTTTAGAACCATCAAAAGCTCTCACAATAATGTCACTGGGTTTCAGAACCAACCCTTCAACATCAAGTTGATCAAAAGCGGTCTTCGGTAGGATGTTCAGAGCAAAACCGATATCCACCAAAACATGAGACAAGGTAATGCCCTTGCATTCAACAGAGATGTGCAAGGCTTTGTTGTGTTTCCTTCCGGCAGGAGTCAAATCAGCATCAGAGAAGCCTAGGTCGTTGTTGGCAGCCAGGCTAGCAATACAAACTTCAAATTAATCAGTAGTCGTGTCTTGCGGTACATGAGTATTCTTCAGAAACTTCACCAAGGCTTTAGCATGGGCCTCAGAGCTCAAGAGCAGAGCAAGCATGGAGATTTTGGACGGAGTCTGTCCCAACTGTTCCACAACATTGTAGTCACTCTTCTTGATAATCTTGAATTTCCTCCATTTCTCGTTTGGAGGTGTCTTGACAACGTCCTTTGGTATACGGTGACGGGATGAGTTCTTGGTTCTTTCCTCTAGTCTCGGGAACGGTTGGATAGGCCGGAATGCAAGTGGAGTCGCGTGTCTTTTGGAGAGAGATTTGGAGAACACTCTTACAGTCACCTTGCTTGATCTGGTGATGTTGTCAATGTCAAGAATAGTAGCTTCGACTGTAAGATCTTCAATGGTCAGAGGGTCTTGCTTGACGCCATGATAGTAAACCTCAGATCCATAATCCCAAGGAATAGCTTTGTCAGAGGAGTATGGAACTGGTCTGGGAGAAGTTATGATGAGAGGTGCCACTCTAGGCACAGGATCAACGGAGGAAATTCTTATTGTGTTTATATCAGCATAGTCTTCTGGGAAATCGTCACCCCATCCGGTTGCCTTAACATCTTCAATAGGAATCTTGTAGCTCTCAGGATAAGTATACTTCACCATGTAATCGAACTTTCCACTTGGTTGTCCCAAGGTATCCCACACATCTGGTACAGTTTCATTCACATCTTTGATCTTCAATTTCTTAGACATGTCTTCACACAGATTCTCCACAGGTGGTTTCAGGAATAATATTTCACGGTTATCCATCATGCACTGAACACGTCTTCTCAACCAAGCACAGCCATCAGGCGCAGATGGGCACCAACGACAATTCTCTGGGCATCCTGGATTGACACCGGCTTGCAGCAAATTCTTCTTAACGGTCATCAAAGGAATGGTCAAGTCATCTATGTTGAAAATATAAGAGTTATCACCAATAGCATTGGAACTCTTATCATGGTTAGGCATAGGAGCATTGATCACATTCGGAGTCTCAACAGGAGGGTCAAACTCGATCTGCTTAGCTTCAATCATATCTTGAATCTTGTTCTTCAGAGCCCAACAGTTGTCAGTGTCGTGCCCTGGGCTGTTGGAATGGTAAGCACACTTAGCATTAGGATTGTATCTCGGAGAGGAAGTGTTGATGCTTTGAGGAGGATCCCTCAAGGTAATCATCTCTACTTTCAACATGTGTTGCAAGGCTTGCGACAATGGCATGTTGATCTTCGTAAACTGTCTTCGTGGCGCGTTCCGGTTACGCGCGTTGTCTCGTTGAGGTTGTGCTGATGTAGGATTGGAGATCACAACTGCCCCCACAGATTGAGCGCAGTCGGTCTTGGCTCGGCTTTTCTGACCATACACAACATTGGCTTCTTTCTTACCACCAAAAGATCTCTTCGCAGCGTTTGAGGACGACTCTACATGAATCTTTCCGTTCTTGATACCAGCCTCAATATGCTCTCCTGTCAATATCAGCTCGGTGAATCCGGCTGAAGAGTTTCCAATCAGATGATTGAAGAATGGGCCTGTTAGTGTTCCCATAAACATATAAAGCAACTCTCTATGGGACAAGGGTGGTTGAACTCTGCCTGCTAAATCTCTCCACTTCTGAGCATACTCTTTGAACTTCTCATCACGACCCATAGACATGCTTTGTAGTTGCATGCGAGTGGGTGCCAATTCAGCATTGTACTCATACTGTCTGTAGAAAGCATCTGCTAAGTCACTCCAAGTACGGATACGGTCATTCTCTAGCTGATAATACCACTCCAACTGAGTTCCGGACAAACTCTCTTGAAAATAATGCATCCACAACTTTCTGTCATCAGTGTGGGGGTTGATCTTCTGAACATAGGACTTCAAATGCAGCTTCGGACAAGAAATGCCATCATACTTGGCAAAGGTAGGAACTTTGAACTTGGGAGGAATCACCATACCAGGGACAAGGCTCAGATCATCGAAATTCAGCCCTGACATTTTCAAGTTTTCCACAGCATTCAGACGGTCTTCAAGTTGTTTGTACTTGTCATCTTCATAAGAGTACTGATCATTCTCATAATCTTCTCCTTTTTTCTCAGGCTCACCCCGATCGTCTTCGTCATTGCCCTTGACACTCCCCTCAGTCTTGACACTTTCTGAAAGCTCTATCCGGCTGACCACTTTAGGACCACCTTTGTAACGTCTACCCATGTTGAGAACACCAACGACCCTCTTCTTTCTGTTGATGAGCTTCTTCAGATCCTCTTGGCCTTGGACCAAACTGGTGAACATCTCCTGGAACTGAGCATTCTGAGCCCCTGAAGATCTTTGATAGTCTATTCAAGAGCCATTTCTGCTAAAATAAATAGCGAGAAAATGAGAAAGCCAATCTTCAATGTACCTGTTATGAGATGTTATGCTATGATATGCGATGTTTATGCAAATGCAATGCAATGTTTTCAAGGACCTTAAAGATTTAAATTTGTTAAACAAGCACGAACAAACATTTATTAGTTCTCTTCTTTATTCTTTTTCTTTTTAAGTACAAAAGATAGTTCAAAACAATAAAATAAAAGAACAAAAATCCTAGAGCTCTAAGTCTCCCATGGGCGCTTCCTCTTGGTGCCGAGGTAGGCGTTGATGTTTTGCTCCTCGTGAAGTAGCTTTGTCAACTCTAGTACCTTCTTCTCGCTTGCATAGCACTGAGCTTCGAATGTATCCCTTTCTTCTTTAAGCTGAATCCAGGATCTCTTCAAGTCTTCAAAATCAGTAGGCATGTCGGGATAGAGGACAGTATAGGGTACGTCACCTATGGCAACAGGTTCCATAATTACTGGTAAAACAGGCGTGAATGGCATCATGAGGTTTTGAGCTCGAGCTCGCACCCATTTGAGGTAAGGTTCCCAAGGAATGGAGTTTTGGTGCCCCAAATTCTTGGCATAAGTCTTCTTTACCATGCCCCAAGCGTGTATGAACCTTCGTCGGTAATTCTGGAGATCGTGGTTGTAGTCGAACACAATATCTTGGAGAAGCATATCATGTGGACCATCTCTTCGAGCAAAACCAAACTGTCGTAAAGCTAAAGAAGGGTTGTAAGTGATACCTCCCCTTATGCCAAGGAGTGGTACATTAGGGAATTCTCCACAACGCTCAATGAATGTGAAGTCCTTCTAGGAGAAAAGACACCAACGGATATCTGAATGAGAGAGTGACATTAACCTTTGAGACCACTTCAATCTTTGCTCGTTCTTCAAAACTGATGGAGGAAGGTGCGAAATAAACCACCTGGAAAGTAACGGTGTGCAACACATGAGAGTTCCTTGTCTTTTGATAGTACGAGTGTGGAGAGAATGCAGAATATCTCCAAGTAAAGTAGGCACTGGATTGTGAGTAAGGAATATCTTGATGGCGTTGACATCTATGAATTGGTCCGAGTTAGGAAATAGAACCAACCCATAGATTAGCAAGGCCACAATGTCTTCAAATGCATGGAAACTCATAGCTTTGAGGAACTCTCGGGCCTTTTTTATCAGGAACGTAGCAAGTAAACCCTTAACTCCGCTTCTTGTTTCCCAATTGGCTTCAATGTCTGAGCGCTTTAGATGTAACGCTAATGCAATGTCTTCGTACCTAGGAACCTTTTCTAAACCGGTGAATGGCATTTGATCAAGAATAGGTATCCCAAATAGCTTAGAGAACTCTTCCAAGGTAGGAACCAACTGATAATCTGGGAATGTAAAGCAATGGTGTTTCGGATCAAAGAACTGGAATAGGACATGCATCATATCTTCTTCAAAACCGGAGATAACCAAGTCAAGCAGATAACCATGTCTTTTGATGAAATGAGCATGGTCGGGAATTTCTAAAACCAATTCTTTGAGCTGAGAAGGTATACCCATGAAGTTGATTCGGATAGTCTTTCTAGAAGCCATAATCCCTACAAAACAAAGCAAAGATAAATCCCTAGGTCATTGAAATAGTTAGAAATGATATGCAATGCGATGATGTCATGATGTCATGTTTAGCACACACAAACAATTCACACAATGAGCCTAGGTTTAACGCTTGCGTGAGGTATAGGTGATTACCTACCAAAAGTTTGAGTTGGTTCATCCTGTCCTATAATAGTAACTTGGTTCTAGGAATCTCATATCATTGATCTTTCTCGTAGGCGTTTATTTCAATACGACTACCAAGTGGTCGACCGAAAATATCCCAAAAGTTTGATCTTAATGAGCGTAGCATTGAGTATCAGCCAACCTCGGTCTACACCAAAGCCGACCATCTCACTACCTTCTAATGGCCAAGATGGGTCAATTAAGGTTCTAAAAGTTTAGTTAGTGCTGATGACACCATACAGAAGCCAAATACTATCCTCAACTTAGAAATGAAGAGTATCAGGACATCCAAAGTATCACACTAACGTAGCCATCATGTTGACCGTTTCGGTATATGCCTAACAGTCGTGACGATCTATTGCTACTTACCTAAAGGAAACCTGGATCCGGGTGTAGGATCCCCCACAAGCATATAATACCCAAGCAACCCTTAAAGATAAAGCAAGAAAATCAAACAGAAAGCAGTAAAAGTAATCTAACAATCCTAGGTATTCTCTCTTTAGGGTGTCTCCAGTCGCCGCTGTATACGTGAACCGACTTTGAGATTTTGTATCGCAAATGTGCGGATAGCAAGAGTCGCCACCGACTTTTCTTTTATCCAATTAAGGGAAGGTGAAAAGAACAGGAAAAGACCTTCGTTAGATTTTGAGTAAGGGAGAAGGTTATGAAAAGGGAAGGTATTAGCACCCCTTTCCATCCGTAGTTATCTACGGGCTCTTAGTTGCTCTTAGATCACTTTAAAATTGTACGTCATGTAGGAATGTATACAAAGTGTTCGGAAATGTTTCGTTTTTGAAAAGAATTTGAACTTTGAAAAAAGTGTGAGGTGTGAAAAGTATTTTGATAGAGCAAGCAACTAAAAGTCTTATTACCTACTCAGAATTGGTCGTTTTCGTGTTACTTTCCTTTAGAATAGTGTTATCCATACCATTAGTTGCTAGGTAACCCCATTCGTTGGATGTGGAAGGGACATTCGAAGGGACATCGGATGGTCATAGAAAGCAACTTGTAGGAAGTATCCTAGCACATTCGAAGGGACTATCATCATTTCGTAGGCGACAATCGAGGGTCAAGATCATGTATTCGTAGGCGACATCGTGGGTCTATGATCTTTGTATCGAAGAGACTATGATGATTTGTTTTGTAGGCAACGGTGCTAGAATACCTCTACGTTCGAGGGACTTGACCATTTGTATTCGTAAAGGCAACGAGAGAGAATTACCCTAAAGGGTGCATGTGTGAAAAGAGTGTGTCAATTCAGGTATTTTTATCTTGGCATTATGAGTGATCTATGTCCAATTTTATCTTGCCATACACGCCTAATTACTAGCAGTGTATAGGGTGCAGAAAGTAAATTGCGGAAATTAAAGTGCGGAAAGATAAAGTCCTACGCTATTACATGGCTTTGGGGCAGTTACATAATAAGAGTGCGGAAAATAAAAGTCCTAATTAAACTATTACATCCCATAGGCAGTTACATAATATGAAAAGAAAAGCAAGAAAAATCTTCGGAAACGTTACAACCTGTGAACAGATACATAATCGGAAAACAAGAGAAAATTGCATAAGAGGAAAAACGTTAGTAAAAAAAAGAATTTTGAATGGAGAAAAATGTTTTGGGTTAGTAATGACAATAATATGATAAGATAAATTTTTGGTAATTTTCGGAATCGATTTCGATATTTAAAAACAATTAAAAGTCATTCAAATGGTTAATTAATAATTAAATAAAATATGCATGCAAAAATAATAATTTTAATATTAAAAATTAAATAAACATTTTCTGATGATAATGCAAAAAAGAAAAGTATTTTTGTGATTTTTTAAATGCATGATAAAATTAGTTAAAGATTAATTAAATTGTATGAAAAATATTAAAGAAAATAAGAAAAGGAAAAAAGTTAGTTTTTCGATAGAGTAAAAAAAGAATGGTCTTGCAAGGGATCGAACTGGTGACCATCTGGATGAAAACTCACGCTCGCTTGCCTTTACCACTGAGCCAAAGCGCGTTTGGTGTCATAATGTTGGAACACAACGCTTTTTAACGAAAACGCTTCCTGGACATCCAAATCACGCGCGAAGAACACCTTCTTCTTCGTTTGAATTTTTGAAAACTTAGCGTCGGCTGAGTTCGACGCTATAGCCCCTGCAAATTTCAAAAACTTCGTACAAGCAATATAGATGAGTTATGAGTACATGAATCGATTGCAAACAAGATTCTAAACACACTGGTGGCATTGGTTTTGTCCAATTTAACGGATTTAGAGAAACCCCAATTCGAACCAGAAAACCTTAGCAATGGTGATTCTCGTTTCAGGCCATTAAAATGCAATTAAATCATCCATAAAGCTTGCAAACTTTGTTCTAAACACAAAACAAACGTCAAAACATGTTAAAGATGCATGAATAATGTAATTCAATTTGGAAAAGTATGAACAAACCAAACCGATTTCGTAATTCTTGATGGTTTTGAGAGTTGTAAAGGTCTGGAATGATTCAGGAGACTCCAAGGAATGTGTTTGGATGCTTGGAATTGGCTGAATCGAAGCAAAAACTATGGTTGCAAGTTGCTTCAAGAACACGGTTTTTTGGCTTTAGGTTAGGGTTCCTCCAAGCAATTTTTCTGTTCTTTTTCATGTTGTATGCATTGTATATTTATAATGGATGGATTTTGGGCTGAATTCAAAAGCAAATATTGATCAATCAATGTAAAAAATATTTGATTTTGTATGAAATCAAATCTTCCTTTTTTGATCAAATCTTCATCAATTTCTTGCCAAATCAATGTAAATTTCGCAATTTTCAAGCTTTGATGAGTTGCCTGGACCTCAAGAATGAGAGAAAAAATCACTTTGCAGTTAATTTTGATTTTATACCTTATTTTTTAATTTAATTTGTTTTTAAATGAATAAAATCCAAATTAAATAGAAAAATAAAGACAAAATTCGTGGCATTGGGCTTGAAGTTTCCAAATAGGATAAGGAACAAGTTTAAACCAAGAAAAAGTAGGCCCATTTGCAAAATTTTGGATTTTGACAAGTATTTCTCTTTGTGCACCTCTTCAAAAATGCCCAACTTGTGCAAGGTGTATTTTGCTAAATTTTCCACATTTTTTAGTGTTCTTAGACTTTTTAGAAAGCTCTAGGTGTCCCCTAAACAACCTATTTGGTTTCATCTCAATTGGAGTTTCCATGCTCAATAAAACTTCATTACAAAAAGTTGACTTTTTGTTGACTTTGAAAAGGACCTGTAATGTTTTGATCCATACCTTCCAAATGAAGCATTTTTTGAACATTCTTGTGAGACATGAAGTTGTAGAGAATTGAATTTCCTTCAAAATAAGAGGTGGTGGAAAAATTTCTGAGAAAGTATGAAGAAGTTATGCTCAGTCAAAGTTCAGTTGACTTTTCATTGGAAAACCCTAATTTGGAAAGTTTGACTTTTGAGCAAATCTTGAGCTTTCTTGATGAATCATGATCAACCCTTGATCAAATGATGAATGTGACTTTAAAATGAGGATGTTGACCAAAAATCATGAAGTTTGATTGTATGTTGACTTGTGAGGCTCGAAACTTAACATGGAGAATATTTGAAGCATATGAGGAGGCATGATGACCATTGGAAATGTTGGAAGTCCATCTTGATCTGAGAATTGCCAAACCCTAGTTTGGGTTGATTGTCTAGGAGAGGGTTTGTCTGATCAACCCTTGAGGAATCCTTGAGTATGGATGTATGGGATGTCTTGAGGAATAGGAGGACGAATTTTGGGGTATGACAGTAACCTCTCTTTATTTTCCCCAACAGAGTCGCCAGTTCTGTAATACGGTGGGAGAACTGACTTGTTTGTTTTGCGTTTGATCGTAAATGTTGTGGATAGCAAGAGTCGCCACCGACTTTTCTTTTATCCAATTAAGAGAAGGAGAAAAGAACAAGAAAAGGCCTTCGTTAGATTCTGAGTAAGGGAGGTGGTTATGAAAAGGGAAGGTGTATGTGTTTGAAAAAACATTTTGAAAAGGCATTTCGCTTTGACTTCGTAATGATTCACGCTGGAATGTATACGAAGTGTTTGGAAATGTTATGTTTTGGAAAAGACTTTGTAATGATTCACGCTGGAATGTATACAAAGTGTTTGAAAAGATTTTGAAAAAAAAGTGTGAGGTGTGAAAAATATTTTGAGCAAGCAAAAGAGACTTATTTTACCCACTCAGAACGGTCGTTTCCGTGTTATTTTGCTTTCTTTTAGAATAAGACCATCCGTACCATGGATTGATAAGTAACCTTATTCGTTTGGATGTGAAGGGACAATCGAAGGGTCATCGTATGGTCATAGAAAGCAACTTGCAGGGATATCCTAGCATATTCATAGGGACGATCATCATTTTTCGAAGGCGACAATCGAGGGACGAGATCATGTATTCGTTGGAAACATCGAGGGACTATGATCTTTTAAGTCGAAGGGACTATGATGATATTTCGTAGGCAACCGTGCTAAGATACCCCCACGTTCGAGGGACCTGACCATTTTTATAAGGCAACGAGAGAGGATATCCTAGGGGGGTGCATGTGTGAAAAGAGTGTATTGTTTTCAGATATTTATCTTGTGATTAATGATCTATGTTGATTTTTGTCTTGCCATACACGCCTACTTACTAGCAGTTTAATAGGTGCAGAACGTAAATTGCAAAAATGTAAAGGTCCTACGCTATTACATGGCTTTGGGGCAGATACATAATAGGAGGTGCGAAAAGTAAATGCGGAAAATAAAATCTATGTTATTACATGATAAAAACTTGCAACCTATACATCCTTTCTAGAATTAAAAAATGCAAGAAAAAATAAATAGCAGGAGAGAAGTTACGTTCTAATATTTTTGGTGTTTTGAAATTTAGGGTGTATGTGATAATCCTAATTCTAATTGATTTTAATTTAATTAAGAAAAAGAATTAACCTAAATTAGACTAATTAAGTTAATTAAAAAAATGGAAAAATTTATTGGTGAAATTATCTAATTAACCTAATTTCTAATTAAATTAATTAATTAATTAAAATGGAAGGCAGAAAATAAAAAATAAAAAAAGCAAAATAAGAAAGAGACGTGGCAGAGCCGCCTCGGGCTTCGAGAGTGGAAGCGTTGTGGGCATCCAGAAACTGGAGTTTCTGGTGGATATCCTGTTGAGCGTGTCCAGAAGTTGTGGTTTCTACATCTGAAGGGATCCAGTCGGAGCTCGGAGGTTCCTCTTGAGGCGCCCGTGTCGGAGCTTAGGGGTTCGCATCGAAAGGGTCCGTGTGGAGCTTCAGATTCTCGATCGGGACGTCCGGCTGGAGTTTCTGGGGACTTCTCATCTGGGGCCATCCAGCCGGAGCCTGGAGGATTCTGCTGGGGACCCAGTTGAGCTTCGTGTGGGAGTCCGTGTGGAGCTTCTAGAGGCATTCCTTTTGGAGATCTGAAAACCTGTAAAGAAAATAATGAAAATAAAATGCAAAAGGTGGGGTTTGAACCCACGAGCTGAGAGATAGAGAATGACATAACGCGCGCAAGGTGAACCGTTGGAGCGGTGATACATCCATTCATACTGCTGGACTCATAAACATGTAAGTGTTGTTGGTCCCTAAGTCAGAAGTGCCGGAGCAAAGCTTCGGTCGTCTTCTCCGTCCATCTGGGATTTTAGATCCTACAAAATAATCAAGATAAATGCAAATAAAGGACCCTACCCCCTAATTCGAACCCTAGGAATCCAATGGTGGTATTTTTATAGCCTGAAAGTACCTATATCAGTGGGTTCGAAACTCAGAGCTCCTATGCCCTAACAATGGCATCATGGGATTTAAGCCCTAAAGCTCACATTAAACACGTTGTACCTGTTGTAAACAACATCCTGAGATCATACAAACACAGAAAAACAGTTAGTAATACATGGATTGAGAGAAACAATGTATGCTTGATCTGGAGTGTTCTGGGGTCGTGTAATGATGTGAATCAACCCCTGGGAACTTTAGGAACACGAACAAATGGCTTGAATTTTCCTGGAAATCAAAACACGATTTTGCAAGTTTTGAGAAAAATTTGAGAGATTTCTAGGGTTTGTAAGAGGCTAGCAATCTGTGTAAGAGGCTGCAAATTCGTCCTTGTGTCTAGTGTGAATGTTAAGTATATATAAGACAAGAAATTAGGTCAACAAACTTGGTAAAATATTTTGCATTGAATGAAAGATATTTGATTGGAATTTTTGAATCAAATATTTATTTTCCTTGCTCAATCTTCCTTAAACTCTTTTGCACGAAATTTCCAACTTGCATTGTCAATCTTGGACCTCAAGGAACTTGGATATCAAGCCCATATGCCTTGTACCTTGTCTTAATATTTTATTTTAATTAAAATTGAATTTTAATGGTTAAATTCAAAAATAAATAAAATAAAAGGAAAGAGAGCGTGTAGCTGGGCTTTGAGGCTCTTGATAGTGTTAGAAATAAGTTTGAATCATAAAATCTTAGGCCCATTTGAAAAATATTTGCTTTTGCTAAGTATTTTTCTTCATGCACCTCTTCAAAAATGCTTAACTTGCATAATTTGTATCTTGCCCACTTTTCCACATTTTTGGGTGTTGTAGGACTTTTTAGAAATCTCAAGATGTCTTCTAATCAGCCCTTTTAGTTTCATCTTCATTGAAGTTTCCATGCTCATGAACACTTCTTTGCAAAAAGATGACTTTTGTTGACTTTTCTGGAAGGACCTATAATGTCTTGATCCATAACTTCCAAATGAAGCATTTCCAACCCAAGCTTGTGAGACATGAAATTGTAGAGAATTGAATTCTCTTCAAAATGAGATTTGATGGAGAAATTTCTGATAAAGTATGTGAAAGTTATGCTTGGTCAAAGTTCTGTTGACTTTTGTCAAAAAAAAACCCTAATTTGGAAACTTTGACTTTTGATCAGATCTTGACTTTTCTTGATGAATCATGATCAACTCTTGATCAAATGATGCATATGACTTCAACATATTGATGTTGACCAAAATTTATGAAGTTTGACTGCATGTTGACCACAGTTGACTTTTTGTCCACTACAATTGATTTTCAGCTATCTGAGCCATTGGATGAGCAACTTAGACTTGTAAGGCTTGGAACTTGATATGAGGAATCTCTGAGGTATATGATGAGATATGATGACCACCTTGTGGAATTCTTGAATATAGAGCCATAGATTGTCTTGAGAGAAATGAGGGCAAATTTTGGGGTATAACAGTCCCATTTCGTGCTGCACTATTCTCTATAAAGTTATCTCAAAGGTGATGGATAATAGGCTTAGCAAGGTGTTAAATAGTATTGTGGAAAGCAGCTTAGCAGCTTTTGTTTCGGGCTTGCATATACACGACCATATCATGTTAGCCTTCGAGCTTCTAAAGGGGTAAAATAGCAAAAGTGGGCCTCCTAAGTGTATGTTACAAATGGACTTGCAAAAAGTACACGACACTGTTGAGTGGTATGCGCTTTTAGTGACCGAAAATCAAAATAAATCGGTCACAAAATTCGTTAGTGATTGAATTCGCGATCACTATTTTGCAGTAGCAAAACCCAAGTCGCTAGTCCGTAGCGACCATTTTAGAGACCAATTTTTTATGACCGAATTTAGAGGCCGAAATCAGTGACCGATTTTAGAGACCATTTTTGTAACTGATTTGGAATTAATTTTTCTTGGACACGTTGGTCTCTATATTATTCTCTGAAGTCCCATGTTTTTTAATTATTGTTATTAATAATAATAATTTACAATCCCAATAAACAATTATTTAGATCTAATTTAACATCACTAAAACTATTGCATACACAAAACAATTAAACAATATGAACATAATATATAATATATTAAAGTATTATCAAATATTTATCAAAAAAATACAATAAATTCAGACCATAACCAAACAAAATTATCAATACTGCACTTGCAAGTATCATTAATGAATTGGTCTTCAACATTATGATACACGTACAAAAGGGAGAATAATCTCTTTCAGTTCTTGAACCAAAAGTAAAATATCCTAACTCAAAAAAAATTACAAAACATACAAAAGTAAGCCACACTATTACACTTGTTATTCTTGACCTATTTCACTATCATTAGACACATCATCATTATGAGGAACTTGAACCGCGATAATTTGAGCCACATCTCATTTCTTCCCTTTCAATTCGCATTTCTTCCCTTTCAATTTTCAGTTTTTCAAATTCATGTCTTTGCACCCTTTCATTTTATGAGGAACTAGAAGTTGAACCGCGATAATTTCGCCTGTTTACAAATAAAAAAGATTCACTCCCAAGACCATATACATGTCCTTTCCTTATTCCTGCAACTTCATTTCAAACATCAATTTCCTTTGGTGGCCGAGTTCCTCGCAAAGATCCTTGTTGGGTTAATTCTTCCCATCTACGTTTATACGTTTTCTATTGACACAAATATAAGACTAATTTTTCTGGATTTCTTTGATGTTTTCTAAATCATTTGCAACATCACTAGTAGGCATGTTTCATAATAAAAATGAGGGTTATCTTAATCTTATCAATAACTTGAACTAGCACTTGTTGCTGCACACTCAGCAGAAAATCTAACTATTCATATTAACATTTTCCTCCCACTAAACATGCAATTTCACTTTTAATTTTAACTAGAAGTTCCAGTACATTGTCACCCATCCATAGAAATTAGAGTTATATTTAAAATATAAGCTTTTTTATAAGAAAAATTCAATTACCTTGATTTCTTTTCTTCTTTGGGCAATGTAGATATACTGGAAAAAGTTCAATGAAAAATGTGATCTGCCTCCAAACTTATAAGTACAAATACAAAAGAAAATTATATATTCACTCATTTAGAAAATACTCTCTTATAATACAAAAGATTTTTTATGAATAAATCTATTCCTGATAACATAACCATTTATTTCAATTCTATATGTATTTTCAGTATAAAACTACAAACACAAATCCCCCTGTCATACCCCAAATTTTGACCTAATATACCACCTTACATTTGCATTGTTGCATAACTAACAGTTCAGACAGCATTAATCGGGTATAACACTCACAGGTCAAAATTAGGGTTTCATCAGATTTTCATCTGATTCAAGAGCTAACCAATTAGGGTTTGAGATTTTCTCATCTTATTTGATCTATCTTGATCAAATCATCAACCTTCAATCCTCAGATATCAAATTTTCTCACAGATCAATCGAGGATCGACCAATTAGGGTTTTGGTCGAGCATAGGCATTCTCTGATTTTTTGAGCAGTGATTGACTTTTTTGGATAGACATTGGTCATTATATCTTAGATACAACATCTTGACCTAATTTCTGGATTCAAAACATCACAGAGGTTCACGAATTCATCGATCGTTTTAAACATCGATGAAATTTCATCTCGAGAAAAGTCAAACTTTGACTTTTGGTCAAATTTTTCAAAACAAAACTTTTTCCATCATCAAAATACTTCACATGATCCATCATGATCATAAAAAATCAAAGAATTTGGAAAAGTCAACAAAAAGTCAAAAGTTTTATACTTAGAAATTTTTCTAAGTGTTGAAATTTCTTACTTTTTTCAAAATTCATGCCATTTTTTCACCAAGTTCCAATTGGAATTTGAAAAAACTCAAAACATGAAAGTTGTAGATCATGGAAAAATCTTTCCAAAATGTCCAATAACTCTCAAATCCATGGAGTCTAGATACACTTTTGAAATTGAAACATAAGGCTCCATGAAACTTGATTTTCAAAGATCAAAACATCAAATTATAGGTCATTTTGAGTTTTCTTCATCTAGAAGCTTTCTAACCTTGCCAACTTGACTAATGGACTGATAAATATCAGCTTGAAGATAAGAATTGAAGATTGGATCAAGATTGTAAAAAAAATAGCACATGGTAAAAAAGGAAGGTTCCTTTTACTTTTGAAATACCATTCTTGCCCCTTAAGCAATCCATGAATCACCAAATGGCTTGTCCTTCTTGCCTAACATTTTCAGAATCTCTTGCCTATAAAAGGATCAAATTTCAAGCCTAAATCAACACCAAAGCTTCACAAATACATGCTTTCTTTCCACTTTCTTCAAATTCAAGTATCATAGCTCAATTTGCCAAACATTGCAATTTTCAAATTTAGCAAGAACTATGATGTTCTTTGGTGTCTAACATATCATAATATCCATATGGAATCTGTTTAAACATTAAAATTAACATAGGGCAAGCTAGAATTCAGAATCACATTTCATGTCATTTTCTTAACCAAAACTGCCTTAAGACACGAATTCATGGCTAGGCTGGATTACTTGGAGTTTTGATCATCCATACACCTTCCATGAACATCATATGAGTGATCCAAAACAAGAACATCTAACTGTAACACGATTTACATCGAAATCGAGCTGCCATTTTTGAACTGTGCAGGTGGACTTGGCTGGATTGATTGGGAAGGATTCGAAGCAAACTAATCACTCACAAAGCTTCCACACATGCCGCGGGTGCTCAAATGATTGAGAAACAACAACTGGAAACACTTAAACCCAGAAATTGATCTCAGCTTCAACAGGTATGTGACTGAACTTCAAACTCCATGATTTTGTGCATCAATTGAAAAAAGCTCTTGGCCAATTGTTTTCTGCACCTCTAACGATCCTTAACCCTCAATAAAATCAAACAATCATCCAACATACATCATTTAATTTAAGATTTTCAGTTTAGGGTTCATCATGTTCTTCGAAACCTAAATCATTCTAGACTGAATATAAATGAAATTAACAACCATAATCATGTTCGTGGTGCAAAATCGATCAACTTTGATGTTTACATCGTTGGATTTCATGGAGAAACGAAGATTTTAGGTTGAAATTGGAATTCTGAAAATCAAAATGCAAGCCCAGAAATTCGCGTGTGTTCTTCATTGTTCTTCATTTTAAATTTTCAAATTATCCAATCCTTTTTCAACGCGTGTGTTAGTCCACTAAACAACTCAGCGCGTTTGGCCCATTGGTAGTATGCTTGGTCTTAAGTCCATCTTGCCACGTGGTCCACCTCATGGTCATGGGTTCAAAACCCACCAAGACCATTCTTTTTTACAAACTTTCCATTTTTTCATGTTTTTTCATCAAACTTTCACATTTTCTTTGACCAATCAAAACTTCTCATTTTGAGATGATTTTTTGGAAACTTGTCAATAAATACATCTATTTTGTGATAATGCAAAAATTTTCAGAAAAAACATTCATCTGATTAATTTTTAATCGAGCCGAAAACGATGTTCTGAACATTTTTCAAACCTCCTTAAAAGGTGAATTTTTCAAGTTTTCGACTTCCAATTTTTTTCAAAACTTTTCATAAATGAACCTCACATTTCAAAACATTTTCAAATCATTTTTCAAAACATTTCATCAAAACTTGCATCTTTTACCATGATCAATCCGATTTAAAACGATAAAACTGATTTCGCCTTCTCTCGAATTTCTCGATCGATCATGGGCCACCCTTATGGTGTAAGTCCCAATCCTTTATGTACATATTTAGTTTTACTTGTACATACTCAAATTATCATTGTCAATATTCAACCGTAAACAAATTTCTTTCGTTTTCATTCGTTTGTTTATACGCTGAATCCATTGGTTCTAAAGGAAGGTTTCTTCTGAGCGAAATTTCTTTTTGACCAATGGGCCTCCATCATGGTGTAAGTCCCAACTCTCCTATGTACATCCATTTTTCTTTGTACATAAATACTCGTCCGTGTACATATTCATTTCCTTGTACATAGTACAAACTTGTGAATAATCAAGTTACGCTCGTTTTAAACGTTCGTTCACAAACACTTGTTTATATTTCATAAACTGCTGTAAATAAACATCATGCATTGTTTATATTTCCTTCATAAACTCTTGTGAATACATATCACACACACACCTGTTTATACAACTGTCTAGTTATAACATAACAATTAGACTAATCAATAGGTTCCCAGAGTTTAGCCTCCGCTTGGGCTTCATACAAGACAACTCATCCTCAATTGAGTTTAGCCTCCGCTTGGGCTTTATACAAGACAATCCATCACCAGCATGGGCTAGCCTCCGCTTGGGCTTCATACAAGATATTTTTTATCTCCAACAGAGTTTAGCCTTCTCTTGGGCTTTGTACAAAGAAACTATCCCCGCAGAGTTAGCCTCCGCTTAGGCTTCATATAAGACAGCACTCCCCTGTTGAGTCAGCCTCCTCTTGGGCTTCGTTCAAAAGAACTCCTCATTGAGTTTAGCCTTCTCTTGGGCATCATACAATGAAAGAGATAGGAAATCTCTTAACAGCCTCCTATTGGGCTTCCAATACAAAGAATCACCCGCGCTAAGATAGAACCCTGAAAGGATGGTTTCCCGGTGAAATCACTTTCAAATTCCCCAGAGAGTAAAATTTCCCAGTGAAATTGCTCTTATTCAGAAAAGGATGATTTCTCGGTGAAATCCCTTTCAAGCCAAAGCCAGCCATACCCTATAGCTTCCTCTTGAGCTTCATACAAGGACCCTCGATGACCCTCGATGACCCTCGATGACCCTCGGAATGCATCCTCTTGGGCTAACAATACAAGGACCCACGGGCTTCTTAAAAGCATCCCTTTAATCCAATCAATTTCTCCTTGAGATTTAGACATTTATCATCTCTATGGAAGAAGTATCTCATCTATCACATCACATACAGTCAAAACTTTTCAAACTCTTTTCAAACTATTTTCAAACAAAAACATCTCTTAATTGTAAGTGGTAACGCTTGTACACTTAAGCAAAACACCCAATACTTACAGTTAAAAGATTCAATCATCTTTTTCAAACATCTTTCTTAAACATGTAAGTGGTAATGCTTGTACACTCAAGCAAAACACCTAATACTTACGACGAAAGATTCTAATCAATCAAACTTTTCAAAAATGTATGTGATGAAATAGATTAGATACATTTTTCATTAAGATGACATTTTCTGTCTCTTACTAACATCCCGTTGCTTTCCACTAGCATAAGTGGAACTACGATTGCTCGACTTTCTCAACATCCTTTTGAGAATACGTAGGCACAAGGTCTCATCCTTGCCGAGCAAATTTCTTTCTCCCCACCAAACAAACCATAGAACCTTGTAGATCCGAGCTACAAATGCTCGATTCCCACTAGGGATATGTATGCGTAAGATCCAGATCTTTACGAGCACAATAATAACAAAACCTAGGGTCCCACATAATCTTGTTTCTTAAAATCCAAAGGAGAAACTTTCCCAATCATAGAAATAGCAATTAAAACACACAAACATATCAAACGTATTCATATATAAAGTCGTAGATAACTACATATATTTAGGGTGCTCCATCTATTCCCTTTATATAACAATCCCTTACTCGAATCTCCCCAATGCGTTATGTCTAGTTTGCGCTAGTCGTTACGCATACCAATATCAATCGAGGGTATTTGACTTTCCCTTTTCATAATCATTAAATCATCTTTCTTGTGTTGAAAATAATAAAGCTTGATGCTCGCGGCATCTTTATAAACAAATCAAAAGATTTAAATCGTTGCGTACCAGAAGATCCGAACTCACGTTCGCATCCTCAGGCGCGTCACCTTTTAACGCGAACACCCCCCTCTACAACCAAATACAAATAGTGCCTAAAGAAAATTCCACTTTTTATGGATTGCAGACAAATTAAGCCTATGTTATTGTTAATGCTAAACCATATCAATGCAAGAAAGATGTAACCTTACTCTCTCAATTCAAATAAGCAAGATTAGTTAATATAAGAACCCAAAGAGCTACTTTTCAACTACATGAAAATCAAATATCATGAACAAAACACGAATAAAAATCATTTGAATTATAACAGAGAAACAAATGAAATTAGAAAAATATACAAATCATCAAAATATCAGGTATATAAGGCTTATATCGTAGATTTGAAGGGTTTTCAAGTCTATACAACATAAAGGTTTTTGAAAATGACTAGAAGTTTAGGGTTTCAATCACAAATCAGTCAACCAACATAAGGATTTGATGAAATTAGTCAGAAATCTCTCAACAAAATATGAAGTTTGAGAAATCAGTTTGAGGTTGAGATTTGAGATTCACGGTCTAGATTTATTGAGGGTCGACATTTACCTTTGCTCATGATATAGATGATGGTACATGTCGAACCATAGGTGATATCAAAAGAGAGGAACGAGTAACTCAGTGAAAGGAAGATGGAGGCTAGGGAAGAAACACTCTATTTTTACTCTGAGAACGATGGTTGGTTTCACTTGTATTTTAAGTGTAATTCTTTTGAGCAACAAGTTTTTTAATCTTTTAGAAAAGGAGAAAATGACTTATGAATGCTTATTTTAGAGAAAAAATATTAAAAATTTAAATAAGTTATTTATTTAGAACTTTTAGTAAGAATAAAAATATTCTTTTTTTTTAAAATAATTTACTTCAAGAGTACTTATAATAAAAAAGGAAAGTGTTAAAAACAAATATTTTTTATTTTTTTTTATTTATATATTTTTGAAAAAAAGTATATTTTTGTTTTAAGTAGAATTTGACTCCCTTATGAAAAGGGATTTGAAAATTTTATTTTTTTATTGAATTTTAGTTTTTAAACAAAAATTAAGTTATTAATATGTAAATTAGAAATGAACATTCCGGTCACTATTTTTTGGTGGCGAAATCGGTAACTGAAATTATTTTGTCACTGATTTAATAACCAAAATAATTTTACTTATGAGGTGTCGATTCGATCATTACAGTGACAAAAATTTATTGTTGTCTAAATTGGTCGCTATAAGCGATTTTTTAATAGTGGATATCCTCACACACTTGTATTAATGAATGAACACCAAACATTAAGAACATGCACTTCCATATCTCATGTATGTGATGCATGAATATGAACTCTAATATTTACTCCAACTAAAAATCTAGATCAAACATCTAGAATTGTAAACTATTCCTCGAGTTATAATTTTTTCCACTTACCCCCAGTATCATTAATTGCATGGAGCTATAAACATTAATTAAGTTGTACAGTACAGCTAGAATTTGGTTCACATATTTTCAATTATTAGGTATCTAGAATTTAAGTTGTCTACATTAATTTATCTATACAGCTAGAATATTGTTTTGATATTAGCCACAACTTATTTTCAACCAGTATAATGCTAACATGTTAATAAACCTAAAAAAGAAAAATTAGTATTGAAAAAGACAATACTCATATTAATTACCAATCAACTATCAATTCATTAAAAATAAAATATTCTATAATGTCATTTTGAAATTTTAAAAAATCACAATACAAACAAATAAAACAATTATCAATAAAACATAAATTTTAAATTTTAAATCAATGTGGCCAAACATTTCCATAAATCTATTACCAAAAAAATTATATAATACAAACATCCAAAAAGAAAAGCTTATTTATATACCTTTTTTACCTTAATATGCGTTGAATATTAATAACAAACAATAACAAACCAACATTATTATTAAAAACTCAATATTTTTAAATGCAAAATATATATTTTAAAATTTTGTTATTAATAAATATTAATAATATTCTAAAATATATTATTTTTAATGCATATAATAAAAAATCTATATTTATAAATAAAGAATATATATTTTTCTAAACTATAATTATTTTATTATTTTTTATTTAAATAAAAAATATTTAATTAAAATATTACATTTTGAATGAATATTAATAATAATAAACAATTCAATTTATTAATAAATTTTACGTGATTTTTATTGGTAAATTATTTTGTGATATTATTTTTTAATATTAATTAATAAAAATATACTATATTAAATATATATAATATACTTTTATTTAAATAAAATATTATAAAATATAGCTTAGAGTTTAAAAAAATCATTATATTCTAAAATAAATTTGATCTTAATAAATATAGTTTGGATCATGCAGAAAAGGACAATGAGGGAGACTATTTTATGTGGTTCAATAAACATTCGAAAGACCATATATATTCAATAGTAGATAGAGTGCTTGGTAATAAGGATTGTCGTTTGGATAATATGGGAACTGTGCTACGGGTGATGGAGCTTGGGGTGAGTGAGCATGTTTTACTGTGTTTAGATGACCATGGTCAGCAGAACAGAGTCAACAGGGTTACTTTAAAATTCATAATATCATAACTTCTGTACCATGTTTCAAGGAAGTTATTACTAGGGATTGGCATCACGACATTGAGGGCACGCCCATGTATACCTTTTGGAGGAAACTCCACCGGTTGAAGCAAGTTATCAAGAATATAGGAGCCTCCTTTAAAGGCATCCAAAATCAGCTGAACATTGCGAGGGAAAAGCTTGGGGATGTGCAGAAAGACTTACAGAAAGATAGAATGAATAAAGACCTTATAATGAAGTCTAAGCTACTGTTAGAGGAAGTGCTTAGGATCAACAATATTGAAGAAAGTATGTTGTAGTAACGATCGAAAATAAACTAGATGCGTCTTGGGGATGGCAACAACTAGTTTTTTCATGCATCCCTAAAGTGAAAAGGCAGATAATGTTGCATCCATATTTTGTTAGTTCAAGTGGGGACCTTTTGAGCAAGCAAGAGGAGATATAGCGGGAAATTCTATTCTTTTACAGAAGTCTGGTTGGCTCAAGGGCCACTAGTACGCAAGGGGTTGATCTGATTACGACGAGGGGTGGGAAGCAAGTCTCTGATGACGCTGGGCGTATGTTGGTGAACCATTTGTTTGAGAAAGAGATCAAAGAGGCCCTTGATAGCATTAATGATAATACAACTCCCATTATTGACTGGTATGGGTCGAAGTTCCTCAAGAACACTTGCGATGTAATTAAAGATAACTTTATCCAAATTGTCCAAGATTTTTTTAGCAGGAAAGGATGTACAAGGTTGTTAATTCAACTTTGGTCACCGTTATCCCTAAGGTTGATAATGCAACCACGGTGAAAGAATATCATCCAATTTCGAGCTGCACTATTCTCTATAAAGTTATCTCAAAGGTGATGGATAATAGGCTTAACAAAGTGTTAAATAGTATTGTGGAAAGCAGCTAAGCAGCTTTTGTTTCGGGCCTGCATATACACGACCATATCAAGTTAGCCTTTGAGCTTCTAAAGGGGTATAACAACAAAAGTGGGCCACCTAAATGTATGTTACAAATGGACTAGCAAAAAGCACACGACACTGTTAAGTGGTATGCGCTTTTAGTGACCAAAATAGTGACCGAAAATCAAAATAAATCGGTCACAAAATTCATTAGTGACTGAATTCGCGATCACTATTTTGCAGTAGCGAAAACCCTAGTCGCTAGTATGTAGCGACCATTTTAGAGACCAAGTTTTTGTGACCGAATTTAGAGACCGAAATCAGTCACCGATTTTAGAGACCATTTTTGTGACTAATTTGGAATTAATTTTTCATGGAAAAATTGTTCTCTATATCAGTCTCTGAAGTCCCAAGTTTTTTAATTATTATTAATAATAATAATTTACAATCCCAATAAACAATTATTTAGATCTAATTTAACATCGCTAAAACTATTGCATACACAAAACAATTAAACAGTTTGAACATAATATAAATATATTCAAGTATTATCCAATATTTATCAAAAAAATACAATCAATCCAAACCATAACCAAACAAAATTATCAATACTGCACTTGCAAGTATCATTAATGAATTGGTCTTCAACATTATGAGACACGTACAAAAGGGAGAATAATCTCTTTCAGTTCATGAACCAAAATTAAAATATCCTAACTCAAAAAACAATTACAAAACATACAAAAGTAAGCCACACTATTACACTTGTTATTCTTGACCTATTTCACCATCATTAGACACATTATCATTATGAGAAACTTGAACCACGATAATTTGAGCAACATCTCATTTCTTCCCTTTCAATTCGCATTTCTTCCCTTTCAATTTTCAGTTCTTTAAATTCATGTATTTGCCCCTTTCATTTTATGAGGAACTTGAAGTTGAACCGCGATAATTTTTCCTGTTTACAAATAAAAAAGATCCACTACCAAGACCATTATACATGTCCTTTCCTTATTCCTGCAACTTCATTCTACACATCAATTTCCTTTGGTGACCGAGTTCCTTGCAAAGATCCTTGTTGGGTTAATTCTTCCCTTCTACTTTATACTTTTTCTATTGAAACAAATATAAGACTAATTTTTCCTATTTACAAATAAAAAAGATCCACTACCAAGACCATTATACATGTCCTTTCCTTATTCCTGCAACTTCATTCCACACATCAATTTCCTTTGGTGACCGAGTTCCTTGCAAATATCCTTGTTGGGTTAATTCTTTCCATCTACTTTATACGTTTTCTATTGAAACAAATATAAGACTAATTTTTCCTGTTTACAAATAAAAAAGATCTACTACCAAGACCATTATACATGTCCTTTTTTATTCCTACAACTTCATTCCACACATCAATTTCCTTTGGTGGCCGAATTCCTTGCAAAGATCCTTGTTGGGTTAATTCTTCCCATCTACTTTATACTTTTTCTATTGAAACAAATATAAGACTAATTTTTCTGGATTTCTTGGATGTTTTCTAAATCGTCTGCAGCATCACTAGTAGACGTGTCTCATGCTAAAAATGAGGGTGATCTTAATCTTATCAATAACTTGAACTAGCACTTGTTGCTGCACACTCAGCGGCAAATCTAGCAATTCATATTAACATTTTCCTGCCACTAAACATGCAATTTCACTCTTAATTGTTACTCATCCATAGAAATTAGAGTTATATTTAAAATATAAGCTTTTTATAAGAAAAATTCAATTACATTGATTTCTTTTCTTCTTTGGGCAATGTAGATATACTGGAAAAAGTTTTATGAACAATGTGATCTGCCTCCAAACTTATAAGTTCAAATACAAAAGAAAATTATATATTCACTCATTTAGAAAATTCTCTCTCATAATACAAAAGACTTTTTATGAATAAATCAATTCCTGACTACATAACCAATTATTTTAATTCTCTATGTATTTTCAGTCTAAAACTGCAAACACAAATCCCCACTCTACAACCAAATACAAATAGTGCCTAAAGAAAATTCCACTTTTTATGGATTGCAAACAAATTAAGCCTACGTTATTGTTAATGCTAAACCATATCAATGAAATATAGAGGTAATCTTACTCTCTCAATTCAAATAAGCAAGATTAGTTAATATAAGAACCCAAAGAGCTACTTTTCAACTGCATGAAAATCAATTATCATGAACAAAACTCGAATAAAAATCATTTGAATTATAACACAGAAACAAATGAAATCAGAAAAATATACAAATCATTATAATATCAGGTATATAAGGTTTATATCGTAGCATTGAAAGGTTTTCAAGTCTATACAACATAAAGGTTTTTGAAAATGACTACAAGTTTAGGGTTTCAGTCACAAATCAGTCAACAACATAAAGATTTGATGAAATTAGTCAAAAATCAGTCAACAACATATGAAGTTGGAGAAATCATTTTGAGGTTGAGATTTGAGATTCACGGTCTAGATATATTGAGGGTCGAGATTTACCTTTGCTCATGATATAGATGACGGCGCATATCGAACCATAAGTGATATCAAAAGAGAGGAACGAGTGACTCAGTAAGAGGAAGATGGAGGCTAGGGCACAAATACTCTATTTTGACTCTGAGAATGATGGTTGGTTTTACTTGTATTTTTTAGTGTAATTCTTTTGAGCAACAGATTTTTTAATCTTTTAGAAAAGGAGAAAATGACTCATGAATGTTTATTTTAGAGAAAAAATATTAAAAATTTAAATAATTTATTTATTTAGAACTTTTAGTAAGAATAAAAATATTCTTTTTTTAAAAAATAATTTAGTTCAAGAGTACTTATAATAAAAAGGAAAGTGTTGAAAACAAATATTTTTTTACTTTATTTACTTATACATTTTTGATAAAAGTATTTTTTTTTTTTTTGTTTTGTAAGAAGAATTTGACTACCATATGAAAATATCAAGGGATTTGAAAATTTTATTATTTTTTATTGAATTTTAGTTTTTAAACAAAAATCAAATTATTAATATGTAAATTAGAGACGAACTTTTCGGTCAATATTTTCGGTGGCGAAATCGATAACTGAAATTGTTTTGTGGCCGATTTAGTGACCAAAATAATTTTATTTATGAGATGTCATATTTTGATGGTGATTCGGTCTAAACAGTGACCAAAATTTGTTGGTGTCTAGATATATAGCGATCTTTTTAGTAGTGGATATCCTCACAACTTATATTAATTAATGAACGAACACCAAGCACTAAGAACATGCACTTCCATATCTCATGTATGTGATGCATGAATATGAACTCTAATATTTACTCCAACTAAAAATCTAGATCAAACATCTAGAATTGTAAAGTATTCCTCAGAGTTATAATTTTTTCCACTTACCCCCAATATCATTAATTGCGTGGAGCTATAAACATTAATTAAGCTGTACAGTACAGCTAGAATTTGGTTCACATATTTTCAATTATTAGGTATCTAGAATTTAAGTTGTCTACATTAATTTATCTATACAGCTAAAATATTGTTTTGATATTAGCCACAACTTATTTTCAACCAGTATAATGCTAACATGTTTATAAACCTAAAAAAGAAAAATTAGTATTGAAAAAGACAATACTCATATTAATTACCAATCAACTATCAATTTATTAAACATAATAGATATGAATATTCTATAATGTCATTTTGCAATTTTTAAAAAACACAATACAAACAAATAAAACAATTATCAAAAAAACATAAATTTTAAATGCATGTGGCCAAACATTTCAATAAATCTAAAACCAAAAAGTTTATTTAATACAAAACCCAAAAAGAAAAGCTTATTTATATACCTTTTTTACCTTATTATGCATTGAATATTAATAACAAACAATAACAAACCAACATTATTATTAAAAACTTAATATTTTTAAATGAAGAATGTATATTTTTAAATTTTGTTATTAATAAATATTAATAATATTTTAAAAATATATATTTTTTAATACATATAATAAAAAATTTATATTTATAAATAAAGAATATATATTTTTCTAACTATAATTATTTTATTATTTTTTATTTAAATAAAAAATATTTAATTAAAATATTACATTTTGAATGAATATTAATAATAATAAACAATTCAATTTATTAATAAATTTCACGTGATTTTTATTGGTAAATTATTTTGTGATATTATTTTTTAATATTGAGTAATAAAAATGTATTATTTTAAATAAATATCATACACTTTTATTTAAATAAAATATTATAAAATTTAGCTTAGAATTTAAAAGAATTATTATATTCTAAAATAAGTTTGATATTAATAAATAAAAAAAATTTCTTAATAAATATAGTCTGGATCATGCAGAAAAGGACAATGAGGGAGACTATTTTATGTGGTTCAATAAACATTCGAAAGACCGTATATATTCAATAATAAATAGGGTGCTTGGTAATAAGGATTGTCGTTTGGATAATATGGAAACAGTGCTACGGGTGATGGAGCCTAGGGTGAGTGAGCATGTTTTACTGTGTTTAGATGGCCAAAGTCAGCAGAATAGAGTCAATAGGCTTACTTTAAATTCCATAATATCATAACTTCTGTACCTAGTTCCGAGGAAGTTGTTGCTAGGGATTTGCATAACGACATTGAGGGCACGCCCATGTGTACCTTCTGGAGGAAACTCCACCGGTTGAAGCAAGGTATCAAGAATATAGGAGCCCCCTTTAAAGGCATCCAAAATCAGCTGAACATTGCGAGGGCGAAGCTTGGGGATGTGCAGAAAGACTTACTGAAAGATAGAATGAATGAAGGCCTTATAATGAAGTCTAAGATACTGTCAGAGGAAGTGCTTAGGATCAACAATATTGAATATAGTACGTTATAGTAACGATCAAAAATAAACTAGATGCGTCTTGAAGATAATACCTTTTCATGCATCCCTAAAATTCAAAGGCAGATAATGTTGCATCCAGAGTTTAGTTAATGCCAGTGGGGACCTTTTAAGCAAGCAAGAGGAGATATAACGGGAAATTCTATTCTTTTATAGAAGTATGGTTGGCTCAAGGGACACTAGTATGCAAGGGGTTGATCTGATTACGATGAGGGGTTGGAAGCAAGTCTCTGATGTCATTGGGCATATGTTGGTGAACCATGTGTCTGAGAAAGAGATCAAAGAGGCCCTTGATAGCATTAATGATAATACATCTCCTATTATTTTTTGAGCAGGAAAGGATGTAAAAGGTTGTTAATTCAACTTTGGTCACCCTTTTCCCTAAGGTTGCTAATGCAACCATGGTGAGTGAATATCGTCTCATTTCGTGCTGCACTATTCTCTATAAAGTTATCTCAAAGGTGATGGCTAATAGGCTTAGCAAGGTGTTAAATAGTATTGTGGATAGCAGCCAAGCAGATTTTGTTTCGGGTCTGGATATACACGACCATATCATGTTAGCCTTTGAGATTCTAAAGGGGTATAACAACAAAAGTTGACCTCCTAAGTGTATGTTACAAATGGACTTGCAAAAAGCACACAGTGGTATGCGCTTTTAGTGACCAAAATAGTGACCGAAAATAAAATAAAAAAATCGGTCACTAAATTCATTAGTGACTGAATTCACAACCAATATTTTGCAGTAGCGAAAACCATAGTCGCTAGTCCGTAGCGACCATTTTAGAGACCAATATTTTGTGACCGAAATTAGAGACTAAAATTAGAGACCGAAATCAGTGACCGATTTTAGAGACCATTTTTGTAACTGATTTGAAATTAAGTTTTCTTGGTCAAATTGGTCTTTATTTCAGTCTCTAAAGTCCCAAGTTTTTTTAATTATTATTAATAATAATAATTTACAATCCCAATAAACAATTATTTATATCTAATTTAACATCGCTAAAACTATTGCATACACAAAACAATTAAACAGTATGAACATATTATATAATATATTCAAGTATTATCTAATATTTATAAAAAAAATACAATCAATCCAAACCATAACCAAACAAAATTATCAATACTGCACTTGCAAGTATCATTAATGAATTGGTCTTCAACATTATGAGACATGTACAAAAGGGAGAATAATCTCTTTCAGTTCTTGAACCAAAAGTAAAATATTCTAACTCAAAAACAATTACCAAACATACAAAAGTAAGTCACACTATTACACTTGTTATTCCTTATCTATTTCACCATCATTAGACACATCATCATTACGAGGAACTTGAACCGCGATAATTTGAGCCACATCTCATTTCTTCCCTTTCAATTCGCATTTCTTCCATTTCAATTTTCAGTTCTTCAAATTCATGTCTTTGCACTCTTTCATTTTATGAGGAACTTGAAGTTAAACCGCGATAAGTTCGCCTGTTTATGTTGTACCCCAAAATTTACCCTCTCCTTTTCCGTATTTTTGACTTATAATTCGAGTTCATAAACATACATGTAGTCACATGCATAACATTTATGATGGGGTTACCGGGTTCAAGGTATCCCAAGTGGTGAAAGAAATGACGCGTTTCGGGTATCTTAGATCCTTTGTGTTCGGTATCGATATTCGTCGATTTGTATGCTCAATACAACATATTCTGGTCAGGAAGCTATTTCGGTTTGATTCCATAAACATTGGGATCATTTCGATATGTTCTCCAATTTATCTGTTCAAATCAGAGGCCGTTTCGTCAAAAAAAAATTTATTCGGTTATTTTTCAATTAAGTGGATTTTAGGTTTTCAGTGCGTTTTGGGAACTCCAGAAGGCGTATCTCTCAGCTCGTCGGGTATTTTCTATTAAATTCTGACCGGAAAGTCCCTCTCATTATTATCTACAACTTTCGTTTAAAATTCGAGAGCAAATTATATGAGGAAGGTCCCCGGAAAAATCGATTCCTCAAGGGGGTTAAACTGAATTTTAGTGTTGAACCGTGTGTTATGCGCACTAAAAAAAATTCATATCTCCTAGATAGAAACTCGAAACTGAACGGGGCTGATTTCTAAAATTCCTTATCAAATCCCTCTACAACTTTTATTCACAACTCGGGACCTGATTCCTCACCGTTTACGAGCCATTTTTTTATTCCTCGGATGTAATTTTGAGTTGAACCGAGCAATTTTCATCTGGTACGCGAACTTCGAAAAATCTTATCTCGCTCTATTTTTGTTGAAACGAGATAGGACCACTGCCAAAATTTCACAAATTTTGTTAGCTTCGATTGTCTCAGAAACACTCACTTGCAGATTTTGATCAGAAGACCCTCGTTTGAGGCATTTCCTCTGAAGCGCGCATTGAAAATTCTGCATGTGTTAGTTGCCTAAAAACTGTGCTGAAACTTCAAAATTTTATATCGCCTTGACCATTCATCCGATCAAGTCGAAATTTTGATTCTTGCAAGCAAAATCGCGTTCCAAACATTTTTCGTTTACATTCTGACTCCAAATGCCTAACAGATTTGGTTGTTTTGGATTAATTACGAAAATTATTCGGATAATCAGAATTTGAGCTTAATTATGGATCCAAGGCACACTTAGGCCCAATTCCCCACACTATAAATAAATTTTTTCCTTCACAAATCATAACAACACAATCATTTGCTTAATTTTCACCACAAATCACTATCTAATTCTCTCTCAAACAAAAGCCAAAAACTCAAGAACAAAAATCAATTTTCACTTTTCCCTCCGAGCAACCACCACAGGCCACCATCCGGCACCTTCCTAGCACCGGTCACCACCGTGGACCGCGCTAAGCGCGCCTCACCAGGCTTAGCGCGCCCTGCGATCATCAGATCTCCATCTTCTCATCGGAGCAGCTTCTTCACCGGATTCTTCTCCTTTTCTCCGCATTTTCGCAAGATTCAACCTAGAGGAAGCTCTTCCTCTTGATTTCTCTTCAATTCTTCAAGAATTAAGCAATTTCTCTTCATCTTCTTCAATAATCCATTGAAGCTTCAAGATCTTCAAGAATTCAAGCTTGATTTCGAGTATTATCATCAATTCAACGTTGATTTGGTATTTTCTTTGAAGAGTACAAGGAATTCCTCTTCAATTTGATTCAAACTTCAAGTTCAAGTAAGTGTTTAGTACAATTAAGCACTTATTTTAAGCTATTATTGACTTTTAGGTTTTCTTGAAATTGAATATTGTAATTGCTTGCAATTTCTGTGTGGACTCCGATTCTTGAATTTTCATCTTTGAATTCATTGAATTGAATTGAATTTTGCAATGTTCTTGTGTCGATGTGAAGAATTTGTCCATAACACACACATACACTTGTTGTGTTGATTTTCCTTGCATTTAGGCATATGATTTGAACACTTTACATCATCACTTGTATGTTCATGCATTAGGAAATGTGTGGATTAATTAAGATGCATTGATTTATGTGATTAAAGGCTTGCATTGTGTATTGTGTTGTGTCAAAATGTAGGAATTAAGACACCTAGTTTTAGATGCATTTGCACATTGTACATAATTCACATACACACTCTTTGACATAAATAGCATTCTTGTATATCCTTGCATGTGCATATAGGATAGTCGAAGCAATTGAGCATGTCGATGCATGATCTTTAAGACATGAAAACATGAGGATACCTCACTTTTCACAACACAATTTCACAAGCATGCACACTCCACAACTTGAAACCTTATGCACTTTTCCTTTTAGCATTTTCACATGACTTCATCGCTTTTAGGTCACTAATCTTTTGCATTTTTGCATCGGCTATCATATGCTCATTCACTGAGGAGTATGTAGATAGAGTAACATTCACTTTGAAGCCTAAGTTGCATACAAAGTGTGGAGATGTAGAATTAGATGCATTTCACTTTTTAGGAGCATTTTGCATAATTCATACACATGTGCATAGGCTTGTGATGTGTACTTTTGATATGTTCACTTTTTCACGTTTGAAATTGAATGTTTGCCATGCTTCTATTCATTTGCATTTTGCTTGTAAGCCGTGACTTTTGGAATTAAATGCTTCCGATGAACCTTTTTCTTTGTTACTTGACTGTATGGATCGACTTTTGACATGAGAACATCATGGAAAGGAGGTTTGGTTCGAAACAGGAAATTCTACAAGTTACAAATCACGCTTAGCGCCACCTGGGGCAGGCTTAGCTCCAAACTTTGTAATTTGACCAGACTTAGCACCACCAGGGGCAGGCTTAGCACCAAAATTTCTGTTTGGGTCGCGCTTAGCGCCAAATACCAGGCTTAGCACGACCTGGAACTGAAATTATTTATTTTTTCTTGAATTCAAATGAAAAACATCATGTGTTCTAACATTGTGGATCATTGTTTGAAGTGTATTTGGGGCAGAAACTTGTATTATATATACATATGATACAATCCTTCGTTCTTTTTGCGTTTGTACATCATCATGTACATTCTATCTACTTGTATATTCGGTCTAACTCCGTTATTGCAGGTTATTCACGATGTACACTCACGTGTACATTCTATTATCTGTTTCTTGGGCTTACTCCCTTTTACAGGTGTTTTGTGCTTGTATATCCACGTATACATTCTATTTGCTTATTTTTTGGGTCTAACTCCCTTTTACAGGTGTTTTGCGCTTGTATACCCACGTATACATTCTATTTGCTTGTTTTTTTTGGGCCTAACTCCCTTCTTGCAAGCGTTTTGTGTTTGTACACACACGTGTGCATCCTTTTACCCGCTTTTTCGGTCTAACTCCGTAAATATTTTAGATTAATATTAAATATATGCATTTATTTTTAGTGTTAAATAAAATTAAAAATTTAATTATAATTATTATCAAATAAAACATTGAATAGCTTTTTTAAATTTAAGTGTATTTTATCGAACTTTATAAGATTTTTTCATACTATATTATTTTTTAAAATCAATTTAAAGTGATTTATATTTAAAAATTATGCAAGAACTAAATTAATATTAGTTTAATTTTTTTATTTATTTCTTGTGATATTTTTATTGTTAGAATTTCTAGTCATATGTTTATTGTGTATCTGAACTTGCATCTTTTCAAATAAAAGGGGAATTTAACATAACTTGTTATTTTTGTGTGTCTCTATGTAGATATAAATTTATTACAGTTGCTTGTGTAAAAAACTATTCAGTTAAAGATGGAGTATTTATATCATTGGATACATGAATGAGAAACAACATATGTGACTCACATAAAACATTGTAAACACAAAGAAAGAACATGCACCAAAGAGAAAAACATATAGATAGGGAAGAACCAACCATACTACAAAAATTATATATCACAATAGTTCGGAGAAGAATTCCACTTCGAATGGTTGTCCATGGTAATGAAGGAATTGGTAGTAAGTGTGCTATTTTTTTAGCGAGAGTTAAGTATATGATAAAAATATAGAGGATAATGCATTTCAATTCACTATGCAGAATGTTTGACAAACCACTAAGATTATTTAAATATTATTTAAATTCTAATAAAACAGTCAATCGGCACTGAAACTTTGTTGTATTCTTTAACATTAAGTTATGCTTAGCTCTATAGTTATTAAATTATTTAGGAATACATTTTTTTTCTATTTTTTTTAAATCCTTTAATAATTTGCATAAATATCTTTTTAACATAGAATTTCACCTTGAGATTTGTGGTTCGCACATGCATTTAGAGGCATTCAAAGAAAAAATAAAATCTTAAATAGATATAATAATTATTGATAGATTTTGGAATAGCATCAAATTTATCAATGCCAATATATTTTTAACTTATTTATATAAATTTTTATATAATTTTTTTTAATATTTTAATCTAAAAGGTCTTTAGCATTTCCATCATGAAACTCCACATGCATCAAACGTGTGAGTCAAACGTGTGAGTATGTATATGTTATACATATAAGAATCAGAAATTTAAAAGTGTTGATGCTACTTTAAAATAAACCTCTAACCCACTTCTTAAAATAGTTTTTATTTCAAAAAAATTTCTGTCATTTTTTTAATATAAAAAAAGGTAGAAAAATCATATAAGTTAATAAATTTGAAGGTGTTCATGATCATAATTTTAAAATATGGATGTAATTTATATATTCTTTAATAAAATAATAAACTGTTATTATTTTTAAAAAGTAGTTACTATAGAGAATCGATAATAAATAAATAGTAAAAGAGTTAAAGATTAAAATCACATTATATTTTTAACATACATAATATTTATTTACCCATGACAATGTATAATTTATAATTCATATTTAATACATGAAAATAATAATAATAAAATATATATTTTATGTAAGATATATAGATGGTATCCTGGTAGTTGTTACAAATTCAAACAAAAAATGCATGATTTCACTTGTCATATTTAATTCATTGTTCTATAGAATATGAATAGTGTATGATTTATCTAATAATCTAACTTTATATTTTAGTTGAAAATTAAGATTTATTAATGTATAAGTCCTTAACTATTTTGGAATTTAAAAATAGATCACAATTTAATATTAATTAACGTGTTGATGTATCATCTATTTCACACACACAAAAAATGTTTGAATCTTTGTGAAATTTAATAATGAAACACAAACAATCAAATAAATACTCACACAAATAATCCATGTTAGAGTCTTTGTAAAAGTCATTAGAAAAATTTCAAATAAAGTGAGAATTTACCAAGGTCTTGCAAACATATAAATATATTTCTTGTTAGTTGGTGCCTGAAGGATCTGGACAAGCTCATCTGATAGAATATTAATGAAGTCGTTATTGAACGTTTTTTTTATCTCACTTAAGGAGAAAGATAAACATCGATTAAATCTGAAAGGGAGAAATCACAGCCTTACAACCAAGTGATCAGGTAAGGGAGTCGGTAATGCGAGGGGAAGGTATTAGCACCTCACACGACTGTAGTACTCTATAGGATCCACTTCTATTTTATATCTAATGGGTGTGTTTATCTTTGTCTAAAAGCTAAGGAAGATGAATGCATGAAAAAGAAACACGGGGAAAAGAAGGAAGTATTTACAAAGTTTGCGCTCGGTCGAGCCCTGTGACCAGATGCCTATGTATTCCCTCGTGCAATGGAAAAATCAGAACGTCGTGGTTCGGCTCACATATTTTGGTGGATTTTGTGTTTTTTAATGAACGGTGCGGGTGAAACACGTCCTTTCTGAAGAGGTTTTATACACAAAAAAGAGGTCGTAGGCGAAAAAGGTTTGCATTGATTGGTTGCTTTTACCTTAAAAAAGGGTTTGAACCATTATTAGGTGTTTTGATTTTCAAAAGAAAAAGAAAGAAGTTTTAGTTTTAAAATGAAAGTATGCAAAAGAAAGAAGAAACATCTAAGTGAAACTAACTAGTTATACCCTAATGTTATCGTACAACGATTGATCCTAAAATTAAGGATAAGAGGAGCTTCTAACTAAGTTATCATGCATGGATAATAATCATAATGTTAAAGCTCGAAAGCTAACCTAACCGAGCATTGAAGTAACTGGTTTTTTCATCGGTTATTTTAAAACAATGAAGTTGCCACCTAATTTTATTTGTTCTTAAAAGAACAGAAAAATATAGATAAAATCCGCGAAGATCGAATAAGGCGGTCTACGTGACCAAAAGATACGGATTCGGGAGTCGGTTATGCAAGGGAAATGTATTAGCACCCCTCAAATCCATCATAATCAATGGGAACCGTTTAGTTCGTGCGTGTGTTGTGTGTTATCGCAATAATGCTATCTTCTAATTAATGATCGGGAAAAGGGAGAAAGGGTATTTATTTTTAGTATTTTGAGTTCGCCGCGGTTTTGAAACCTTGTGCCTACGTATTCTCTCGTGTAATGGGAAAGTCAGAACTCCGTAGTTCTTCTTGAAAATGTTTAAGTTGGTTGCTTAATTTTAAATGAAGAGACAAGTCGTCATTTTTAGAGGAGAAGACTCGTCTAAACGCCCACAAGGTGTGATAAAGAATAAAAGGACTATGTACCAACATGTGGGAGGGTTTAAGAACGCCTCTAGTACTCAAGTGGAGAAGTTGAAAACCATGGGGTTAGAGGAAGAGCATCTCCATTATAAATGACTAATGTCTAATCACAATTTTTTTTTAAAAATAAGAGGTGCTCAGACGCACAAAAAGATTGAATGAGTTAAGATTGATTTTAAGTGGGTGAAAAGTACTGAACAATAGGACTAACGTCTTACGATTCAAATACTAGAAACCAGAGGAGCGAATGCTTAGACGAGTCGTCTATCACCCAAAAAAGGTTTTATTATGAAAAAGTGAGGTGAAACAAAGTTCACGTTATTTAGGAGTCTTTAAACAACTGGTCTAATGTCCAACGATATAAAGACTAAGAGTTTATTTGGCACGAGTTTTTAAATAATTGGCCTAGCATCCAAGGATTTAAAAGCTCGGATTTTATTGTGAAAAGATTTTTGAAAGTCACTTGATGTTGGATCGAGGTTTGGAACTTTGATTATGAAAGTGTTTTGATATTTGGTTTGTGGATAGAATTGGATCGGGTCATGGTAAACCAAGGGTCGTACTTGATTAACCCCGTGAGAGCAGGTGCTCCTACTCCCAACTATGAAACCCTATCGCCTGGAACACTTGGTGTATGGAGCAAGGTGAGAAATCGGGTTATGATTATCCAAGGTCAAAACTTGATTAATCTCGTGAGAATGGCCATGCCCAAACTCAACTATGAAACCCTTTTGGAAAGGCTTGGTATGTGGACCAAGAGGATATGATAATCGAATTAGAAAAAGTAAGGAAGTAGGAAAGCAAGCTAACCCATACAAGGTGGCTATATGTATGCTCCTAAGAAGTGGGACTAGCGTGACACTAGTATTCTAAACGACCGATTGAAACAATCGATCGAATAGTTGTCGCTGTAGAATAGCCCAGAACCAAACTATGAATATGTGCGAGTGTGCACTGTGTATGTATACTTGTTCGTTGATGAAGATCCCAAGAGGAGGCTATGTGTTCTAATGGCATGACAAACACATAATTAAGTGGTAATTTAGAACACACAAGGAAATAAAACCTAAGTTATTACAAACCATATGGGGATGGGGATACAAGTTTATGAATGGGGGATAAGTCGAATCGAAAAGTACGATAACAAATTAAATAAACAAGCAATACAACCAAATTGAACTAATTGAATACTCAAGTAAACTTCATCGCGTGGTGCTATAAAATGCTTCAAGTAGTCTTCAAGATTGGATAAAAGCTTGGATATCAGATAAAGATCCCTACATCCAACGAGATACAAAAAAACCAAAGTAGAGAAGCTTGCAACACTCAAGTATCGATTATTGGACATTGCACTTTATCAGATTAATTAGAATATATTTATGTAGAAATCAATTCTAAGAGACGAACAACCTTTTTGTGTTCTCATGCATTCAAGAATCAAAAATTGAATTCAAAGTTCAAAATTGTAATATGAAGGGAATTACTACAATATAACTTTATTTACAAGTGAATATGGTAAAGTATAAGGATCAAAAGTAGTATGCGCATAATATATTTACATTTCTAAATATAATAATATAAATAATAATATAAATAATAATATAAATAATAATATAAATACTAAATACATTACTAAAAATTATATCAAAATAGTAACAGAACTACAATAACAATTTAGAAAAAAAAGATATATAGATGCACTAATAGAAAATATATTCTAGGACAATTCTTGAATTCCTTCACAACTAACAAACTTGTTAGTAGCATATGTGTTAGTATTTCAATTTTATAATTAGAATCATCAAGAACGCGTAAACAAGCAAGAACTAGAACCGAATTGTCAACTGAAATCAACTTGAATAAACAAGGAAATAGTAAAAGATGTGAAGTGCAACCAAGTGTTTCATGAAATTCAAGTCTCAACAAAATCAAAACATATTCAATTCATTAGAAACCAAAACCAACTAGCATACACTCATGTGTTACTCAAAACATATTCAAAATATGGAAAATGAGTTTAAAGTAAGTTCTAAAAACCCCTAAACCGAAATCTAGACAACAACTAGTAAGAACAAAGTAATGGCTCGAAAATCAATTTCAAGTGTGTTTAGCGCAAAAGGAAATAGCATAATAGCATCACCCGAATTAACTCTTGAATTCAATTTGAAGAAATCCCAAAATATCATTCAAATTGATTAAAATGCCATAACTTTGAATCTTACATGAAAAGCAAACCAACAATATCAAAATGCGATCATTAGTTCAAATTGGTTCGCAACATGGAAATGATTTCAAATGAATTAGAAGTGGAGTGATAATTGATCGTGGCATATAATCTTCATTCGAAAACAATTCAAATGATCGTAAGAATCTAATCACAACAAATTCAACGCGACGATCAAAATAAACTTGATGTCCTATAGTCACTCGATTTGATTTACACACAACTAAGCGTGGCCTCATCGCCACCTTCAAATAAACTAAACACGAATACATTTACCTCAACTTTATTGAAATCAAAAGCGACTAAGTGATGCTATTGTCCAATTTTAAACAAAATCAACACATTTTGAACTTTAATTGAGAATAGTAATAAAATCGGTGTCACATCCAATATTCTCGTTCAAATTTTCCTCAAAAGAAAATGACAATAAAGTTGCCCCTATAGTTTCTCGATCATGTCCTACGCGAAAAAACGCGACATCGATATTAGACCATCCTCGAAACTAAAACGAAATAATTCAAACACAAACTACAATCGAAATTAAAACGGTAATAAGATGATGTCCCAGTGGTTTCTCGGTTACTTTCTACGCGAATAAACGCAGAAACATTGAACCTTCATCGAAACTAACATGAATATCACTTGTTACAATTTTAGAAGAAACATCATCATGCTGCCTTTACACAACAGGAATATACACCGTCAATAAGAACTTAACACATTTTTCTCATAGCATAACAGTTTTAACTCACGTGTGTAATACGGTGAACTGACTTTGTAGGTTTTTGTATCGCAAATGTGCGGATAGCAAGAGTCGCCACCGACTTTTCTTTTATCCAATTAAGGGAAGGTAAAAAGTACAGAAAAAGACCTTCGTTAGATTCTGAGCAAGGGAGAACGTTATGAAAAGGGAAGGTATTAGTACCCCTTTCCATCCGTAGTTATCTACGGGCTCTTAGTTGCTCTTAGATCACTTTAAAATTGTGCTTTCTGTGTGTTTGACAAAAAAGTTTTGAAAAGGCATTTCGCTTTGACTTTGTAATGATTCATGTAGGAATGTATACAAAGTGTTTGGAAATGTTTTGTTTTTGAAAAGAGTTTGAACTTTGACAAAAGTGTGTGGTGTGAAAAGCATTTGATAGAGCAAGCAACTAAAAGTCTTATTACCTACTCAGAATGGTCGTTTTCGTGTTATTTTACGTTCCTTTAGAATAGCGCTATCCATACCATTAGTTGGTAGGTAACTCCATTCGTTGGATGTAAGCGGGACATTCGAAGGGACATCGGATGGTCATAGAAAGCAACTTGTAGGAAGTATCCTAGCACATTCGAAGGGACTATCATCATTTTTCGTAGGCGACAATCGAGGGTCAAGATCATGTATTCGGAGGCGACATCGTGGGTCTATGATCTTTGTATCGAAGGGACTATGATGATTTGTTTTGAAGGCAACGGTGCTAGAATACCTCTACGTTCGAGGGACTTAACCATATTTGGATTCGTAAAGGCAACGAGAGAGAATTACCCTAAGGGGTGCATGTGTGAAAGAGTGTGTTGATTTCAGGTATTTTATCTTTGAAATTAGAGTGAGCTATTGTTCAATTTTATCTTGCCATACACGCCTAATTACTAGCAGTTTATAGGGTGCGGAAATTAAAATGCGGAAAGGTAAAGTGCGGAAAGATAAATCCTACGCTATTACATGGCTTTGGGGCAGATACATAATTTAAAATGCGGAAAATAAAAGCCCTAGTTAAGCTATTACATCCCATAAGCAGTTACATAATTGGAAAAAAGAAAACGATAAAAAGAAATCGTCCGAAACGAGATAACTTGTGAAAAGATGAGAAATCGGAAAATACGAGGAAATCGAATAAGAGAAAAATGTTAGTAAAAATGCAAATTTTTAAATGAGAAAAATATTTCATGCAAGTAACAACATTAATATGCTAAAATAATTTTTTGGGATTTTTTGGAGATTATTTAATAATTAAGAAACAATTAAATGTGATTTAAATGATAAATTAGAAATAAAATTAAATATGCATGCAAAATAATATTTTTTAATTTTATAAATTAAATAAACATTTTCTGGAAATAATGCAAAAAAAAAATATTTTTTGGTGTTTTTTAAATGCATGATAAAAATTATTGAAATAAAATTAAAATGAATGCAAAATATTAAAAAATATGAAAATATGAAAATAGTTTGAAGTTTGTAAAAGAAAAACAAAACCGGTCCTGGGGAGGCTTGAACTCGTGACCCAAAGGCATCTACCAACAGTCTGCGCCTTAACCACTGGGACACTTGGCATTTGGTGTTGGAAAAGACAAAATCAATTCAATATAAGTGATGACGCGTCCTGGATGTGTTTGAAAACAAGTCGACGCGTGGACCCCAGTTGAATGAGAGAGCCAATCGGATTGCCCGAAACGCCACGCACCGGGCGCCGGGAGTTCACGACGGGAGCCTAGCTCGGTCGTCTTCTCCGCCATTCAATTTCAAACTGCAATCGATGAATAAATAGAAAAAGAACACCTATCCCCTAAATCGACCCTTCTGAGTCCAATGGTGGTATTAGTTTTTCCTGAAAGTGCCTCTAGCTATCAGTTCGAAACTCAACAGTTCCAAAACCCTAATCATGGCATCACGCGATTTGGACGTTCAAACTCAACAACGATTGCCCAGATCATGTATATGGAGTCTCATGAACACAATAAAAGCATTAGAATCAATTGAAACGAGCAGATAATAAAAGTGCAAAATCAAAAAAGAATTGAATATGCATGTATATGTCTCGATTCTGCTTGCTTCAATCTTACCCCCTGAACACGTTTGGATGATTGAAAGAGGCTGAGAGAGGCTGTAAATAAAAATTCGATTTTCAACTATTCTTGAAAAAATTTGGCAAAGTTTTGGTTGTTGTAAGGGCTAGGGTTTCGTGTCTTGCTTGGCATATTGCTGGCTATTTATAGAGTGAATTGAGAGAGAGAAAACAAGGAAAAAAGATTTGGTTTTGAATGCATTGAATGATTTTCAAATAAAATCAAATTTTTGAAAGAAATTTGATTTTCTCTTAAATGGATGATCAAGCACGAAATTGGTATGTGTGATGGGCTTCCTTGGACCTCAAGTATGATATAAAATCACTCTTCTTGAAAAAATATCTTATTTTCATATTTTATATAATTTAATTTTGAATTAAATGATTTAAAATTCAAAAATAAATTAATAAAATAGAAAATTGCCATGGCCAAGCATTTATGAGTCACAAATATTGTCATGAACAAGTTTGGATCAAAATATTATAGGCCCATTTGGAAAATTTTGCATTTTGACCAAAATCTCCTTTTGTGCAATTGTCCAAAATTGCCCAACTTCTGAATAGTGTATCTTGCTCAATTTTCCACATTTTTGAGTGTTTTTGGACTTTTTGGAAATCTCTAAGAGTCCTCTAACCAACCTCTTTGGTTTCATCTCAATTGGAGTTTCCATGCTCAATATATCTTCAAAATAAAAAGTTGACTTTTTGTTGACTTTGAAAAGGACCTGTAATGTTTTGATCCATACTTTCCAAATGAAGCATTTTTTGAACATTCTTGTGAGACATGAAATTGTAGAGAATTGAATTTCCTTCAAAACAAGAGGTGGTGGAAAAATTTCTGAGAAAGTATGAAGAAGTTATACTCAGTCAAAGTTTGGTTGACTTTTCACTAAGAAACCCTAATTTAGAAAGTTTGACTTTTGTGCAAATCTTGAGTTTTCTTGATGAATCATGATCAACCCTTGATCAAATGATGAATGTAACTTCAAAAATGAGGATGTTGACCACAGTTGACTTTTTGTCTAATACAACTGATTTTCAACCATCTGAGCAATTGTCTGAGGAAACTTGACTTGTGAGGCTTGAAACTTGACATGGAGAATCTTTGAAGCATATGAGGGGGCATGAAGACCATTGGAGATGCTGGAGGTCCATCTTGATCTGAGAAATACAAACCCTAGTTTGGGTTGATTGTCTAGGAGAGGGTTTGTCTGATCAACCCTTGAAGAATCCTTGAGCATATGTGTATGAAATGTCTTGAGAAGATGGAGGGCAAATTTTGGGGTATGACAGCTGCCCCTGTTCAATCTTCTTGTACTGGAAGGGTTAGATTTGCATGTTTGCCTTTCGTGACCTGGAGGTAGAAGATGATTGAACACTCGAGTACACCTGAAAATTTGCACTCGTTGTTGGCTGATGATGCGGGAATGGGCTTACAGATGCCATTTGGAGAAATTAGAGACTTCGCTGGGGAATGAGTCGCACGCTAGACTTGAGATTGTTGATAGGAGAATTGACGGGGATGGGCTTAAGATGCCATCTGGAAAGATCGATGGTGGGGAGTGAGCCATACGCTAGGCTCTGTAGAAGTTTCTGGAAGTGAGAGGGGATGGGCTTAAGATGCCATCCGGAGGGAGTCGTAGGTTAGACTTCGTGCTCATCTTTGAATGAAGTTATTGGTTTGTATTGGTTTTTTTAACCAAATATGCAGCATTCTGAAAGTGGAGAAATGTTGACAAGTAGTCGGAGATGGGCTTAAGATGCCATCCAAGGCAATTGAGTCGTACGCCAGACTCTGTAGTTGCTGTTGATAATAAGAATGAGTCAGAATAGTTCTTCGTGCTGACTACTCTGGGGGGGGTAGTAGTTTGGCAAAAATGTGGATAGCTTCCCTATTGTGCATCGGGTATTGATCCATTGCCTGTTATCGGAGGATAACTTGTGATCGTTCTGATAGTTTTCCCGTCTGGATTCGGGTCTTAATCCTGGATCTGCTGTCGGAGGACAGCAAGGGCGGTCGTTCGGATAGTTTTCCCGTCTGGTTTCGGGCATTAATCCTGGACCAGTTGTCGGAGGACAACTAGGGCGGTCGTTCAGATAGTTTTCCCGTCTGGCTTCGGGCATTAATCCTGGACCTGTCTGTTTCAGAAGTGATTTTCACCTGTTTTGAAAAAAAAAACAAGAGAAACTTTGATAGAATATTGTTAGTCTTATGCAAGGAATGATGCATGACGATGTGTATGAATGACATATGCATTAATTATGACTTCATGAGAAATGTATGAATGATAGATGTTGTGGTATTTCAAAACATATCCATCTTGAAGAAGATGCGGATGTTCTGCTTGGAGAATTTCTGACTTCTGTTTGGGGATGGAGACCCCGAGAAGAAAGAAAACTTTGATTCCTCCGGTGCACTATCTGACCACGTCTTGAGCCTAGATATTGTTGAGGGTGGTAGAGTTACACTGTCGAGGACCTTGTGTGTACACCCTGTTGGGGAGAATCTTGGAGGTACTCTGCCGGGGATTTTGTGTGCAAGTCCTGCTGGAGAGTATTTGGTGATTGCTGGGAGACCGGGTTGGAAGAATCTGGAGCCCATTGTAATCTCTGACTGGGGAATAAAAGATGTATGTTTCCTCCGATGCATTATCTGACCAAGTTTCAGGTCCGGATACTGCTGTTGGAGAAAAGGGGAATTGTTGAGAGATATTTTGCTGGAGATAAATACCTCGGCTGGGGATGGATCGTTACTGCTTGGAGACTGATGTAACATGATTTAGTTGAGTGGAATTACTGCTCGGGGACTAACGTATACTCCTCTGGGGAAGGTTTATAGTGAGTGACACCTCTGTGGGGATCATGCTCTGCAGGGGAACGTTTTTGTGACTTTCGTCGTCATCTCAATTCCTGGAGCCTGTAGTAATTACTTTTGTATGTTCACTTTTCGCATGTTTGTACACAGATTTTTATTGTCAAATGCATATAATCATTCAAAGCAAACGTTGGACTTTATGCAAGTAACAACAACAAAAATTGTAAAGAGAAAGAACTTGTATTAATTTGAAATGTGGCGTATGGCCAAGTAGTTTGTACACAAGAAAGGTAAAAAGCTATGCGGAAACAATCTCGTTAAGTTCCAACCATGCTAGTACTCATATATTTCAACTATCTCATCTCCTTGCTGTTTGTAGAAAGTGAGTAGACTGATTGTCGCCATTTGAATCTTGAATGTTGATAGTAGTCTGTAGATAGGTGATCTGGATGAGACATAGTCGTACGCTTAAATCCCTAACTTTTGCCTAGACCGCCCTTTCGGGTTTTCAGTCTACCGTGATACCCTTTTTTGCCCAAGCCGCCTTTTCAGGTTTTCGACTTGCCGGGTGTACATGTTTCGTATATATATCCTTAACTTTTGCCCGAACCCTTTTGGTTCGCCAGGATGCCCTTATTTTTGCTTAGGTCAGTCGACCTAGCGGGTCTCTTTTATGCGTAGTATTTTTTGACTATATCTGCGTTCACAGGGTGTGGAAAGTCTTCACCATCCATGGTGCTAAGTATCATAGCTCCGAAAATCTGTCTTGACTACAAATGGTCCCTCATGGGTGGGAGTCCATTTGCCCTAGGATCACCTTGTGGAAGAATGATGCGCTGACTACTAGATCACCGACTTGCAAACTCGGTGTTTGACCTTCTTGTTAAAAGCTCGATCGTTCGTTTACGATAGATCATCCATGGCGGATGGATGCGAGTCGTTTCTCATCAATCAAATTAATCTGGTCAAGGCGAGTCTGGACCCAATCGTCTTCGTCTAACTCTGCGTCCTGGAGGACTCTAGTTGAGGGAATCTGAACCTCGATTGGTAGGACTGCTTCCATACCGTACACAAGAGAGAAGGGGGTTGCCCCTGTTGACGTCCGTACTGTAGTGCAATAACCATGAAGAGCAAATGGTAACATCTCATGCCAATCCTTGTACGTCACTGTCATTTTCTGTATAATCTTTTTAATGTTCTTGTTGGCGGCTTCCACGCCATTCATCTTTAGCCGATATGGAGAAGAGTTGTGATGCTTGATCTTGAACGCATGCGAGTTTGGTGATCATTTTGTTGTTGAGATTAGAGCCATTATACGTGATAATCCTTTCGGAGTGCCATACCGGCGATAAGATTATGCTTGATGAAACGAGCCACAACATTCTTGGTAACAGATCTGACGAGGTCGCTTCTACCCATTTGGTGAAATAATCAATTGCCACAAGGATGAAGCGATGTCCATTGGGCGGTGGGCTTGATTTCTCCAATCATGTCAATGCCCCACATTGCAAAAGGCCAAGGATTAGAACATTCGAGGTCCGGGGTACGTGCACTTTGTCATAACGGCATTTGTGACAAGATCAGCGTAGCGGTGACAATCGACTTCCATGGTGGACCAATAGTAACTGTTCTCAAAATCTTCTTAGCCATCGTATGTCCCTTTGGAGTGGGTACCAAATGCGCCGTGTAACTCTTCCATGATACGTCCATTGTTTTCGGTCTACACAAGTAAGCACAAATCGTGATTGCGCTTGTATAAGATGTCGTTTTGAGGAAGAATTTGGATGCAAATTTTCTCAAAACTTCTTATCATTGACGGATGCCCTGCGGATATTCACGGTCTCAAGATACCTCTTCACGTCATAGTACCAAGGTTTCTCTTACGAATCAAGCTCATAACAATCTGTTGGTTCTTCAACCTCTCAATGATGATCCGGGAGCCTCGTTGTCCCATCGACTGGAACATAGGCGACATAGTAGCTAATCGTGCTAACCGATTTCTTCGGAATGTGTGAAAGTAATCTCTTGATAGGGATCAAACTCGAACATGCTCTCGATCACGGAATAAGATTCGGATGTTTCGTATCCCACTCGCCCTTAATCTGACTGATCACCAAAGTTGAGTCTCCATATACTTGCAAGAACTTGATTCTTAAGTCAATAGCAGCTTTGATACCTATGATGCACGCTTCATACTCGGCCATGTTGTTAGTGCAACTGAAACATAATTTGGCGGTGAAAGGCGTGTGTCCGCCTGTAGGGGATGTAATGATGGCGCCAATGCCATTGCCAAGTGCATTTGAGGCTCCATCAAAGACCATGGTCCATCGGGATCCTTGTTCGGTCCTTATCGGGCACAGTTCTTCGTAATCTGTAACTATCAAAACATCTTCGTCGAAATTGACGCATAGATGATAGTCATCTACGGCGATGAGCCAAATGATCGGCTACTACACTTCCTTTGATCGCTTCGAGAAGTGTCTTGGATGTCATATTCATCGGGATCATTTGCCATCTTGCTATTCTTCCGGAGAGAGCTGGTTTCTCAAATATGTATTTTATCGGATCCATCTTAGAAATCAGTAAGGTAGTGTGAGTCAACATATATTGTCTTAGTCGGCGAGGAGCCCAAGCCAAAGTGTTGCAAGTTTTCTCAAGCTGTGAGTATCTTGTTTCATAGTCGGTAAACTTTTTGCTAAGGTAGTATATTGCGTGCTCTTTTCGACCAGACTCGTAATGTTGCCCCAACACACACCCCATTGAATTCTCTAACACTGTTAAGTACATGATAAGAGGTCTTCCTTCGGCGGGCGGCATTAGGATAGGAGGATTCTGTAGGTACTCCTTGATTTTGTCAAAAGCGATCTGGCAATCGTCGTTCCATTCTACCACTTGATCTTCCTTAAGCAACTTAAATATTGGCTCACAAGTAGCAGTTAAATGTGCAATGAATCGGGCAATGTAGTTTAATCGGCCCAAGAACCCTCTGACTTCCTTCTCGGGAGTGGCATTTCTTGAATAGCTTTAACCTTGGCGGGGTCAACCTCGATACCTTTACCACGACAACAAACCCAGAAGTTTCCGGATCGACCAAAGGTACACTTGTTAGGATTAAGTCTCGATCTGCTTCAATCTATCAAGCGACACGCAAATGATCAAGATGTTCTTCTTGATCGTGATTGAGCTATCATGTCGCCGAGACCCTATCTCGTGATGAATCATGTCATGAAATAATGTCACCATAGCATCGATAAGTGGCGCCTTTCGAACGGCATAACCTCGGCGAAAGTGCCCCACTGTAACAAAAGTAGTCTTCTCCATGTCTTGAGGAGCCATTTTGATCGATTATGGCGGAGAAACCATCCATAAAGGAGAAGACCTTGTGCTGAGCGGTGTTGTCAATCAGAACATCAATATGAGGAAGTGGGAAATCGTCTTTCGGACTCGCTTTGTTCAGATCTCTGTAATCCACACACATTCGTACTTTACCATCCTTCTTAGGCACAGGTACCACATTCGCAACCCATTGTGGATAGGAAGTAACAGCTAAGAAACCGACGTTAAACTATTTCATAACTTCGGCTTTGATTTTCTCTGACATCTCAGGACGCATACGACGAACCTTCTGTTTCACTGGGAGAAAACCTTCTTTTGTCGGCAATTAGTGTACCACAATATCAATGTCTAAACCCGGCATGTCTTCGTATGACCAAGCAAAAACCTCAATATAGTCTCGTAGCATCTGAACCAATCTTTCTTTAACACTGCTCTTAAGACCCGCTCCTATCTTGATCTCTTTTTGTCTTCATCGACCCAATTCACAACCTCGACTTGCTCTTCGTGTGGTCAGTATAACTCGATCTTCTTGTAGCGTCTAACAAGTTCTCTGGCACTTCACAATCTTCCTCACTTTCGTCTTTGGCTTGGTAGATCGGATTATCAAGTCATATTTAGCAATAGCATAGTCATTATCAACGAGATTCGGAGTGATTCTGCAGTGTATCACGTGGGTGTGTGTAAGAAACACATAGCTTTTTGAAGGGGGTGATAAAGTAAGAGAAAACAAAAAAGAATGCAAAAGTCCAACGATTTTATTGAATGAAAATATGCAAATGACAGATAGTAACCCTCACAAACGAGCCATGATGCCCCGGGCAAGGCACTAGGCTTTAGAGTTCATTGTTCAAAACATAGAAAATACGAAAAGCAAAACAAAACAAGAGCAATTACTCCTGTCTAAAGGAGATTGGTATGACGTCTTCAGTCTTCCAATTGTTGAGCCCCTGGTCTGGAGTTGGGAAGATCCACTTGCCGATGTCGAGATCGTTGTCGTCGTCTTCTATAGCATGGATTCCATTTTGGCTGATGCGGAAAGGAAGCTGGCCGACACGTTCGCGGCGTATCATCTTCTGACCTTTGATGGTGAAACCTAAACCATTCTTGTCAAATTTGAAAGGAAGATCAGGGAGCTGACCCCAAATAGTACTACCTTCTTCAACAGCAGCTTGAGCATCTTTCAGCGAAGCCATCCTAGGCGGAGCTTGTGTAAGTCAGTGAGGAGAGTCACGGGCATGACTCTGGGGATTGTTTCAAAAGCTTGACAGGGAGTCTCGAAGAATTCACCCTCCACCTCGAGGTATCAGAATGACTGTAGATGACTGACCATATACTCTTCTTCACCACATACAGTAACAACTTTCCCTTTCACCGGATATGACCGATGCAAGGTAGAGGTAACAACGCCTGCCCCATGTATCCAAGGGCGTCCAAGTAGGCAAGAGTAAGCTGGACGGATGTCCATGACAAAGAAAGTAGAATCAAAAGTCTGGGAACCGACCTTAACAGGAAGAATGAGCTCTCCAAGTATTGTTCGCTTAGAACCATCAAAAGCTCTTACAATTATATCACTCGGTCTCAGAACCAACCCTTCGATATCAAGTCGATCAAAAGCAGTCTTTGGTAGGATAGTCAGAGCGGAACCAGTATCTACCAAAACATGAGATAATGTAGTACCCTTGCTTTCAACAGAGATGTGCAAGGCTTTGTTGTGTTTCTTTTCGAGTCAAATCAGCATCAGAGAAGCCTAGGCCGTTGTTGGCAGCCAGGCTAGCAATACAAACTTCAAACTGGTCAGTGGTAGTGTCTTGCGGTATGTGAGCATTCTTTAGAAACTTCACCAAGGCGTTAGCATGAGCCTTAGAGCACAAGAGCAGAGCAAGCATGAAGATCTTGGACGGAGTCTGTCCCAACTGTTCCACAACATTGTAGTCACTCTTCTTGATAATCTTCAGAATTTCCTCCATTTCTTGTTTGGAGGTGTCTTCAGTAACTTCCTTTGGTACTTCTGGTTGAGTAGGATGAGTCACTGGTTCTTTCCCTCTAGCTTGGGGAGCGGATTGAATAGCTGGAATGCAAGCTGGAGTCGCGGTGTCTTTTAGAGGAGAGATATCTGGAGAGAATACTCTTCCGGTTCTGGTCACCTTACTTGATCCGGTGATGTTGTCAATGTCAGGAATGGTAGCTTCAATAGTAAGATCTTCAATGGTCAGCGGGTCTTGTTTGACGCCATGATAGTAAACATCAGCTCCATAATTCCAAGGGATAGCCTTGCCGGAGGAATATGGCACTGGTCTTGGAGAAGTGATGATAAGAGGTGCCACTCTAGGCACAGGATCAGCAGAGGAAATCCTTATAGTGTTAACATCAGCATAGTCTTCTGGGAAATCGTCACCCCATCCGGTCATTTTAACATCTTCAATAGGAATCTTGTAGCTCTCAGGAACAGTGTACTTCACCATGTAATCGTACTTTCCACTTGGCTGCCCCAAGGTATCCCACACAGATGGTGCGGTTTCGTTCACATCTTCGATCTTCAGTTTAGACATATCTTCACACAACTTCTGCACAGGTGGTTTTATAAATAGTATCTCACGGTTATCCATCATACACTGAACACGTCTTCTCAACCAAGCACAACCATCAGGTGCAGATGGGCACCAACGACAATTCTCTGGGCATCCTGGATTGACACCGGCTTGTAGCAAATTCTTCTTAACAGTCATTAGAGGAATGGTCAGGTCATCTATGTTTAAAACATAAGTATCATCGCCAACAACATTGAAACTCTTGTCATGGTTAGGCATAGGTGCGTTGATCACATTCAGGGTCTCAACAGGAGAGTCAAACTCAATCTGCTTAGCTTCAATCATGTCTTGAATCTTGTTCTTCAGAGCCCAATAGTTGTCGATTACGTGTCTGGCATTGGAGTGGTAAGCACACTTAGCATTAGGATTGTATCTGAGAGGAAGTGTTGATATTTTGAGGAGGATCCTCAAGGTTATCGATTCGCTTTCAACATGTGTTGCAAGGCTTGCGACAATGGCATGTTGATCTTTGTAAACTGTCCTGGCGCGCCTGCCACGTTGTCTCATTGACGTTGTGATGAGGATCGAGATCACAACCCCACAGATTGAGCACGGTCGGTCTTGGCTCGGCTTTTCGACCATACACGATTAGTCTTTCTTACCACCAAAAGATCTCTTCATTTGAAGATGCCTATCTCGAATCTTTCCACTTTGATACCAATACGCTCTCTGCCAATATCAACTCGATGAATCCGGTGAAGAACGGGCCTGTCAGTGTTCCCATAAACATATCAACCAATTCCCTATTGGACAAGGGTGGCTGAACTCTGCCTGCTAGATCTCTCCATTTCTGAGCATACTCCTTAAACTTCTCATCACGACCCATAGACATGCTTTGTAATTGCATGCGAGTGGGTGTCAATTGACATTGTACTCATATGCGTCAGAAAGCATCGCTAAGTCACTCCAAGTCGGATACGGTCATTCTCTAGCTGATAATACCATTCCAACTGAGCTCTGGACAAACTCTCTTGAAAATAGTGCATCCACAACTTTCTGTCATCAGTGTGGGGGTTGATCTTCTGGACATAGGACTTTAGATGAAGTTTAGGACAAGAAATGCCATCATACTTGGCAAAAGTTGGAACTTTGAACTTGGGAGGAATCACCACACCGGGGACAAGACTCAGATCATCAAAATTCAACTGACATCTTCAGTTTTCCACGATTCGACGGTCTTCAAGCTGTTTGTACTTGTCATCTTCATCAGAGTATTGGATATGGTCAGAGCGATCTTCTCCCTCCTTCTTAGGCTCTCGCTGGTCATCTTCATTACCCTCGACACTCCCCTCATTCTTGACACTTCCTTCAGAGAGCTCTATCCGACTGACCCTCTTAGGACCACCTTTGTAGCGTCGCCCATGCTGAGAAGACCAACAACCTTCTTTTTCATTGATGAGCTTTTTCGATCTTCTTGGCCTTGGACCAAACTAGTGAACATCTGCTGAAACTGAGCATTCTGAGCTTGGAGATCTTTGACGGACTATTCAAGAGCCATTTCTTCTTCTCGATTGCGTAACACTGAGCTTCAAAGGTATCCCTTTCTTCTTTAAGCTGAATCCAGGATCTCTTCAAGTCTTCAAAATCAGTAGGCATGTCAGGATGGAGAACGGTATAGGGTTCGTCACCTATAGCAACAGGTTCCATAATTACTGGCAACACGGGTGTAAATGGCATCATGAGGTTTTGAGCTCGAGCTCTCACCCATTTGAGGTAAGGTTCCCAAGGAATGGAGTTCGGTGCCCCAAAGTCTTGGTATCGCTTCTTTACCATGCCCCAAGCGTGTATGAACCTTTGTCGGTAATTCTGGAGATCGTGGTTGTAGTCGAACACAATATCTTGGAGAAGCATATCATGTGGACCAAACTGACGTAGAGCTAAAGAAGAGTTGTAAGTGATACCTCCCCTTATACCGAGGAGTGGTACATTAGGGAATTCTCCACAATGCTCAATGAATGTGAAGTCCTTTTGAGAGAAAAGATTCCAACGGATATCTGAATGAGAGAGTGACATTAGTCTTTGAGACCACTTCAATCTTTGCTCGTTCTTCAAAACTGATGGAGGAAGGTGCGAAATAAACCACCTGGAAAGTAACGGTATGCAACACATGAGAGTTCCTTGTCTTTTGATAGTACGAGTGTGGAGAGAATGTAGGATGTCTCCAAGTAAAGTAGGCACAGGATTACGGGTAAGGAATAACTTGATGGCGTTGACATCTATGAATTGATCCGAGTTAGGGAATAGAACCAAACCATAGAATAGCAAGGCCACAATGTCTTCGAATGCATGGAAACTCATAACTTTGAGGAATTCTCGGGCTTTCTTAATTAGGAACTTGGCAAGTAAACCCTTAACTCCACTTGTTTCCCAATTGGCTTCAATGTTTGGCGCTTAAGATGTAAACGATGCAATGTCTTCGCACTTAGGACCTTTTCCAAACCGGTGAATGGAATTTGGTCAAGAATAGGTGCCCCAAGAAGCTAGAGAACTCTTCCAAGGTAGGAACCAACGATAATCGGGAATATAAAGCAATGGTGTTTGGATCAAAGAACTGAATAGACATGCATCATATCTTCTTCAAAACCGGAGATAACCAAATCAAGTAGGTAACCATGTCTTTGATGAACCGAGCATGATCGGAATCTCAAACCAATTCTTTGAAATGAGAAGGTATACCCATGAAGTTGATTCGGATAGTCTTTCTAGAAGCCATAATTCCCACAAAATGAGCAAAGATAAATCCCTAGGTCCTTGAAATAGTTAGAAATGATATGCAATGCGATGATATCATGATGTCATGTTTAGCACACACAAACAATTCACACAATGAGCCTAGGTTTAAGGCTTGCATGAGGTATAGGTGTTACCTACCAAAAGTTTGAGTTGGTTCATCATGTCCTATAATAGTAACCGGTTCTAGGAATCTCATATCATTGATCTTTCTCGAGATGCTTATTTCAATACGACTACCAAGTGGTCGATCGAAAATATCCCAAAAGTCCGATCTTAATGAGCGTAGCATCGAGTATCGACCAACCTTAGTCGCGACCAAAGTCGGCCATATCACTACCTTCTAATGGCCAAGATGGGTCAATTAAGGTTCTAAAAGTTTAGTTAGTGCTTGATGACACCACGCAGAAGCCAAATACTATCCTCAACTTGGAAAGGAAGAGTATCGACATCCAAAGTGTCACACTAACGTAGCCATCATGTTGACCGCTTTGATATACGCCTAACGGTCATGACGATTTATTGCTACTTACCTAAAAGGAAACCCGGATCCGGTGTAGGATCCCCAACAATATAATACCCAAGCAACCCTTAAAGATAAAGCAAGTCAAACAAAAGCAAAGAAAGATGATCTAGAAATCCCTAAGGCATTCTCTTTTGGTGTCCCTCAGAGTCGCCATCAATACTTGAACCGACTTTGTAGGTTTCTTATCGCAATGTGCGGATAGCAAGAGTCGCCATCGACTTTTCTTTTATCCAATTAAGGGAAGGTAAAAGTACGAAAAAGACCTTCGTTAGATTCTCGAGTAAGGGAGAAGGTTATGAAAGGGAAGGTATTAGCACCCTTTCCATCCGTAGTTATCTACGGCTCTTAGTTGCTCTTAGATCACTTTAAAATTGTGCCGTGTGTTTGACAAAAATGTTTTGAAAAGGCATTTCGCTTTGACTTTGTAATGATTCATGTAGGAATGTATACAAAGTGTTTGGAAATGTTTTGTTTTTGAAAAGAGTTTGAACTTTGACAAAAGTGTGTGGTGTGAAAAGCATTTGATAGAGCAAGCAACTAAAAGTCTTATTACCTACTCGTAATGGTCGTGTTATTTTCGCCTTTAGAATAGTGCTATCCATACCATTGGTTGGTAGGTAACTCCATTCGTTGGATGTAAGCGGACATTCAAGGGACACCTGATGGTCATAGAAAGCAACTCGTAGGAAGTATCCTAGCACATTCAAAGGGACTATCATCATTTTTCGTAGGCGACAATCAAGGGTCAAGATCATGTATTCGGAGGCGACATCATGGGTCTATGATCTTTGTATTGAAGGGACTATGATGATTTGTTTTGAAGGCAACGGTGCTAGAATACCTCTACGTTCGAGGGACTTGACCATATTTGGATTCGTAAAGGCAACGAGAGAGAATTACCCTAAGGGGTGCATGTGTGAAAGAGTGTGTTGATTTCAGGTATTTTATCTTGGAAATTAGAGTGAGCTATTGTTCAATTTTATCTTGCCATACACGCCTAATTACTAGCAGTTTATAGGGTGCGGAAATTAAAATGCGGAAAGGTAAAGTGCGGAAAGATAAATCCTACGCTATTACATGGCTTTGGGGAAGATACATAATTTAAAATGCGGAAAATAAAAGCCCTAGTTAAGCTATTACATCCCATAAGCAGTTACATAATTGGAAAAAAGAAAACGATAAAAAGAAATCGTCCGAAACGAGATAACCTGTGAAAAGATGAGAAATCAGAAAATACGAGGAAATCGAATAAGAGAAAAATGTTAGTAAAAATGCAAAATTTTAAATGAGAAAAATATTTCATGCAAGTAACAACATTAATATGCTAAAATAATTTTTTGGGATTTTTTGGAGATAATTTAATAATTAAGAAACAATTAAATGTGATTTAAATGATAAATTAGAAATAAAATTAAATATGCATGCAAAATAATATTTTTTAATTTTATAAATTAAATAAACATTTTCTGGAAATAATGCAAAAATAAAAATATTGAAATAAAATTAAAATGAATGCAAAATATTAAAAAATATGAAAATATGAAAAAAGTTTGAAGTTTGTAAAAGAAAAACAAAACCGGTCCGGGAGGCTCGAACTCGTGACCTCGAAGGCATCTACCAACAGCCCGCTTTAACCATCGACACTTGGCATTTGGTGTTGGAAAGACAAAATCAATTCAATATAGTGATGACGTCTGGATGTGTTTGAAACAAGTCGACGCTGTGGACCCTGTGTTGAATGAGAGAGCCAATCGGATTACCGAAATGCCACGCATACCGGTCACGGTCAAAGGAGTTCACGATGTCGAGCCTAGCTCCGATTGCCTTCTCCTACCATTCAATTCTCAAACCGCAAATACGAATAAATGAAAAGAAAACCCTATCCCTAAATCGACCCTTCCAGTCCAATGGTGGTATCGCTTTTCCCGAATTGCCTCTAGCTATCGGCTCAAAACTCATCAGCCCAAAACCCTAATCATGGCATCACGCGATTTGGACGCTCAAACTCAACAACGATTGCCCGATCATGTATATGGAGTCTCATGAACACAACAAAAGCATTAGAATCAATTGAAACGAGCGTATAATAAAAGTGCAAAATCAAAAAGAATTGAATATGTATGCATGTATATGTCTCGATTCGCTGCTTTGATCCATAATAAAGATGTATTCTTACTCAATCTTACCCCGAACACGCTTGGATGATTGAAAGATCGAGAGAGGTCAAATAAAAATTGATTTTCAACTATTCTTAAAAAATTTGGCAAAGTTTTGGTTGTTGTAAGGGCTAGGTTTCGTGTCTTGCTTGGCATATTACGCTATTTATAGAGTGAATTGAGAGAGAAAAACAAGGAAAAAGATTTGTTTTGAATGCATTGAATGATTTTCAAATAAAATCAAATTTTTGAAAGAAATTTGATTTTCTCTTAAATGGATGATCAAGCACGAAATTGGTATGTGTGATGGGCTTCCTTGGACCTCAAGTATGATATAAAATCACTCTTCTTGAAAAAATATCTTATTTTCATATTTTATATAATTTAATTTTGAATTAAATGATTTAAAATTCAAAAATAAATTAATAAAATAGAAAATTGCCATGGCCAAGCATTTATGAGTCACAAATATTGTCATGAACAAGTTTGGATCAAAATATTATAGGCCCATTTGGAAAATTTTGCATTTTGACCAAAATCTCCTTTTGTGAAATTGTCCAAAATTGCCCAACTTCTGAATAGTGTATCTTGCTCAATTTTCCACATTTTTGAGTGTTTTTGGACTTTTTGGAAAGCTCTAAGAGTCCTCTAACCAACCTCTTTTGTTTCATCTCAATTGGAGTTTCCATGCTCAATATATCTTCAAAACAAAAAGTTGACTTTTTGTTGACTTTGAAAAGGACCTGTAATGTTTTTATCCATACTTTCCAAATGAAGCATTTTTTGAACATTCTTGTGAGACATGAAATTGTAGAGAATTAAATTTCCTTCAAAACAAGAGGTGGTGGAAAAATTTCTGAGAAAGTATGAAGTTATACTACCAAAGTTTGGTTGACTTTTCACTGAGAAACCCTAATTTAGAAAGTTTGACTTTTGGGCAAATCTTGAGTTTTCTTGATGAATCATGATCAAACCTTGATCAAATGATGAATGTAACTTCAAAAATGAGGATGTTGACCAAAAATTATGAAGTTTGACTGTATGTTGACCACAATTGACTTTTTGTCTAATACAACTGAGTTTCAACCATCTGAGCAATTGTCTGAGGAAACTTGACTTGTGAGGCTTGAAACTTGACATGGAGAATCTTTGAAGTATATAAGGGGGCATGAAGACCATTGGAGATGCTGGAGGTCCATCTTGATCTGAGAAATACCAAACCCTAGTTTGGGTTGATTGTCTAGGAGAGGGTTTGTCTGATCAACCCTTGAAGAATCCTTGAGCATATGTGTATGAAATGTCTTGAGAAGATGGAGGGCAAATTTTGGGGAATGACAACGTGACAAACAGATCAAAGCTGACAGAAATAATCATATATGCACATTCAAACACAACATCATCCCAAACATACTTAAATTATTAAAATGGTAATGATGAGATTGATTTTACCAACTCAGAAGTGAAACCAAAGAACAACCGTAGCGGTAGGAGATTCGGAATCGAGCTGAGGGAGAAGTATTGAATATCAGTTGTTGTTGTTGTAGTTGATTCTACTACCGAACAACTAGGAAGATATGGAAACGTTGAAACTGATGGTGGTGAACAGGTTGTTGTTGGGCGGAAATGAAAGATGAAGGGAGAGAGGGACGAAAGACGGAGTATGGCGCGGTGGAGTAGAGTTGAAGAGGGTGATGAGGGGTAGCAATGAGAACGTGAGTGGATGGAGTATTGAGATGGTGATAAGGTTGATGGATAGTGAAAGGGAGTTTGGAGGTAGTACGATGGTGTTGGAAGAAGGGAGTATGATGTTTGGAAGGAAGTTTCTGTGAGATGGAGGTTAGGGATGGCGAGAGTCTGGTTGTAGAAGGCGTTGAGGGAGTATTGATGAGGGTGGTTTGAGAGGAAACAGGGATGGCGGAGGAGTTATATGAAGTGGGGTGTTGAACGATGGGTTCGTATGGTGAGAACAGAGGAAGTAAATTCCCAGATCCGCCTCCTTGTTCCTTCAATGTTTACATTATCTTTTTTGATTTCTGTGCCAATGATTGTTTTTATAATGATACCATATTAGGGTTTTGCACTGCTTGGACTTTCTAGAAAAAGGGCCTATGAATTTTCTATATTTGGGCTTGACATCTGTTATGTTAATTTCTAATATATTGCTTTGGTTGTTGGACAGAACTTTTGATCACAGAACTTATGATATGTTGCCTTGGTTGTTGGACATAACTTCTGATAAAGAACTTCTGATATGTTGCCTTGGTTGTTGGTCAGAACTTCTAATATTTTGCCTTGGACAAAACTTTTGATAACAGAACTTCTGATATGTTGCCTTGGACAAAACTTTTGATAACATAACTTATGATATGTTGCCTTGGACAGAACTTTTGATATGTTGCCTTGGACAAAACTTTTGATATGTTGCCTTGGACAAAACTTCTGATAACATAACTTCTAATATGTTTCCTTGGACAGAACTTCTGATAACAAAACTTCTGATTTGGGCTTTACATTCTGTTATGTGAATTCTGAATCTTGTAATAAGATAATTTGGTATTGATTATGAAACTTGAGAAACTTGTAGCTTGATTTTTGAATGCCATAAAAATTGGATTTATGGATGAATCTTGAATGTTAGGTCTCTTGGAATTTTGAATTTCTAGCAAAATTGACATAGAAAGTTCGACTGTTAGGAATGAAGTTTCGACTGCTAGAGCAAACGTTCTGACCGTTAGGAACAAAAGTTCTGACCGTTAGGAACATAAGTTCTGATCGTTAGGAAAAGAAGTTCTGACCATTAGGAGTAGAAGTTCTGACCGGTAGGAATAGAAGTTCTGGCCGTTAGGAGCAGAAGTTCTGACCGTTACGAATAGAAGTTCTGACCGGTAGGAGTAGAAGTTCTGGCCGTTAGAAGCAGAAGTTCTGAACGTTAGGAATAGAAGTATGATTAGAGCGTGTTCGACTGCTAGGAATAGAAGTTCGAATTAGGCGCAAGTTCTAGACGTTAGGAGCAGAAGTTCTGACTGTTAGGAGGTTCTGATTTTCTGATGAATCGTTAGCTTATTTGAAGATTTATTGATACAGAACTCAAAACTCAAAATGATAATGCTCTACAAATTCATCAAGATAAACGTTACACACTTTAGCAATCAAAAACCAAGCACAAAAGCCCGTGGATGTGAGAAAGTAAGATTCACCGCCAAACCCTTGTCATTTTCAAATATCTTGGAATAACTGATAACACAACCATCATATATGCTCAAAGAAAACCCACTAGAAGTCACCTCAAATCAATAACCATATAATCAATGATATGAATGCATTTGCATGCAATAATGAATTATAAGCTAAAACAGATCTTTGGCATGAATACGCTTGAATAAGTGGCCTCGCAGATCAAGAAGAAAGAACTCATAGATCTTTGGCATGAATACGCTTGAATAAGCGGCTTCGCAAATCAAGAATGAGAACAAAATAGATCTTTGTCATGAATACGCTTGAATAAGCGGCTTCGCAGATCAAGAACAAAATAGATCTTTGGCACGAATACGCTTGAATAGGAGGCTTCGCAGATTAAGAAGAAAGAACTCATAGATCTTTGGCATGAATATGCTTGAATAAGCGGCTTCGCAGATCAAGAAGAAAGAACTCATAGATCTTTGGCACGAATACGCTTGAATAAGTGGCTTCGCAGACCAAGAAGAAAGAAATCATAGATCTTTGGCATGAATACGCTTGAATAAGCGGCTTCGCAGATCAAGAATGAGAATAAAATAGATCTTTGGCACGAATACGCTTGAATAAGCGGCTTCACAGATCAAGAACAAAATAGATCTTTGGCACGAAGACGCTTGAATAAGCGGCTTCGCAGATCAAGAAGAAAGAACTCATAGATCTTTGGCACGAATACGCTTGAATAAGTGGCTTCGCATATCAAGAAGAAAGAACTCATAGATCTTTGGCATGAATACCCTTGAATAAGCGGCTTCGCAGATCAAGAATGAGAACAAAACAGATCTTTGCACGAATACACTTGAATTAGCGGCCTCGCAGATCAAGAAGAGAGAACTCATAGATCTTTGGCACGAATACACTTGAATAAGCAGCTTCGAAGATCAAGAATGAGAACAAATAGAATGGGAGAATATGTCTGGTAAAGATTTTAGACATACACAAGAAATAGACCGACCGAAGACGACTCTAACAAAGGTTTCGAAAAATATATGTCTGGTAAAGATATTAGACACATAATGATCGAATATACATGTTCGGTAAAGATATTGGACACATATAAGGGGAGTATATGTCAGGTTAGGATATTAGACATACACAAGAAAGAGACTGACTGAAGACGACTCTAACAAAGGTTTCGAAAAGTACATGCCCGGTAAAGATATTGGACACATAAATATCGAAAATACATGTTTGGTAAAGATATTGAACACATATAAGGGGAGTATATTTCAGGTAAAGATTTTAGACATACACAAGAAAGAGACCGACCGAAGACGACTCTAACAAAGATTTCGAAAAATACATGCCCGATAAATATATTGAACACATAAAGATCGAATATACATGTTCAGTAAAGATATTGAACACATATAAGGGGAGTATATGTCAGGTAAGGATATTAGACATATACAAGAATGAGACCGAATGAAGCAGACTCACTGGGGAGAATATATATGGAATGGTAAAATCGTCTATCAAAGAAGAATTCACGGGGAAAGAGACCAACCAAAAGGGATTCTAGAAAGGATTTCCAGACTATGTTGGACTTTAAAAGGTTGCAAATGTGCAAGAAATACAATATCCCTCAGGCCAAAGGTGGGGTGTAATTCTTCAAGAGTGGCAATTATATGAATTACCACGCACCAAGTATGGACACTCAAACAATTGAGAAGCAAGAAAGGTTAGACACCGACTCTTACTCGCATTCTAACGACAGAGGAAGACACGGGTAACAAGACCAAAAATAAAAAATTTCAAAATGCAAGACGCTTGGTAAATGAATTGAATTGAAGGGAGTAAGAGACTGACACAGGGTCAAAAATGCAAATAACAACACAAAGAAGATATGTCTTGAGGAAACCTGACAGGGAATACCACTTGGGATTTTTTTATGGATAAACTTCTCTTCGGAGACGCAAAAGGTACTCGAGAAAGACTTTAATCTGGATTATGCTTCAATGCATGTTTGAGAGAATTTTTAGCGTAATGCTCCATATATCAATGGAAATGCTATGCGCTTTTGATGATGCAATGCAATGCAATGATGATTACTCTATGCAATGGGTCGAAGCAAAGACATTCTTTGGAATTTAGAGGATATAATCTCGTCTTCTAACTTTTGTTGAAGGAAACCAATAACCAGGAATTAAACCCTGATCTCTAATAAGGATGACAATCCTGACTTGAGTTAGAGATATTGATCCTTAACTTTTGATGGAGAAAATCCAACACAGACTTAGATCTCTGATGAGCTGAGGATGACGATCCTGACTTCCTGACATGTCATTCAAACTCAACGATTGTTTATCTTGCGCCTGGACTTGATCTGATTAATTATGAGATGGAGTAATGCCCCTACATAATGCTTTGCCCCATTCTGTAGGGATTTTGAAGAAAATAACCTCGACAAAGCTTCCTGAGATCTGTATCATCAAGATAATCTGCCCTAGTGTTATAATCTTGGAAACACTTCCCCTGGCCAACCAAAGGTAAAGATGGTTTCAACAATGCTCGGATGAATGTCCCTGATTACTCAGCCCTTTGAGATATTCTTAGAATCTCGACATAAATGCCCCAGATTGGCGGAACTTTAAAGACATCACCTACTCAGGGTGGTTAATTTACATCTTGAAAGTAGGCTACTTCACAACCTTACTTCTTGACTTGAACTTCTTTGTGCTTAATCAGATACTTGGAGCAATATATCCTTTGGGTTAACCAAGCTTTCATCTGATGCTCATTATGCAAGCTCACTTGATGTTTAAGCACTTGCTTATATGCAAAGAATGTTTTATTCTACGAATGATAATTCTAATGCAAAGTTTATGTTTGTCTTGAAGTTAAAGAAACTTTTATTGAAAAAATATTGAAACATTGATTTTTTATTATAAAAGATTGAGTGATACAAACTCAAATGTTTAGTAAGCCTCCTAGGAGCCAGGTTACCGTATTCTTGTAACAGTTTTGCTTTCGAATTTAACCCATGCTTCAATTAGGACTTTCAAGGGTTGTAACGTGGCCTGGTTCACGATTTTACAAAAAAAGGTTTTAAGGCTCAAAATATTTGGTTCCCTCCCATTCTCCATGATGTTCTCCATTCCTACGTTCAGTTAACTCAATACGAGCACTCATCTCTCGAGAGAAGTTTATGATGTGGTTGAGGAACCACTGAGGTTTCTTGGACACGACAGTCACTCACCTTTTTCTCTTGGTGTCTAATCATACGACTTTGTTCTCTTGCTGAGGATTTTTATTTTCTGATCCTTTTCTTTTCTTTCTTTTGCCTGAATTTTGCCTAAGCGACTTATTATGAAGTTTCGACTTAGCGGGCTTTTTGTCATCATTATTTTCACTTTTTCTTTTGAAAAAGTCGTGTGATCTTGCATATTTGATTGATTGGAGGTGATTGCGACTGTCTAAAACCTTGGCGGATGAGAGGTAACAATTGTGGTATCTTCATCTGTTGATTTCCTGATGTGCGAGTGTCATACCCCAAAATTTTCCCTCCATCTTCTCAAGATATTTCATACATCCATACTCAAGGATTCCTTAAGGGTTGATCAGACAAACCCTCTCCTAGACAATCAACCCAAACTAGGGTTTGGTGATTCTTAGATCAAGTTGGACTTCCAACATCTCCAATGGTCTTCATGCCTCCTCATATGCTTCAAAGATTCTCCATGTCAAGTGTCAAGCCTCATAAGTCAAGTTTCCTCAGACAATTGCTCAGATGGTTGAAAATCAGTTGTATTGGACAAAAAGTCAATTGTGGTCAACATATAGTCAAACTTCATGATTTTTGGTCAACATCCTCATTTTGAAGTTACATTCATCATTTGATCAAGGGTTGATCATGATTCATCAAGAAAACTCAAGATTTGCTCAAAAGTCAAACTTTCTAAATTAGGGTTTCTTAGTGAAAAGTCAACCAAACTTTGACTGAGCATAACTTCTTCATACTTTTTCAGAAATTTTTCCACCACCTCTTGTTTTGAAGGAAATTCAATTCTCTACAACTTCATGTCTCACAAGAATGTTCAAAAAATGCTTCATTTGGAAGGTATGGATCAAAACATTACCGGTCCTTTTCAAAGTCAACAAAAAGTCAATATTTTTGTTTTGAAGATATATTGAGCATGGAAACTCCAATTGAGATGAAACCAAAGAGGTTGGTTAGAGGACTCTTAAAGCTTTCTAAAAAGTCCAAGAACACTCAAAAATGTGGAAAATTGAGCAAGATACACTATTCATAAGTTGGGCATTTTTGGACAATTGCACAAAAGGAGATATTGGTCAAAATGCAAAATTTTCCAAATGGGCCTATAATTTTATGATCCAAACTTGATCATAATATTATTTGTGACCTATTGATGTTATTATGACAATTTTCTATTTTATTGATTTATTTTTGAATTTAAAACCATTTAATTCAAAATTAAATTATATAAAATATAAAAATAAGATATTTTTTCAAAAGGAGTGAATTTCTATCAAACTTGAGGTCCAAGATAGCCCATGGAACATGCCAAATTCGTGCTAGCTCTCACATTAAAGAGAAAATCAAATTTTTTCCAAAATTTGATTTTATTTGAAAAATATTTATGGCACATTCATGATCCAATCTTTTTTCCTTCTTTTTCCTCTCCTAATACACTCTATAAATACCCAGCATTACACACAACAAAGGACACGAAACCCTAGCCCTTACAACAACCCTTATTTTGCCAAAATTTCTCAAAGTTGTCAAAATTCGAATTTTGATTTCCAGCCACTTTCAAGCTCTCAAAACCATTCCATTGTGTTCAGGGGACTCCATATGATCGATCTGGGCAATCGCTAGCAAGCTTCCACGTAAGAATCACCGGCTACCATGTTTAGGGTTTCTCGTTTTTTCGAACCGGCTGTACGATTCAACAAAACCAACACCACCATTGAATTTAAGGGTCAAATAGGTGGACAAGGTCTTTCGCTATTAATCTTCGATTTTGCAAGTTTAAATCATAGCCGGGAGAAGATGACCGAGCCCTAGCTCCTGCTACCACTGTGCGAAGACCTATGAGGATTGCGTGGGCGATGGGTCTTTGATTCATCCATTCATAAGTCAACGGGCCCACGTGTACTACTATGTTTCAAAAATATCCCTGACGCGTGTACACATATATTCAATTGATTTCATTGTTTCAAACACCAAGTGTCAAGTGGCGCAGCGGTTAAGGCGTTGGATTGGGAAGATTCTCCTTAAGGTTATTCCTGCTTTATTTATTTCTTTTATCGCTTTTTCATATTTTGTAATTTCCTATGGGATGTAATAGTTTAATTAGGACTTTATTTTCCGATTTTAAATTATGTATCGCCCCAAAGCCATGTAATAGCGAGGATTTATCTTTCCGCACTTTATATTTCCGCATTTTAATTTCTCGCACTTATAAACCGCTAGTAATTAGGCGTATGGCAAGATAAAATTGAACATAGCTCACTCTAATTTTCAAGATAACATATCCGAATTGACACTCTTTTCACACATGCACCCTTAGGTTATTTCTCGCTGCCTTTACGAATTCAAATGGTCAAGTCCCTCGAATGTAGAGGTATTCTAGCACCGCTGTTTTCAAAACAAATCATCATAGTCCCTTCGATACAAAGATCATAAGACCCACGATGTCGCCCGAATACATGATCTTGACCTCGATTGTCGCCACGAAAATGATGATAGTCCTTCGAATGTGCTAGGATACTTCCTACAAGTTGCTTTCTATGACCATCCGATGTCCCTTCAATGTCCCGCACATCCAACGAATAGGTTACCTACCAACTAATGGTATGGATAACACTATTCTAAAGGAACGTGAAATAACATGAAAACGACCATTCGAGTAGGTAATAAGACTTTTAGTTGCTTGCTCTATCAAAATAATTTTCACACCTCACACTTTTGTCAAAGTTCAAACTCTTTTCAAAACGAAACATTTTAACACTTTGTATACATTCCTACATGAATCATTACAAAGTCAAAGCGAAATGCCTTTTCAAAACATTTTGTCAAACACATAGAAAGCATAATTTTAAAGTGATCTAAGAGCAACTAAGAGTCTGAGATAACTACGGATGGAAAGGGTGCTAATACCTTCCTTTTCATAACCTTCTCCCTTACTTAATCTAACGAAGGTCTTTTTTTATTTTTACCTTCCTTAATTGATAAAAGAAAAGTCGGTGGCGACTTTTGCTATCCGCACATTTATATACAAAACCTACAAAGTCAGTTCACCGACATGTAATCGCGACTACTGGGAGACACCTAAAGAGAGAATGCCTAAGGATTTCTAGATCACCTTTATTGCTTTTGTTTGACTTGCTTGCTTTATCTTTAAGGGTTGCTTGGGTATTATATTTGTGGGGATCCTCGCACCGATCCGGTTTCCTTTTAGGTAAGTAGCAATAATCGTCATGACTGCTAGACGATATCGAAACGGTCAACATGATGGCTACGTTAGTGTGACACTGGATGTCCCGATACTCTTCATTCCCAAGTCGAGGATAATATTTGGCTTCGTGTGTCATCAAGCACTAACTAAACTTTTAGAACCTTAATTGACCCATCTTGGCCATTAGAAGGTAGTGAGATGGCGGCTTTGGCGCACTAAGGTTGGTTGATACTGATGCTACGCCATTAAGATCGACTTTTGGGATATTTTCGGTCGACCACTTGGTAGTCGATTGAAATAAACGCCACGAAAGATCAATGATGTGAGATTCCTAGAACCCTTACATTATTATAGGATGTGATGAACCAACTCAAACTTTTGGTGGGTAATCACCTATACCTCATGCAAGCCTTAAACCTAGGCTCATTGTGTGAATTGTTCAGTGTGCTAAACATGACATCATGACATCATTCGCATTGCATATCATTTCTAACTATTTCAAGGACCTAGGATTTATCTTGCTCTGCTTTGTAGGATTATGGCTTAGAAAGACTATCCGAATCAACTTCACGGGTATACCTTCTCACCAAAGAATTGGTTTCGTAAATCTGATCATGCTCATCATCAAAAGACATGGTTATCTACTTGACTTGGTTATCTCCGTTTTGAAGAAGATATGATGCATGTCCTATTCCAGCTTGATCCCAAACACCATTGCTTTACATTCTGATTATCGCTGGTTCCTACCTTGAAGAGTTCTCTAAGCTACTGGGTACCTATTCTTGACCAAATGCCATTCACCGCTTAGAAAAGGTCCTAAGTACGAAGACATTATGCTGGCCTTACATCTTAAGCGCCGTATACTGAAGCCAATTGGGAAACAAGAAGCGGAGTTAAGGGTTTACTTTCCAAGTTCCTGATTAAGAAAGCCCGAGAATTCCTCAAGGTTATGAGTTTCCATGCATTTGAAGACATTGTAGCCTTGCTAATCTATGGTTTGGTTCTATTCCCTAATTCGGATCAATTCATAGATGCCAACGCCATCAAGTTGTTTCTTACTCGCAATCCTGTGCCTACTTTACTTGGAGATATCCTACAGTCTCTCCATACTCGTACTACTAAAAGACAAGGAACTCTCATGTGTTGTATACCGTTACTATCCAGGTGGTTTATTTCGCACCTTCCTCCATCAGTTTTGAAGAACGAACAAAGGATGAAGTGGTCTCAAAGATTAATGTCACTCTCTCATTTAGATATCCGTTGGAATCTCTTCTCTCAAAAGGACTTCACATTCATTGAGCGTTGTGGAGAATTCCCTAATGTACCACTACTTGGTATAAGGGGAGGTATTACTTACAACCCTTCTCTAGCTCTACGCCGCTTGGTTTTGCTCAAGAGATGGTCCACATGATATGCTTCTCCAAGATATTATGTTAGACTACAACCACGATCTCCAGAATTACCGACGAAGGTTCATACATGCTTGGGGCATGATAAAGAAGACTGATACCAAGACTTTGGGGCACCAAAACTCCATTCCTTGGGAACCTTAACTCAAATGGGTGCGAGCTCGAGCTCAAAACCTCATGATGCCATTCACACTGCTCTACCAAGAATTATGGAACTCTGCTATAGGTGACGAGCCCTATCGTTTCTCCATCCCGACATGCCTACCGATTTTGAAGACTTGAAGAGATCTTGGATTCACTTAAAGAAGAGAGATACATTTGAAGCTCTGTTATGCAAGCGAGAAGAAAGTGTTAGAGTTGACAAGCTACTTCACGAGGAGCGAAGATCAACGCCTACCCGGACCAAGAGGAAGCGCCATGGGAGACTTAGAGCTTTAGGATTTATATTTTTCTTTTATTATTTTGAACTATCTTTTGTACTTAAAAAGAAAAAGAATAAAAGAGAACTAATAAATGTTTGTTCATTGCTTGTTTAACAAATTTAAATCTCTAAGGTCCTTGAAAACATTGCATTGCATTCTACATAAACATTGCATATCATAGCATAACATCTCATCACAGTACATTGAAGATTGGTTTCTCATTCTCTCGCTATTTATTTTAGCGTAAATGGCTCTTGAACAGCCCACAAAGATCTCTGTGCTCGTAATGCCCAGATGTTCACCGCTTGGTCCAAGGCCAAAAGATCCAAAAAGCTCATCAATGAAGAAGAAGGTTGTTGGTCTTCTCAACATGGGCGACGCTACAAAGGTGGTCCTAAAGGGTTAGCGGATAGAGCTCTCGTAAGGAATGTCAAGAATGAGGGAGTCAAGGGTAATGAAGATGACCAGCGTGAGCCGAGAAAGAAGGAGAGGATCGCTCGACTATACCATGACTATGAAGATGATAAGTATAAACAACTTGAAGACCGTCTCAATGTCGTGGAAAACCCAAGATGTCCGGCTGAATTTTGATGATCCGAGTCTTGTTCCGTGTGGTGATTCCTCCCAAATTCAAAGTTCCAACTTTGCCAAGTATGATGGCATTTCTTGTCCGGCTACATTTGAAGTCCTATGTCCAAGATCAACCCCACACTCGATGATGTAAAGTCAGGATGCACTATTTTCAAGAGAGTTTGTCCGAACTCAATTGGAGTGGTATTATCGCCTAGAGAATGACCGATCCGCATTGGAGTGACTTAGCGGATGCTTTCATGCAAATGAGTACAATGTCGAATTGACACCCACTCGCATGCAACCGCAGCATGTCATGGGTCGTGATGAGAAGTTCAAGGAGTATGCGTAAATGGAGAGATCTAGCAGCGTAGTTCAACCACCCTTGTCCAATAGGAATTGGTTGATATGTTTATGGGAACACCGACAGTCCATTCTTCAATCATCCGATTGAAACTCTTCACCGATTCACCGAATGATATTGACAAAGAGCGACAAGTCGGGTATCAAGAGTGGAAGATTCATGTAGAGTCATCATCAAATGTTGCTAAGAGATCTTTGGTAGTAAGAAAGAAACTAATGTCATGGTCGTAAAAGCCGAGCCAAGACCGACCGTGCTCAACTGTGGGGGCAACAGATCTCCAATCCTACATCAACACAACCTCGAGACAACGCCGTGAGCGTAACGCGCCACGAAAATAGTTTATGAAGATCAACATGCCATTGTCGCAAGCCTTGCAACACATGTTGAAAGCAGAGCTGATTACCTTGAGGGATCCTCCTCAAAACATCAACACTTCTCTCCGAGATACAATCCTAATGCTAAGTGTGCTTACCACTCCAACAACTTAGGCACGATTAACGACAAATCGTTGGGCTTTCAAGAACAAGATTCAAGACATGATGAAGCTAAACAGATTGAGTTTGATCCTCCTATCGAGACAATGTGATCAACGCGCCTATGCCTAACCATGACAAAAGTTCCAATGCTATTGGTAGAAGTCTTATGTTTTCAACATAGATGACTCGACCATTCCTCCGATGATCGTAAGAAGAATTTGCGCAAGTGTCAATCCAGATGCCCAAAGAATTGTCGTTGGTGCCCATCTCGCACGTGTGCTTGGTCGAGAAGACGATTCGTATGATGGATAACCGAGATACTATTTCAAACCCTGGAGAATGTGTGAAGACATGTCTAAGAAATCAAGATCAAGATGTGAATGAAGCGCACTGCCCACGGGATACCTTTGGGCAGCCAAGTGAAAGTATGATTACATGGTGAAGTACACTGCTCCTCGAAGCTACAAAATTCTAATTGAAGATGTTAAGGTAACCGGATGGTGACGATTTCAAAAGACTATGCCGATGTTAACACTATAAGAATTTCCTCTCACGATTCTCGTGTTTCAGAGTGGCACCTCTCATCATTACTTCTCCAAGACCGCCCATATTCCTCCGACAAAGCTATCCTTGGAATTATGGAGCCGATGTTTACTATCATGGCCAAGCAAGACCTCCACCATTGAAGATCTTTATTGAAGCTACCATTCCGACATTGACAACATCACCGGATCAAGTAAGGTGACCGTAACCTAAGGGTATTCTCCAGATATCTCCTCCAAAAGACACCGCGACATAATGCTGCCCAAATATTTAACCCATTCCCAAGCTAGAGGGAAAGAACCAAGACTCATCCCGCTAGCCGTAGTACCAAAGGAAGTTATCAAGACACCTCCAAACAAGAAATGGAGGAAATTAAGATTATCAAGAAAAGTGATTACAATGTTGTGGAATGGGCTTGGATGCATCTGGCCCAAGATCTCCATGCTTGCTCGCTTCAGGTTTCGAGGCTCATGCTAACGCCTGAAGTTTCAAGAATGCTCACGCATGCAAGACACTACCACCCACTCGGCCCAAGTTTGTATTGCTAGCTGGCCGCCAACAATGGCCTAGGCTTCTCCGATGTCGATTTGACTCGCCGGAAGAAACACAACAAAGCCTTGCACATCTCTAAATGCGGCATTACATTGTCTCATGTTTTAGTGGATACCGGTCGCCTCAATATCCTTCCAAGACCGCTTTGATCGGCATGTCGAGGGTTGGTTCCGAGACCTGACATTATTGTGAGAGCTTTTGATGGTTCTAAGCGAACAATGCTTGAGCTCACTCTTGTTAAAGTCGGTTCCGCACTTTGACTCTAATTTTTTGTCATGGACATCCGTCCATACTCTTGCTACTTGACGCCCTTGACACGGGGCGGTGGCTTTACCCCCGCATGTCAAGTATCCGTGAAGGGGAAGGTTGTTACAGATGTGGTGAAAAAGAATATATGGTCACCATTTATGGCATTCCTACCTCGAGGTGGAAGGTGAATTTTGAGACTCGCTTTTGAACCCCGAGTTATGCCTGACCTCCCATCACCCCGAAGATGCTAAAGTTCCGCCAGGATGGCCTCACCAAGGATGCTCAAGCCGTCAAGGAGGTAGTACTATTCGGGGCCGGCCTGATCTTCCTTTCAAATTTGATAAGACCGGTTTAGGGTCACCATCAAGGGTCGAAGATGACACGCGAACGTGTCCAACATCCTTTCCGCATTAGCCGCAGTGGAATCCATGCTATAAGACGACCAACCACGACTTCGACATCGCAAGTGGATCTTTCCATCCTTGCTTGCTCGTGCTCGAGGCTCATGCTAACGCCTTTGGTGAAGTCAAGAATGCTCACGCACTGCAAGACACTACTATTGACCGCCGGAAGTTTGTATTGCTAGCCTGGTCGCCAACAACGCCTCAGCTTTCACCGATGCCGATTTGACTTTGAAAAAACACAACAAAGCCTTGCACATCTCTCGTTAAAATGCAAGGGCATTACATTGTCTCATGTTTTAGTGGATACCCCTACCGCCTCAATATCCTTCCGAAGACCGCTTTGATCGGCTTGATGTCGAGGGGTTGGTTCCAGACTCAAAGGACATTATTGTGAGAGCTTTGATGGTTCTAAGAACAATGTTGGAGAGCTCACTCTGTTAAAGTCGGTTCCCGCACTTTGACTCTAATTTTTGTCATGGACATCCGCCCAAATTACCTTGCCTACTTGGACGCCCTTGACATGGGGCAAGCGTTATTTCTACCGCATCGTCACATCCTATTGAAGGGAAGGTTGTTACAAAGATGTGGTGAAGAAGATATATGGTCATCATTTATACTATTCCGCTACTTCCCGAGGTGGAAGGTGAATTCTTCGAGACTCCCCGTCGTGCTTTTGAAACAATACCCGAGTCATGCTCAGTGACTCTCCCATCAACTCCGAAGATGCTAAAGTTCCGCCTAGGATGGCCTCATCAAGGATGCTCAAGCCGCTGTCAAGAAGCGGAGTACTATTTGGGGTCGCTTCCATCTTCCTTTCAAATTTGACAAGACGGGTTTAGGCTTCACCATCAAGGGTCAAGACATGCTGCGAACGTGCTTCTGCCAACTTCCTTTCCTGCATTAGCTGCAGTGGAATCCATGCTATAGAAGACGATTTACCATTTATCGATATCGAAGTGATCTTCCCATCCTTGCTTGCCTTGTGCTCGAGGCTCATGCTAACGCCTGGTGAAGTTTCAAGAATGCTCACGCATCGCAAGACACTACCACCGACTCGCCTTTCAAGTTTGTATTAGCCCGCTGCCAACAACGCCTAGGCTTCTCGATGTATATTCGACTTCTCACCGAAGAAACACAACAAAGCCTTGCACATCTTGGATGCAAGGCATTACATTGTCTCATGTTTTGTGATACCTGCTCCTCCTCGAATATCCATCCCAAGACTCGCTTTGACTCGATTATGTCGGGGTTGGTTCGCACTCAAGGACATTATTGTGAGAGCTTGATGGTTCTGCGAACAATGCTTTGAGAGCTCACTCTCCTGTTAAAGTCGGTTCCTAGACTTTTGACTCTACTTTTTGTCATGACATCCGCCCAGCTACTCTCTACCTACTTGGACGCCTCGATACATGGGGCGTGCGCCGTTACTTCTACCGCATCGGGTCAAGTATCCATGAAGGGAAGGTTGTTACAAAGATGGTGAAGAATATATGGTCGTATCATTTACGCTATTCCATACCGAGGTGGTGAATTCTTCGAGACTGTCAAGCTTTTGAACAATACCCGTAGTCATGCCTGTTGACTCTCCCATCACTCCCCGAAGATGCTAAAGTTCACCAGATGGCCTCATCAAGGATGCCTGTCAAGAAGGAGGTAGTACTATTCGGGGTCGCCGATCTTCCTTTCAAATTTGACAAGACCGGGTTTAGGCTTCACCATCAAGGGTCGAAGATGATACCGCGAACGCAAGTTTACCAACTTCCTTTCCGTGACACCAGAGTGGAATCCATGTTATAGAAGACTACGACCACCGACTCGACATCGCCAAAGGGTTCATCCCAACTCCCGATAATGGACTCAAAGAATTGGAAGACTCAAGACGCTATACCAATCTCCTTTAGACAGGAGTAATTGTTTTATTTTGTTTTTTTTATTTTCTCTGTGTTTTGAACAATAAACTTTGAAAGCTTAAAGGTTTCGCCTGTGGCATCATGGCTCGCTTGGTGGTTATTATCTCATTTGCATATTTTCATTCAATAAAATCGTGGACTTTTGCATTCAATTGTTGTTTTCTTTTACTTTATCACCCCTTCAAAAAGCTATGTGTTTACACACACCCACATGATACATCGCGTAATCACCGGATCTCGTTGATAACCTATGCTATTGCTAAATATGACTTTGATAATCCGATCTACCAAGCCAAAGACGAAAGTGAGGAAGATTGTGAAGGTCAGGAGAATCTGTCGGGACAGCAAGAAGATTAATACACCACGGAAGAGCAAGTCGAGGTCAGAATTGGGCACTGGAATAAGACAAAAGAGATCAAGATAGAGCCGGTCTGAGAAAAGTGTTAATGAAAGGTTGGTTCGTATACGGACTACATTGAGGTTTTTGCTTGGTCGCACGTTATACGCCAGTTTAGACATTGACATCAGGGTACACCGATTGTCGGACAAAAAGAGGGTTTTCTTCCGGGTGAAGAAGGTTCGCAGAGGCTCGAGATGTCGAGAAAATCAAAGCCGAGGTTATGAAGCGCTCAATGCGTGTTTCTTAGTCTGTTACTTATCCGTAGTGGTTGCAAACGTGGTACCCGTATCTAGAAGGATGGCAAGGTATGAATGTGTGTGATTACGTAGATCCGAACAAAGCGAGTCCGAAAGACCATTTTCCACTTCCTCATATTGATGTTCGCTGACAACACCGCCAAAGATAAGGTTTTCCTTCATGGATGGTTTCTCCTACAACCGATTAAATGGCCCTCAAGACATGGAGAAGACTACTGCTACACATCAGCACTTCGCTACAAGGTTATGTCGCTCGATCAAGAACGCGGGCCACTTATCGCTGTGCCATGGTGACATTATTTCATGACATGATTCATTAAGAGATGAGGTTCACGATCACATGATAGCTCGACTGGCTGCATCAAGAAGAACATCTTGATCATCTACGTAAACCTGCTTGATAGATTGAAAAGTACAGCCGAGACTTAATCCTAACAAGTGCACCTTTGAGTCGATCCAAAAACTCCTAGGTTTGTTGTCATGGTGGAAGGTATCAAGTTGACCCCGCCAAGGTTAAAGCTATTCAAGAGATGCCACTCCGCATCGTAGAACAGTCGAGGTTCTCGGCCGATTGAATTACATACTGCCGTATCTATTGCACATCCGACCGCTACTGTGAGCCAATCTTCGTTACTTAAGAAAGATCAAGTGGTAGAATGGGATGACGATCGCCGCTTGCTTTTGACAAAATCAAGGAGTACTTACGTAATCCTCCTATCCTCGATGTCACCAACAAGACTCCTTATCATGTACTGACAGTTGTTAGAGAACTCATAGGTGTGTGTGGGCAACATGACGAGTCTCGTCGAAAAGAGTATACAATATACTACCTTAGCAAAAGTTTAACGATCGTGAAACAAGATACTGCAGCTCGAGAAAACTTGCAACGCTTGGCTTAATGGTCACCGACTAAGACAAGATATGTCGACTCACACTACCTTGTTAATTTCCAAGATGGATCCGATAAAATACATATTCGAGAAACCACCTCTCCGAAAGAATAGCAAGATGGCAAATGATCTCGACCAAATATGACATCCAGACACTTCCTTTAAAGCAATCAAAGGAAGTGTAGTAGTCGATCATTTGCCCACTGTCGTAGATGACTACGGGCCTATGCAAGGACCCAGACCAGACGAAGGACCGTGACTGTGACCCGCGGTTAAGGACTCGAACAAGGATCCCGATGACTATGGTTTTTGATGGAGCCTCAAACGCACTTGGCAATGGCATCGGTGCCATCATCACATCCCCTCGCAGAAGTGACATACGCCCACCGCCAGACATGTTTCGCTTGCACTAACAACATGGCTAAATACTAAGCGCATCACGTGGTATTAAAGTCTGCATGGATTTAAGAATCAAGTTCTTGCAGTATGGAGACTCAACTTTAGTGATCACGATTATGGGCGAGTGGATACTAGCATCCGAATCTCATTCCAGACGAGAGTATGTTTTGAGTTTGATCCCCTACTTTGAAGAGATTACCTTCAATCACATTCCACGGAGAAGAGAATCATTAAGGCACGTTATTGGCTACTATGTT
>CM038794.1:70608843-70697487 GCA_021764765.1 Vicia sativa | reverse complement strand
GTCATACCCCAAAATTTGCCCTCCATCTACTCAAGAGATTTCATACATCTATACTCAAGGATTCCTCAAGAGTCGATCGACAAACTCTCCTAGACAATCAACCCAAACTAGGTTTGGTATCTCTCAAGTCAAGATGAACTTCCAACATCTCCAATGGTCTTCATGCCTCCTCATGCTTCAAAGATTCTCCATGTCAAGTTTCAAGCCTCACAAGTCAAGTTTCTCATAATTGCTCGATGGTTGAAAATCACATTGACAAAAGTCAACTGTGGTCAACATACATCAAACTTCATAATTTTTGGTCAACATCCTCATTTTGAAGTTACATTCATCATTTGATCAAGGGTTGATCATGATTCATCAAGAAAACTCAAGATTTGCTCAAAAGTCAAACTTTCTAAATTAGGGTTTCTAGGTGAAAAGTCAATCAACTTTGACCGATCATAACTTCTCATACTTTCGTAAATTTTCCACCACCTCTTGTTTTGAAGGAAATTCAATTTCTACAACTTCATGTCTCACAAGAATGTCCAAAAATGCTTCATTTGAGAGGTATAGCTCAAAACATTACAGTGTCATTTTCAAAGTCAACAAAAAGTCAACTTTTGTTTTGAAGATATATTGAGCATGGTAACTCCAATTGAGATGAGACCAAAAGGTTGGTTAGAGGACTCTAGAGCTTTCCAAAAGTCCAAGAACACTAAAAATGTGGAAAATTGAGCAAGATACACTATTCAAGTTGGGCAATTTTGGACAATTGAACAAAAGGACATTTTGGTCAAAATGCAAATTTTCCAAATGGGCCTATAATCTTTTGATCCAAACTTGTTCATGACATGATTTTTGACCCATAAATGTTATCTTGGTAATTTTCTATTTTTATGATTTATATTTGAATTTTATAACATTTAATTCAAAAATAAATTATATAAAATATGAAAATTAAGTATTTTTTCCAAAAGGGTCGATTTTATATCTTCCTTAATGTCCAAGAAAGCCCAAGATATTTGCCAAATTGGTATAAGTTTTGATGGAAGGAAAATCAAATTTTTTCAAAATTTGATTTGTTTTAAAGAGAAAATATTTGACAATCAATGTTCAATCTTTTTGCTTGCTTTTGCCATCCAAATTCTTTATAAATACCAAGCATTGCATACAAGCCGAGGACAAAACCCTAACCCTTAAAATCACCCAAACTCTTGTAAATTTTCAAGAATTCTTGAAATCAATTTTTAATTTCAGCCATTCTCACTTTCCAACCCATCCAAACGTGCTCGTGGGGTAAGTGTATGAGTAAGAATACACCATTACATGGATCAAAGCAAGCTAAATCAATGCATATACATCATACATATTCAAATTTTCCGATTTTGCATTTTACTATCCTCGTATTTCCATGATTCTAACGCTTATTGTGTTATAAGACTCTATAGGGTGGATCCGGCATCGCTCATGAGCTTGAACGCTTCTAATCACCTAGTGCCATCATAGGGTTAGAAAACTGCTGAGCTTCGAACCGGTTTGTACAAGCCGCTTTCAAATGCAAAATAACATCACCATTGGATTCATATCGATTTAGGGACAAGGTCCTTCTTTCCTTTATTTACGCTATTTTCAGTTTCTGTGATCGTGGTCGCTGAGAAGACGATTTGAGTTGGGGTCTGGCCGCTGACGCTAATTTGACCCCAAGCAATGGGCGTGGCATTATAACCATTCCGATTCGCTTCCTCATAAGTCAATGGGCCCACATACGACTTTGATTTTCAAACATCCCGTGACACGCTTACACATATATGCCATTGATTTTCAATTTCCAACACCAAGTGTCACTGCCTAGTGGTAAAGGCGCTCGGCAAGCGTAGATTCTCCTGTCATGGGTTCGATCTCAATGGCACCTTTTTTTTTTACAAACTTGCAATATTTTCATATTTTCTAATTTTCTAATATTTTCATTATTTTAATTATTTTCATATTTTTATTTATGCATTAAAAATCATCAAAAATTAATTTTCTTTTGCATTTATTTTCAAAAATCTTTATTTAATTTAATAAATTAAAAATATATTTTTGCATGCATATTTATTTTTATTTGTAATTTTGCATTTAAATCATTGTAATTCATTTTAATTATTAAATTGCATCTAAAAATCCCAAAAAATTATTTTAGCATATTTACATTATTTCCAAGATGTCATATTTTTCCAATTAAAATTTGCATTTTTCTAACATTTTCTCTTATTTCGATTTCATCATATTTTCCGATTTCGCTCGCTTTCACAAAGTTAATCCATCTGCATAATCCTTCCGCTTTCATTTTATTTTTCCAATAATGTAACTGATATGGGATGTAATAGTTTAAATTAGGATTTTATTTTCCTGTTTTAAATTATGTATCTCGCCTAAAGCCTTGTAATAGCGAGACATTTACCTTCCGATCTTTACATTCCGCATTTTACTTTCCGCACCCTATAAATTGCTAGTAACTAGGGCGTATGGCAAGATAATAATGAACATAGCCCACTAATTTTCAAGATAAAATACTAAATCAACACACTTCTTTCACACACGCACCTTTAGGTAATTCTCTCGTTGCCTTTGCGAATTCAAATGGTCATGTCCTCGAACGTAGAGGTATTCTAGCACCGCTGTTTCCAAACAAATCATCATAGTCCCTTCGATACAAAGATCATAAGACCCACGATGTCGCCTCCGAATACATGATCTTGACCTCGATTGTCGCCACGAAAATGATGATAGTCCCTTCGAATGTGCTAGGATACTTCCTACAAGTTGCCTTCTATGACCATCCGATGTCCCTTCGAATGTCCCGCTTACATCCAACGAATGGAGCTACCTACTAACTAATGGTATGGCTAGCGCTATTCTAAAGGAACGAGAAGTACAAAACGACCAATTTCGAGTGGGTAATAAGTCTTTAGTTGCTTGCTCTAAACCAAATGCTTTTCACACCACACTCTTTTCAAAGTTCAAATTCTTTTCAAAACAAAACATTTCCGAACACTTTGTATACACTCCTACATGAGTCATTACAAAGTCAAAGCGAAATGCCTTTTCAAAACATTTTGTCAAACACACGTAGCAATTTTAAAAAGTGATCTAGAAAACTAAGAGTCTAGATAACTACGGATGGAAAGGGTGCTAATACCTTCCTTTTCATAACCATTCTCCCAACTCGTAATCTAACGAAGGTCTTTTTCTCGCTATTTACCTTCCCTTAATTGATAAAAATAAAAGTCGGTGGCGACTCTGCTATCCGCACATTTGGATACAAAATCCTACAAAGTCGCTTCACCGTGATCACGTAATCAAGCGACTACTGGGAAACACCCTAAAGAGAGAATTGCCTTAGGATTTCTAGATAACTTTTATTGCTTTTGTTTGACTTGTATGCTTTATCTTTAAGGGTTGTTGGGTATTATATTGTGGGGATCCTACACCCGATCCGGTTTCCTTTTAGGTAAAGCATTAGATCATCGCGACCGCTAGACGATAACTAAACGGTCAACATGATGGCTACGTTAGCGTGACACTTTGGTTGTCCCGATACTCTTCATTCCCAAGTTGAAGATAGTATTTGGCTTCTGCGGTGTCATCAAGCGCTAACTAAACTTTTAGAACCTTAATTGACCCATCTTGGCCATTGAAGGTAGGAGATGGCCGGCTTTTGTGTAGACCGAGGTTGGTTGATACCGATGCTACGCCATTGAGATTAGACTTTGGGACATCGATCGACCACTTGGGGTCGATTGAAATAAGCGCCTACGAGAAAGATCCGTGATGTGAGATTCCTAGAACCCTGCTATTATTATAGGATGTGATGAACCAACTCAAACTTTTGGTGGGTAATCACTATACCTCATGCAAGCCTTAACCCTAGGCTCATTGTGTGAATTGTTTGTGTGTGCTAAACATGACATCATGACATCATTCGCATTGCATATCATTTCTAACTATTTCAAGGACCTAGGATTTATCTTTGCTCTGCTTTGTAGGTATTATGGCTTAGAAAGACTATCCGAATCAACTTCGGGTATACCTTCTCACCAAAGAATTGGTTTCAAATTTCACCATGCTCGGCTCATCAAAAGACATGGTTATCTACTTGATTTGGTTATCTCCGCTTTTGAAGAAGATATGATGCATGTCCTATTCCAGCTTCTTGATCCAAACACCATTGCTTTACATTTCCAGATTATCGCTTGGTTCCTACCTGAAGAGTTCTCTAAGCTACTGGGATACCTATTCTGACCAAATGCCATTCACCGGCCTAGAAAAGGTTCCTAAGTACGAAGACATTGCATCCGCCTTACATCTTAAGCGCCGACATCAAGCCAATTGGGAAACAAGAAGTGGAGTTAAGGGTTTACTTTCCAAGTTTCTAATTAAGAAAGCCCGAGAATTCCTCAAAGTTATGAGTTTCCATGCATTTGAAAACATTGTGGCCTTGCTAATTTATGGTTTGGTTCTATTTCCTAACTCGATCAATTCATAGATGTCAATGCCATCAAGTTGTTTTCACCGCAATCCTGCGGCCTACTTTACTTGGAGACATCCTACATTCTCCACACACTGCACACTAAGAGACAAGGAACTCTCATGTGTTGTATACCGCTACTTTCAAGGTGGTTTATTTCGCACCTTCCTCCATCTGAAGAATGAACAAAGGTTGAGATGGTCTCAAAGATTAATGTCACTCTCTCATCGTGATATCCGTTGGAATCTTTCTCTCAAAAGGACTTCACATTCATCGAGGCCAGGAGAATTTCTAATGTACCACTTGGTATAAGGAGGTATTACTTACAACCTTTTCTAGCTCTACGCTTGGTTTTGCTCAAGAGATGGTCCACATGATATGCTTCTCCAAGATGTTGTGTTCGACTACAACCACGATCTCCGCATTACCGACGAAGGTTCATACACGCTGGGGCATGGTAAAGAAGATCGATACCAAGACTTTGGGGCACCAAATCCATTCCTTGGGAACCTTACCTCAAATGGGTGCGAGCTCGAGCTCAAAACCTCATGATGCCATTCACTGCTCTACCAAGAATTATGGAACCCTGCTATAGGTGACGACCTATAATCGCTCTCCATCCCGACATGCCTACCGATTTTGAAGACTGAAGAGATCCCGATTCAATTTCAAAGAAGAGAGGGATACCTTTGAAGCTCAAATATGCAAGCGAGAAGAAAGTGTTAGAGTTGACAAGCTACTTCACGAGGAGCGAAACATCAACGCTACATCGGCACCAAGAGGAAGCTACCAGGAGACTTAGAGCTTTAGGATTTTTATGTTTTCTTTATTGTTTGAACTATCTCTTGTACTTAAAAAGAAAAAGAATAATGAAAAGAGTACTAATAAATGTTTGTTCATTGCTTGTTTAACAAATTTAAATCTCTAAGGTCCTTGAAAACATTGCATTGCATTCGTGATAAACATTGCATATCATAGCATAACATTGCATCATGTACATTGAGATTGGTTTTCATTTGCTCGCTATTTATTTTAGCGTAAATGGCTCTTGAACGATCACAAAGATCTCCAAGCTCGTAATGCTGGGCCAAACAGATGTTCACCACCTTCCAAGGCCAAGAAGATTTGAAGAAGCTCATCAACAAGAAGAAGAAGGTTGTTGGTCTCAACATGGGCGACGCTACAAAGGTGGTCCTAAGGTGGTCACCATATTGAGCTCAAGGAAGTGTCCATACCGAGGAAAAACAAGGATGGTGGCAGTCACCGAGCTTGAGAAGAACTATGATGATGGCCAATACTCTAATGAAGATGACAAGTACAAGCAACTTGAAGATCGTCTCAATGCCGTGGAAAACTTCAAGATGTCCGGCTGAATTTTGATGATCTCGAGTCTCGCTCCTGTGTCAGATTCCTCCCAAGTTCAAAGTTCCAACTTTGCCAAGTATGATGGCATGTCTTGCCCAAAGTCGCATTTGAAGTCCTATGTCCGTAAGATCAATCCCCACACCGATGACAGAAAGTTGGATGCACTATTTTCAAGAGAGTTTGTCCGAACTCAATTGAATGGTACTATCACTAGAGAATGACCGATCCGCACTTGGAGTGACTTACCGATGCTTTCTACGCAAGATGAGTAATAATGTCGAATTGACACCCACTCATGCAACTACAAAGCATGTCTATGGGTCGTGACGAGAAGTTCAAGGAGTATGCTCGTAAGGAGAGATCTAGCAGCAGAGTTCAACCACCCTTGTCCAATAGGGAGTTGGTTGATATGTTCATGGGACACCGACAGCCCATTCTTCAATCATCCGATTGAAACTCTTCACCGGATTCACCGAGTGATATTGACAGCGAAGCGATCAAGCCGGTATCAAGAGGAAGATCCATGAGAACATCTTCAAATGTCAGAGATCTTTGGTGGTAAGAAAGAAGCCAATGTTGGTATGGTCGAAAAGCCGAGCCAAGACCGACCGTGCTCAATCTGTGGGGCCAGGATCTCCAATCCTACATCAAGACAACCTCAACGAGACAACGCAGAACTTAACGCGCCACGAAGACAGCTTTTACTAAGATCAACATGCCATTGTCGCAAGCCTTGCAACACATGTTGAAAGGAGTCGACACTGAGGATCCTCCTCTAATGTCAACACTTCTCCGAGATACAATCCTAATGCTAAGTGTGCTTACCATTCCAATAGCCTGTGACATAACATCGATGATTGTTGGGCTCAAGAACAAGATTCAAGATATGATCAAGCTAAGCGATTGAGTTTGATCCTCCCTGACCCGAATGTGATCAACGCGCCTATGCCTAACCATGACAAGAGTTCCAATGTCATTGGTGATGATAATGTTTTCAACATAGATGACTTGACCATTCCTCTCCGATGATCATAAGAAGAATTTGTTGCAAGCCTGTCAACCAGATGCCCAGAGAATTGTCATGGTGCCCATCCGCACCGATGGTTGGCTTGGTTGAGAAGACGGTTCAGGCATGATGGATAACCGTGAGATACTATTTTCAAACCACCTGTGTAAGTGGTGTGAAGAAATGTCTAAGTTGAAGATTGACAATGCGAATGAAACAACACCATCAGGTGGGATACCTGGGGCAGCAAGTGGAAAGTATGATTACATGGTGAAGTACACTGCTCCAGAGCTACAAGATTCCTATGAAGATGTTAAGGCACTGGATGGGGTGACGCCCGTAAGACTATGCCGATGTTAACACATAAGGATTTCCTCACGATCTCGGCCTAGAGTGGCACCTCTCATCATCACTTCTCCAAGACAGCCCATATTCCTCCGACAAGGCTATCCCTTGGAATTATGGAGTCGATGTTTACTATCATGGCGCCAAGCAAGACCCTCCGACCATTGAAGATCTTACATTGAAGCTACCATTCCCGACATTGACAACATCACCGATCAAGAAGGTGACCGAACCCAGGGTATTCTCCGATATCTCTCCTCCAAAAGACATCGCGACTCAATGCATTCCAACTATTCAACCCATTCCCAAGCTAGAGGGAAAGAACCAAGACTCATCCCGCCCAACCAAGTACCAAAGGAAGTTATCAAGACACCTCCAAACAAGAAATGGAGGAAATTCAAGATTATCAAGAAGAGTGACTACATGTTGTGGAACACTGGGATGCATCATCCAAGATTTGCTCTCGCTTTTGCTCCGAGGCTCATGCTAATGCCTTGGTGAAGTTTCAAGAATGCTCATGTACCGCAAGACACTACCACCGACCAATTCAAGTTTGTATTGCTAGCCCGGCCGCCAACAACGGCCTAGGCTTCTCGATGTCGATTTGACTCCTTCCGAAAGAAACACAACAAAGCCTTGCACATCTCTGTTGAATGCACACACTGTCTCATGTTTTGGTGGATACTGCTCGCCTCGAATATCTTCCAAGATCGCTTTTGATCGACTTGATGTCAAGGGTTGGTTCCGAGACCCAAGGACATTATCGTGAGAGCTTTGATGGTTCTAAGCGAACAAGATTGGAGAGCTCATCATCGTTAAAGTCGGTTCCCACACTTTTGACTCCACTTTTTGTCATGGACATCCTCGTCCACTTACTCTGCCTACTTGGACGCCTTGGATACGGGCAAGGCCATATTTCTACCTTACATCGAACCAAGTACCCGGTGAAAGGGAAGGTTGTTAAAGATGTGGTGAAGAAAGTATATGGTCACCATCCAATTCCGATATCTCGAGATGGAAGGTGAATTCTTTGAGACCCCCGCAAGCTTTTGAAACAATCCCGAGTCATGCCTCGCTGACTCTCCGCCACTCGGTTACACAAGTTCCGCCTAGGATGGCTCTCACGAAGATGCCAAGCCTGTCAAGAAGGTAGTTCTATTCGGGGTCACCCCCGATCTTCCTTTCAAATTTGACAAGACTGGTTTAGGCTTCACCATCAAGGGTCAAGATGATATGCCGCGAACGTGCCGCCAACTTCCTTTCCCACAGCCGTAGTGGAATCCATGCTATAGAAGACGCATTTACAACGACTTCGACATCGCGTGGATCTTCCCAACTCCATCATGGCTCAAGAATTGGAAGATCAAGACGCTATACCAATCTCCTTTAGTCGAGTAATTGCTCTTGTTTTGTTTTGCTTTGATTTCTTTATGTTTTGAACAATAAACTTTGAAAGCCTAGTGCCTTGCCCGGCATCATGGCTCGCTCATGGGGTTATTATCCGTTGATTGCGATTTTCATTCAATAAATCGCTGGACTTTGCATTCAATTGTTTGTTTTCTTTACTTTATCACCCTTCAAAAGCTATGTGTTTCACACACACCCACGTGATACACTAGTAATCACTCGAATCTTAATACATACTATGCTAGTGCTAAATATGACTTCGATAATCCGATCTACCAACAAGACGAAGTGAGGAAGATTGTGAAGTGCCAGAGAATTGCTGTGATCGCTACAAAGAAGAAGAGCGAGTTATACAAACCACACGAAGAGCAAGTTGAGGTTGTGAATTTGGGTACGGAAGACAGAAAAGAGATCAAGATAGAGCGGGTCTTGAGAACAAAGGTTAAAGAAAGGTTGGTTCGTATACGAGACTATATTGAGGTTTTTGCTTGGTCAACGAAGACATGCCAGTTTAGACATTGATATTGTGGTACACCGATCCGATAAAAGAAGGTTTTCTCCCAAAGGAAGTAAAGGTTCGTCAGACATGGCCCCGAGATGTCGAGAAAATCAAAGCCGGGTTATGAAACAGCTCAACGTTTCTTAGTCACACCTCTTATCCCCAGTGGGTTGCAAATGTGGTACCCGTGACTCCAAGAAGGATGGCAAAGTACGAATGTGTGGATTACGAGATCTGAACAAAGCAAGTCCGAAAGATGATTTCCCACTTCCTCATATTGATGTTCGACAACACCGCCAAAGATAAGGTTTTCCTTCATGGATGGTTTCTCCTATACAATCGATCAAATGGCTCCTCAAGACATGGAGAAGACTACTTTTGTTACACAACGGGCACTTTCTACAAGGTTATGCTGCTCGGATAAAGAACGCAGCGCCACTTATCGATGCATATGGTGACATTATTTCATGACATGATTCATCACGAGATGTAGGGTCTACGCCGATTTACATGATAGCTCGATCACGCATCAAGAAGAACATCTTGATCATTTGCGTAAACTGCTTGACAGGTTGAAGAAGTACAGATCGAGACTTAATCCCAACAAGTGCACCTTTGGAGTCGATCCGAAAACTCCTGGGTTTGTTGTCATAAAGGTATTGAAGTTGATCCCGCCAAGGTTAAAGCTATTCAAGAGATGCCACCCCGCACCGAGAAGGAAGTCGGTTTCTTGCCGATTGAACTACATTGCCGATTCATTGCACACCTAATCGCTACTTGTGAGCCAATCTTCAAGTTACTAAAGAAAGATCAAGTAGTGGAATGGAATGACGCCGATCGCTTTTGACAAAATCAAGGAGTACCTTCGTAATCCTCCTATCCCGATGTCACCGCCAAGGAAGACCTCTTATCATGTACTTGATGCTGTTAGAGAACTCAATGGGTGTGTGTTGGCAACATGACGAGTCCGGGTCAAAAGAGCATGCAATATACTACCTTAGCAAAAGTTTACCGATCGTGAAACAAGATACTCAATGAGAAAACTTGCAACGCTTTGGCTCGTCGTCACGACTAAGACGATATGTTGACTCACACTACCTTGTTGATTTCAAGATGGATCCGATAAAATACATCTTGAGAAACCGCCTCCTAAGAATAGCAAGATGGCAAATGATCTTGACCGAATATGACATCCAAGACACTTTTAAAGCGATCAAAGGAAGTGTAGCCGATCATTTGGCTCATCGTCAGAGATGACTACGCCTATGCATCAATTTGACGAAGATGTTTTACTAGTTACGATCAGAAGAACTGTGCCTGACGAAGGACCCGAACAAGGATCCCGATGGACCATGGTCTTTGATGGAGCCTCAAACGCACTTGGCAATGGCATTGGCGCCATCATTACATCCCTACAAAGCGGACACACGCCTTTCACCGCCAGATTATGTTTCAATTCACTAACAACATGGCCGAATATGAAGGCATCATGGGTATCAAAGTCGCTATTCGACTTAAGAATCAAGTTCTTACAAGTGTATGGAGACTCAAATTTAGTGATCACAGATAAGGCGAGTGGATACTAAGCATCCGAATCTCATTCCGTGACGAGAGCATGTTCTAAGTTTGATCCCTACTCAAGAGATTACTTTGATCATTCCACGAGAAGAGAATCACAAGGCACGCATTGGCTACTATGTCATCTATGTTCAAGGTCGATGGGACAACGAGGCTCCCTGCATCATCATTGAGAAGTTCGACGAACCAGATATTGTTGTGAGCTTGACATGTAAGAGAAACCTTGGTACTATACGTGAAGAGGTATCTGAGACTCGTGAATATCCGCAGGGCATCCGTTAATGATAAGAAGTTCATGAGAAGATTTGCATCCAAATTCTTCCTCAAGAACGACATCTTATACAAGCGCAACCACGACTTGTGCTTATCTACTGCGAGACCGTAAAACAAAGAATGCGATCATGGAAGAGTTACACAGGCAGATTTGGTACCACTTCAAAGGGACACACCATGGCTAAGAAGATTTTGAGAACAGTTACTATTGGTCCACCATGGAAGTCGATTGTCACCGCTACCGATCTTGTCACAAGCGACATATGTCCGACAAAGTACACGCACTTCCAAGACTCGAATGTTCTAACTTCTCCTTGGCCTTTGCAATGTGGGCATTGACATGATCGGAGAAATTGCCCACACCTCCAATGGACATCGCTTCATCCTTGTGGCAATTGATTATTTCACCATGGCAAGTTTCGTCAGATCCGCTACCAAGAATGTCAGGCTCGATTCATCAAGCATAATCTTATCTCTTGCATGGCACTCCAAAGGATTATCACGTATAACGGCTCCAATCTCAACAACAAGATGATCACCGAACTCGCACGCAATTCAAGATCAAGCATCACACCTTCTCCATATCGGCCTAAGATGAATGGCAGCTGGAAGCCGCCAACAAGAACATTAAGAAGATTATACAAGATGATGACTTACAAAGATTGGCATGAGATGTTACCATTTGCTCTTCATGGTTATCGCACACCAAGACGACATCAACAGGGCAACCCCTTCTTGTATACTGGATGGAAGCCGCCTTACCCATCGAGGTTCGGATACCCTCAACCGTAGTCCCCAGAAGCGCAGAGTTAGGTGAAGACGATCGTCGCATACCTTGACCGATTAACTTGATTGATGAGAAACGACTCGCATCCATCCGCCATGGATGATTTATCGTAAACGAATGATCGTGAGCATTTAACAAGAAGGTCAAGCACCGAGTCTACCAAGTCGGTGATCTAGTAGTCAAGCGCATCATTCTTCCACAAGGTGATCCTGGGGCAAATGGACTCCCACCCATGAGGGACCATTTGTAGTCAAGATGATTTTCCCATGGAGCTATGATACTTAGCACCATGGATGGTGAAGACTTCCACACCCTCGTGAACGCAGACATAGTCAAAAATACTACGATAAAGAGACCCGCTAGGTCGACTAACCTAGGCAAAAATAGAGATCCGCGAACCAAAAGGTTCGGGCAAAAATTAAGGATATATACAAACATGTACACCCAAGTCGAAAACCGAAAAGGCGGCTTGGGCAAAAAGGTATCCCAGAGACCTAAAACCCGAAAGGGCGGTCTAGGCAAAAGTTAGATTTAAGGCACGACTATGTCTCTTCCAGATCACCGCCTGACTACTATCAAGATTCAAGGTTCAAATGGCTAAGATCATCTACTCACTTCTAATCGACAAAGAAGGAGATGAGATAGTCGAAATATATGAGTACTAGCATAGTTGGAACTTAACGAGATTGTTTCCGACAGCTTTTACCTTCTTGTGTACAAACCACTGGCCATACGCCACCTTTCAAATAAACGCAAGTTTTCTCTTTACAATTTCGTTGTTGTTATTTGCAATAAGTCCAACGCTTGTTTGAATGACTATACGCATTTGACAATAAGAATCTAATCACAAACATACAAAAGTGAACATACAAAAGTACTTACTACAGCTCCAGAATTGGGACGACGACGAAAGTCACCAAAGCATTCCCCCACGAGCATGATCCTCACAAGGTGTCACCACAACACAACTTCCCAAAGAGAGCAAAAGGGAATCCACCAGTTGCAATTCCACTCGACTAAGCAGTTACATCGCCTCCAAGCAAGAACACCTCACCCCCAATCAAGGTATTTATCCTCAAATGACATCTCTCCCCTTTCCTTTTCCCAAATAGTATCCGCACCCAAAACTTGGTCGATAGTGCATCGAGGAAACTACATCTTCATCCCCCACCGATTACAACGGACTTCGACTTTTCAACTGTCTCCCAACTATCAAATGCTCTCCAAATGAGATCTACACTCTGAATCCCCAAGAGAGCCTCTTTCCTCAAGCAGGATCTACATACAAGGTCCCCAACGGATCGCCTCCCGCATTCTCCTCAGCAGGTCTATATGAGATCTCCAACAACGAGCTTCTCAATTCTACCTTCCTCAACAATATCTAGGCCCAAGACTTGGTCGATATGCATCGGAGGAATCCAGATATCTTTCTTCTCCTTCAAAAGCAGGATCTCACCTACTCAATCCCCCAAGGAGTCGAATCCTCAACAGTAACATCCACATCTTCTTCAAGATGGATATGTTTTGAAATACCACAACATCTATCATTCATACATTACTCATAAAGTCATAATATGCATATGTCATTCATATAACCGTCATGCATCATACCTTGCATAAACTAACAAATATTCTATCAAAGTTCTCTGTTTTTTCCAAAACAAAAATACTACTCGACGCAAACAGTCCAGATTAAGCCCGAATCGACGGAAAACTATCTCAAAGACCGCCTTGGTTGTCCTCCGACAACGGGTCCAGATTAAGCCCCAACCGACGGAAAACTATCCGAAAGACCGCCTTGGTTGTCCTCCGACGATCGGTCCAGATTAAGCCCCAACCGACGGAAAACTATCCGAAAGCCTCCTGTTATCCTCCGATAATGTGCAATGGATCAACACCGACGCCAACAGGAAGATATCCCCATTTTGCCAACTACAACCTCCCCGTAGTAATCAAGACGAAGATTTATTCTCGATCCCTTATTATCAACAAAGAACTACAGTAGTCTAGCACGACTCACTTGCCTTGATGGCATCTTAAGCCCATCTCCGACTATTTGTCAACAGCTTCACCTTCGTAATGTCGCATATATGGTTAAAATCAATACAAAACAATAACTTCATTCAAAAATGAAGTCTCAACGATGACTCCTCCAGATGGCATCTTCACCATCTCCATGCTCCTTCCAGAACGACTACTGAGCCCAGCAGACTGCTCATTCCCCAAGATCGATTTTTCCGATGGCATCTTAAGCCCATCCCCGCCAATTCTCCTATCGATCCCCGAGTCTAGCGACGACTCATTCCCCAAATAAGTCTTCAACTCTAAATGGCATCCGAAGCCCATTCCCTGCCTCACCAAAGTGCAAATTTTCAGTAGACTGAGTGTTCAATCATCTTCCACCTCCAGTCGCGAAGACAAGCGTGTCAATCTAACCTTCCAAAGACAAGAAGATTGAACAGGGGCAGTCACATACCCCAAAATTTGCCCTCCATCTACTCAAGAGATTTCATACATCTATACTCAAGGATTCCTCAAGAGTCGATCGACAAACTCTCCTAGACAATCAACCCAAACTAGGGTTTGGTATCTCTCAAGTCAAGATGAACTTCCAACATCTCCAATGGTCTTCATGCCTCCTCATATGCTTCAAAGATTCTCCATGTCAAGTTTCAAGCCTCACAAGTCAAGTTTCCTAATTGCTCGATGGTTGAAAATCACCAGATTGACAAAAAGTCAACTGTGGTCAACATATACCAAACTTCATAATTTTTGGTCAACATCCTCATTTTGAAGTTACATTCATCATTTGAACAAGGGTTGATCATGATTCATCAAGAAAACTCAAGATTTGCTCAAAAGTCAAACTTTCTAAATTAGGTTTCTAGTGAAAAGTCAATCAACTTTGACCGATCATAACTTTCTATTCTCGTAAATTTTTCCACCACCTCTTGTTTTGAAGGAAATTCATTTCTACAACTTCATGTCTCACAAGAATGTCCAAAAATGCTTCAATTGAGAGGTATGGCTCAAAACATTACAGTGTCATTTTCAAAGTCAACAAAAAGTCAACTTTTGTTTTGAAGATATGTTGAGCATGGTAACTCCAATTGAGATGAGACCAAAAGGTTGGTTAGAGGACTCTAGAGCTTCCAAAAGTCTAAGAACACTCAAAAATGTGGAAAATTGAGCAAGATACACTATTCAAGTTGGGCAATTTTGGACATTGCATAAAAGGACATTTTGGTCAAAATGCAAAATTTTCCAAACGGCCTATAAACTTTTGATCCAAACTTGTTCATGACATGATTTTTGACCCATAAATGCTTGGCCTTGGTAATTTTCTATTTTTATGATTTATATTTGAATTTTATAACATTTAATTCAAAAATAAATTATATAAAATATGAAAATTAAGTATTTTTCCAAAAGTACGATTTTATATCTTCCTTAATGTCCAAGAAAGCCTACGATATTTGCCAAATTGCTAAGCCTTTACATGGAAGGAAAATCAAATTTTTTTCAAAATTTGATTTGTTTTAAAGAGAAAATATTTGCACAATCAATGTTCAATCTTTTTTGCTTGCTTTTGCCATCCCAATTGCTTCTATAAATACCTATCATTGCATACAAGCCAGGGGACAAAACCCTAACCCTTAAAATCACCCAAACTCTTGTAAATTTTTGAAGAATTCTTGAAAATCGAATTTTAATTTCAATATTCCTCTTCCACCCATCCAAACGTGTGGGGTATGAGTAAGAATACGCTATCATATGGATCAAAGCAAGCTAAATCGATGCATGATCATACATATTCAAACTTTTCTCGATTTTTGCATTTTACTATCCCCGCATTTCCATTGATTCTAACGCTTTTACATGCTTATAAGACTCTATAGTGGATCCGCAATCGCTCATGAGCTTGAACGCCTAATCACCTAGTGCCATTGTTGGGTTAGAAAACTGTTGAGTTTCGAATCGCTTGTACATGCCGCTTCACCAAAAATAACATCACCATTGAATTCGCCATGGCCGATTTAGGGGACAAGGTCCTTCTTCCTCTTTATTTACGCTATTTTGCGTGTTTCGTGGATCGGGTCGCCGGAGAAAGACCGAGTTAGGTTGCGCCGTTGACGCTGGCTTGACCGCAAGGTCGCGTGGCATTATAACGCATTCGATTCGCTTCCTTCATAAGTCAATGGGCCCCAAGGCACGACTTTGATTTTCAAACATCCCAGACACGCTTACATATATGCCATTGATTTTCAACTTCAGAACACCAAGTGTCACTTGGCCTAGTGGTAAAGGCGCTGGCAAGCAGAGATTCTCCTCCTGGTCATGGGTTCGATCCTCACTGGCACCAGTGTTGTTTTCTTTTACAAACTTTGCAATATTTTCATATTTTCTAATTTTCTAATATTTTTGCATTGTTTTAATTACTTTCCTATTTTTATTTACGCATTAAAAATCCATCAAAAATTAATTTTCTTTTTGCATTTGTTTTCTGAAAATCTTTATTTAATTTATAAAATAAAAAAATATATTTTTGCATGCATATTTATTTTTATTTGTAATTTTGCATTTAAATCATTGTAAATTCATTTTTAATTATTAAATTGCATCTAAAAAATCCCAAAAAATTATTTTAGCATGTTTACATTATTTCCAGCATGTCATATTTTTTCCAATTAAAAATTTGCATTTTTTCTAACATTTTCTCTTATTTCGATTTCATCATGTTTTCCGCTTTCTCGCTCGTTTCACGTGTTAATCCGATTCGTAAAATCCTTCCGCTTTCATTTTATTTTTCAAATAATGTAATCAGATATGGGATGTAATAGTTTAAACTTAGGATTTTATTTTCCTGCTTTAAATTATGTATCCGCCTAAAGCCTTGTAATAGAGGACATTTACCTTCCGCATCTTTACTTTCCGCATTTACTTTCCGCACCCTATCAATTGCTAGTAACTAGGCGTATGGCAAGATAATAATGAACATAGCCTAATAACTTGCAAGATAAAATAATACCGAATTCAACACACTTCTTTCACACACGCACCCTTTGTAATTCTCTCGTTGCCTTTGCGAATTCAAATGGTCATGTCCCTCGAACGAGGTATCCTAGCACCGCTGCTTCCAAACAAATCATCATAGTCCCTTCGATACAAAGATCATAAGACCCACGATGTCGCCTCCGAATAAATGATCTTGACCTCGATTGTCGCCTCACGAAAATGATGATAGTCCTTCGAATGTGCTAGATACTTCCTACAAGTTGCTTTCAATGACCATCCGATGTCCCTTCGAATGTCCCGCTTACATCCAACGAATGGAGCTACCTACTAACTAATGGTATGGCTAGCGCTATTCTAAAGGAACGAGAAGCACGAAACCACCAATGAGTGGGTAAATAAGTCTTTAGTTGCTTGCTCTAAACCAAATGCTTTTCACACCACACACTCTTTTCAAAGTTCAAATTCTTTTCAAAACAAAACATTTCCAACACTTTGTATACTCCTACATGAGTCATTACAAAGTCAAAGCGAAATGCCTCTTTCAAAACATTTTTGTCAAACACACGTAAAGCAATTTTAAAAAGTGATCTAGAGTAACTAAGATCCCAGAGATAACTACGGATGGAAAGGGTGCTAATACCTTCCTTTTCATAACCATTCTCCGAACTCATAATCTAACGAAGGTCTTTTTTCTCACTTTTACCTTCCCTTAATTGATAAAAATAAAAGTCGGTGGCGACTCTTGCTATCCGCACATTTGGATACAAAAATCCTACAAAGTCGGCCCACCGTATCACATTGGGTACAAATAAATTTTGAGCCTTTATCCTTTGTTTCATAATTCGTGAACTGCACCACGCTACAACATTCAAAAGACCTAATTGAAGCAAGGTTTCTTTTGAAAGCACATTCTGCACCCTAAAATTTACCCTCTTAGGCTCAAGAGCCATCATGCACATGCACATGCATTCATATCATCGCTATATGGCTAATGGGATCAAGGTGTCTTCTAGTGGGTTTTCTGAAAGCAATAAGGGATGTTGAATGATTATCCAGTGCAAGGAAGGTCTGATATACTCATTTATTTTGTTCATTCAAGTTACAAAGGAATCTCATGCCTCAAGAAAACTCATTTGACTCTTTGTTTAATCAAAGGCTTCCCCGGCGATGCTTTCCACATGGTTTTCTTATGGAGTTTCCCCGACGAAGCGAGTCTCCATCGAGAAGGGTTACTACAACAGACTTATGGTATTTTCAAGAGTTATTTCATCGAGAATCTTCCCAACAAATTTTAGCGCAGTGACTTCTACAAACTGCTTCTCCGAGTGTTCTAAGGCACTATGTCGAATCGCCGTGGTTATTTCCCAAAGAAGTCCTTAATTCATCAGCAGATAAATATCCACTAAGTAGGATGTTTATTCAATCTTAGGATATTTTTGCCAACTCGGAAGTTGATCCACATATCCGCTTACTACAATGCATTGTCGGGACGATGCCAGCAAATTGAAGAACTTTACTGTCACACCCTAAATTTCGCCCGAATTTTTTCTATTTTTAACATTTCTTCTGATTTATTTGCTTCCAAATAAAGTTTAATGTCATTTTTCACATGAGTATTGAACTGTTGCACTTGATTTTCAATTTCTATTTTATTAATAATTAGTTTAGTTTTTTGTTAATTTACACTTTTTTAATTTGTATTTTGATTAGAGCTTTGAATCAAATAAAATCTTTCCTCATTCAAAATTTTTTTTTTATTATTAACAATTAGTTTAATTTTTTTATTTCAAATTTTGATTTCAAATATAAATTTAAGACAATTGTAATATTTTGTTTCACACTTAGAATTTGTTTAGAATTTATTTGCATAACCGACTTTTAACCCGCATCTCTTGGTCTCAAGACCATTTCATTTCACATTTTCATTTCTTTGGTTTTATCTATATTTTCCTTTCCTCTTTAGGAATAAATAAAGTTAGGTGGCTAATTTCATTGTTTCATTGTTCAGAATCGAATTTTTCGATAGCCAATATACGCATTGGGGACATTTTCTCAAGCGAGTCAACCCTAGTTTAGTTCTTTGCATGTTCGTGTTTGTTATTTTACTTTGCTTTCTTTCTTATATTTATGTTTCCGCCATTTATTTCCTTATGCTTTGTTTATTATCCCGTTGATATATTCAATGTGGGAGTTCTAAATGGGATCATCATTTCATAGATAAGCCCAATACCCTGTGCTTCTAGGTAACATTGCTTAGAGTGGTCAAGTAGCTTAGGTCCATTAGACATCCGTGTCTCTTGGATCTACGTGAAGACTACACCTTAGAGTTGGTTCTTTTAAGGAAGTTGTTGCACCGCACGCTAGCGTGGGACGACAATTTTTGGACAAAGGGCCTATAACTCTAAGTTTTAGGATATCCAAACCGAGACCGAATCAAATGAAATATTTTGAGTATCCTTTAAGATATGTTTGGAGTATACTTTTGAAATACTATCACCACGTAGGTCGTCATGATGATAATGTTTGTCAAAAGGGATTTGAGACTTCTAGAAACATTTAGCAAAACCTAGTACAATCCTGTGTATGTGGTTATTGGTTAGAAAACTTAGAGCCATCCAATCATAGGGAGCTTACCTGAATAGGTTGTTTTGTTATCAATTTACCCGTATTATTCTTAACTCATATCTTTGTGTACATATTCTAATCATTATGTTGCATTTCATATGCAACATTTCATCCCATGGACATCATTATTGCATATCAAAATGTATGCATTCCACATCATACATGCATTTCACCATCAAAATACTTATTCCATTTGTTTCCATTCATCCAGTTAACCAAGCAAGCTGATTCCCCGACACCGCTACGAAACCAGAGCTGCTGTCAAATTGAGAATGGAGAATCTAGAACAACACAATGCCGAATTTAGGATGGAGATTGATGATTTGAAGTCTGGAATGACCAAGCTCACAGAAATGATGCAGGTGATTATGGCCAGAACTGATCCACCTCAAAGAACTGTCATCTCTGAAGTTGATACTACTGTTGTGGAGCCACCACAAATTCGTAATAGCCGACCGTAGACAGCATAAACTATGACCATGAAAGACAATGAAACATTTAGGAGTATGCTCAACGTTGAGAGAGCTAGAATCTCAAGTCAACTCTCCTTTAGTGAAAAGGAACTCATGTGCATGTTCATGGACACTTTGCGTACCAATCTTTATGAGAAAATGGTTGGAAGTATATCTTCCGTTTTGTCGATTTGGTTACCATTGGTGAGCGAATTGAACAAGGTTTGAAGAATGGCAAATTGTCAATATCCGGATCATCCAACAACAACAATGCTAAGAAATTCCATGGTATCTTCCAAGAAAGAAGGTGAAACCAATGTAGTTAGTGGATCTCGACACCACAACCTTACCAACCTCGCAGCTGCTCAACAACCACCATTCGCCATATTATCCATACCAAGATGTTGCAAAGAACTCAATACCAAGAACCTAACTTTGCTTTGCCTCCATACCAACAAACCATGGTGGCTCCTCCTAATGCCCTCGGATTCCTCAATGTAATACTAGGCCGAGTTATCCACAAAATGCTCAAATAAATGCTCCTAATCAAGATCGCAAAGAAAATAGAGTTCCCCGCTACCACAGAATGAGGCTCGCCGATTGATCCACTCCAATGACCTACCTCAATTGTGGACATACTTGGTCACTAAAGGCAATAGAGCCTGCACCTACTCAAATTTAAGACATCAAATTTTCCCGCAGGTACAACCCTAATGTCAAGTGTGATTTTCAAAGGTGTAGCAGTCATTCAATTGAAGACTAAGGTTTGAAGGAAAAGTTCAAGATTTGATTGATAAGAAAGTACTCACTTTTGGACATCCTCAAGTGATTGACAATCCCATGCCATGAGCAAGCCAAGCACAAACGACTCTCCTAAAGCCGCTATCGACGGAAAACTCATCCTTGTTGTCGATAGTCATTAGGCCTTTTATTATTTCATGTTGCAATTTTCTTATTTGTAATTTTAGTTTGCATTTGAACTTTGTTATCTTTAATCGTAATTTTAATGAAATGAGCATTGCATCTTTGAGTTAATCATTTCATTTTCTTTTTTTACTTTCTTTGTCACACTCCAAAATTTCAAAAAAAACAATATTATTTCTTCCGCCTCACCTTCTTTCCTGCTTAAGCAAACATTGAGGGAGGATGATGATAAACAAATACCCAATTTGCAACAAGATACTTTCAAATAAGACTTTGTCGATGATGTATGTGCATTTCTTCAAATTCCCAAACAAAGGAGATATAAGGAAGATAATCCTCGTTAATCCCTTCGAGCCTCAAGTAGGTGTTTTTCTCGCATACGCTTAAAACCCTTAATCTTAACCTGGGGCAAGGTAGTTGTTCAGTTAAAGCATTTGATACATTCGATTTCCAAGAGAATCATGTTATCATTGATCATTCCATATGCCTTCACAAAGGCGAAGGAGTGAAGAATTCAAAGCTTACATCGTTAGTTCCTCAAAGAACCATCAATATGGCGCTATAACCATCAAATTCTCACATCGATAAATAATTGTCGCAAGTTGTTCAAGCACAAAAGTGACTAATAAAAATAGAAAAGAAAAAGAAAGATCAACAAAGATCTCAACAAATGCAAAGTAAGAACAAGCTTGTGTGACTTCCAAAGAAGAATAGGTGATCACACTCAAAGAGCATTGGTTCTCAAGCAACCACGTCGTCATTTTCAATTCTCGAAGTTGAATCAATCAATTAATCGAACATAGGAAATGGAGAATATCACAAAGAATGGGTCTACAAATGAAAATTTGAGCCTTATATCCTTTGTTTCTTAAACCATGAACTGCATCACCATACAACCTTCAAAAGACCTAATTGAAACAAGGTTTCTTTTGAAAGCATACTACAGCAAGTTTATGCTAACTCGACTCCTCAATGTTTGCTAAATTCATTGGTGTTGATACCACGTTATCATATTTCTTTTCACATCTTGAATTTCAAATTTCCATTGCATCCTCATCAGGATTTATCCATCTATTTATCGCAATTTCATTTCAACAAATGATTTACTTTCAAAAGTTTGCATAATCATCAATTTAAAATTACCATTGTAAGAAAACAATTTCATCTTCAAGTTTAGCACTTCACATCAAGAGAATTTCAAATAGCTTGAAGAACATTCATCATCTACGGTTATCCCACCAGGGGTAAGCCATCTCTTCAAGAGCTGATCACAATCAGAGGCATTCCATTTTCCGAGTTCCAAACATTGGGGCATGTCATCTTCAAAGATCAACACCCCTTGTTGATCCAATTTTTTTGAGAACTCAGCATTCTGGGGCACTCAGGGCCAAGACCTATCTGCCTTCAAAGATGCTCACAAGTATATCACTACAAATCATCGCAATTTCGATCTCACAAGAAGTGTCTGGAAGTCATGCTTGCAATATCCTACCAAAGGACCACCTTCGTAATTTTTCTCATTTCATTTTGCATGTGACCCTCCGTGGGCACTCGTCCAAACATTCAAATCATATTTCTCAATCATACTTGCATGCTCATTAGTCATGCATTATACCACGATACCATTCATGGGCATCCACTCATTACATAAATATTCAAAAGCTTAAAACCTTGCTCGGCATTTTCCATCGAAACCAAGCTCTACCATACAAAATCCAATTCCTTTGACCACGTCTAAAATCATTTTATGCATTGATCATTTATCATATGCATCATTTCATAGGCGCCAATCCATTGATTGAAGTTGTTATCCTTTACCCTTGTTCAACCCATCGTGGATTTTATCATTATTTCCGTTAATTTGAATCAACCCACCGTCGAGGATAACCTTTCACCTCTTGTCAACCCACCGTGAATTAAATCATTTGCTATCCAGTAATCTCTGAGCAACCCACCGGTCGAGAATAGTTTTCAATTCACCTTCATCAATCCACGGTCGATGTTTGCTTCCTTTCTTACTTTTCGAACTCAATCCATCGGGTTGAGATGTCGTGTCGACTTTCATTAACCCACGTGTTGATGTTAAGTTTTTTGTTGTCTACTTTCATTAACCCACGTGTTGATGTTAGTTCTTATTTGTTGACTTTCATTAACCCACGGTTGATGTTAGTTCTTCGTTGTTTACTTTCATTAGTCCACGATTAGTGTCAAGATTTATTTTGTCAATCCACCGATTGAAAGTTTTGTTTCGACTTTCATTAATCCACGATTGGTGTCGCTTTATTTTTGTCAATCCATCAATTGAAAGTTTTTGTGTACTTTCATTAACCCATGTGTTGATGATTGTTCTTGTTTGTCTACTTTCATTAGCCCACGTGTTGATGATAGTTCTTTTGGCTTCAACTTTCACTGATCCACGCATTAGTGTCAATCATTTTTTTTGTCAATCCATCGATTGAAAGTTTTTGCGTCGAATTTCATTAACCCACGCGTTGATGTCAGTTCTCTGTTGTTTACCTTCATTGATCCATTGGTTAATGTCAATTTTATTTCTTGTTCTATTCGAATCAATCGATTGATCAAGGACGTCATAATTTTTCTTCATTAACCCACGCGTTGATGATAGCTTTCACGAAATTTATCTTATTTAATCCTCAGAGTTTATTTTTAGTTTTCATTCCCCCAGCAGTATAATTCATACATTCACCTCATATCATTTCATCGCATTACATTTGCATCATGGACGAAATTCAGGTTTTGTTTGTCTTTAATTACTTTCAGCCATTGATCCACGTTATCAAGCTAAAAGATAATTAAATAGGGGCAGCTGTCACACCCTATATTTCGCCCGAATTTTTTCTATTTTTAACATTTTTTCTGATTTATTTGCTTCCAAATAAAGTTTAATGTCATTTTTCACATGAGTATTGAACTGTTGCACTTGATTTTCAATTTCTATTTTATTAATAATTAGTTTAGTTTTTTGTTAATTTACACTTTTTTAATTTGTATTTTGATTAGAGCTTTGAATCAAATAAAATCTTTCCTCATTCAAAATATTATTTTTTATTATTATTATTAACAATTAGTTTAATTTTTTTATTTCAAATTTTGATATCACATATAAATTTAAGACAATTGTAATATTTTGTTTCACACTTAGAATTTGTAAATATAATAGTAATAATAATAATCAATATCAATTGCATTTTTTTACTTACTTTTATGAAATTTCTAACACATTTTTAGCATTTTTTTATTGCGTTTTTTATTAATTATTTTTAGTATTAATGTAACTTATCTTTCTTTCAATAATTAATATAGTATTCTTGTTTGATACATCCCAAAAAATCTAGAAATTTAAAAAAATGTATATACAAAAAATAATTTGTTGTAGGTTGTTGTTTGTCTTCTTTTCACGCCCAAAGATTGTGTTATCCACTCTTGCCACCATTCCACCATCTTGCTTGTACTAACCTCAAAACAATAAAAAATCAAGACATTTCATGCCCACCATTCCACTACCTCATTCCTCTTGTACAATTTCAATTCAAATTCCTCCACTACTTGTACCATGAACTTCACCTCCGATTTTACCAAACCCATTCTACCCTCACCTCATTCGCTATAAAACAAACACTTAATCCTCCGATTTAGAACCAACTCTTATATATCAAAACTCTACAACTGCATCTTTCATAGCAACACAACCATCGCTACCCTTATCGAACGCTACTTTCACCACCATGTTCTTCATCGACACAACTCCGCTTACCTCTACCGTAACCATCCATGGAACAACCATTGTTTCGTTAATCAACCTTGCTACCAATCGCGATTCTTCATTGTACTCACACCCTTTCACGCTGCCGCTAACCTTCTCCAAACAACCAACGCTCGCAACCTTTAACCTTCAACCTTCAATAATACATCTCGCCACCACCCTCGCCCACCTCACACATATCCATCCAAAACCATCTCCAACCCACAACGCTTTCTTCCTAAATACCCAAACCCTCTCCAACCATCATCACCATCTATTACTTCCGCTGAGCAAACCTATCACGATACATACTCATCACCATCACGATCCGTAATCGCAGCTACAAATCACGAACCAAACCTTATATCACAACTCACCTCAAGAACAACAACCACAAACCACAGACGAGAAACCCGATTCTTAAACGGAGAAGAAGCATTCACAAAGCAAATTAGGAAAACTCACCTAAACCATGGCATCCGTATTTTGATCCGACTTGTTTGTTTTTCATATCTGTTGTAGTTAGTAATCATTGATTTGGGGCTTAGGGTTTTGGAAAGGGTGTCATTTTGCTTTTTGTTGTTGAATAATCATGCTTGAGTCGATGATAATGATGATGGAAAGGAGAGTGAGGAGCGTTTTTTTTTTGGTCTTATATTACTTCTTTTTTTTATTATTTCGTTTTACTAGTAATTAAAGAAAAATAAAATAATGTAATTAATAATTGATGGCATTGGGAGAAGGATTGCAGCAGCTGCTCTTTTTTTCTAAGACTAGGTTTTTTTTTTCTTCTTTCTTTTAGTGCTCACAACAATGGGTTTTTTTTGTTAATAATAATATTATTTTTTATTATTATTATTAACAATTAGTTTAATTTTTTTATTTCAAATTTTGATATCACATATAAATTTAAGACAATTGTAATATTTTGTTTCACACTTAGAATTTGTAAATATAATAGTAATAATAATAATCAATATCAATTGCATTTTTTTACTTACTTTTATGAAATTTCTAACACATTTTTAGCATTTTTTTATTGCGTTTTTTATTAATTATTTTTAGTATTAACAGAACTTATCTTTCTTTCAATAATTAATATAGTATTCTTGTTTGATACATCCCAAAAAAATCTAGAAATTTAAAAAAAAAATGTATATACAAAAAAAATAATTTGTTGTAGGTTGTTGTTTGTCTTCTTTTCACGCTCCAGCATTGTGTTATCCACTCTTGCCACCATTCCACCATCTTGCTTGTACTAACTCAAAACAATAAAAAAATCAAGACATTTCACAGCCACCATTCCACTACCTCATTCCTCTTGTACAATTTCAATTCAAATTCCTCCACTACTTGTACCATGAACTTCACCTCCGTGATTTTACCAAACTCCATTCTACCCTCACCTCATTCTCGCTATAAAACAAACACTTAATCCTCCGATTTAGAACCAACTCTTATATATCAAAACTCTACAATCGCATCTTCATAGCAACACAACCATCGTTACCCTTTCATCGTAACGCTACTTTCAACACCGTGTTCTTCTATCGACACAACTCCGCTTACCTCTCTACCGTAACCATCCATGGAACAACCATTGTTTCTGTTAATCAACCTTGCTACCAATCGCGATTCTTCATTGTACTCACACCCTTTCACGCTGCCGCTAACCTTCTCCAAACAACCAACATTCTGCAACCTTTAACCTTCAACCTTCAATAATACATCTCGCCACCACCCTCGTCCACCTCACACATATCCAAAACCATCTCCAACCCACACTGCTTCTTCCTAAATACCAAAACCCTCTCCAACCATCATCACCATCTATTACTTCCTGAGCAAACCTATCACGACACACTCATCACCATCACATCCGTAATCGCAGCTACAAATCACTTAACCAAACCTTATATCACAACTCACCCTCAAGAACAACAACCACAAACCGACAGACGAGAAACCCGATTCCGTAAACGGAGAAGAAGTGATTCACAAAGCAAATTAGGAAAACTCACCAGAAACCATGGCATCTCGTATTTTGATCCCTTGTTTGTTTTTCATATCTTGTAGTTAGTAATCATTGATTTGGGGCTTAGGGTTTTGGAAAGTGGTGTCATTTTGCTTTTTGTTGTTGAATAATCATGCTTGAGTCGATGATAATGATGATGGAAAAGGAGTGAGGAGCGTTTTTTTTTGGTCTTATATTACTTCTTCTTTTTATTATTTCGCTTTACTAGTAATTAAAGAAAATAAAATAATGTAATTAATAATTGATGGCATGGGAGAAGGATTGCAAAAATGCTCTTTTTTCTAAGACTAGGTTTTTTCCTTCTTTCTTTTAGTGCTCACAACAATGGGCTTTCATCTTGGCCCAAATTTTATTTTTCTTCAAGATCACTATTGATTTGTTTAATGCACCTCCATGATCACATTTTATTTATGCTTACTTTATTTCCTCTTTATAATTATAAAACCAAGAATTATTTTATTTGTTAATTTAATTTGAATACTAGAGATATATTAGGACTTTAATTGCTTTCTAAAATATCAAAATAGTTTAGCTTATTATCTCTAAGAATTATTTTTCTTAATTATTGAATTATTATTTATTTTATTTGTACATTTGTTAGACTTGTAATTATTCGATTCAATCCCCATTTGTAGATATGTATCCCTATCCCATGTGATGTAATAGTTTAGTAATTATTTTATCGCTTTACTTTATTCATCACATGTTCACAAAATAAAAAAAACATTTCAAACTAATACTCGATGCAGCCATTTTCATACCATGAGTCCACAAAGCTTAGAAGCATTGCAACGCCACACATTTGTGCACACACCACGCTGCTCTTGGGCTTACAATGAGACTTTAGTTGATTAGTTAAACGTTATTTAATTATCTAATTAGCTTATTTAAAATTGATTAGGCCATCTAATTAATTTTATTAAACTATTTACTTGATTAAATTTTGTTTAATTAGTTGATTAAATTTATTTCACGATGCACTTACACAATTGTTAGTTGCTTTATCATTTATGTGAGCTACCTTGTATGGGCTTTTATTTCATTTACTCGCTTTATTTCATACTTGTACATATTTATTCACCTCATTTCCATTCTCGCACTTTGGTCCATATACCAATTTTAATCGTAGCCCAAATCAATTCTCTTCTCATCTTTAAGACATTTCATAATAAAGTTTCAAACCTCGATCCAATGTCGAGTTATTTTTTCAAAACACTTTCACAATAAAATCCAAGTCTTTGAATCGGCGTTAGGCCAATTGTTTGAAAACTTGTGCCAAATGAATTTTAAGTCTTTAAGTTGTTGGACGCTAGACCAATTGTTTAAAGACTCCTAAACAACGTGAACTTTGTTTCACTTCACTTTTCATGAGAAAACCTTTTTGGGTGATAGACGACTCGTCCGAGCATTAGCCCTCCGGTTTCTAGTATTTGAATCGTAAGACGTTAGTCCTATTGTTCGCACGCTTTCACCCACAATAAAAATCAATTCAAACTCATCAAACCTGCCCATGTGCAAGTCCATTTTTCAAACTCACATCGCTCACACGCGATCTTCTTTCGCCACACGAATTGCACTAGTAATGTCTTATCGTCCACGTACGATTAAGCTCCTATTTTCATAAATAAAATCAACCAACCAACAAATGTTCTCGCAACCGAGAACTACGTAAGCTCTGACTTTTCCATCGCACTTGGGATATACGTAGGCACGAGATTCTAACATCTCGGCGAGCATACTTTCAAAAAAATTAAAACATGTTTCGTTTTATATTTTCAAGATAAAAAAAGATTGCAAATTTAAATTTAAACACACAAACATGCTTATAACTAAATGGGTCCCATCGAGTACGATAGATGTGAGGGGTGCTAATACCTTCCCTTGTATAACCGACTTCAACCCGCATCTCTTGGTCTCAAGGCCATTTCATTTCACATTTTCATTTCTTTGGTTTTATCTATATTTTCCTTACCGCTTTAGGAATAAATAAAGTTAGGTGGCGACTTCATTGTTTCATTGTTCAGAATTGGAATTTTTTCGATAAGGCCAACATTTACCAAGGAAGTTTTGGTCACAAAGCAACCGAGTCTTCTATCACCAAGAAAGCTATCTCTGATTGAATATTTTGTCAACTTCGAAGTTGTTCAATATGTATTTACATGTTCATTAAGATCTCTCATCGCAGTAAATGTCGGAAAAAGATTTACCGACTTCATAAACATCTATATCACACCAGGCCGGATATGATTTGTTTATCCCGCAGAAGTGTATGCTCGTTGGGCTACTAAATTTGTTTTGTTGGTAACTCGAAGTTACATGGTTAAGACATTCAAGATGTCGTGGCTCATCGCACCTTCGGCACAACAATTTTACTATTGTTCTAAGACACTTATCTTCGTAAAGTCTCATGGGTATTCAGAACTCTTTGGGATCTTCGTACAATTTCTCAATTATATCTTCTTTGGGTTTTTCGATAATTCTCAATTATCTTCTTTGAGATCTTCGCATAATTTCTCAAATCATATCTTCGTTAAAGTCTGGGTATTCTTTAACTCTTCGGATTTTTCCGACAAATCCTCCATCTTATCTTCGATAGAGTCCTCTAATCTTTCGTTTCTTCTTTTCGCTTGAGAAGTTCGGTTTTCTTCTCAAAGCATTTCCATTAAGGCATCCTGAGATGACTTAATCTATTATTTTTCTTTTCTCCTAAGAAGTGCGGTTTTCTTCTCATAGAATTTTCGTTAAGGTGTCCTGAGATGGCTTAATCTATTTTTTCTTTTCGCTTGAGAAGATCGATTTTCTTCCCAGAGTATTTGCAGTAGGACTTGTTGTTTATTGCTCATTTTGGTTACTTGGTTTTCCCCAGTGTTGTTGAGATCTCCTCATATTTCTCAGTTGTTCCTGTTGTTGTTAAAGCATTTTGTTTGTGCTTAACAAGTTTATTCTCTTCAGGCCTCATCCTTGACTCGTAGTCAAGATATCTTATCCGCATTGGTGTCCCGCATAGGGCTAATTTTTGTTCTTTCAGTATTCAATCCTTCCATCACGAACGCTCAAAGATGTTACTCTTCTCACTTATCGTGTTTAAGATGATTGAATAGGCTGTTGCACCCTAAAATTTACCCTCTTAGGCTCGTTTCATCATGCACATGCACATGCATTCATATCATTAGTTATATGGCTATGGGATCAAGGTGTCTTCCAAAGGGTTTTCGCAAGCAATAAGGGATGTTGAATGATTAACCAATGAAAGAGGGTCTCAGAACACCCTTTCTACTTTCCCATGAATTATATAATTAATCGTAGTTTTAACATAACGAAGGGCCACAATTTAAAAATTATTCAAATAATAAAATAATAAACCAAGAGTCATGCATTTATCAAGAACTTATTAAATATAATTCAAACCAACGATTATGTTTTACACAACGGAAATAATATAAAACCCAGAATAAATTCAAATCATAATTATTCCAATCATAAACCAAAGAAACAAGTTTAATCCGTAAAATTTCAAAACGATCGTTCCCTAGTGTTAAAACTACCAGAGCATGATACTGACACGCGGACTATCTAAATAGCATAACTCTATAAGCCATCCTCACCAAATCAAGAAGCTAACCACTCAATCGAAATCATTAAAGTAAGGGTGAGATTTCATTAACAATTAAAATTTATTATACGTTTCTTTAAAACAATAAAACAATCAATTCATTATTCCACTCTCATTAGTATATTCAGATTTCCGTTCACCAATACAGATCACACAGATCAAAATGCACATATTATCGATCAATGCAATTATAACACCGAAATCATCCTAACATGTTATAATTACATATGTAATACAAACTCAATGCATGTGGTACCAAACGTGAACCGAGTTCACACCTCGTCCGCTTACACTCCTGAAAAAATTAATCATCGATTCGCCCATACATCACTAGGTCAAGAATCCAGCCTTACCACCACTATCCACTGGGTACGGGTATTGGTAAAACAAGTCAAATTGCAAACAATGGGAATTAACTCCACCAGAATGCATATGCATGCACATCAAAAGCATGCAGCATTCAAAATAGATTATGACCACATCAGACATCATAAACCATCATCAACCACAACATGATATCGACCTATCATAAAATAAATCATCGCAGCATAAATATGCCAACGCTACCCTTCAATTTAGTAAGGCTATCACCGTATATACAACAACAACAACTCATGATATCAGCAAGCATCATGAATATACAACATCAGCAACAACATATAATAGCAATACAATCATGAGTATATGACGTTAATTACAACATATAGAATTAACACCTAGCCAGTATACACAAAGTTAATGAGACAATCATTAATTACAACGGATCCTTCATACGTAAGCCAAAACAATCCTTCAAGATCTCAATTCATCGGTTTTGAAAATATTTTTAATCGATAGTACTGCTCTAAGCTTTCCAACAATACCAATTATGCCTAAATCGTAGTTACTACGCAAAGATGACCAAAACCGCTTTTAGAAAATCCCGCCCATTCCCCGTCCAAATTTTAGGTCGATCCATAAGCTCATGTGTCAACAAAACCTGCTTTGTGTCGACAAAACACGATGTGTCGACTCATACGTAATAATTTTTCCCATTTTTCAAAATCCCTTCAAGATGAGTCCATCCATGGCTTTTGTGTCGACATAAAGCTTCTTGGCCGACACATAACTCTTGTGTCGATACAAGAGTTCAAAAATCTCCACATGAGTCGATGCATAGTTGTATGTCGACACAAGCGCTTTTCCACTGCTTTCTTAAAATAACGCAGCTTGTGTTGATGCATAGCTTCTTGGGTCGACTCATGCTGCGTTTTTCCACCAAAAAACAGTTCTATTCCCACTGTTTGCAATCCCAATCAATACCATTCATTACCAACAGCCATGGCACAACAGAAACAATAATTCTTATGTATCTTCACACCTAATTAACATCAGAATTATGCTTTCTAATTATCCTACAATCATCCTACGCAATTAATCATTATTATCATTCCCAATTGAATTATTATGCCAGATCATAACGTTAGGGCACAACCTAAAATTCCTAATTCGAGATTCCTAATGGATCAATTCATTCTATTGATCATCAAAACCTATAAGGCATAATAATAAGATCAAATCACCCCTTACCTCGCGATGAATCTTCGAATTCTGACGATTTGGCTTTTTCTCCTCTTTTTCTTCTCTTCCCAAAAGTACTTAGAATGAAATCCTAATTTCTCATTACTTTTCCCTTTATTTATTCCTTTTTATTTTCCAAATAATAGAAATAAATAAATTAGATTAATCAGAGCCTTTTACTCTACACACCTCCCAATTCCACTTCACACCCCCAACACCTCCAATTATTTAATTAATTAATTAAATCCATCAATCCAAAAATACTAATAATTAAACCTTTAATTAAATTTATAATTAAATTTATAATTATTTAATAGTTGAATTAATTTGGGGTGTCACAACTCTCCCTACTAAAAGTGTTTTCGCCCTAAAATATACCTTAGACGAAAAGTTCGGATACGAGTCTCTCATCCGCCTCTAGTTCCCAAGTAACATTCCCACCGCTGGTCCTCCCAAGCTACTTTCACCAACGTTATCTCTTTACCTCGAATCGCTTCAACTTCCGACTCAATCCTCGCAGATAATGCTTCCACAACAAATTATCTCGACCAGATATCATCTACCGAATCTCATGAGACGGATCAAGAATGTACTTCCTCAACACATGGAAGACATCATGCAAATTGTAGTTTACTTGAGGTAAAGCAATCTGATAAGCAACTTTTCCAACCTTCTTCGTAATCTGATACGGACCAATAAAATGCGTGTAACACGGTGAACTGACTTTGTAGGTTTTTTGTATCGCAAATGTGCGGATAGCAAGAGTCGCCACCGACTTTTCTTTTATCCAATTAAGGGAAGGTAAAAAGTACAGAAAAAGACCTTCGTTAGATTCTGAGTAAGGGAGAAGGTTATGAAAAGGGAAGGTATTAGCACCCCTTTCCATCCATAGTTATCTACGGGCTCTTAGTTGCTCTTAGATCACTTTAAAATTGCTTTCTGTGTGTTTGACAAAAATGTTTTGAAAAGGCATTTCGCTTTGACTTTGTAATGATTCATGTAGGAATGTATACAAAGTGTTCTAAATGTTTTGTTTGGAAAGAGTTTGAACTTTGACAAAAGTGTGAGGTGTGAAAAGTATTTTGATGGAGCAAGCAACTAAAAGTCTTATTACCTACTGTAATTGGTCGCTTTGTTATTTTACGCCCTTTAGAATAGCGCTATCCATACCATTAGTTGGTAGGTAACTCTATTCATTGGATGTAAGCGGACATTCAAGGACATCGATTGTCATAGAAAGCAACTCAGAGGAAGTATCCTAGCACATTCGGGGACTATCATCATTTTTCGAGGCGACAATCGAGGGTCAAGATCATGTATTCGGGGCGACATCGTGGGTCTATGATCTTTGTATCAAGGGACTATGATGATTTGTTTTGAAGGCAACGGTGCTAGATTACCTCACGCTCGAGGGACTCGACCATTTGAATTGTGAAGGCAACGAGAGAATTACCCTAAGGGTATGTGTGAAAAGTGTGTTGATTCGATTCATGTTATCTTGAAAATTAGAGTGAGTTGTGTTCAATTTTAGTCTTGCCATACATGCCTAATTACTAGCGCTTATAGGTGCGGAAATTAAAATGGAAAGGTAAAGTGCGAAAGATAAATCCTACGCTATAACATGGCTTTGGCGATACATAATTTAAACGTATGGAAAATAAAAACCCTAATTAAGCTATTACATCCCATGAGCAATTACATAATTGGAAAAAAGAAAACGATAAAAAGAAATCGTCCGAAACAAGATAACCTGTGAAAAGATGAGAAATCGGGAAATTCAAAGAAATCGAACAAGAGAAAAATGTTAGCAAAAATAATAATTTTTAAATGAGAAAAATATTTCATGCTGGAAATAACATTAATATGCTAAAATAATTTTTTGGGATTTTTTGGAGATAATTTAATAATTAAAAAACAATTAAATGTGATTTAAATGATAAATTAACAATTAAATTAAATATGCATGCAAAATAATATTTTTTAATTTTGTAAATTAAATAAACATTTTCTGAAAATAATGCAAAAAGAAAAATATTTTTTTGTGTTTTCTAATGCATGATAAAAATTATTGAAATAAATTAAAATGCATGTAAAATATTCAGAAAATAAGGAAAATATGAAAAGAAGTTTGCAAACATGTGAAAATCAAATGCCATGGCCAGGGATCGAACTGGAGACATTCCTTTCACAACCCCACGCCTTTGCCATCTGAGTTGGAGTGCACGCGTGTCATTGATACGAAGCGAGTTGTTTACAAACAAGTGTCGCTCCCTGATTGCCTCGTCCCCGCGCCAAACTTCATCTTCTTCAATTCAAATTCTGGGAACTTTGCGTCGGCTTTGGTTCGACGCTATAACCCCTGCTAAATCAAAAATCACATACAGATAATATAAATGAAATCTAAAGCCATGGTTTGACTCGTCTTGGTCCACTGAACATCCTGATGGCATCGGTTTGGTCCAATTTATCCTAATTAGAGAAGCCCTAAAACGTGACCAAAAACCCTAATCATGGCATATAATGTTTCCGGCCATAGAAATACAATTAAACCATCCAGAAAGTTTGCAAGCTTCATTCTAAACACAAAACAAACATCAAAACTCATTAATAATGCATGATAAACAGAATTTGATTTTGGAAAAATAAGAACAAACCGAAATCGTATTTGCTTGATTCTTGATGCTTTTGGACAATGTGAAGGTATGGATCGATTCAGGAGGTATCAAGGAATGTGTTTGAGTGCTTGGAATCAATTGAAACGAGCTAAATCCCAGGTTGCTAGTAGCTTGTATAGCACGGATTTTTTGAGCTTGAATAGGGTTTCTCCAGCCAATTTTTCTACCCTAATTCGTGTGGTATGTATTGTATATATATAGTAGATGGAATTGGAGCTGATTTGAGAAAGAATCAATCATCAATCAATGCAAAATATATTTGATTTTGTACCAAATCAAATTTTCTCTTTGATCAATTTCAATCAATTCTTGCCATATCCAATCAAATTTCAAATTTGTCTGGCTTTATTGGGTTGCTTGGATCTCAAGGAAGAGAGAAAAATCAAATTTGCAATTAATTTTGATTTTATACTTTATTTTTGATTTAATTTGTATTTAAATGAATAAAATACAAATTAAATAGAAAAATAAAATAAAAATTCGTGGCATTGGGCTTGGATATTCCTAATTGTACAAGGACCAAGTTTGGATGAAGAAAAAGTAAGCCCATTTGCAAAAATTTTGATTTTTAGAAGTATCTCTCTTTGTGCACTTCTTCAAAATTGCCCAACTTGTGAATGGTGTATCTTGCTCAATTTTCAACATTTTTGAGTGTTCTTGGACTTTTTGGAAAGCTCTAAGAGTCCTCTAACCAACCTCTTTGGTTTCATCTCAATTGGAGTTTCCATGCTCAATATATCTTCAAAACAAAATGTTGACTTTTTGTTGACTTTGAAAAGGACCTGTAATGTTTTGATCCATACTTTCCAAATGAAGCATTTTGTGAACATTCTTGTGAGACATGAAGTTGTAGAGAATTGAATTTCCTTCAAAACAAGAGGTGGTGGAAAACTTTCTGAGAAAGTATGAAGAAGTTATGCTCAGTCAAAGTTTGGTTGACTTTTCACTAAGAAACCCTAATTTAGAAAGTTTGACTTTTGAGCAAATCTTGTGTTTTCTTGATGAATCATGATCAACCCTTGATCAAATGATGAATTTAACTTCAAAATGAGGATGTTGACCAAAAATTATGAATTTTGACTGTATGTTGACCACAGTTGACTTTTTGTCCAATACAACTGATTTTCAACCATCCGAGCAATCGTCTCGAGGAAACTTGACTTGGAGGCTTGAAACTTGACATGGAGAATTTTGAAGCATATGAGGAGGCATGAAGACCATTGGACATGTTGGAAGTCCATCTTGATTCGAGAAATACCAAACCCTAGTTTGGGTTGATTGTCTAGAGAGGGTTTGTCTCGATCAACCTCAAGAATCCTCGAGCATGGATGTATGGAATATCTTGAGAAGATGGAGGGCAAATTTTGGGTATGATACCCCTGCTCAATCTTCTTATACCGAAGGGTTAGATTGGCATGTTCGCTCGGGACCCGGAGGTAGAAGATGATTGAACACCGAGTACCCCTTAAAATTTGCACTCACGGTTGGTCGATGATGCGGAATGGGCTTATGATGCCATTGGAGAAGTTGAGATCACGCGAATGAGTCGCACTCTAGACTTGAGATTGTTGATAGGAGAATTGACGGGGATGGGCTTAAGATGCCATCTGGAAAGATCAATGCTGGGGAGTGAGCCATACGCTAGGCTCTGTAGAAGTTTCTGGAAGTGAAAGGGGATGGGCTTAAGATGCCATCCGGAGGGAGTCGTACGTTAGACTTCATGCTCATCTTCGAATAAAGTTATTGGTTTGTATTGGTTTTTTAACCAAATATGCAGCATTCCGAAAGTGGAGAAATGTTGACAAATGGTCCAAGATGGGCTTAAGATGCCATCCAAGGCAACTGAGTCGTACGCCATACTCTGTACTTGCTGTTGATAATAAGAATGAGTCAGAATAGTTCTTCGCCGACTACTCCGTAGTAGTTGGCAAAATGTGGATAGCTTCCTGCAGCATCGGTATTGATCCATTGCCTCGTTATCGAGGATAACTTGTGATCGCTCGTATAGTTTTCCGCCTGGATTCGGGTCTTAATCTCGGATCTGCGTCGGAGGACAAAGCAAGGGCGGTCGCTCGGATAGTTTTCCGCCTGTTTCGTGCATTAATCCCGGACCGCTTGTTGGAGGACAACTAGGCGGTCGCTCGTATAGTTTTCCGTCCGCTTCGCATTAATCCGACCCGTCTGCTTTTATGATTTCCACCGCTTTGAAGAAAAACAAGAGAAACTTTGATAGAATATTGTTAGTCTTATGCAAGGAATGATGCATGACGATGTGTATGAATGACATATGCATTTTTTGTGACTTTACGAGAAATGTATGAATGATAGATGTTGTGGTATTTCAAAACATATCCATCTTGAAGAAGAGGCAGATGTTCAGTTTGAAGGATTTCTGACTTCTGTTTGGGGATGGAGATCTCGAGAAGAAAGAAAACTTTGATTCCTCCGGTGCACTATCTGACCACGTCTTGAGCCTAGATATTGTTGAGGGTGGTAGAGTTACGCTGTCGAGGACCTTGTGTGTGACCCCGCTGGGAGAATCTTGAGGTACTCACGGGATTTTGTGTGCAAGTCCCTGAGAGTATTTGGTGGTTGGCCGGAGACCGGGTTGGAAGAACTGGAGCCCGTTGTAATCTCTCGACTGGGAATGAAAGATGTAGGTTTCCTCCGGTGCACTATCTGACCAAGTTTCAAGTCTGGACACTGCTGCTGGAGAGAAGGGGAATTGTTGAAAGATATTTTGCTGGAGATAAATACCTTGGTGGGATGGATCGCATCGCTGAGACCGATGTAACATGATTTAGTTGAGTGGAATTACTGGGGACTAACGTATACTCCTCCGGGAAGGTTTGTTGTGAGTGACACCTCTGGGGACCATGTTCGTGGGGAAAATGTTTTGGTGACTTTCGTCGTCATCTCGATTCCTGGAGCCTGTAGTAATTACTTTTGTATGTTCACTTTTCGCATGTTTGTATACAAATTTTTATGGTCAAATGCATATAATCATTCAAAGAAAACGTTGGACTTTATGCAAACAACAACAGCAAAAAAAATTGCAAAGAGAAAGAACTTGTATTAATTTGAAATGTATGATGGCCAAGTAGTTTGTACACAAGAAAGGTAAAAAGCTATGCGGAAACCATCTCGTTAAGTTCCAACTATGCTAGTACTCATATATTTCAATATCTCATCTCCTTGCTGTTAGTAGAAAGTGAGTGAATTAATTTTCGCCATTTGAATCTTGAATGCTGATAGTAGTCTGGAAGAAAGTGATCTGGACGAGACATAGTCGTACGCTTAAATCCCTAACTTTTGCCTAGACCGCCCTTTCGGTTTTCACCACCGGATACCTTTTTGCCCAAGCCGCCTTTTCAGGTTTTCGACTTGCCGGGTGTACATGTTTTGTATTTATCCTTAACTTTTGCCCGAACCATTTTGGTTCGCCAGGATGCCCTTATTTTTAACTAGGTCCGTCGACCTAGCGGGTCTCTTTTATGCGTAGTATTTTTTGACTATGTCTGCGCTCACTGTGGTGTGGGAAGTCTTCACCATCCATGGTGCTAAGTATCATAGCTCCGCCGAAAACACCGACTTGACTACAACCGTCCCTCGAGGTGGGAGTCCATTTGCCCTTGGGATCACCTTGTGGAAGAATGATGTGCTTGACTACTAGATCACCGACTTGGTAGACTCGGTGCTTGACTTTCTTGTTAAATGCTCTGATCATTCACTTCTGATAGATTTGTCCATGGCGTATGGATGCGAGCCGCTTCTCATCAATCAAATTAACTGGGTCAAGGAAGTTTGATCCAATCGCTCGCTTAACTCCGGCCCCGGAGGACTCGTTGAGGGAATCGACCTCACTTGGTAGGACCGCCTCCATTCCGTATACAAGAGAGAAAGGGTTGCCTCGCTGACGTCTGCATCAGAAAGCGATAACCATGAAGAGAAAATGGTAACATCTCATGCCAATCCTTGTATGTCACCGCTATTTTCTCAGATAATCTTCTTAATGTTCTTGTTGGCGGCTTCCACACGCCATTCATCTTTGCCGATAAGGAGAAGAGTTGTGATGCTTGATCTTGAATCTGTGCGTAGTTCGGTGATCATTTTGTTGTTGAGATTAGAGCCATTGTCCGTGATAATCCTTTCAGGAGTGCCATACCGACAGATAAGATTATGCTTGATGAAACGAGCCACAACATTCTTGGTAACAGATGCGAACGAGGCTGCTTCTACCCACTTGGTAAAGTAGTCAATTGCCACAAGGATGAAACGATGTCCATTGGAAGCTGTGGGCTTGATTTCTCCGATCATGTCAATGCCCCACATTGCAAAAGACCAAGGAGCCGTTAGAACATTCAGAGGTACTGGAGGAACGTGCACTTTGTCTGCATATATCTAGCATTTGTGACAAGATCGAGCGTGATGTGATGCCGCCTTCCATGGTGGACCAATAGTAACCTGTTCTCAAAATCTTCTTAGCCATCGTATGTCCACTAGAGTGGGTACCAAATGCGCCTTCGTGTAACTCTTCCATGATACGTTCCGCTGTTTCTCGGTCTACACAGCGGAGTAAGCACAAATCATGATTGCGCTTGTATAAGATGTCGCCGAGGAAGAATTGGATGCAAATCTTCTCATGAACTTTATCATTGATGATGCCCGGGATATTCCCGAGTCTCAAGATACCTCTTCACGTCAGAGTACCAAGGTTTCTCGTCTGTATCAAGTTCATAACAATACCGGTTCGTCAAACCTCTCAATGATGATCCGGGAGCCTGTCCCATCTCGACCTTGCACATAGACGACATAGTACCTAATGCGCCCCGCCAACCGATTCTCTTCTCGTGGAATGTGGTTGAAAGTGATCTCTTCAAGTAGGAATCAAACTCGTAACATGTTCTCGACACGGAATGAGATTCGAGTGCTTCGATCCTACTCGCCTTAATCGACCGATCACCAAAGTCGAGTCTCCATACACTTGCAAGAACTTGATTCTTAAGTCAATAGCACTTTGATACCCATGATGCACGCTCAGATTCGCCATGTTGTTAGTGCAATCGAAACATAATCGCGGTGAAAGGCGATGTCCGCCGCAGGGATGTAATGATGGCGCCAATGCCATTGCCAAGCGTTGAGGCTCCATCAAAGACCATGGTCCATCGATCCTTGTTCGGTCCTTTGTCCGGCCTGGTTCTTCGCAATCAAGAACTAGTAAGACATCTTCGCTCTGAAATTGAACCGCATAGATCGATAGTCATCTACGGCTGATGAGCCAAATGATCGCCTACTACACCCCTTTGATCGCTTCGAGAAGTGTACCGGATGTCACTCTGTCAAGATCATCCGCCATCTTGCTATTCTTCCGAGAGAGCTGGTTTCTCAAATATGTATTTTATCGGATCCATCTTGGAAATCAACAAAGTAGTGTGAGTCAACATATACCGCCTTAGTCGACGAGCAGCCCAAGTTAAAGCGTTGCAAGTTTTCTCGAGCATGTGAGTATCTTGTTTCACAATGGTAAACTTTTGCTAAGGTAGTATATTATGCTCTTTTCGACTGCACTGCCATGTTGCCCCAACACACACCCCATTGAGTTCTCTAACACCGCAAGTACATGATAAGAGGTCTTCCTTCAAAGTGCATTAGGATAGAGGATTCTCAGAGGTACCCTTGATTTTGTCAAAAGCGATCCGCAATCGCTGCTCCATTCCACTACTTGGTCTTTCTTTAGTAACTTAAAGATTGGCTCACAAGTAGCGCTAGATGTGCAATGAACGGCAATGTAATTCAATCGGCCCAAGAAACCACCGACTTACTTCTCAAAGCGGAAGTCGGCATCTCTTGAATAACTTTAACCTTGGCGGGTCAACTTCAATACCTTCTCCACCGACAACAAACCCTAGAAGTTTTCCGGATCCGACTCCAAAGGTACACTTGTTAGATTAAGTCTCATCGCATTTCTTCGATCTATCAAACTTCCGCGAAATGATCAAGATGTTCTTCTTCGCCAGGACCGAGCTATCATGTCGCCGACGAGACCTCTATCTCGTGATGAATCATGTCATGAAATAACGCCACCATAGCACGCCGATAAGTGGCGCCCTCTTTAGTCCGAACGCATAACCTTGTAGCGTAGTACCCCACCGTGTAACAAAAGTAGTCTCTCCATGTCTTCGGAGCCATTTTGATCCGATTGTAATCGAGAAACCATCCATGAAGGAGAAAACCTTATGCCGAGCGGTGTTGTCAACCGTAACATCAATATGAGGGAGGGAAAATCGCTCGGACTCGCTTTGTTCGATCTCTCGAATCCACACACATTCGCACTTACCATCCTTCTTAGGTACGGAACCACATTCGCAACCCATGTGGATAGGAAGTAACAACTAAGAAACCGATGTTGAATCGCTTCATAACTTCGGCTTTGATTTTCTAACATCTCGTGACGCATGCGACTAACCTTCCTTTCACCGAGAAAACCTTCTTTTGTCGGCAATGTGTGCCACAATATCAATGTCTAAACCCGCATGTCTTCACGACCAAGCAAAAACCTCAATGTAGTCTCGTAACATCTAAACCAATCTTTCTTTAACACTGCTCTCAAGACCCGCTCCTATCTTGATCTCTTTTCTATCTTCATCGCACTCCAAATTCACAACCTCAACTTGCTTTTGCGGTGGTATAACTCGATCTTCTTGTCAGTAATGGCCCGACAAGTTCTCCGGCACTTCACAATCTTCCTCACTTTCGCCTTCTTGGTAGATCGGATTATCAAGTCATATTTAGCAATAGCATAGCTGTTATCAACGAGATTCGAGTGATTCCGCAGTAGTATCACGCGGTGTGTGTAAGAAACACATAGCTTTTTGAAGGGGTGATAAAGTAAAAGAAAGAAAGCAACAATTAAATGCAAAAGTCCAACGATTTTATTGAATGAAAATATGCAAATGACAGATAATAACCATCACAAACGAGCCATGATGCCCCGGGCAAGGCACTAGGCTTTCAAAGTTTATTGTTCAAAACATAAAGAAATACGAAAAGCAAAACAAAACAAGAGCAATTACTCCTGACTAAAGGAGATTGGTATGACGTCTTAAGTCTTCCAATTGCTGAGTCCACTGTCTGGAGTTGGGAAGATTCACTTGTTGATGTCGAGGTCGTTGTCGTCGTCTTCTATAGCATGGATTCCACTTTGGCCGATGCGAAAGGAAGCACGGCACGTCATGGGCGATCATCTTCAGACCTTTGATGGTGAAGCCTAAACGAGTCTTGTCAGATTTGAAAGGAAGATCAGGGAGCTGTCCCCAAATAGAACTACATCCTCCTTCAACAGCGGCTTGAGCATCTTTCAGCGAGGCCATCCTAGGCGGAGCTTGTGTAACTTCAGGAGTGACAGGAGAGTCAATAGGCATGACTCTGGGGATTGTTTTAAAAGCTTGACAGGGAGTCTCGACAAATTCACCTTCCATCTCGAGATATCGGAATGATCAGATGATCGACCATATATTCTCTTCACCGTGACATCAGAACAACCTTCCCTTTCACCGGTACTTCAGCCGATGCAAGGTAGAGGTAATACCGCCCCATGTATCCAAGGGCATCCAAGTAGGCAGAGTAAGTGGACGGATGTCCATGACAAAGAAAGTAGAGTCGAAAGTCTGGGAACCGACTTTGACTGGCAGAATGAGCTCTCCAAGCACTGTTCGCTTAGAACCATCAAAAGCTCTCATAATTATATCACTGGGTCTCAGAACCAACCCTTCGATATCAAGTCGATCAAAAGTAGTCTTTGGAAGGATATTTAGAGCAGAACCGGTATCAACCAAAACATGAGACAGGTAGTGCCCTTGCACTCAACCGAGATGTGCAAGGCTTTGTTATGTTTCCTTCCAGTAGAGTCAAATCAAGATCGTAGAAGCTTAGACCGTTGTTGGCAGCCAGCTAGCAATACAAACTTCAAACCGTCTGGTAGTGTCTTGCGCACGTGAGCATTCTTCATAAACTTCACCAAGGCGTTAGCATGAGCCTCAGAGCACAAGAGCAGAGCAAGCATGGAGATCTTGGACGGAGTTTGCCCTAACTGTTCCACAACATTGTAGTCACTCTTCTTGATAATCTTCGCATTTCCTCCATTTCTTGTTTGAGGTGTCTTAGCAACTTCCTTTGGTACTTCGGTCGAAAGGATGAGTCACCGGTTCTTTCCTCTAGCTTGGGGAATGGGTTGAATAGGAATGCAAGCCGAGCCGTGGTGTCTTTGAGGAGAGATTGAGAGAAACCCTTCCGTTCTAGTCACTTTACTTGATCCTGATGTTGTCAACGCTGAATGGTAGCTTCGACTATAAGATCTTTAATGGTCATAGGGTCTTGCTTGACGCCATGATAGTAAACATCACCCATAATTCCAAGGGATAGCCTTGTTAGAGGAATATGGAACCGTCCGGAGAAGTAATAATGAGAGGTGCCACTCTAGGCACAGATCGCAGAGGAAATCCTTATAGTGTCAACATCAAGATAGTCTTCGGGAAATCGTCACCCCATCCGTTACCTTAACATCTTCAATAGGAATCTTGTAGCCAGAACAAGTGTACTTCACCATGTAATCATACTTTCCACTTGGCTGCCCCAAGGTATCCCACAGATGGTGCAGCTGCTCACATCTTTGATCTTCGCTTAGACATATCTTCACACTTCCTCGACATGTGGTTTTAGAAATAGTATCTCACGGTTATCCATCATGCATCGAACACATCTTCTTAACCAAGCACAACCATCGTGCATGATGGGCACCAACGATAATTCTCGGGCATCCTGATTGACACCCTTTGCAAAGAAATTCTTCTTAACAACATCGAGGAATGGTCGTCATCTATGTTGAAAACGTAAGTATCATCACCAATGAATTGGAACTCTTGTCATGGTTAGGCATAGGCGCATTGATCACATTCGGGTCTCAACAGAGGGTCAAACTCAATCGCTTAGCTTCAATCATGTCTTGAATCTTGTTCTTCGAGCCCAACACCAGTTATGTCCAGGCTATTGGAATGGTAAGCACACTTAGCATTAGGATTGTATCTCGAGAGGAAGTGTTGATGTTTCGAGGAGGATCCTCAAGGTTATCACCACTTTCAACATGTGTTGCAAGGCTCATGACAAAGGCATGTTGATCTTCAGAACTGCCTCGTGGCGCCTGCTCGCTACGTTGTCTCACCGAGGTTGGCCGATGTAGGATCGAGATCACAACCGCCCCACGATGAGCACGGTCGGTCTTGGCTCGGCTTTTCCGACCATACACAAGATTAGTTTCTTCTTACCACCAAAAGATCTCTTTGCAAGATTCAAGATGTCTCTATCTCAATCTTTCCACTTTTGATACCAGCTTCAATACGCCTCCGCTCAATATCAACTTGAACTGGTCAAGAGTTTCCAATCGATGATCAAGAACGGCCTATCGTTGTTCCCATAAACATATCAACCAATTCTATTGGACAAGGGTGGCTGAACTCCGCTAAATCTCCATTTTCGAGCATACTCTTTGAACTTCTCATCACGACCCATAGACATGCTCAGTAGTTGCATGCGAGTGGGTGTCAATTCAAAGATTGTACTCATATTGCTTGTAGAAAGCATCTGCTAAGTTACTCCAGGTACGGATACGGTCATTCTCTAGCTGATAATACCACTCCAACTGAGTTCCGGACAAACTCTCTTGAAAATAGTGCATCCACAACTTTCTGTCATCAGTGTGGGGATTGATCTTCTGAACATAGGACTTCAAATGCAGCTTCGGACAAGACATGCCATCATACTTGGCAAAAGTTGGAACTTTGAACTTAGGAGGAATCACCACACCAGGGACAAGGCTCAGATCATCGAAATTCAACCCGGACATCTTCAGGTTTTCCACAGCATTCAGGCGGTCTTCAAGTTGCTTGTACTTGTCATCTTCATCAGAGTACTGGCTATGGTCAGAGCAATCTTCTCCCTCCTTCTTAGGCTCACGTTGGTCATCTTCATTACCCTCGACACTCCCCTCATTCTTGACACTTCCTTCAGAGCTCTATCCGATCGACCTCTTAGGACCACCTTTGTAGCGCGCCCATGTTGAGAAGACCAACAACCTTCTTCTTTCGTTGATGAGCTTCGATCTTCCTAGCCTTGGACCAAACCGGTGAACATCTCTGGAACCGAGCATTCGAGCCCGAGATCTTGACGGACTGCTCAAGAGCCATTTCGCTAAAATAAATAGCGAGAGAATGAGAAAATCAATCTTCAATGTACCGTGATGCAATGTTATGCTATGATATGCAATGTTTATGCGAATGCAATGCAATGTTTTCAAGGACCTTAGAGATTTAAATTTGTTAAACAAGCACGAACAAACATTTATTAGTTCTCTTTTATTAATTCTTTTAAGTACAAAATATAGTTCAAAACAATAAAAAAACATATAAACCGAGAGCTCTAAGTCTCCCATGGCGCTCCTCTGGTGCCGAGGTAGGCATTGATGTTCCGCCTCGTGAAGTAGCTTTGTCAACTCTAGCACTTTCTTCTCACTTGCATAACACCGAGCTTCAAAGGTATCCTTCTTCTTTGTCGAATCCAGATCTCTTCAAGTCTTCAAAATCGTGAGGCATGTCAGATGGAGAATAGTATAGGTACGCCACCCATATAGCAACAGTTCCATAATTATGGTAAGGTTCCGCCGAGCTCGCACCCATTTGAGGTAAGGTTCCCAAGGAATGGAGTTCGTGCCCCAAGGTCTTTGTATCGCCTCTTTACCATGCCCCAAGCGCGTATGAACCTTCACGATAATTCGAGATCATGATTGTAGTCGAACACAATGTCTTGGAGAAGCATATCATGGACCATCTCTTCTGCAAAACCAAACCGACAGAGCTAGAGAAGGGTTGTAAGTAATACCTCCTTTATACCAAGTAGTGGTACATTAGGGAATTCCCCACAACGCTAATGAATGTGTAGTCCTTTGAGAGAAAAGACTCCAACGACATCCGAATGAGAGAGTGACATTAACCTTGAGACCATCTCAACCTTTGTTCATTCTTCAAACCTGATGGAGGAAGGTGCTAAATAAACCACCGAAAGTAACGTATACAACACATGAGAGTTCCTTGTCTTTGACAAGACGAGTGTGGAGAGAATGCGAATATCTCCAAGTAAAGTAGGCACAGGATTGCGGGTAAGAAACAACTTAATGGCGTTGACATCTATGAATTGATCCGAGTTAGGAAATAGAACCAAACCATAGATTAGCAAGGCCACAATATCTTCAAATGCATGGAAACTCATAACTTTGAGGAATTTCTGCTTTCTTAATTAAGAACTTGGAAAGTAAACCCTTAACTCCACTTCTGGTTTCCCAATTGGCTTCAATGTTTGAGCGCTTAAGATGTAAGGCAGATGTGATGTCTTCGTACTTAGGAACCTTTTCCAAACCGGTGAATGGCATTTGGTCAAGAATAGGTACCCCAAGTAGCTTAGAGAACTCTTCCAAGGTAGGAACCAACTGATAGTCTGGGAATGTAAAGCAATGGTGTTTCGGATCAAAGAACTGGAAAAGGACATGCATCATATCTTCTTCAAAACCGGAGATAACCAAGTCAAGTAGATAACCATGTCTTTTGATGAACTGAGCATGATCGGGAATCTCTAAAACCAATTCTTTGAGCTGAGAAGGTACACCCATGAAGTTGATTCGGATAGTCTTTCTAGAAGCCATAATCCCTACAAAACAGAGCAAAGATAAATCCCTAGGTCCTTGAAATAGTTAGAAATGATATGCAATGCAATGATGGCATGATGTCATGTTTAGCACACACAAACAATTCACACAATGAGCCTAGGTTTAAGGCTTGCATGAGGTATAGGTGATTACCCCACCAAAAGTTTGAGTTGGTTCATCCTGTCCTATAATAGTAACCGGGTTCTAGGAATCTCACATCATTGATCTTTCTCGTAGGCGCTTATTTCAATACGACTACCAAGTGGTCGACCGAAAATATCCCAAAAGTCCGATCTCAATGAGCGTAGCATCGAGTATCAACCAACCTTAGTCTCAGACTCAAAGCCGCCATCTCACTACCTTCTAATGGCCAAGATGGGTCAATTAAGGTTCTTAAAGTTTAGTTAGTGTGATGACACCACGCAGAAGCCAAATACTATCCTCAACTTGGAAATGAAGAGTATCAGGATATCCAAAGTGTCACACTAACATAGCCATCATGTTGACCGTTTCGATATACATCTAACGGTCGCGACGATTTATTGCTACTTACCTAAAAGGAAACCCGGATCCGGGTGTAGGATCCCCCAACAATAGAATACCCAAGCAACCCTTAAAGATAAAGCAAGCAAGTCAAACAGAAAACAGTAAAGATGATCTAAAAATCCCTAAGGCATTCTCTCTTTAGGGTGTCGTCCAGCAGAGTCGCCAGTTCTGTAACACGGTGAACTGACTTTGTAGGTTTTTTGTATCGCAAATGTGCGGATAGCAAGAGTCGCCACCGACTTTTCTTTTATCCAATTAAGGGAAGGTAAAAGTACAGAAAAAGACCTTCGTTAGATTCTGAGTAAGGGAGAAGGTTATGAAAAGGGAAGGTATTAGTACCCCTTTCCATCCGTAGTTATCTACGGGCTCTTAGTTGCTCTTAGATCACTTTAAAATTTCTTTCTGTGTGTTTGACAAAAATGTTTTGAAAAGGCATTTCGCTTTGACTTTGTAATGATTCATGTAGGAATGTTTACAAAGTGTTCGGAAATGTTTTGTTTGGAAAAGAGTTTGAACTTTGACAAAAGTGTGAGGTGTGAAAAGTATTTTGATAGAGCAAGCAACTAAAAGTCTTATTACCTACTCTGAATTGGTCGTTTTTGTGTTATTTTACGCTTCTTTAGAATAGCTCTATCCATACCATTAGTTGGTAGGTAACTCTATTCGTGGATGTAAGCGGACATTCAAGGGACATCGGATGGTCATAGAAAGCAACTTGTGGAAGTATCCTAGCACATTCAAGGGACTATCATCATTTTTCGTAGGCGACAATCGAGGGTCAAGATCATGTATTCGTGAGGCTTACATCGTGGGTCTATGATCTTTGTATCAAAGGGACTATGATGATTTGTTTTGAAGGCAACGGTGCTAGAATACCTCTACGCTCGAGGGACTGACCATTTGAATTGTGAAAGGCAACGAGAGAATTACCCTAAGGGTGCATGTGTGAAAGTGTGTTGATTCGATTCATGTTATCTTGAAAATTAGAGTGAGATGTGTTCAATTTTAGTCTTGCCATACATGCCTAATTACTAGCGCTTATAGGTGCGGAAATTAAAATGCGAAAGGTAAAGTGCGGAAAGATAAATCCTACGCTATTACATGGCTTTGGGGCGTATACATAATTTAAACGCATGGAAAATAAAACCCTAATTAAGCTATTACATCCCATGAGCAATTACATAATTGGAAAAAAGAAAACGATAAAAAGAAATCGTCCGAAACAAGATAACCTGTGAAAAGATGAGAAATCGGGAAATTCAAAGAAATCGAACAAGAGAAAAATGTTAGCAAAAATAATAATTTTTAAATGAGAAAAATATTTCATGCTGGAAATAACATTAATATGCTAAAATAATATTTTGGGATTTTTTGGAGATAATTTAATAATTAAAAAACAATTAAATGTGATTTAAATGATAAATTAACAATTAAATTAAATATGCATGCAAAATAATATTTTTTAATTTTGTAAATTAAATAAACATTTTCTGAAAATAATGCAAAAAGAAAAAAAAAATTTGTGTTTTTTAATGCATGATAAAAATTATTGAAATAAATTAAAATGCATGTAAAATATTAAGAAAATAAGGAAAATATGAAAAGAAGTTTGCAAACATGTGAAAATCAAATGCCATGGCCAGGGATCGAACTGGAGACATTCCTTTCACAACCCCACGCCTTTGCCATCTGAGCTGGAGTGCACGCGTGTCATTGAAACGAAGCGAGTTGTTTACAAACAAGTGTCGCTCCCTGATTGCCTCGTCCCCGCGCCAAACTTCATCTTCTTCAATTCAAATTCTGGGAACTTTGCGTCGGCTTTGGTTCGACGCTATAACCCCTGCTAAATCAAAAATCACATACAGATAATATAAATGAAATCTAAAGCCATGGTTCGACTGCCTTGGTCCATCGAACATCCCGATGGCATCGGTTCGTCCAATTTATCCTAATTAGAGAAGCCCTAAAACGTGACCAGAAACCCTAATCATGGCATATCATGTTTCCGGCCATAGAAATACAATTAAACCATCCAGAAAGTTTGCAAGCTTCATTCTAAACACAAAACAAACATCAAAACTCATTAATAATGCATGATAAATGAATTTGATTTTGGAAAATAAGAACAAACCGAAATCGTATTTGCTTGATTCTTGATGCTTTTGGACAATGTGAAGGTCTGGATCGATTTAGAGGTATCAAGGAATGTATTTGAGTGCTTGGAATCAATTGAAACGAGCTAAACTTGTGTTACTAGTAGCTTGTATAGCATAGATTTTTTGAGCTTGAATAGGGTTTCTCCAGCCAATTTTTCTATCCTAATTCGTGTGGTGTGTATTGTATATATATAGTAGATGGAATTGAGTCGATTTGAGAAAGAATCAATCATCAATCAATGCAAAATATATTTGATTTTGTACCAAATCAAATTTTCTTCTTTGATCAATTTCAATCAATTTTGCCATATCCAATCAAATTTCAAATTTGCGGCTTTATTGGGTTGCTGGATCTCAAGGAAGAGAGAAAAATCAAATTTGCAATTAATTTTGATTTTATACTTTATTTTTGAATTTAATTTGTATTTAAATGAATAAAATACAAATTAAATAGAAAAATAAAATAAAAATTCGTGGCATTGGGCTTGGATATTCCTAATTGTATAAGGAACAAGTTTGGATGAAGAAAAAGTAAGCCCATTTGCAAAAATTTTGATTTTTAGAAGTATTTCTCTTTGTGCACTTCTTCAAAATTGCTCAACTTGTGAATGGTGTATCTTGCTCAATTTTCCACATTTTCGAGTGTTATTAGACTTTTTGGAAAGCTCTAATATACCTCTAACCAACCTCTTTGCTTTCATCTCAATTGGAGTTTCCATGCTCAATATATCTTCAAAACAAAATGTTGACTTTTTGTTGACTTTGAAAAGGACCTGTAATGTTTTGATCCATACTTTCCAAATGAAGCATTTTTTGAACATTCTTGTGAGACATGAAGTTGTAGAGAATTGAATTTCCTTCAAAACAAGAGGTGGTGGAAAAATTTCTGAGAAAGTATGAAGAAGTTATGCTCAGTCAAAGTTTGGTTGACTTTTCACTAAGAAACCCTAATTTAGAAAGTCTGACTTTTGAGCAAATCTTGAGTTTTCTTGATGAATCATGATCAACCCTTGATCAAATGATGAATGTAACTTCAAAATGAGGATGTTGACCAAAAATTATGAAGTTTGATCAGATGTTGACCACAGCTGACTTTTGTCCAATACAACCGATTTTCAACCATCCGAGCAATTGTTCGAGGAAACTTGACTTGTGAGGCTTGAAACTTGACATGGAGAATTTTTGAAGCATATGAGGAGGCATGAAGACCATTGGAGATGTTGAAGTCCATCTTGATTCGAGAAATACCAAACCCTAGTTTGGGTTGATTGTCAGAGAGGTTTGTCCGATCAACCCTGAAGAACTTCGAGCATGGATGTATGGAATATCTTGAAAAGATGGAGGGCAAATTTTGGGGTATGACAATGCGTAGTCAACTTCTTTGACCTCAAGGCTCGACCAATACCAGTCATCGGAGTAACTCGCATAAACACATGATCTCCTTCACTAAACTCAAGATCCTTCCTCCTCTTATCATGATAACTCTTCTGACGACGCTGAGAAGCTCTCATCTTCTTCTGAATCATCTTGATCTTTTCTGAAGCCTGTTGGACAATCTCCGGTCCAATCACAGCACTTTCTCCAAATTCGTACCAACACAACGGTGTCTGACACCTCCTACCATACAATGCCTCAAACGGAACCATACCAATACTCGAATGAAAACTATTGTTGTAGGTAAACTCAATCAATGGCAAATAATTATCCCAAGCTCCACCTTTCTCCAACATACAAGCTCTCAACAACTCCTCTAACGACTGAATTGTTCTCTCCGTCTGACCATCTATCTGCGGATGATAAACGGAACTCAACCTTAACTTAGTACCCAAAGCTTGCAGCCCCGTCCAAAACTTGGACGTAAACCTAGGATCTCTATCCGACACAATACTAGAAGGAATACCGTGCAAACTTACAATCTTCTCAACATACAACCGCCAACCTTTCCATCGGATAATCCATTCTTATCGGAATAAAGTGAGCAGATTTCGTCAACCGATCAACAATAACCTAAATAGAATCACGATTCTTCGCTGTCCTTGGAAAACCCGATGCAAAATCCATAGAACTGCCATCCCATTTCCACTCCGGAACAAACAACGGCTCCATCAATCCTAACGATTTTTGATGTTCAATCTTTGACTTTTGACAAACCAAACAAGCATAAACAAACTCAAAGAATTTTTTTTCATTCCGCATCACCAAAATAAATTTTTCAAGTCATGGTACATCTTAGTAGTGTAATACGGTGAACTGACTTTGAGAATTTGTTTTGCTTTTTATCGCAAATGTTGCAGATAGCAAGAGTCGCCACTGACTTTTCTTTTATCCAATTAAGGGAAGGTGAAAAGAACAGGAAAAGACCTTCGTTAGATTCTGAGTAAGTGGAGAAGGTTATTAAAAGGGAAGGTATTAGCACCCTTTCCATCTCGTAGTTATCTACGGGCTCTTAGTTGCTCTTAGATCATTTTAAAAAGTGCTTCTGTTTGACAAAATGTTTTGAAAAGGCATTTCGCTTTGACTTTGTAATGATTCATGTAGGAATGTATACAAAGTGTTCTAAATGTTTCATTTTTGAAAAGAGTTTGAACTTTGACAAAAGTGTGTGGTGTGAAAAGTATTTGATTGAGCAAGCAACTAAAAGTCTTATTGCCTACTCGTAATGGTCATTTTGTGTTGTTTTATTGCCCTTTAGAATAGCGCTATCCATACCATTAGTTGGTAGGTAACTCTATTCTGGATGTAGAAGGACATCTGGGACATCGGATGGTCATAGAAGGCAACTTGTAGGAGTATCCTAGCACAATCGAAGGGACGACAATCACTTTCAGAGGCAACAATCGAGGGACTAGATCATGTTTTCGTGAGGTGACATTGTGGGTCTTATGATCTTGTATCAAGGACTATGATGATATATTTGTAGGCAACAAAGGCTAGGATATCTCTACGCTCGAGGGACTGACCATTTGTATTCGTAAGGCAACGAGAGAGAAATACCCTAAGGGTGCATGTGATAGAGTGTGTTAAATCTATATATGTTATCTTGAAATTATGAGTGATCTATGTCCAATTTTTATCTTGCCACACGCCTAATTACTAGCAGTTTATAGGGTGCGGAAAATAAATTGCGGAAAATAAAGTGCGGAAAAGTAAAGTCCTACGCTATTACATGGCTTTGGGGCAATTACATAATAAGAGTACGGAAAGTAAAAGTCCTAATTAAACTATTACATCCCATAGGCAGTTACATAATATTGAAAAGAAAAGCGAGAAAAATCGTCTGAAACGTTACAACTCAGAAATGTATGCATAATCTAAAATACGAGAAAATTGCATAAGAGGAAAAAAAGTTAGTAAAAGCATGATTTTTGAATGAGGAAAAAAGTTTTAGGTTAGTAATGCCAATAAGATGATAAGATAATTTTTTGGTAATTTTCTGAATCGATTTCGATAATTAAAAGCAATTAAAAGTCGATATAATGGTTAATTAGCAATTAATTAAAATATGCATGCAAAAATATTAATTTTAATGTCAAAAATTAAATAAACATTTTTCTGATTAAAATGCAAAAGGAAAATATTTTTGGTGATTTTTAAATGCATGAAAAAAAATGTTTGAAGATTAATTAAATTAAGATGAAAATATTAAGAAAAATAAGAAATAGAAAAAGTTAGTTTTTTGCAAAGTGGTAAAAGGAATGTCACACCAGGATCGAACTCACGCCCCGAGAAAACACACGCATATCCGAGCCAAGAGCACTGGTGTTTATCATCCGGAAATAAATGGTTATAAGGGATACACGTGTTATATTTTGAAATTCAAACACAATCAACACGCATGGGACCTGTATTATGAATGGACAAACCGAACGCAAGAAGCGCCACGCATGCCTCGCGGTCTCCTGCTCACCCATCCACGAGCCCTAGCTCCGGTCGTCTTCTCCGGCTAGCCAAAACATCAAACCTGCAAAATAACAAAAATAAATGGCAAAGGGATACCCTACCCCCCCTAATTCGACCATTGTGAGTTCAATGGTGGTGTTAGTTTTGCCTGAAAGTTCCTGGATAAGCCGATTCGAAGCTAACAGTTCAAGAAACCCTAAACATGGCAAAACGCGATTTGGACGTTCAAGCTTATGAACGATGGCCCAGATCTTGTCTATGATGTCTCGTGATCACATTAGAACGGTTAGTTTCGATTAAAACACACAGATATTAAAAGTTCGAATTCAATAAAAATATGATTATGTATCTTCATATATGGCTCGATTCATGCAGTTTCAACCATGGATAATGATGTGTACTTACTCCAAATTACCTCAGGAACACAATGGGGTGATTGAGAGCGGCTGAAAGTGGCTGGAAACAAGAATTCGATTTTGCCAACTTTTGAGAAAAATTTGAGAAAATAGGGTTGCTTCAAGAGGCTAGGGTTTCGTCTGTGGTCTTTGTGAATGTGTTGTGTATTTATAGAGTGAAGGAATGAAGCAAAAAGAATGAAAAAAGATATCCTCTTCAATGCAAAATAATTTCTCTTTCAAATCAAATCAAATCTTTTCAAAATTTGATTTTTCTTTCCTTGCATGAGCTAGCACGAATTTGGCAAGTTGTGTGGGCTTCCTTGGTCCTCAAGCTTGATAAAAAACCAACCCAACTTAAATTATACCTTGTTTTCATATTTTATTTAATTTAAATTTGAATTAAGTGCTTTTAAATTCAAAAATAAATCAAAAAATAGAAAGTGGTCGTGGCAAGGCATCAGTGGTCTCAAATAATATTATGATCAAGTTTGGATCATAAAATTATAGGCCTATTTGGAAAAAATGGATTTTGTCGATATTTTCCTTTAGGTAATTCTTCAAAAATGCCCAAATTGTACAAGGTTTATCTTGCTCAATTTTCAACATTTTTGAGTGTTCTTGGACTTTTTAGAAAGCTCTAGATGTCCTCTAAACAACCTATTTGGTTTCATCTCAATTGGAGTTTCCATGCTCAATATCACTTCAATACAAAAATTTGACTTTTTGTTGACTTTGAAAAGGACCTGTAATGTTTTGATCCATATCTTCAAAATGAAGCATTTTTTGACCATGCTTGTGAGACATGAAGTTGTAGAGAATTGAATTCTATTAAAAATGAGAGGTGGTGGAAATTTTTTTGATAAATTATGAGAAAGTTATGCTCAGTCAAAGTTCAGTTGATTTTTCCCTAGAAAACCCTAATTTGGAAAGTTTGACTTTTGATCGAATCTTGAGTTTTCTTGATGAATCATGATCAACCCATGATCAAATGATGAATATCACTTCAAAATATGGATTTTGACCAAAAATCATGAAGTATGACTGTATGTTGACCACAGTTGACTTTTTGTCCAATACAACTGATTTTCAACCATCTGAGCAATTGTCTGAGGAAACTTGACTTGTAAGGCTTGAAACTTGACATGGAGATTCTTTGAAGCATATGAGGATACATGATGAACATTGGAGATGTTGGAAATCCATCTGGATCTGAGGATATCCAAACCCTAGTTTGGGTTGATTGTCTAGGAGAGGGTTTGTCTGATCAACCCTTGAGGAATCCTTGAGTATGGATGTATGAAATGCCTTGAGAAGTGGGAGGGAAAATTTTGGGGTATGACAGCTGCCCCTGTTCAATCTTCTTGTACTGGAGGGGTTAGATTGGCATGCTTGTCTTTCGTGACCTAAAGGTAGAAGATGATTGAACACTCAAGTACACCTGAAAATTTGCACTCGCTGTTGATTGATGATGCAGGGGAATGGGCTTACAGATGCCATTTGGAGAAGCTGGAGACTTCACTGGGGGATAAGTCGTACGTTAGACCCAAGAACGTCGCCAGAGTAGGAGAGTCGTCGGAGATGGGCTTAAGATGCCATCCGGAAAGACTGATGTTGGGGAACGAACCGTACGCTAGGCTCTGTAGATGTTCCTGAAGGTAGAAGGGAGCACGGAGATGGGCTTAAGATGCCATCCGGAGAGAGTCGTACGTTAGACTTCGTGCTTATCTTTGAATGAAGTTATTGGTTTGTATTGGTTTTAACCAAATATGCAAGATTCTCAAAGTGGAGAGAGGTCGACAAATAGCCTGAGACGGGCTTAAGATGCCATCCAAGGAAACCGAGTCGCACGCCGACAGAGTTGCCGTGATAATAAGAGAGAGTCGTAAATCTTCGACTTGATTATTCGAGAGGATAATAGTCGGCAGTAAAGTGGATAGCTTCCCGCAGCATCGGGTGTTGATCCAATGCCCGCTTGTCGAGGACAACCCGGTGATCGCTTGATAGGGTTTCCCGCCTAGCCGCATTAATCCCGGATCTGCTCTGGAGGACAACTAGGCGGTCGCTCGATAGGGTTTCCGTCCGCTTCGGTATTAATCCCGACCCGTTGTTTCGTATGATTTTCACCTGTTTTGGGGAAAACAAAAGAAACTTTGATAGAATATGGTTAGTCTTATGTAGATTATGATGCATGACAATGTGTATGAATGACATTATGCATAAGTTACGACTTTCATGAATAATGTATGAATGATAGATGTCAGTATTTCAAAACATATCCATTTTGAAGAAGACGTGGATGTTCTTCTTGGGGACTTCTGGCTTCTATTTGGGGACGAAACGGATGGAAACCCTGCTTTTGAAAGAGAAGAAAGATATCCTGGATTCCTCCGATGCACTATCTGACCAAGTTTCGAGTCTAGATACTACGCTGCTGAGGATGGTAGAGACCGAGAGGTACATTACCGAGGATCTCGTGTATGACCTCACTGAAAATTTAGGAGGCGCCATCGATCAAGATAGATCCTATTGGAGAGTATTTGATTGTTGCTGGGAGACCGGGTTAGAAGGATTTGGAGCCCGTCGAAATCTCTGGCTGGTAATAAAAGATGTAGGTTTCCTCCGATGCACTATCTGACCAAGTTTCGAGTCCGACATTGCTTCGCTGGGAATGACGACATCGAAAGATATTCTCATTGGGATGAATATCTTCGCTAGAGATGAACCGCATCGCCGGAGACCGATGTAACAAGGTTCACCGGTCGATCAATCTCGGACTAACGTGATGAAGCTTGGAATGTCCGGACTAGGGAGGAAATGTATTCCATCGGGAAGGTTTGTAGCGAAAGTGTACCCCATTTTTGACCTAATATACCACCTTACATTTGCATCATTGCATCACTAACGCCTGTAATGTAATTAATCAGTGTGGCTTTCTGTGTCAAAATTAGGGTTTCATCAAATTTTCATCTGATTCAAGAGGCAAGCAATTAGGGTTTGAGTTTTACTCACTTCATTTGATCTATCTTGATCAAACCATCAACCTCTGATCATCAGATATCCAACTTTTCTCATTGATCAATCAAGGATCGACCAATTAGGGTTTTGATCGAGGATGTGCAATCTCTGATTTTCTGATCAATGAATGACATTTTTGGTTAGAGTTTGATCTTCATATCTTAGATACAACATCTTGACCTAATTTTTTGATTCAAAACATAATAAAAGTTCATGCACTTCATCACCAATTTTGAAACATCTGATGAAATTTCATCTGCACAGAAAAGTCAAACTTTGACTTTTGGTCAACTTTTTCCAAAAAAAACTTTTTCCATCATCAAAATACTTCAAATGATCCATCTTGATCATAAAAAATCAAAGAATTTGGAAAAGTCAACAAAAAGTCAAAATTTCTAACACTTAGAAAAATTTTCAAGTGTTAAAATTTTGTACTTTTTCCAAACTTCATGGCATTTTTTCACATAGTTCCACTTTGAATTGGAAAAAACTCAAAACATGAAAGTTGTATCCCTTGAAACAAGCTTTCCAAAATGTCCAAGAACTCTCAAATCCATGGAGTCTAGCTATACTTTTGATTTTGAAACATAAGGCTCCATAACCATGGATTTCAAGTTCAAAACTTCAAGATTATAGGTCACTTTGCATTTTCTTCTTCTAGAACACATGCCACCTTGCAAGGATAGACTATAGCTGATAAAAATCAGTGAGAAGTAATTATAAAAGGATAGGATCAAGGTAAGAACTAACCATGGTTAAAGGAAGTTTCCTTTGCATTTAATGCAATGACTTCCTTGCCCTCTAAGGCAAGTCAATTTACCAATGGCCAAACTTTCTCAATTATATTTCAACTCATGGCCTATAGAGGTCTTTCTTGCCATTCAAACTACACCAAAGTAATGCCAAGACATGCTTTCTCTTCTTACTTGAAATTCAAGAAACATAGTGAAAATTGAGAATCTTGCAATTTTGAAAATTTGTGAAAACCATGAAGAATTTTGGTGTCTAACATATCTTATAATCAATATATAACATGTTTGAAACATAAGATCAACACAAGGAAAGCTAAAAAACATATTTCACTTTTCATGTTTCCAAAACTTGCAAACCGCTTTAACTATTGAATTGGATGTTTGGCTCAAACAAGTTGTGATCTTTTCACTCAAACATCATCCACATACATCATAGACATGATGCAGATCATAAACAACAAATTGTAACACCTCTAACCCTGAATTCAAAGTTCAACTTTGAGCTTATGCAGGTCGACTTGGGTAGAGAGTTTCAGATTATTCCAGAGTGCTGTGGTGATCATACACCTTCCATAGAGGCCGCTGGTGCTCAAGCAATCCTCAAACAACAACCGAAACACTCCAATCCAGCCGATTCCATTCAACAGTAAGAAATTCAAACTCAAACTCCATGATTTCTTGATTCAATTGAAAAAAACTCTTGGCCATTTGTTTTCTGCACTATCCACGATCATTAACCCTCAATCAATTGAATAAATCATCAACCATACACGATTTCAATTAGGTTTTCAGCTTTAGGGTTCTTCGTGTTCTTCATAAATTTAATCATTCCGGGCTTAAAATAAATGAAATTAAAGAGTTCCATCATGTTCCTGGGCTCGAGGCGAGCAAGTTTGATCTTTACATCGCTTGATTTCATCATGAAACACGAAACCATGGTCGATCAAGATCGAGAAGATGATGAAGCTCATGTTGTTTTCAAATTTAAAATAAGAGTTTAAAATATAATTTCATATTTTGAACACAATACACGGATGTATTGCCTCCCAATGTTTCCACCATTTCTTAAGTCTCTCTTGTTATGCCTAATGGTCCCGGTTCAAGCCTCCTTGGGACCAATTTTTTTACCAAACTTTTGTTATTTTTTACAAACTTTGACATTTTTTAAAACCAATCAAAACTCCTCATTTTGAGGTGATTTTTTGTACACTTGTCAATTAATGTATCTATTTTAGGATAGTGCAAAATTTTAAAAACTTTCATCCAATTATATTTTGATCGAGCCGAAAACTGTACTTTGAGCACTTTTCAAAACACCTTTAAAGGTGATTTTTTCAAACTTTCGAATCCCGATTCTTCTCAAAACTTCTTATAAGTAAACTTCACATTTCAAAAACACTTTCAAAACCATTCTTCAAAACTTTTCATCAAACTTGATCTTTTTCCATGATCGATCCGATTAAACGATAAAACCGAATTCGCTTTCTCTCGCTTTTCTTAACCGATCATGGGCCTCCTTACTTGTAAGTCCCAACCAACATTCTTTATGTACATACTTATTTTCTTTGTACATATCAAATTTTTCCATATACGCATAAATTTTTTACTCCGTATAATATGTATACTTCAGAAGACTCAAACATGTATAAACTTCAATCGCTTGTTTCGCTTCGCCTCAGATATACATCGAATACCATTGGTATTGAAAGGAGCATTATTCCCGTGAAACTGCTTTTAAACCAATGGGCCACCCTTATGGTGTAAGTCCCAACCTCCTATGTACATCCATCTCCCGACATAAATACTGCTCGCACATACTTACTTCCTTGTACACAATTCAAACTTGTAAATAATCAAGTTACGCTTGTTTTAAACGCTCGCTTCACGTACACTTGCTTATATTTACTTCATAAACTCTTGTAAATAAACATCATGCATTGTTTATATTTCCTTCATAAACTCCCCGTGAATACATGTCACACACACACTTGTTTATACAACTCTAGTTATAACATAACAACTAGTCTAACCAATAGGTTCCTCATATATAGCCCCTCTGGCTTTATACAAGATAACTCTCCCAACAGTAGTTAGCCTCTTGGGCTTTGTACAAGGTAACTCATTTCATTTGAGTTCAGCCTCCTCTTAGGCTTCATATAAGAAAACTCATTCATCCGAGTTTAGCCTCCGCTTAGGCTTCATATAAGACAACACCCCGCTGAGTCGGCCTCTCCTCGGGCTTCGCTCAAAGAACTCATCATTGAGTTTAGGCTCTCTTGAGCATTATATAATGAAAGAGACCAAGAAATCTCTTAACAGCCTCCTATTGGGCTTCCAATACAAAGAATCACCCGCTAGATAGAACCCAGAGTATAATTTCCGTGAAATTGCTCTTAATTCCAAAAGGATGGTTTCCTGAAACCTTTTAAAGACAACGCCACCATACCCTATAGCTTCCTCTTGAGCTTCATACAAGGACCTCGATGACCCTCGAATGCCTCCTCTTGGGCTAACATACAAGGACCTCGATGACTCTCTAATACCTCCTCTTGGGCTTACAATACAAGGACCCATGGGCTTCTTAAAAGCATCCCTTTAATCCAATCAATTTCTCCTAGAGATTTAGACATCTATTATCTCTATGGAAGAACTATCTCATCTATCACATCACATACAATCAAAAGCTTTTCAAACTCTTTTCAAACAAAAAACATCTCTTAATCTGTAAGTGGTAACGCTTGTACACTCAAGCAAAACACCCAATGCTTACAGTTAAAAGATTCAATCTTTTTTCAGAACATTTTTCTTAAACATGTAAGTGGTAACACTTGTACACTCAAGCAAAACACCTATAACTTACGATGAAAGATTTTAATCACTCAAATTTTCAAAATGTATGTGATGAAATATATTAGATACATTTTTCATTAAGGTGATATTTGTCTGTCTCTTACTAACATCTCGTTGCTTCCACTAGCATAAGTGGGAACTACGATTGCTCTGACTTTCTCAACATCCTTTTGAGAATACGAGGCACAAGGTCTCATCCTTGCCGAGCAAATTTCTTCCTCCTCTGCACCAAACAAAACCATAGATCCCTTTAGATCCGAGCTACAAATGCCCGATTCCCACTAGGATATGTATGCGTAAGATCCATGATCTTTATGAGCACAATAATAACAAACACAAGGATCCCACATAACCTATCCTTCTTAAAATCCCAAAGGAGAAACTTTCCCAATCATAGAAATAGCAATTAAAACGCACAAACATATCAAACATCTTCATATATAAAGCTATAGATAACTATATATATTTAGGGTGCTCCATCTATTCCCTTTATATAACAAACCCCCTTATTCAGAATCTCCCCAATGCGTTGTGTCTAGTTTGCGCAGTCGTTACGATATCAAATCAATTGAGGGTATTAACAGCTTTCCCTTTTTTCATAATCATTAAATCATCTTTTCTTGTGTTGGAAATAATAAAGCTTGATGCTCGCGGCATCTTTATAAACAAATCAAAAGAGTAAATCGTTCGAGCCGTAGAATCAATTCATATTCAATTTCACACTTTTAACGCGAACAGAAAAATGGCGACTCACTGGGAGTACGTAAACTTTGATTTTCAAAAGAAAATGACTCGCCAAGAGCATCAAGCTTTTTTGTTTTCAAAAGAAACAAGGGGTTAAGCTTTCATATTGTGCATCCGTCTGCTTTTTGTGTGTTTCCGCGATTTCATCTGATGGAAAGAAATCCTAACCCTTGATTTAAGAAACATTTTAAGATCTAGGGGGGTATAGTCCTATTAACTTGTGAGAAGTCTCAAGATTACTGAGTTAATTTGAGATCCCTCTCTCAAGGAGGTTGTCTTGGGGTATTTGTGTTTAGCAAGTATTTGCATACATTTTGCTTTCTAGAGAACTTGTAAGATGAGTGGCTATAGAACACATAACCCATCCCGCCATTTAGGATGTAAAGTGCGAGATTATTCTCGCGAAGCCTAGAATAATTGTCATGCGAGACTACGATCAAAGTAGTTTCTCTTGAAAATATTATTGGACCATCGAGTATTCAACAACCGATAATATTTCAAAGAGAAGTGTCGAGCTCAGACATCGAGAACCCGCTTCACGTATGAATAAGCCCTTAGAACTTACCCACGCTTGATTCTTATCGCTGGCCTCATGCTCGTGACTTCAACGCTGATCGTGTGTATAACTACTAACCATGTTTGCAACATTCATTCATGCATTAATTCAAAAAATCATTTTTCTCTTCCCATTTCCAAAGAATTTAGAGATTTTTATTTGTAAAATATTTTAGGCTAGAGTGATGGACGCCGAGGAAGATTCACCAAGAGATACGCTTTAGAATTCTCGATGTAGGAAAGTTGAAAGAGTTAGCATCCTTGGTAGAAGATCCTGGATTTCGTAAAACGCTATGGAACTCTTTTAACTATTCGAACACTAACGCTGATGAAGGACTTCTCACAACTTTCGCTCGCCACGATCCAGCCTATCATCGCTTCACTTTCCCGACTATCATTGATGCCTACTTTGGAAGAGCACACATGCTAGGTATCTCAAGATTAGACAAAGTGCCTTTCAATGGTTTGGAAGCCATTCAAAGTCACCATCATTGCAACAATGACTCATTTAAAGAAATCGAGATAGACAAAACCTAACTACCGTGAGGAAAACTCTTAGACTAACTTCAAAGTTTCTAATGGAGAAGGATCTTAAATTCTCTCGAGGCCGTAGTATGGTAGCCTTCAAGCTATTTTAGCTTTACTCATCTATGGATTGGTGTTGTTTCAACGTCCCAAATTTCGCTGATATCAATGCCATAAGGATCTTTCGATTGAAATCCCATTCCTACTTTGCTCGAGACACGATCCATTCATCATAGGAATCGGCCAGGAGATGGAACTATCGATGTCAGGTATCACTGCTTTTCAAATGGATTGTCTCACACTTGCCAAAATCTCCCTTCCGCGAAACAAAGACGATTGGCATTGGTCAAGAAGACTCATGTCTCTTACAAACCATTTATATCCATTGGTATACCTTAGCATAACGATGGAAATCATTGAGAGTCATGGAGAATTTGCCAACGCACCTCCTCATTAGTACGAAGGAGGAATCAACCCATTCCCCAAGTAGACAACTGGACACGCAAACTCTAGTAAACCTCTTGGTTTTATAGTAGAGAGTTACTTCTATCATGAAGGAGAGGATTCTCAAGGTTTGAAAGTCCGAATGATCGAGCTTGGCATCACATCCGAGGAAGGAAAAAGGAAAGAATTGTGCAGCCATGGAAATCTACACTTCGGGTGAAGAAAAGAGCTAAGGAATTTCGGATGCCTTATGCTTATGAAGAACCCATGTTCTCAACAGCTTCCAAATCAAAAATTTTCCCGAGACTATGGGAGAATATCAAGAAGCTTTGGCCAATATGAGGCTGAGAAAGAAGCTTTGGAAAACAAGTTCCTTAAGACCGATCTCGAAATGAGAAGCTCAAGAAGCAAGTCAAAGATCATGAAAAGACGCCTACTTCCAAGATGAATGGCTCATGAAGAAAGATGAGAAGATTCGCCGTAGGATAACGCGATCAAAAGATACATCAAAGAAAGGAAAAGAAAGCTCGAGGAAATGATAACCACGATCCCCGCTCCCGACGAGTGGAAGAAAGTCATTAGTAAGCTAAAAGCCAGAAAGTCGAACCAAGCTCACTATGGAAAGGAAATCTAAAGTCAAGCTACATCAAGCCTTTGGATCTTCATCCACGAGGACGATTAATTAGTTTAGTTTGTAATATTTTATCATTTATTTTATCTGTGAGCAATGCTCAAAAAATGTAATTGTTGTAATCTTCTTTCAATAATCAATAAAATGTTTTCCATCCAAATATTTGCGAAATTCTCTTTAGCGTAAATTTTGGAAATCTTTCACATTCATAATCATGCATCATAATTTGCATATTGAGTCTATTGTCTAGAGTTTGATCTTTTGGAATTTTTCCAACAGATAGGAAAAGATCGCTGTCACGTTGCTTAGAGTTTCTCGACCACGCCCACACCCTACCTCGAACATACAATACACGCTCAAAAAGAAGAAAAGTAATGGAAGGATTTGAGCAAGAAAATGTTGAGTCAGAAAGTATGACCGCAAGAAGAGGTGAGACTCACTTTGGTCAATTCATCACAAAGAATAAGAAAGTCGCAATACATCGAGCAATAAAACCAAGCAGCGATTTCAGAGGATACTACTACTCCAGCCAATCGCGGCAGCCAAGCAGCTTACTTCATGCCGTATGTTATTGGGGCATGCCTTTCAACCGCATCGGAGTTCGCCAACCGACTTCTCAAGTGCAAACAACCACTTAGAAATACCCGCCAAGAAACTCAACGCTTATTCCACAACGTGGAATAATTTTTCCACAAGTAACTATGTCGGGCTTCTCAACCGATCATGATGAACTCGCCCAGTGCACACTATCAGCAGTATGAAGAAGTTCACCATATTCAAAGTGCAACACTAACTCGTGGTTCTATAGAGAATCTCCGTGAACAACTCCTCAAAATGCATTTGAAATTAAAACGATCCGTGGAAAAGAATTGTTTGGGAAAACGCCCAGATCTTTGCTTAGTTCCTCGCGAAGGATACCGCAAAATTCAAAGTCCCCGAAAAAAAAGGAAACCCTTTCCACAAAGTCATCTCACGATGTATGCCAGAAAATGTCTTCACGACATCACCAGCCTGTTAATCCACTACTTCCAAGATAGTCTCACCGGTGCCGACTAAAAGTAAGCCAAGTATCCAAACATTCAATGACTTAGGTGAAGCTGTGACAACAATATAAGTTCAACTTGGACATGGTCCCGATCGATCAAGTCCGCCCATGTCTCGTAAAGAAAGAGAGACATTCAAAGAGTACGCCAACGATGGAGGGAAGTCGCCAAGTCAACCCACCATTAGGAGAAGAGAGAGACCAAGGTATTCTTAAACACTTTGGTACATTCTATCATTTAACGAATGATCGCCAACATCCCGAGATTTCACCGAGATGGTAAGCATGGAATGCGGTTAGAGGAGGGGTTCAACCGGACGCCTAACCAAGGAAGCGGATCTTCTTTAACTAGGAAGATTGGAACCAGCTCCCAAAGAAAAAGAACATGACATAGGAATGGTATCCCGAGGGAAACCGCTGAAGAAATGTCACAACAAATGTGTAGTCGCTTATAACACCCGTCAAACAAGTTCAAACACGTGAATTGCTCCGCATTCAACAAACTCAAACTCATCAGCCTCGCAACAGTTCCATAGCTTTAAAATCAAACCGCAGCGCTCGGATCTCGCATTCCACCCAATTCCAATGACGACAACCGAACTATACCCCATTGATAGAAGGAGTCTCGTGCATAAGGTCACCACCTCCGATCCCAAAAATTTCCATGGTGGTACAAAGCGCACGCCCCTCGCTCTTTTCACTAAGGGGCACCAGCCATACCTTGAACATTGCATGCTGAAAGCGTAGATTAGTGAAATCTAATCTTTCCTTTAGAAATACGAATCCAACGCAAGCAAACCTTCCTACCATAGGGACATGCGTGAACTGATGCTACAGATAGGTATCTGTCACCTGACGTGAATCTCGATCAGAGAAACTTGGTACATCTCCATAATACGTATAAGACAATAGGTGTCTTCACTAAACACGATTACACACCAAGACATCTGCTTCAAGGATATAGGGTGTCCCACCATAAGAGCAGACATTCAACGATTGCTGACATGGTGACATACAGATTCACAGTAAATAGATGACTATGCGACGAAATTACAGAGGGCATTTTTCATGAGCTTTTGTCTCGATATCAACTCGAAAACCCGGTAAACGTTATCATCCTCGCTTCAATGTACCCAAGCATGTGGAGATTGAATACGATGGTTCCAACATTCTGTAGTCTCCTTTGTGATTTGCTTACTCCTGTCCCCGTTTACAGCCTAGCAAAGCAACCCCTATCAATACAATGCAACTGATAGAGGATGGAAAAGAGAAACCTATGCCAACTCTTCCGCCTAATGTCAACATAACCTAGATAGTAGTAACATGAAGTGGACGAGTAGTACACTCTATTGCCACCAAGACCACTGCCTCCCAGTTAGACAAAATCCAGTTAACATATCTCCGAGAATCCCACAATGATTCCCATGTTAATCCAAGCACAAATGTTGGTCCTCCCGATAGAACCGACACAACATGATTTTGATGAGATACTAAAGTTAATCAAAAGAGCGAATCGAGTCGTGGATCAGCCTAATGCACTCCTCAAAGATTTCAATACTATCCCTACTCCTGAACTCCGAAGCTCACCGAGAAGCTCTGATGAAGGTACTAGACTGCTTATGTAGATCACGATGTGACTATGCACTGGTTGGAGGTATTGTTGCCAACATAACAGCTTGCAATAATCTAAGTTTCAGTGATGAGGAACTTCCAGAAGAAGGGAAAGATCACAACTTGGCCTTGCACATCTCGATGATTTGCCAATCAGATTCCCCGCTCCAATGTATTAGACATCGTTCATCTTTGAACGTAATGCCAAAACAACACTCGCCGCTTAGCTTACAAAGGACACCAATGAAATTCAATGACATAGTGGTAAGAGCCTCGACGGGTCACTAAGTCTTATTGGGAAGTCGATCTCCAATGACAATTGGTCCGATACTTTCCAGATCACTTTCCGTGTCATGGATGTGCCACATAAATAGTTTTATTAGGAAGACCATGGATACACAAAGTGAGTCGTGACATCCACTTCCATCGAAATTAAAATTACAAGAATGGAAAACTAGTGACCATCATCGGTGAACAAGCATTACTAATAAGCCATTTATCCAGCTCTCTTTCATCAGCCTAATGACGTCAGGACACAGCTCCTGTAATATCCAGAAGATGAATCTACTAGCAAAAGTAGATCATCTATCTCTTCTTATAGAAGCAGACATGATAGTGAAAGATGGCAATGCCGATGGTTGGGGACAAGTAATCAAACATGTCAACAACGAGACAAAGTGGACCTGACCGCACCGTATTCTCCAAAGACAAGCAAAGGATGGAGCACCGTCCAATCAAAGAAGTATTCAACAGGGGTTTCTAAACCCTGTTTCCAAGAGGTTAACGTTGTTACCATTGAAGATGATGAAGATGATCTCTAGATCTCAAGAGTGGAGCACTTATCCGAACAACCCGAATACGTGTCTCGTGAAGAATCCTACTCACCATACTATCCTCCGACCGATCAATTCAAATATATGTCCAAAGGCATGAAAATCCAACCGTCCCTTCCAAGTTTGGGATACTGGGAGAACCGTGGTAAATTACATGGTGAAATATACGCATGTAAAGCTCAAAAATCGGATCACCGAAGACACCAACGGATGGGGTGATTCTTTTAGTATCCTAGTCAATCTAAAAGGTGTACCATCTTCCCGATCTAATCACCAATCGAGGTTCCCAACGAAGATTTCCACTTTAACACACCTCAGAGTTTGTTAAATCGATCCCGATTACCACTACATCAACGTGATCATCGAAGATCAAGGATACGACTCAGATACGAACTAGAAAGTCGCCGATAATGAGTCTCTTCACTTAGAAGATTGGAGGTACATCCTCGAGAGTTCAACATAGAGGCCAACAGAAGTACATATGCTGTATCCCATACTTCCCGATCTATTCATCAAGTCAAGAAGATCTTAGCAAGACAAAGGCTGTGGTCAATCGTCCGTAGTCTTCAAAGCCTTCTCGACCAACGACCAAAGTCTACTCAGGGTTGCTGCTTAAAGCTACCGCCGAGTACCTCGACTTCCAAGGAGTTCGCCATCATCGAAACCTATTGAAGTTCTGACTAACGCTCCTAGTTCTAAGTAGTTTATCTTTTGCTTTAGTTTTGAACTCGCCCACCCGTAGCTAAGAGATGTTTTATAGGGTTTAGCTTTTAATTCTTTGTCTTGCCCAAGACTAATGAGTTTGTATTTTAGGGCCCTGCTTCATATTGTGAATCATAAATAAACGCGTTGTTTTGATTCCACACTGTGTTTATTTTCATTTTACCCTTTCCCGAAATGATAGTCCTAAAAACACAATAAAATAAAAATCTTCAAAATAATAATAATAATTACATTCCACATTAACTTTTTCAAAAAATGATGAAAAATTAATTAATCGTACATAAATCAAATATGCAGATTAACAAATGGACAAATCCCTGAAGTAAGAACTCAGGTTTCTCCCAACTTTGAAATCCTCGTGAAGTCGCCGAGGAAGTTGAAGAAGAGATCCCGTATGAGATTTCGATTACTTAAGCACGAGGAAAGAATCATTCAAACGAAGAGCCTTTGGAAGTGATCAACACGGGTTCAAGAAGACAAAAAGAAGTAAACATCGGAGCTTCACCGACAAAGAACGCCAAGAGCAAAACTAGATCTTCTCAAAGAATATGTTGATGTGTTCGCTTGGTCCTACCAGACATGCCGGGTTTGGATACCAAAGATCGTGGAGCATCATTTGCCATTAAAACCGAGTGTCCGCGCTTAAACAAAAATCGAGAAGAGTTCACTTCCGAAATGGCCGACAAAATCAAAAAGGAAGTTCAAGAAGCTCGACGCAGTTTCGCCACTTCGAATATCCTCAATGGCTAGCCAACATAGTACCGCCCCAAGAAAGACGGAAAGGTCGTAATGTGTGTTGACTACCGATCCTGTAAAGCAAGTCCGAAGCGACTTCCCGCCACTGCAGATAACATGCTAGTGGATAGACTGCAAAATTCAACGCCTTTTCCTTCATGGACGGTTTCTCCGGGTTACAATCGATCGAATGGCTCCAAGACATGGAAAAGACATCTTCATCACGCCACGGGCAATGCTTTGCTACAAAGTAATGCCGCTTTGATTAAAGAATGCAAAGAATTCACTGTAGGCGGGCGACTACTACTCCTTTCATGACATGATGCACAAAGAGATCAAGTCTACGAGACTACATGATAGCAAAGTCAAACACTAAGAAGAGCATATAGAATATCTCTTGAAGTTGTTTCAATGGCTAAGGAAATTTCGTGTTCGCTCGAATCCTTACAAATGCACCTTTGGGGTAAGATCCGAAAACTCCTAGGTTTCGTCACCAAAGAGGTATTGAAGTTGACCCTGATAAAGTCAAGGCTTTTCAAGAAATTCCTACGCCACATACGTAAAAGCAAGTAAGAGGATTTCTGACGGTTGAATTACATCTCCGTATTTATCTCTCAAATGATCAACACTGTGGACCGATATTCAAACTTCTCCGCAAAAATCAAGAGGTTGTGTGGATGTAAGATTGCCAAAAAGCGTTGACAAAGATCAAGGAATACTTGTCGAACTCCAATAACGATTCCTCCAAATAAGGAAGACCATTAATCATGTACCCACCGTGCTAGAAGATTCCATGGGTCGTGCTTGGACAAAGAAGATGAAACCGGAAGAAGGAGCATGTCATCTACTACTGAGTAAAAAGTTCACAGCATCGTGAAACTCGTTACTCCATGCTCGAGAAAGCATGTGTGCTTTTGCATGGCTTCAAAACATCTCCGCCAAGACATGATCAATCACACGACTTGGTTAATCTCCAAATGGATCCGATCAAGTACGATTTGAAAAGCCCGCTTAACGGGAAGAATTGCTCGATGGCGTATGCTATTATCGTAATATGACATCCAAAGACCGCTACCAAAAGCGGTCAAAGGAAGCATTCTCGCCGATCACTTGCTTATCACCGCTCAACCGAATACCAATCTCTCAAGTTTGACTTCCCGACGAAGATGTTATGTACTTAAAGATGAAAGATTGCGACTTAACCGCTACCCGGCGCCCGATCCGCAGTCTAGATTGCTTAATTTTTGATGGAGTCTTAATGTTTTTGGTAATGGAATCAGCGCCTATCATTCTCCCGGGTTCTCATATCCCGCTTTTCCGCCAGTTGCTATTTGATGCACCAACAACATCGCAATAAGCTTGTATCATTGGGCGGAAGAAGCCATCGACTGAGGATCAAGATCCTTGATATATGGAGATTCACCAGATCAACCAAATCAAAGACAAGTACGAAACTCATCATCTTGGTTTGATCCCTCACAGAGATTATGGAAGACGATTGTTGACTTTCTTCAACAAAGTTGAATCAAGGCCATATCCTCGAGATCGTAATCGAATGGCGACGCCTGGCTACTCTATCTTCCATGTTCAAAGTCAACCATTGGAATGATGTGCCTAAATCCGATCGTGACGCCTTGAAAGACCGCGATATGTATTCAAGAATTCAAAGTAGTCTTCGACGATAAACCGTGGTTCCACGACATTAAACGCTTCCTTCAAACACGAGAGTACCCACTCGAGGCATCGTGACAAAGATAGGAAACTCTAAGGAGGCTTTCTAGAAATTTCTTCTTAAATGAGGATGTGCTATACAAAGAAACTTCGACATGGTTCTCGCCGGATGCTACAAAGCAAAAGCGGACAATCATCCATGAAGTACATGAAGGATCCTTTTGAACCCATTCAAACGGGCATGCAATGTCTAGGAAAATCTTGAGAGCAGTGATACTATTGGATAACGATGGAATCCGATTGTCAGAACACGCCAAGAGGTGTCACAAATGCTAGATCTACGCAGATAAGATCCACATACCGCCAACTCTACTCAACGCCTTCTTCTCCGTGGCCTTTCTCCATGGGCATCGACATGATTGGGATGATCGAACCAAAAGCGTCTAACGGACATCGCTCATTCTAGTAGCTATTGATTACTTCACCAAATGGGTCGGGCACGCCTTACGCCAACGTTACAAGACAAGTGGTTGTGAGGTTCATCAAGAACAACCTCATATGCCGATACGGAGTTCCAAGCAAGATCATTACAGATAATGGATCAAACTTGAACAACAAAATGATGAAAGAACTGTGTGAGGAATTCAAGATCGAGCATCATAACTCATCTCCTTACCGGCCATAGATGAACGGCACCGTTGAAGCTGCCAACAAGAACATCAAAAAGATCGTCCAGAAAATGGTCATCACTTACAAAGACTGGCACGAATGTCGCCATTTGCTCATGGGTATCGCATTTCAAGACGCACTTCAACAAACCCCTTTTCTAGTATACGGCATGGAAGCAGTGCCCTCGTAGTAGTTGAGATTCCGTCAATGAGAGTTCTCGGAAACTAAGTTATCCGAGGTCGAATGGTGTCAAAGCGTATACGCACCAGCTGAACTTAATTGAAGAAAGCTACCGAATGCTCGTGTCATGGACAATTATATCAAAGAAGGATGAAGAAAGCCTTCGACAAAAAGGTCCGACCTCGTGAATTCCGGTAGGCGAACTCGTGCTTAAAAGATTCCGCTTTCAACCTCGATTCTGGGGCAAATGGACTCCCAATTACGAAGGCCCATACATCGTCAAAAGAAGCTCAAGGTGCATGACTCTCACAACCATGGACTTGGTGATGAACCCCGATCCCGTGAATGTCGATGCAATCAAGAAATACTTTGTCTAAAAACAAAAGAACAAATAAGTCGAAACCCGGAAAAGCGCTTAGGAAAAAATGAGCGCTCTTGGACCTCGAAACCCAGTGGCGGTCCAGTAAAATTAGACAATAAATGAAATTATCCCGATAGATTGAAAACTGAAAAGGCAATCTACGAAAATAAGGATAAAATGACAGTAATTGTAATCATCCGTCGATTTCCGTCCCAAGAAATTTCCATCAACGAATCTTCAATCAAATCTTCCGAAGCGACAAGCACAATTGAATTCCAAGTTGTTAGGGATAATAGCTTATTTGCTTTCAATGTAGCCTTTTCCCAATAAATTATCATTTCCAACTTTTGTAATAACTCATGGAATCACGCCTTGGCGTGTATTACCATTCTATCAATAAAAATTTGAGTCTTCGCGCTCTTTTGTTTACAATTTTGCTTTATTCTGCTTTACTAAATAACGCTATTATGAAAATCACTTTTTGAAACTAAAAGTTTTTAAATGAATTTTTACTTCAAAATTTTGAAACAAAAGTTTAAATTTTCCTTTGAACTCCTGAATACGTAAAAGAACTTCAATGCTTTTCTCCATAAGTGTTTCGATCTCCGAGAGATAACAATCAAGCATGTAAGTTTTCTTTTCTCAGCAGAGGTTATCAAAGGAAGATATTCTTATCCAAAAGAATTCAAGAAAGTTGTCAATGAAATGCCTTTCTCCGAAAGTCTAAAGCATGCAACTTAGATCCTTCATCAGTAACGTCTACACCATTGTTGCAGATTTTGTCGAGTATTTGTTCGAACTGTGACGTAGTCCTTTTCCCAAACATCTTCTTGTTGTCTTAGTCAAAGTATTTTCAGCATGCATATGACATTCATAACACTCATCGACATAATAGCATCATTCATGCTTTTATTCCTCGAATGTTTGCTTCCATATCACCGGGTTTAAATCACACTTACTCATGTAGGTACGATTATACCACCGATTGTCCCAAGCGTAAAAATACATCTTTTCTCTATCATGTCCCAGCCCGAGAGCATTCTTCCTTGGGAACAATCTCTTGATTGACCTTTTCTTTCCAGCTCATCTCGGATAGAACCCTCGCTCTAATCGACAAAGTACAAGCAATAGCCTCATCATTCGAGCCGCTTATTTTTCTTTTCGCTCCTAAACTTGTCATGAAAGTTTGTTCTTCAACAGTGGTCAAATCACGATCAGACGAGAAATTCCTGCCAGCTTGTCTTTCTGCCTAAAGAAAACCTCGTTCTTTAAATCAAATGCCCGCATCTTCTCGAGAAGGAGATCCGCAAGATTGCATCCATGAAAATAGAAACTCATTCGAGAGTTGTTTCCACTATTAACTGTTATTCACAAGGCTGAATACCTTTAATATTTTCTCGTGATTTACCTTATTATAGTTATCACTACCGATAATTGGTAATATCTTCGTAAACTCCTTTGAGATCCTGTTTCATCATCGTCTCATATTCACAAGGTCGAATACGCAACAACTTTCTCAAGAATTACCTTGTTATAGTTATCACTTCGATGAAATTGGTAATATCTTTAGAGCTCGTTACATAAACTATCACAAGGCCGATAATTGGTAATATCATCCCCGCTACCTTAAACATTGTCACAAGGTCAAGGTAAGGTAACTTTGTTTCCTTAAAACTAAAATGTATATTCACATGTTTTGTGAATCTCTTTTTCCCCAACGAGACATATTAATGTTTTCCCAACAAATGGATTCTCTTTTCTTAAATGTATCGAGTTATCCTCACAAATTTTTCCCCACCATTGTCATTTCTCCGATATCATCTGGGTGAAACTTTTTAGAATCATTTTTACATCTCCCGCATTTTTGGTATCTTAGGTCCAAAATTTGCGTATTCTGATATTTAAGTCTCTTCACACTTATCAAAATGAAGATATTCATCTTCATCTCTCGTGGTAAAGAAACTTAAATAGGGCATCCTCATACCCAATTTTTGACCTAATATACCACCTTACATTTGCATCATTACATCACTAACAGTTCAGAACAGAATTAATCGGGTGTGGCTTTCACAGGTCAAAATTAGGGTTTCATCAAATTTTCATCTGATTCAAGAGGCAAGAAATTAGGGTTTGAGTTTTAATCACTTCATTTGATCTATCTTGATTAAACCATCAACCTCTAATCATCAGATATCCAACTTTTCTCATTGATCAATCAAGGATCGACCAATTAGGGTTTTGATCGAGGATGTGCAATCTCTGATTTTCTGATCAATGAATGACTTTTTTGGTTAGAGATTGATCTTCATATCTTAGGTACAACATCTTGACCTAATTTTTGGATTCAAAACATCACAGAAGTTCACAGACTTCATCAGTCAATTTCTAAAACATCTGATGAAATTTCATCCGCATGTAAGTCAAACTTTGACTTTTGGTCAACTTTTTCAAAACAAAACTTTTTCCATCATCAAAATACTTCAAATGATTGATCATAAAAAATCAAAGAATTTGGAAAAGTCAACAAAAAGTCAAAATTTCTAACACCTAGAAAAATTTTCAAGTGTTAAAATTTTGTACTTTTTCCAAACTTCATGGCATTTTTTCACATAGTTCCACTTTGAATTGGAAAAAACTCAAAACATGAAAGTTTTATCCTTGAAACAAGTTTTCCAAATGTCCAAGAACTCTCAAATCCATGGAGTCTAGCTATACTTTTGATTTTGAAACATAAGGCTCCATAACCATGGATTTCAAGTTCAAAACTTCAAGATTATAGGTCACTTTGCATTTTCTTCTTCTTGAACACATGCCACCTTGCAAGGATAGACTATAGCTGATAAAAATCAGTGAGAAGTAATTATAAAAGGATAGGATCAAGGTAAGAACTAACCATGGTTAAAAGGAAGTTTCATTTTGCATTTAATGCAAATGACTTCCTTGCCTCTAAGGCAAGTCAATTTACCAATGGCCAAACTTTCTCAATTATATTTCGTAACTCATGGCCTATAAATAGAGGTCTTTCTGCCATTCAAACTACACCAAAGTAATGCCAAGACATGCTTTCTCTTCTTACTTGAAATTCAAGAAACATAGTGAAAATTGAGAATTTTGCAATTTTGAAAATTTGTGAAACCATGAAGAATTTTGGTGTCTAATATATCTTATAATCAATATATAACATGTTTGAAACATAAGATCAACACAAGGAAAGCTAAAAACAGATTTCACTTTTCATGTTTCCAAAACTTGCAAACCGCTTTTAATCGAATTGGATGTTTGCTCATACAAGTTGTGATCTTTTCACTCACATCATCCACATACATCATAGACATGATGCGATCATAAACAACTAATCAGAACACCTCTAACCCGTAATTCAAAGTTCAACTTTGAGCTTATGCAGGTCGACTTGGGTAGAGTTTCGATCATTCCGCAGCGCGTGATCATACACCTTCCATAGAGGCCGCTGGTGCTCAAGCAACTCAAACAACAATCGAAATACTCCAATCCAGCTTTTCGATTCCGCTTCAACAAAGAACTTCAAACTCGAACTCCATGATTTCTTGATTCAATTGAAAAAACTTTGGCCATTTGTTTTCTCGTGACTATCCACGATCATTAACCCTCAATCAATTGAATAAATCATCAACCATACACGATTTCAATTAGTTTTTCGCTTTAGGTTCTTCGTGTTCTTCATAAATTTAATCATTCCGGGCTTAAAATAAATGAAATTAAAGAGTGCCATCATGTTCCTCGGCTCGAGGCGAGCAAGTTTGATCTTTTACATCGCTTGATTTCATCAAGAAACACGAAATCCATGGTCGATTGAAGATCGAGAAGATGATGAAGCTCATGCTGCGTTTTTAAATTTAAAATAAGAGTTTAAAATATAATTTCATAGTTTGAACACAATACACGGATGTATTGTTCCCAAATAAGTTGCCACTCACTCTTAAGTCTGCTTGTTTGCCTAATGGTCCCGTTCAAGCCTCCTTGGGACCATTTTTTACCAAACTTTTGTTATTTTTACAAACTTTGACATTTTTAAAACCAATCAAAACTCCTCATTTTGAGATGATTTTTGTACATTTGTCAATTAATGTATCTATTTTAGGATAGTGCAAAAATTTTCAAAAACTTTCATCCAATTATATTTTGATCGTAGTCAAAATGGTACTTTGAGCACTTTTCAAAACACCTTTAAAGGTGATTTTTTCAAACTTCGAACTCCGATTCTTCTCAAAACTTCTTATAAGTAAACTTCACATTTCAAAACACTTTCAAAACCATTCTTCAAAACTTTTCATCAAATTAGATCTTTTCCATGATCGATCCGATAAACGATAAAACCGAATTGCTTTCTCTCGTTTTTTTTAACCGATCATGGGCCTCCTTACTGTAAGTCCCAACCAACATTCTTTATGTACATACTTATTTTCTTTGTACATATCAAATTCTTTCCATATACATACAATTTTTTACCCGTACATAATACGTACACTGTAAAGACTCAAACACGTATAAACTTCGATCGCTTGTTTCCGCTTTCGTTCAGATATACACCGAATACCATTGGTATTGAAAGGAGCATTATTCACTATGAAACTGCTTTTAAACCAACCCACCCTTATGGTGTAAGTCCCAACCCTCCTATGTACATCCACATCTCCGTATATAAATACTATTCGTGCACATACTTACTTCCTTGTATACAATTCAAACTTGTAAATAATCAAGTTACGCTGCTTTTAAACGCTCGCTTCACGTACACTTGCTTATATTTACTTCTATAAACTCTTGTAAATAAACATCATGCATTGTTTATATTTCCTTCATAAACTCCTGTGAATACATGTCACACACACACTTGTTTATAACTGTCTAGTTATAACATAACAACTAGTCTAACCAATAGGTTCCTCACGCTATAGCCTCCTCTCGGGCTTTATACAAGATAACTCTCCCAATGTAGTTAGCCTCCTCTCGCTTTGACAAGGTAACTCATTTCATCTGAGTTCAGTCCTCTTAGGCTTCATATAAGAAAACTCATTCATCTCGAAGTTTAGCCTCCGCTAGGGCTTCATATAAGACAAGACTGCTGAGTCACTGCTTCGCTCAAAAGAACTCATCATTGCGTTGCTAGCCTTTGGGCATTATACAATGAAAGAGACCAAGAAATCTCTTAACCCTCTTATTGGGCTTCCAATACAAAGAATCACTGCTAGGATAGAACCCAGAGTATAATTTGAAATTGTTTTAATTCCAAAAGGATGGTTTCTCTGAAACTTTTAAAGACAAAGCCACCATACCCTATAGCTTCCTCTCGAGCTTCATACAAGGACCCTCGATGACCCTAATGCCTCCTCTGGCTAACAATACAAGGACCTCGATGACTCTAATGCCTCTCTTGGGCTTACAATACAAGGACCCATGGGCTTCTTAAAAGCATCCTTTAATCCAATCAATTTCTCCTAGAGATTTAGACATCTATTATCTCTATGGAAGAAGTATCTCATCTATCACATCACATACAATCAAAGCTTTTCAAACTCTTTTCAAACAAAAACATCTCTTAATTTGTAAGTGGTAACGCTTGTACACTCAAGTAAACACCTAATGCTTACAGCTAAAAGATTCAATCTTTTTTCAAAACATTTTTCTTAAACATGTAAGTGGTAACGCTTGTACACTCAAGCAAAACACCTATAACTTACGATGAAAGATTTTAATCACCAAATTTTCAAAATGTATGTGATGAAATAGATTAGATACATTTTTCATTAAGGTGACATTTGTCTGCCTCTTACTAACATCCTGCTTCCACTAGCATGTGGAACTACGATTGCCCGACTTTCTCAACATCCTTTCGAGAATATGTAGGCACAAGGTCTCATCCTTGTCGTGAGCAAATTTCTTCCTCCCCTGACCAAACAAACCATAGATCCTTTAGATCCGAGCTACAAATGCCCATCTCCACTAGGATATGTATGCGTAAGATCCAAAGATCTTTGCGAAAATAATAACAAACACTGGATCCCACATAACCTATCCTTCTTAAAATCCCAAAGGAGAAACTTTCCCAATCATAGAAATAGCAATTAAAACGCACAAACATATCAAACATATTCATATATAAAGCTATAGATAACTATATATATTTAGGTGCTCCATCTATTCCTTTATATAACAAACCCCTTACTCGATCTCCCAATGCGTCGTCTAGTTTGCGCTTAGTCGTTACGCATATCAAATCAATTGAGGGTATTAACAAGCCCTTTTTCATAATCATTAAATCATCTTTTCTTGTGTTGGAAATAATAAAGCTGATGCTCGTGGCATCTTTATAAACAAATCAAAGAGTAAATCGTCGAGCCGCAGAATCAATTCATATTCAATTCCCCAGTCACTTTTAACGCGAAGCGAGCGACGCCCGTGGGGATTGTACCGCAGGAACGTATTGGTGACTTTCGTCATCATCTCAATTCCTAGAGCCTGTAGTAATTATCCTTGTTCGCTCACTTTTCGCATGTTTTTAAATAGATTTTTATTGTCGATGCATATAATCATTCAAAGCAAACGCTGGACTTTATGCAAACAACAATAGTGAAAATTGTAAAGAGAAAGAACTTGTATTAATTTTAAAGGTATGCATGTACAAGTAGTTTGTACACAAGAAAAGTAAAAAGCTATGTGGAAACAATCAATAAGTTTCAACTATGCTAGTACTTATATATTTCGACTATCTCATCTCCTCTTGTCAAAGAGAAAGTGTGTTGAATTGACGCCATTTGAATCTTGAATATCGATAGTAGTCTCCTAGATAGGTGATCCGATGAGACATAGTCAGACGCTTAAATCCCTAATTTTGCCTAGACCGCCTTCTTCTAAGTTTTCACCAACGATACCCTTTGCCCGCCACGCAGTGTTTCGACTCTGCCTGTGTACATGTTCGTATATATCCTTAACTTTTGCTCGAACCTTGGTTCTCCAGATGCCCTTATTTTGCCTAGCCAATCGACCAGCTGTCTTTCGGCGTAGTATTTTACTATGTCCGGTGTTCATGTGGTGGGAAGTCTTCACCATCCATGGTGCTAAGTATCATAGCTCCAAGTGAATACTATCTTGACTACAAACGGTCCCTCAGGTGGGAGTCCATTTGCCCTCGGTATCACCCCGCGGAAGGATGACGCCGACTGACTACTAGATCACCGACTGCACTTGTTTGACCTTCATAAATGCTGATCATTTGTTTCGATAGATCCGCCCATGGCGCATAGACGCGAGTCGCTTTCATCAATCAAGTTAATCGGTCAAGGCGAGTCTCGATCCATCTGCTCGCTAACTCTCGCCCCGGAGGACTCGGTCGAGGGTATCTCAACCCGATAGGTGTAACTGCCTATACCGTGACAAGAGAGAAGCGGGAGTTACCACATGTGCGCATCAGAAAAGCGATAACCATGGAGAGCAAATGAAACATCTCATGCCAATCTTTGTAAGTCATTGTCATCTTTTGTACGATCTTAGCCGATATGGAGAAGAGTTGTGATTGGATCTCAAACCGCGCAGTTCTAAGGATCATTTGTTGTTGAGATTGAGTCATTATCTATGATGATCCTTGCGGTGCCATACCGATAGATAAGATTGTGCTTGATGAATCGAGCCACAACATTCTTAGTAATGTATGCGAACGAGGCTTCCTCTACCCACTGGTGAAAAATCAATCGCCACAAGGATGAAACGATGTCACTGGAAGCAAGGGCTTGATTTCCGATCATGTCAATGCCCCACATCATGGTAAAGGCCAAGGAGCGCTTAAAATATTCAACGATCCGAGGTACGTGCACTTTGTCTCGCATATATCCGGCATTTGTGACAAGAACGGCATAGCGTGACAATCGCCTTCCATGGTGGACCAATAGTAACTTGTTCTCAAAATCTTCTTAGCCATCATACGCCCACTAGAACGGGTACCGACGCGCCTTCATGTAACTCTTCCATGATATGTTCCATTGCTCGTCCACAAGGAGTAAGCACAAGTCGTGGTTACGCTTTGTATAGATGTCGCTGTACAGGAAAAATTTGGATGCAAATCTTCTCAAGAACTTCTTATCGTTGACAGATGCCCTCATGATATTTTTGAGCCTCAGATAACTCTCTTCATCAGAGAACTAAGGTTTCTCTTCGTATCAAGTTCACAACAAGATGGGTTCGTCAAACTTCTCAATGATGATTGGGTAGCCTCGCTGTCCCATCCGACCTTGAACATAGATGATATAGTAGCTAATGCGCGCCAACCGATTCTCTTCTCGTGGAATATGGTCAAAGGTAATCTCTTCAAGTAGGGATCAAACTTAGAACATGCTCGACAGGGAATGAGATTCGGATGCTTCAGATCCCACTCGCTTTAACTGATCGATCACTAAAGCCGAGTTCCATATACTTGCAAGAACATGATTCTTAAGTCAATAGCAGCCTTTAATACCCATGATGCACGCTCAGATTCGCCATGTTATTAGTGTAAATGAAACATAACTGGAGGTGAAAGGCGATGCCCGTCAGGGATGTAATGATGGCGCCAATGCCATTGCTAAGCGCGTTTGAGGCTCCATCAAAGACCATGGTCCATCGAGATCCTTGTTCGTGTCCTTCGTCTCGTCCCGGTTCTTCACAATCGCAGTTCAACAAAACATCTTCGTCTGAAATTAACCGATAGACCGATAGTCATCTACGGCTTCACGAGCTGTATGATCGGCCACTACACTTCCTTTGATCGCTCGGAAGTATACATGGATGTCGATTCGGTCAAGATCATTTGCCATCTTTCTATTCTTCCCGAGAGTTGGTTTCTCAAATATGTATTTTATTAGATCCACTGGAGATCAATACAGAAAGTGAATCAACATATATTGTCTTAGTCGGCGAGCAACCTAAGCCGTTACCGTAAGTTTTCTCGAAATGTGGAGTATCTTTGTTTCACGTCGGTAAACTTTTGCTAAGGTAGTATATTGCAAACTCTTTTCTACTGCATCATGTTACCCTAACACACCCCAATGACTTCTCTAATCGCCAAGTACATGATAAGAGGTCTTCCTTCAGCGGCAAGGCATCGACGGGACTGGGGTACTCCTCGATTTTGTCAAAAGCGACTTGGCAATCGCCGCTCCATTCCACTACTTGATCTTCTTCAAGAATTAAAGATCGCTCACATGTAAAGCTTAGATGTGCAATGAATCCGCAATGTAATTCAATCGTCCAAGAAACCTCCGACTTCCTTCTCATGCGTGGAGTCATTTCTGAATAGCTTTAACCTTGGCGCTCAACTTCAATACCTTTACCACCGACAACAAACCCTATGAGCTTATCGGATCCGACTCAAAGGTGCACTTGCCGGGATTAAGTCTCATCGTACTTCAAATTATCAAATAGCTTCTCAAATGATCAGATGTTCCTTCTGGTGGATCGAGCTATCATGTCATCGACGACCTCTATCTCGTGATGAATCATGTAACACCTTGCTTTAATTAATATTATTTAAATTATTATTTTCTAAAATTGCCTGATATTTATTTTGGTAAATTATTAATTATTTAGTCGGTAATTTTGTCCGATATGTGATTAATTGGGTTTATTTGCTTTACCGAAAATATATATTTTATACGATAATATTATATTTAGTGCGTAAATATTTTATTATATGTATTATTTGATTTATTGTGAGAGTGGATTTATATTAGTATTAATTAATTTATTATAAATTAATAAGTTAATATTATTTAATATATTAAATTGGTTTAATAAAATATTAGTTTTATTATATATGTTACATAAACAGTACAGTATATATAAGTAAGACGTTAGTTTTTTATATATATATATATATATATATATATATATATATATATATATATATATATATATATATATATATATATGTTAGTAAGTAACTTACGTTAGTGTTTTATAATATATAATATATAACTTAGTTTATATAATATAATATATTTATATGTCAGTTTATAATATGTATATATATATGTTAGTAAGTAACAAGTAGTAAGAAGTAGGTGGTGAAAGTATGTGAAGTAAAGTTTAGAAACAAAAAAAATATAGAGAAGAAAAAAGAGTAAAACTTAGGGTTAGGTGAAGAAGAAAAGTTCTGGAAAATCAATCGAAAAACTCGCTCCGAGACTAATCTAAGGGTTAGACTTCCTTTAAACATCTAATATGTTTTATTGCATTTGATTCGCTTTTTTGGTTTAGGAAATTAAGTTTTGTGTTGTTAGAAAATATATTTTCTTCCTGTTTTGGTTATAGGAAAATAAAATAGTAACAGAAAAGAAGAATGGAAATGTGGTAAGAGGAAGTGGTTATGGTGGGTGTTTTGGAAAAATAGTAACAGAAGAAAAGAACAATGGAAAATGTGGTAAGAGGAAGGATCTACCCCATAAGCAATAAACATATACTTTAATAATGTAGTAGCAAATAAATAAAATATTAGGATGAACTAGGTAGCTAAAGTTACCAAAATGGTTTATACATTTCGACATTGCTGTTAATAGATTATAATTAATACATTTTCAGTTTTCAAATATATATTATAATTAATAATATATTAATATAATATATATATATATATATATATATATATATATATTAATATAACCGGTTACTGGCCATCGATAAAACTTGGTATTTTGGTTTCGACCGAGATTAATTAAATTGTAGATGTGTGCTATAATTGAAATGTGTTGTGAAATGTCGATTCGGAAATAACATGTCTGGTTTATAAATATTATGTTGTTGTGCGATTAATTAATATAACCTGTTATTATTAATTGGTAAAGCTTTAATATTTTGAGTATGACCGAGATGAATTAAATTGTAGAGTTGTTGAATATTCGAGATATTTGGTTAATTCGATTCCAAAATGATGTGTTTGGTTTATAAATATTTTGGTGTTGTGGATAATTGTTGAAATGAAATAAATGTTGTTTGTTGTGCAATGTTGTGAGTTTAATTCATAGGGTTGAATTATGGTGATGTATGCTTGTAATTGAGATAGAGGGATGTCTTGATTTGCATATTGTTGTTGTTGAATTGCACACCGCATCGACGTCGTGTCAAGAGGCGATGTCCGTTAGTCTCGTGGAGGCTATGGCTCATCCCAAACTCCGTGGGGGTTTGAAAGCTTAGGAATGGGCTTTGTGATTATCCGTCTGAGGAATAGACAATCGAAACCAAGGATAATGATGATTGGTACCATGCATAAGTCGGTCGTTGTGTCGAGTCGCACATACACACTTTGTTGAGTTGATGTTTTGTTGAATAATATGCTTGTGTGCTATTTGATAATTGGAATTAATTGTGTTTGATTCCTTTGATGTGATGATTATGTGAAATAGATTAAATGACTATATTTTTGTAGTTTACTCATGAATCCTAAAGTGTAAGATTCCTATTTATTTAATGCTTTCCATTGCTTTTATCACATACTTTATATTTATTGGAATTCTTACCCTTCGTTGGAAAATGCTTGCTTCGCATTGTTCAGTAACTAAGGACGGTAGGCGAGGCACACGTTAGCTGGACTACTCTAGGTTTGAGTCCGTTATTTTTTTTTGATTTTGAGTCGATGTTCGATTGAATAATCGGGGTTTAGTGTCCGTGATTCGAACTCACATATTTTTGTATATGGATTATACTATGTATAATCCATTGTTTTGATTATATGTTGATGTATGTATATTATGACTTGATAACATGTTTGTGTGTATGAACAATATGGCTTAATGCCATGAATTTTATATTTTGATTCCTCCTTCGAGATGAAGATATTATGATTTCGCTATGCTTGCACGAAAAAGAAAGTATATGTCATGAATGTATTATGGGATTAAATGATTAAAGTGACGAATATGTCATGTCCGCTTTTCTTGAATATGTGAATTGATGTTGTGACACCCTTCCGTGCAAAATTTTATTTTCTCCGATTTTATTTATATCGTTAATCGGGTTTATTAAGGGGTGTTACAATAAAGGTATCATAGCATTGCTTGGCCGTGTCAAGTCTTAATGTTACTAATCCCATTGTATTTGATCGTGAATCACGATCAATACTTTTGTTGTTCGTAAGAAGATGGTAGCCGGGAGGAATGATAATGCACTTGTCATGATATCGCGATCGTCATGGATCCTCGAATCGATGCGTAAGCTAATCCAAAGGCTACACGATGGAGCCGATGATGCTTTCCGTGCTCTTGAAAGTTTCAAAACAACCCGCCTACCTTCAAAGGAGAGCATCCACCCCAAGAGGCTCAAGAGTGGTCAAGGCCATTGAAAGATTTTCCGAGTGATGAATTGCACCGATGCTCGTAAAGTGCAATTGAACTCACATGCCGGTGAAGGAGGCCGAGGACTGTGGATTAATGGTGTATGATGAGGATAACACTGCGGTGACTGGGCCATTTTCAGAGATGCATTCTTGGAGAATTACTTTCCTGAGGATGTCCGTGGAAGAAAGAGGTGGAGTTTCTTGAATTGAAACAAGGAAGCGGTCCCTGGTCAATAATATGCCGCCAAGTTTCAAGAATTGATTAAGTATTGTCCTTACTACAACACCGTGAACGCCGAGAGATCTAAATGTCAAGTTTGTGAACCGCCAAGGCCGATGTGAAAGAGATATCTGCACCAACAAATTACCCGTCGAATTGGTGAACAAAAGTCGATCTATGATGAGGATAGTCGTGATAGTAGTGCTTACTACAAGAGCTTAATGACAAGAGAGGCAAGGCAAATGCGCCCTGCCTTATGATGGAAAAGGGAAGCTACCGATGAAGGTGGAAAGAGTCCAAGGGCGCAGCTTACTACTCCGATGAAGTGTTTTAGATGTGGTAAAGAGGGACACCGTATATAGAGTGTCGCTGCCGAGATGTTTAATGTTTGGGAAGATTGGTCACCGATCTAACGGACGCAGTTGGTGCTAGTGTGACTTGCTACAATTGTGGCAGCAAGGGCACATTAGTACAAAGTGCAACGGCCAAAGAAGGAGCGAGGAAAAGTGTTTGCATTGTCTCGTGCCGAGACTTCGCCATGACAGAGGTTGATCGAGGTACTTGCTTTATCCATAATGTGCCTTTGATTGCTATTATTGATACGGTGCTGCGATTCATTTATTTCCTGGATTATGCTACTAGTCTGGGTCTCATGTTATCTAATTTGGGTGTATATGGAGATTGATACCGCGATGGGTTCGGCTTCTACTGCTATTTGTTTAAAGTGTCCTCTTCATGTATGTGTGGTAGAGATCAAGCGGATCTCATGTGTCTTCCTTGAGTCACTTGATGTCATTCTAGGTATGGACTGCCGAGAGCCAACCATGTCTATATCAATTGTTTTGTTAAAGCGGTTCTTTTCTCGAGTCCGAGGTTAAGGTGGTTCTTTCTTGTCTACTCAACAAATGAAGAAGTGTGTTAAAGAAGGAGCGAATTATTTGTGTTGATGGCGAGCATGAATCTTGGTGATAATCGGATGAGAAAGGATGTTCCTATTGTTTTGGGATTTTCCGTGAGGTGTTTCCTGAGGAGATTACGATTTACCTCCGTAACGTGAAGTGGAGTTTTCTATTGATTTAGTTCTTGGTACCATCTTGCTTCGATGGTCTGTGATCGGATGTCACCATCGAATTGGTGAACTAAAGAGCCAACTCAAGAGTTACTCGATAAGAAGTTCATTCGTCCGAGTGTATCTCCTGTGGGGTGCATCGTGTTGTTAGTAAGAAAGAAGGAACGATGAGACTTGTGTGGATTATCTAGCTGAACAAAGTTACTATCAAGAACAAGTATCCTTAACCAAGATGATGACTTGATGGATCAATTAGTGAGTCAGTGTGTTCAAGAAATTGACTTAAGATCTAGTTATCACCAAATTGTGAAAGCGGGTGATATTCGTAAGATCAGATTAGAACCAGGTATGGACACTACAGTATTCAAGGATGCCTTTTGGTGTTACGAATGCACCGTGTGTTTATGGAGTACATGAGCGTAATCTTTCATGAGTTTCTTGATAAGTTGGTGGTCTTCATTGATGATATTCTTATTTATTCAAGAATGAAGCGGAGTTGCCGAGCACTTAGGAATTGTGTCGACTATTCCGAAAAGAGAACTTGTTTGCTAAAATTTCTAAGTGCGAGTTCTCGCTGGAGCAAGTGAGTTTTCTTGGTCATGTAATATCTCATGGAGGTATCACGATCCGACTCAAGATAGTAAGTCCGAATGGGAGTCCCCTAAACCGTGTTCGATAATCGAAGCCTTGGTTTGGCTACATTACCGTAAGTTCATCAAGGTTTCCAAGCCAGCTTTACCTTTGACACAATTGACAAGAAAGGGCAAAGCGCTTGTGTGGACTACTCGCGTGAGGATAGCTTTCAAGAGCTTAAGAGAATTGACTACCGCTCCTGCTTTGATTTTACCTAATCCATCCGAACCGCTTACGTGTATCGTGATGCTTCATTGATGGATGGTGTGTGTCAAAGTGGACAAGTAGTGGGTTATGTCGAGGCAACTTGTGCATGAGGAATTATCCGATTCATGACTTAGAGTTGGCAATCGTTGTTTTGTGTTGAAGATTTGAGACATTACTTGTTTGGATCGAGATTCGACGCTTTCAAGGATCACAAAAGCTTGAAATATTTGTTTGATCGAAAGAGTTGAATATGAGGCGTGGAGAGGGTGGAGTTCTTGAAAGATTATGATTTTAGCTCAATTACCATCCCGGTAAGGCGTAACTGGTTGCTGGCGCGCTGAGTAGAAAATCATTGCATATGTCTATGTTAATGGTTAAAGAGGGAAATTACTAGAATAGCTCGCACTGAGTTTGGTTTGTGAAGAAACATACTTTGGTGTGAAACTTGGTATGTGAAGATTACAAGTGGAATCTTGATGAGATAAGAGAAGGACAAAAGAGGACTTGGTTTTGGCTGACAATTTGACTTTAGTTAACCAAGGTCAAGGAGGAGAGTTTAGAATCATGAGAACGGGCGTTGAGATGTCGTGATCGGGTTTGTTCCCGATGGGAGATGTGAAAGGAGAACTTTAGGAAGGACAATCAAGTGGATCGAGCATTCATCCCGGTGCCACAAAGATGTATCAAGATTTGAGAAAGTCATGGTGGCCGAGTATGAAAAAGAAATCATGAATTTGTGTATTCATGTTTGGTTTGTCAAAAGTCTAAGATAGAGCATCAAAAGCCTTCCGGTTTGTTACAACCTTTGTCTATACCTAATGGAAGTGGATAGTATCTCGATGGATTTTGTTTTGCCTGCCGAGGACCCGAGTAGCTATGAGGCTATTTGGGTTATAGGATGATCGACTAAATCGCTCACTTTATTCCAATTAGAATGGATTACTCGATGGGGAAGCCGCAAAGCTTTATGTTGAGAGGATTGTATGTTTGCATGGTATTCCGACGGCATTGTTTCGTATAGAGATTGCGTTCACATCTAGATTTTGGGAAGGCTTGCAAAGAGCTTTGGGTACTAAGTTACGCTTTGAGTTCCGCTTTATCATCCACAGACGGATGGTCAAACGGAGAGAACTATTCAATCACTCAAGATCTTTGCGCGGTTTGTGTTGGAACAAGGAGGTTCTGGGAGAGTTACTTGCCCTTGATCGAGTTTACCCATAATAACAGCTATTCTAGTAGTATGGGCTCCTTTCGAGGCGTGCTAGGAAGGCGCTATTTAACACCTTTATGTTGGTATGAATCGGAGAAAGTGCTGGTTTGACCGAACTTGTGCAACAAACTACTGATCGATTAAGTTGATTAGAGAAGATGCAAATTTCACAAAGTCGCCAAAGAGTTACCATGACAAGAGGAGGAAGCCTTGAGTTCAAGAAGGACGACTGTGTTTTTAGAGTGAATCCACGACGGTGTTGGTCGCTATTAAATCGCTAAGTTGACACCGCGTTTATTGGTCCGTATCAAATTTCTGTAAAAGATTGGTAATATGGCTTATAGGATTTCATTACCACCATCACTTTCAAATTTACATGATGTTTCATGTGTCGCGAATTGCGAAGTATATCATGGATCCTTCCCATGTGGCAAGTGGACATCGAAGTTAGAGACGACTTAACCGCTGGAGATTGACAAGGATCAAGATCGGAAAGTGAAACAACTTAGAGGAAAGAGATTTTGGTTAAGGTGGTGTGGGTGGTGCGCTAATGGAAACATAACGGGAGCTTGAAAGCTGGATGATGGATTCATATCCCGAGTTGCTCATTTAGAGGTAATTTCGAGGTCAAAATCTTTTATGGGGAGAGTTGAATAATTCGCTTTAATTAATATTATTTAAATTATTATTTTCTAAAATTCACGTTGATCTTTATTTTGTAAATTATTAATTATTTACTAATTTTGTCCGATATGTGATTAATTGGGTTTATTTGTTTTATGGAAAATATATATTTTATAACGATAATATTATATTTAGTGCGAAATATTTTATTATATGTATTATTTGATTTATTTGTGAGAGTGGATTTATATTAGTATTAATTAATTTATTATAAATTAATAAGTTAATATAATTTAATATATTAAATTGGTTTAATAAAATATTAGTTTTATTATATATGTTACATAAACAGACAAGATATATAAGTAAGACGTTAGTTTTATATATATATATATATATATATATATATATATATATATTAGTAAGTAACAAGTAGTAAGAAGTAGGTGGTAGAAAAGTATATCAGAAGCAAAAGTTTAGAAACAAAAAATATAGCGCGTAAGAGAAGAAAGAGTAAAACTTAGGTTATGTGAAGAAGAAAAGTTCGGAAAATCAATCAAAAAGCTCGTCCGGAGACTAATCGGTAAGTGGTTAGACTTCTCTAAACATCTAATATATGTTTTATTGCATTTGATTTCTGCTTTTTGGTTTAGAAATTAAGTTTTGTGTTGTTAGAAAATATATTTTCTTCCTGTTTTGGTTATGGTGTTTGGAAAATAGTAAGAAAAAGAAGAATGGAAAATGTGGTAAGAGGAAGTGGTTATGGGGTTTTGGAAAAATAGTAACAGAAGAAAAAGAACAATGGAAAATGTGTAAGAGGAAGGATTCACCCTATAGTAGCAATCATATACTTTAATAATGTAGTAGCAAATAAATAAAATATTAGGATGAACTAGGTAGCTAAAGTTACCAAAAATGGTTTATACATTTTGACAGCTGCTAAAAGAATAGATTATAATTAATACATTTTCAGCTCAAATATATATTATAATTAATAATATATTAATATAATATATATATATATATATATATATATATATATATATATATATATATATATTAATTAATATAACCACTTGCCACCGATAAAACTTGGTATTTTGGTTTCGAACCGGAGATTAATTAAATTGTAGATGTGTGCTATAATTGAAATGTGTTGGAAATGTCGATCTTAAATAACATGTTCGGTTTATAAATATTATGTTGTTAAATGAATTAATATAACCCGTTACGATTAATTGGTAAAGCTTAATATTTTGAGTATGACCGAGATGAATTAAATTGTAGAGTTGTTGAATATTCGAGATATTTGGTTAATTGCCGATTCCAAAATGATGTGTTTGGTTTATAAATATTTTGGTGTTGTGTGATAATTGTTGAAATGAAATAAATGTTGTTTGTTGTAATGTTGTGAGTTTAATTCATAGGGTCAATTATGGTGATGTATGCTTGTAATCGAGATAGAGGATGTCTTGATTTGCATATTGTTGTTGTTGAATTGCACACCGCATCATAAGTCGTGTCAAGAGGCGATGTCTCGTTAGTCTCGTGGAGGCTAGTGGCTCGCCCCAAACTCCCAGCGGGGTTTGAAAGCTTAGGGAATGGGCTTTGTGATTATCCGTCGAGGAATAGACAATCGGTAAACCTAAGGATAATAGATGATTGGCACATGCATACAAGTCGTGTCGCGTGTTCGTCGCATATACACACTTTGTTGAGTTGATGTTTTGTTGAATAATATGCTTTGTGTGCTATTTCCATAATTGGAATTAATTCATGTCATCTTTGACGATGATTATGTGAAATAGATTAAATGACCATATTTTTGTAGTTTAC